>OU466858.1:52557879-53182879 GCA_911865555.2 Thlaspi arvense | reverse complement strand
TTATTTGCAAAGTAAACAGTTGGAGGGCATTTCTCTTTATTAAACAGTTGTTATTATACAGAATAGTTATATATACTGTCTGGTTTTAAATATTTGGTGTTTACGTTTTTAAGAATATATGTTAACTAGACAGTTCTTATTATTCAAAACAATTATTTGTATGCGGTCCGCGCGAGGCGCGGACGAAACACCTAGTTTAATTATAACTATCAAACTACAAATCAAACCCTCAGATATTTTATAGAAACCTAGATATAAATATAATGAATCTGTTGAAAAAAAAATATAATGAATCTTTTTACAAAAAAATCAGCACGCTCTGATCAAACCTCCACGTTTTCTCCTAACACTAGTAACAGATTCGCACTGTGCCGTTCAAAATCATTCAATCTCTCAAATCGAAACTCTAAATAACTAATCGCTTGCTGCATTAGCTAGATTCGATTAAAGATTCATGAATACTCTTACCAAATTTCGTATTATTTGGAATCACTGAACCAGTGTGGCCATTCATTTATACTTTTTCCCAAAATGGGTATATGTGTTCTCCTTTATTTCGCTTTCTTCTCTTTTCTCTTTTCCTTGTTTCTCTAAGCCACACGAGTTTTTTTCTTTCTCTGCCTACCTTCTTTTCCCTTTGGATTTATAATTTTATGATGCTTTTAGGGGAATTAAGTTAGGCCATATCATAATCAGATTCTCCATTAACCTCCTTTTTGAACAAAACTTATCTTAGTTCTTAGTTATTGAACTATGATAAGTTTTGTTCATTAACTTTTGCTTAAATAGGTGATGCTAAAAGATTTCTAATATTATCTGTCAGCAGAAATTTGTATCTGAAAAGTAAATTCCGTCAAAATATGTTTCAAAACATTTTGCAAAGATACACACTTGAGGTGTGAGAGAAGAGAGAAAAATGTGATTTCTGTTGTGCCTCTCCGGTGGCCGGTGGTCTTTGCCGGCACCGTGAGAGGGTGTTTTCCTTCTATTTTTGCTTCTCCTTTTAGGTCCTGTATTTCTTGTTTGGGCTTTTTTTTGGGCGATTTTGAAACAAGATTTTCATTTTCAGATCTAGTGTCGGCTTCTTCATCTGCTCCGGTTTCAGGCGTGTCCTGAGGAAGTGTGGCTTGTCTGTGAAGCGGCGCTGCTTTCCGGTAGTATTTTGAAGCCAGATCTGGTTTCGATGAATCTGCAGCTTTGGGTGAGTGAGCAGGCGTTTGTTGCCGTTCATCTCTCATCGTCCTCCTGTCCGATTGTTGGCTTCGTTGAGTGGTGATGTGTTCTTGCAGGCGGATTACAAAACCCAAAGATGGGTCAGAGCGGTTTCTGAGTGGGTTACAGATCTGGGTCCTTTTAGCTTTAATAGATTGTGAGCTAATTGGAATTTCTTCAAGATATGCTTTCCTTATTGTGGATACGGAAATCTACACTCAGAAATTTATGTATTTTTGTAAGGGAAGAAACTTAGGAGAATTAAGGGCTAGATTCCTTCGAACAAATTGACTGTATAAGCAAGCACTAACTGAAATAAAGATTTGGTATTAATCGGTTGAATAAAACGGTTACAAAGATTTCGATGAAGAAGAAGAACTGAAAAGAGCTCTGGGAGCAGTTACGGAGTTTTCGGGTGTAAAAAGTGTAAAAGAAGATCAAGCCGAAGGTCCCTCAAACTAAGCTGTTTGTCTCCTTTATATAGCTCGCCTCATCGAGCTTCGAGCTCCAGCGCGTATCTCGGCCACGTGCAGCAGCTTCAGCCGGAAATCTCACCATGTGCAGCAGCTTCCTCCGCGATCTTCGGACTCGTTTGAACTGGCGAGAATATGCTTTGACTTGGCTCGGATCCTTTCTCGTTTCTCGGGATTAGGGTGCTAAATCCAGCTCCAACAATTGCCCCCCAACCTATTAACGAGAGCGAGCTCGAGCTTTAATGGGCGGCAAGATGTGACTTTTGAAAGATATTGTGTCCGATTAGCTGACGTCACTGAGTCAGATAATCATTTGAGATCGACGGTACAGATCTTGGAAAGGTGAACAGTTCATCGATCGTGTGGTCAGGAATCGACCTTGAAATCGCAACTTTTCGTGTGGAGATAGATTCATTATTATCTCGTCCAGGTGGACGGTTGGGATTCAGAGTAAATATCATCATTTACTTTTCGGTTTCGGCGGTCGAGCTTTCCGAGGAAAGGTGCATCCCTCGAGAAGATTCACGCTGAGGTTTGGTGACGTGGAAGGTCCAGATGGAGAGAGAGAGAAAGTCGATCTGATGGCCTCGATCAACCGAGCTCTGCAGCGAGTCGAATCGTCGAGGTCGAATATTCGACGGTTTAGATCGGGAGATCGAACGGTCGAGATTGGCGCGTCGCGAGATTCTCTGCAATTTTCGAGGTGGCCAATAATTACTCAGATATAAAGTTCACCTTCTCCACTCCTTCTTTAACCGCATCAGTTCATTGATTAAAGGTAACTTCTTCTCTCTTCTTCCTTTTATTTTCTGCAACTTCCATTCATTGCGATTTTAGAGATCGTTCACTAGGTTTTCTCTCGTTTTTTGAAAGAACTTCGATCTTCGTCTTTAAGTTTTCTGGGTTTAGCGTCTTTTATCCTCTTCCCCCTTCTTTCTTTTCTGATGTCGGTAATCATAAAAATCAAGGGAGAAAGCTCCGGGAGGGCCGCCGTAGTCTCGGGTCCCTCCAAGATCAACGACCAGAAGACTCTCGATGACTTCCGTCGAGAATACGAGATCCCCGACGGGGTGGAGCTGGTGGTTTTGACGCCGACGGAGACTCCAGAGAATGTAGATCCGGGCTTTTGTTGCACGTAAGCAACATACTTCCGGGACTGCGGGCTTTTCTTCCCAATCCCTCGGTTCATCCTCGAAGTACTGGCGGACCTGCGACTGGCTTTCCCGCAGATGTGACCGAACCTGGTCCGGACCATCGTCGGATGTGCCGTGCGGGCTCGAGAGGAGAACGTGATTTTTTGCTACTGGGACGTGAGAGCGTTTTTCTCCATCAAATATAACGCCCCCCGTCCCGGGACTTTCTACGTGTCCTGGAGGTCAAACTGGCGGTTCATCGAGGAGAGTCCGGAGAAGGACTCAGGTTGGAAGAAGACCGGGTTTAAATTCTGGGTTAACGAAGCGTCTGTCGGAGATTTTGACTTCTCTCGGCTGTCGGCCGAGTTCGCGGGCAACGGTTGTTTAGCAAGGCTTAGGCGTCTGTTAACTTTACTTGCTTTGTTTTGCTCGACTGGTTTTCTGACCCTTTGTTTTTTGTTGTTTATCAGGTCAGTTATCTAGAGCACCGAGGGATCCCCTCATCAGCACCGGTTAGAGTAATTCAGGCGAGGAGAAGTTGTCTGGAGCACGTTCACGCGAGAACGAGTCCGACGAGTCCTTTCATCGCCTGCCCCGGTTCCGGTTGTCGCACCTGGTAAGTTTCTTCGTCGAGCTGATGTTATGACCTTAGACTATTGGATCACGACGGAGTGATGTGTATTGGTTTATTTTGCTGGCAGCTGGAGTTCTTCCTCTCCGTTCTATTCTGCCTTCTTCTAGTTCAGCAAGCTCAAGCTCCGCAATGTCTCGTAAGCCAACCTTTCGCCAAAGAGCTGAGAAAGCTAGGCTGGTCCCAGCAACTCCAGGGTACTTTCCGGGAGCGTAAAGGAGGCCCTCGAGGCTGCGCTCGCCTCAGCTGCTGCTCCCACACCTTATCTTCATGATGAGGAGGTTGAGCAAATGATGAACCCTCAGCCCGACCCCCCTCCACGATTAGTGGGAGCGATCTCTGTCAGCTCGGGCAAGACCAAGCGCTCCGTTGACGACCAGGAGCCCGAGCACCTGTCCCAGCCTGCCTCTAAGAGGCCGAGAGATAACGGAGGAAGTTGAGCTACAGAGCCGCGTCCGTCGGCGTCTAACGAGAGTGGGGGCTCGATGGGTAGCTGGCCGTTACACTGGAAGTTCGAGCACACTAAGGATCATCTGATCACGGATGACTCCGAGGGTATGGCGGCCATGTGGCGTCACTTCAATCCTGCCGGGTGCCAACTTCCGGCTCTCAAGAAGATGACCGAGAGAGAGCTCTACGTGGAGATGGCGTCGGCCTAGGAGAAGGTAACGGATGTATCTTTTGTTTTGTATTATTATTTTTTTGGTTAAGTGTTATTCGTCTTAATGCTTTGGTCCTCTATGCTCGCAGACTGCGAAGGCTGGGAACTGGCTCTATGCCCGACATGAGCAGAGGCTGCGGGACGTCCCTCGTCCGGAGGAGATCAAGGAGATGGGGAAGGTAGTCGGCAAGCTGAAGTCCGACCTTAAGGCCGCGAATGCGCAAGTCGCTCGTCAGGCTAACCTCTTTAAGCAGTTCAGAGGCCAGCAGGCTCATATCACCGAACTCGAGAACGAGCTGGTTGACAAGAGCGAGAAGTTCAAGGTTGCCACCAACCAGATCTACGAGGCTCAAGCTGAAGTGATCCTCGGGCACCCCGTTTCGTACTTTCGTGAGCTTTTAGACGCCGTTGCAGACTACTTCGGTGATGCGATAGGGACCTTCCTAGTTGGTTCTTAGTTTCCCAGCACCGGGCTCTTTGGTGTAATCTTGTACCTTGCGCAGAACCAGATCTCCTACGTTGAATCTCCGGTGTTTGACTTTGGAGTTATAGTAGCGAGCTGCGGCCTGCTGGTAATTTTGGATTCTGATCAATGCTTGATCCCGACGTTCGTCGATCAGATCGAGCTGATCCCTTAACAGCTGCTCGTTGAGTTCGGTGTTCATCGGGCACAGGGTTCGATAAAAATTGGGAACTGCAGTTTCTGTTGGGAATACAGCTTTCAGCCCGTACGATAGTGAGAACGGTGTTTCGCTGGTTGCTTTGTGAGGTGTGGTTTGACAAGCCCAGAGTATGGCCGAAATGTGTTCGGACCACCTCTCTTTCTTGGCGTCGAGCCATCTCTTGAGATTGCTCAAGATGGTTTTGTTTGTCTGTTTCCTTGAAGATAACGAGGAGTGGAGTAGGAGATTTTTATCTTCCATTTCGGGCAGAAGTCTTTGAATTTTCGCGATATAAACTTTCACAGGAAGTCCGTGACGGCAAATCACGTTTTTCTTGATGAAGCCGCGTACCTGGAGCTCGGTTGTTTGCTGATAAGCTTTAGCTTCTATCCACTTGGTGAAGTAATCAGTGAGCACCAGCAGGTACCTCAATTGCTTAGGTCCCGAAGGGATCATAGGCCCTACTATGTCCATTGACCACCTAATGAATGGATAAGGTGCAGAGATCGACGACAGTCTTTCTGCTGGACAATGAATGATCGGGGCGTGCCTCTGATATTTGTCGCAGCTTTTGGATAGTCTTTGACAGTCCGTTATCATGGTTTGCCAGAAATAGCCAATTTTTTAATTCGAATGACAAGCACTCAGCCTCCAGCATGACTTCCGCAGGGGCCTTCGTGAGTGTCGGACATTACAGTGTAGGCTTCCTCACCGTGTACGCAATTAAGGTATGGTTCGGATAGACCTCGCTTGTATAGCTTGTCGTTGAATAACACGTTGTAGCGGGCACTTTTGACCTTGAGCTTTCGAGCTTCCCACTTGTCGGGGGGAGCTATTCCGTTTATGATGTATTCTAGGATGGGTATCCTCCAGTCCGCTCTGGCGACGAACTCGTCCTTGAAGGTCGACTCGTCTGCGAGTGCAGTTGGTTTTGTGTGGATTGTTGATTCCTGAGTACTTTATGAGGAGGTCGGGTTCGACTCCGCATCCTCTGGTGTAGAGTTAGCTGGCTCATCCTCGTCGGGATGGTTGGCTGCGTTAGAAGGTCCCGGATCTTGGGACTGTTGCGTTTGTGACCAGGTTGACGGTCGCGTGGTAATTGCGCTCACAGTCAGAGTTTTGAGTGCTAGATCTATGCTAGGTTTCTCAATGCCTTCGACTGGAATTATTCGCTTTACCGCTGGGTCCGAGGTGGAAGCTAGAGCTGCCAAAGCGTCTGCTGCCGTATTTTCTCCTTGGAGTATGTGGACGAGCTCGAAACGAGTGAACTGTTCTGCAAGGCTGCGAACTATGTTTAAGTAGGCTGCCATGCGTTCCTCTCTCGTCTCATACTTGCCGTTGTAATGGCCGGTTACGAGTCTTGAGTCGCTGTGAGTTTTGATCTCGCTCGCACCAACGCCGATTGCGAGCCGGAGCCCGGTTATTAGTGTTTCGTACTCGGACTTGTTGTTAGACGAGGTAAATCCGAGACGAAAATAATATTCCATCACTTCTCTGGTTGGAGAAGTGAGCTGGATCCCGACTCCGAAGTCTTGTTTGGATGATGCTCTGTCCACGTAAAGAGTCCAGGTTTTGGAGGATGGGTTTTTGAAGCTGCTTCTGGAGCCAGCTCGACCATGAAGTCTGCAAGGACCTGTGCTTTGGCGCATGTCCTGGTCCGATATTTGATATCTTACTCGCTGAGCTTGATGGCCCATTTTGTGAGGCATCCTGACTGGCTGGGGCTTTGGAGTAAAGTTCACAAGGGTTGCGTGGTCATTACCACGATTGAGTGTGACTGAAAGTAAGGTCTGAGCTTGCGAGCGGACATTACTACAGCAAGTGCTAGTTTTTCCATAGCTGGATAGCTGGTCTCGGCATCGATAAGTGTTTTACTTACGTAAAAAATGGGTTTTTGCTCGTTGAGCTCCTCCCGAACCAGTACGCCGCTTACTGCAGCTGGAGAGACCGCTGTATAAAGGTATAAGGGTTCTCCTTCGATTGGTTTAGCTAGGATGGGGGGCTCGGTGAGATAGGTTTTGAGTTGGGTTAGTGCTTCCTCGCACTTCTTGGCCCACTGGAATTTTTTGTTTCCTTTCAGGAGCTGATAGAATGGGAGACACTTGTCGGTTGACCGCAAGATAAACCGGTTGAAGGCTGCAACTCAACCGGTCAAGCGTTGTACTTCCCGAGTTATTCTGGGAGATGGCATTTTGAGGAAAGCCGTGATCTGCTTCGGCTTCGCCTCGATTCCTTGTTCGGTTACTAGGTAACCGAGGAATTCAACTGAGGCGACTCCGAAGGTATATTTAGCGGGGTTAAGCTTCATCTCGTATTAGTTTAAGATTTTGAAGCATTCCTTAATTTGTGCGACATGGTCTATGTCTCTCGAAGACTTGACCAGCATATCGTCTATGTAGACTTCCATGGTTTTACCGAGCTGGTTAGCAAACATTTTGTTCACTAGCCTTTGATAGGTTTGTCCTGCATTTTTCAGGCCGAAAGGCATTACTTTGTAGCAGTAGGTACCTCAGACGGTAATGAAAGCCATTTTTTCTTGGTCTTCCGGACTTATTTTGATCTGATTGTATCCGGCGAAGGCATCCATGAAGGATAAGAATTGATGGCCAGTTGTGGCCTCGACCAGGCGGTCGATGTGCGGAAGTGGGAAGCTGTCTTTTGGACACGCTTTGTTTAGGTCAGTGAAGTCGACGCAGACTCTCCACTTTCTGTTTTTCTTTTTGACGACCACGAGGTTTGCTAACCAGTCGGGGTATTTCACCTCTCTGATCAATCCCACTTTTAGTAGTCGGTCTACCTCGTCGTTGACTGCTTTAGCTCGATCCGGACCGAGCTTGCGGCGTTTCTGTCAAACGGGTTTGATGGTTGGGTCGATGTTGAGTTCGTGTGCGGCGACCTCTGTATCGATGCCTGGCATGTCTGCAGTGGACCATTCGAAAGTGCTTATGTTTTCTTTTAGAAACCTATTAGCTCATCGCGAATTGTTTTCGCGAGGTCGACCCCGATTCAAGCGCACCTTTCGGGGTTGACCTCGTCTATGCATACTTGCTCGATCAGTTCTGTAATTGCTATATGGGAGCTTTCTCGGCTCGCAAGAAGCTGCCCATGTAGCAATCCCTTGAGGCTCGTTGGGAGCCGCGTATCGCTTTGGCTCCCCAAGGGGTTGGGAACTTGACACATTGGTGGTATGTGGGAGCTACAGTTTTCATCGCGTAGAGCCACGGTATGTCGAGTATGGCATTAAACGGATCTGGACGATCTACGACCACAAAGTCGATTGTTCTTATGACCCCGTCGGCCTTAACTGGAAGCTGGATGGTTCCTAACGAGTAGGTGGTTTCTCCTGCGATGCCGGTGAGTGGAGTTCGATCGTTCCACAGCATGGATATTTGGTATCCGATGCGTCTAAAAGCGTTGAAGAACAGCACGTCTACCGGGCTACCGGTATCGATCATGACCCTTGTGAGGTCGAAACCGCCTACAGCGATCTGGATGACGAGTGCGTCATCATGTGTTTTGTCTAGAGACAGCGTTTCGCTTTATAAAAGAGACAAACAGCTTAGTTTGGAGGATCTTCGGCTTGATCTTCTTTTACACTTTTTACAACCGAAAACTCTGTAACTGCTCCCAGAGCTCTCTTCAGTTCATCTTTTTCATCGAAATCTTTATAACCGTTTCATTCAACCGATTAATACCAAATCTTTATTTCAGTTAGTGCTTGCTTATACAGTCAATGTTCGAGAGAATCTAGCCCTTAATTCTCCTAAGTTCTTTTCTTACAAAAACACATAAATTTCTGAGTGTGGATTTCTGTATTCACACCTTCTCTATCTCAAAGCCGAAACTGAGAAATGCCTAGTTCAAAGGAAAGTAAACTCCATTTCAAACATTGAAAATTCATCGCGAAGCAGTTCGATCCGTCTTCTAAAACCTACACAAAAGTCAAGCTACAAAACTTAGCCACTTTTTTCAGAACAAACGGATCGCACTCCGCGATTTAATTCTTTTGTCTAAGTCTGATAAATCGAGCAACGAACTCGCAGCTAAAAACTCAAGCATTGAACTCACGACTAGCAAGCTAATCTTCTAGCTCGGTAATCTTAGTCCGCTCTCCTAAGTTACCAAACAACTTAGCAAAAATCCTACTCGAACAACTGAATGCAAAAGGCAAATTAAACAAAGTCTAAGGCACGAGGCCCGATTACAATCAAAATAAAGCCCTTTCGGGCACAGATGAGTTCAAAAATACAGATAAAAGCCCTCTCGGGCACCAGAACAAGCGTAAAAGCCCCGCCGGGCAACCAAGTTTGAAAATAAAATTTAAAAAGAGGGAGAAGGGAAAGAGAAAGGAGCCACGGTCAGCTTCCGAGTTAACCACCCACCTTCTCATCATCTTCACCTCCCCTCTCTGCATCATTACTCCCACCTTATTCCAGGTTTAAACCAAAGTGATTAAGACCAAGAGGCGCGTCTGAAGCCGAATCGACCTCCATAGCCACCTAATCGAGAAGTCTGAGACCTGAGCGGCCTTAAAAGCCACTCCCAAGTCTTCCTCGTCTTTCTTCACCCTCTCCAGCTGCTCCTTGATAGTAGTGGTCCCGGCGATGATCTGCTCAAGCAACTCCTTGTTGGCGATGCACTCTTGGACGTCGCACTCGGCCACACCCTCGGCCTTCTTCCTCTCCCACTTCACCTTGAAGCCTTCGAGCACCTCCCTGAACTTCCGAGACATCTCCTTCCGGGCCTCACGACTGGCTTGAAGAACAGCACCCTCACACTTGCGGATCAGACAGACGTTCTCCTCCTTCGCGTCGAAGGCTTCATTGAGAGCTCGCACCGTCTCGGCCCGTGCTTCGAAGAGCTGGTTAGTGGCGGCCTTGAACTTCTCGCCCCTGTCGACCAGCTCGTTCTCGAGCTCGGTGATATGAGCCTGCTGACCTCTAAATTGCTTGAGGAGGTTAGTCTGGCGAGCGACCTGCACATTCGCGGCCTCAAGGTCGGACTTCAGCTTGCCGACTACTCTCCCCATCTCCTCGATCTCTCCCGGGTAAAGGACGTCCTGCAGCCTCTACTCAAGATGAGCGTAGAGCCGGTTGCCAGCCTCTGCAGCCTGTGAGCATCGGCGACCAAATCGTTAAGTCAATAAAATTTAACCAAAAAAAAAACGCACAAAGAAACAAGGGACACCCTTTACCTTTCCTTGAGCCAACGCCATCTCAACGTAGAGCTCCCTCTCAGTCATCTTTTTGAGAGCAAAAAGCTGACAACCAGCGGTCTTAAAATGGCACCACATGATTTCATTGATCCACCGCAAAGGTTTAATTCTCTGAAAATCGGTCGATCCTTTTTCTCGCTGATGGAAGAGAGTCAGGGGTTTGGACTTCGACTTCGACTTCGCGATCTCATTTTTGAGGTGCTTCCTCGAGGTCTTTTTGGATTTTTTGTTTTTTCCCCCGGCCTTCTCAGCTTTTTCCTTGGCGAGCTTTTTCGCCAGGATTCTAGCTCGAGTACGACATTCCTCGGTGGAATGTCTGTTCTTTTTGTGGTGCTCGCAATATCTCCTTTTTGGGGGACGAGCTGTCTATAGCATATGAATGCTGACTTTTGCCTTGCGACTCCCTTTTGGGATGTGGGACGTTAGCTTTCTTTGACCCGGAGGGTGCAAGGTGGAGCTGTGAGTTACGGTATTTTGCTTCGCAGGCAGCCGTTTCGTCCTTGAAGTTAACGTATATGGAAGTGCGATGAAGCACGTCATCGAGTGAGTCTGTAGGTCAAAGCGTGAGCTCCGCCTTGAACCTCGACTGGCACCAAAGGTTGGTTCGGAGGGCAAGCAGGGCTACTGCTTCGTTAGGGTTAGCGATTTTTGCTCTGTCGAGGTGGCTCAGTTCCAGGTGGTCTTAAAGGTGGAGATGGATATCTCATGTTGGGACGGGATCCCATTTCGGGTATTCCTGGTGTTGGTACATGTGGAGATGGATATTTTGTCGCGGGACGAGGTCCATCTCGGGTATTCTTAGAGTCGGAATATCTGTGGTGATTGGTGTCTGCTTTGCCGCGGAGGCGAAGTTTGACAGACCTGGAACACGCAGAGGTGTCATGAATGGTCCGGGTGGATTGCTCGGAGCAGGGATCGGCGAAAAGTCAAGCTGAGTCCGCGGAGGTGGACTCGCAGCGGATCGAGCTGCGGCTTAACGGCTTTCCTGTCTTTCTTATCTGATCTCCTGATCTCGTTGTCGATCGATAAGATGTGTGAGCATTTGGAGTATCTCCGCCGACTCCGAGGTGCTCCTAGAAGCTACGGATAGTGGCGGAGAAACAGGAGCTGCTCGGCTCTGAGATGCTGAAGTTGTAGGTGGATTCTCGGATCGCACCCAGGTTCGAGAGGGAGGCCTCTCGGCTGTTTATGACTGGTTACTCATCGTTCCCGGTGGGATGACGAGGTTGATCATGATCAGTTCCACACTGCTAGGAATGTTGGAGTTTGTGCCGGTGGTGTCGACGAGGGTCGTAATCCTGGATTCGTTTCCGCCGGCTGTCTGGCTGACGTTGCCGGTCGGAGTGACTTGATCTGGAGAGATCGGAATCGGTGAGACATTTCCCGAGGTTTGTTGAGTTGAATCCATCTCGGTTTCAGCTGGCTTAGGATCTGCTCTTGAGTAAGAGAAATCTATAGATCTTCCCCTCAGACGGCGCCAAAATGTGGATACGAAAATCCACACTCAGAAATTTATGTGTTTTTGTAAGGGAAGAAACTTAGGAGAATTAAGGGCTAGATTCTCTCGAACAAATTAACTGTATAAGCAAGCACTAACTGAAATAAGAATTTGGTATTAATCGGTTGAATGAAACGGTTACAAAGATTTCGATGAAGAAGATGAACTGAAAAGAGTTCTGGGAGCAGCTATAGAGTTTTCGGGTGCATAAAGTGTAAAAGAAGATCAAGCTGAAGGTCCCTCAAACTAAGCTGTTTGTCTCCTTTATATAGCTCGCCTCGTCGAGCTTCGAGGTCCAGCGCGTATCTCGGCCACGTGCAGCAGCTTCAGCCGGAAATCTCGCCACGTGCAGCAGCTTCATCCGTGATCTTTGGACTCTTTTGATCTGGCGAGAATATGCTCTGACCTGGCTCGGATCCTTTCTCGTTTCTCGGGATTTGGTCGAGCTGAGCTTGACCTCGTCGAATGGAACGTCTTGTTGTTCAGGATTGGATCGTTGAGAGCTGAATGAGCCTGGGCTGTAGGGTCAAAGCAGTTCGATCCGTCTTCTAAAACCTACACAAAAGTCAAGCTACAAAACTTAGCCACTTTTCTCAGAACAAACGGATCGCACTCCGCGACTTAATTCTTTTGTCTAAGTCTGATAAATCGAGCAACGAACTCGCAGCTAAAAACTCAAGCATTGAACTCACGACTAGCAAGCTAATCTTCTAGCTCGGTAATCTTAGTCCGCTCTCCTAAGTTACCAAACAACTTAGCAAAAATCCTACTCGAACAACTGAATGCAAAAGGCAAATTAAACAAAGTCTAAGGCACGAGGCCCGATTACAATCAAAATAAAGCCCTTTCGGGCACAGATGAGTTCAAAAATACAGATAAAAGCCCTCTCGGGCACCAGAACAAGCGTAAAAGCCCCGCCGGGCAACCAAGTTTGAAAATAAAATTTAAAAAGAGGGAGAAGGGAAAGAGAAAGGAGCCACGGTCAGCTTCCGAGCTAACCACCCACCTTCTCATCATCTTCACCTCCCCTCTCTGCATCATTACTCCCACCTTATTCCAGGTTTAAACCAAACTGATTAAGACCAAGAGGCGCGTCTGAAGCCGAATCGACCTCCATAGCCACCTAATCGAGAAGTCTGAGACCTGAGTGGCCTTAAAAGCCACTCCCAAGTCTTCCTCGTCTTTCTTCACCCTCTCCAGCTGCTCCTTGATAGTAGTGGTCCCGGCGATGATCTGCTCAAGCAACTCCTTGTTGGCGATGCACTCTTGGACGTCGCACTCGGCCACACCCTCGGCCTTCTTCCTCTCCCACTTCACCTTGAAGCCTTCGAGCACCTCCCTGAACTTTCGAGACATCTCCTTCCGGGCCTCACGACTGGCTTGAAGAACAGCACCCTCACACTTGCGGATCAGACAGACGTTCTCCTCCTTCGCGTCGAAGGCTTCATTGAGAGCTCGCACCGTCTCGGCCCGTGCTTTGAAGAGCTGGTTAGTGGCGGCCTTGAACTTCTCGCCCCTGTCGACCAGCTCGTTCTCGAGCTCGGTGATATGAGCCTGCTGACCTCTAAATTGCTTGAGGAGGTTAGTCTGGCGAGCGACCTGCACATTCGCGGCCTCAAGGTCGGACTTCAGCTTGCCGACTACTCTCCCCATCTCCTCGATCTCTCCCGGGTAAGGGACGTCCTGCAGCCTCTACTCAAGATGAGCGTAGAGCCGCTTGCCAGCTTCTGCAGCCTGTGAGCATCGGCGACCAAATCGTTAAGTCAATAAAATTTAACCAAAAAAAAAACGCACAAAGAAACAAGGGACACCCTTTACCTTTCCTTGAGCCAACGCCATCTCAACGTAGAGCTCCCTCTCAGTCATCTTTTTGAGAGCAAAAAGCTGACAACCAGCAGTCTTAAAATGGCACCACATGATTTCATTGATCCACCGCAAAGGTTTAATTCTCTGAAAATCGGTCGATCCTTTTTCTCGCTGATGGAAGAGAGTCAGGGGTTTGGACTTCGACTTCGACTTCGCGATCTCATTTTTGAGGTGCTTCCTCGAGGTCTTTTTGGATTTTTCGTTTTTTCCCCCGGCCTTCTCAGCTTTTTCCTTGGCGAGCTTTTTCGCCAGGATTCTAGCTCGAGTACGACATTCCTCGGTGGAATGTCTGTTCTTTTTGTGGTGCTCGCAATATCTCCTTTTGGGGGACGAGCTGTCTATAGCATATGAATGCTGACTTTTGCCTTGCGACTCCCTTTTGGGATGTGGGACGTTAGCTTTCTTTGACCCGGAGGGTGCAAGGTGGAGCTGTGAGTTACGGTATTTTGCTTCGCAGGCAGCCGTTTCGTCCTTGAAGTTAACGTATATGGAAGTGCGATGAAGCGCGTCATCGAGTGAGTCTGTAGGTCAAAGCGTGAGCTCCGCCTTGAACCTCGACTGGCACCAAAGGTTGGTTCGGAGGGCAAGCAGGGCTACTGCTTCGTTAGGGTTAGCGATTTTTGCTCTGTCGAGGTGGCTCAGTTCCAGGTGGTCTTAAAGGTGGAGATGGATATCTCATGTTGGGACGGGATCCCATTTCGGGTATTCCTGGTGTTGGTACATGTGGAGATGGATATTTTGTCGCGGGACGAGGTCCATCTCGGGTATTCTTAGAGTCGGAATATCTGTGGTGATTGGTGTCTGCTTTGCCGCGGAGGCGAAGTTTGACAGACCTGGAACACGCAGAGGTGTCATGAATGGTCCGGGTGGATTGCTCGGAGCAGGGATCGGCGAAAAGTCAAGCTGAGTCCGCGGAGGTGGACTCGCAGCGGATCGAGCTGCGGCTTAACGGCTTTCCTGTCTTTCTTATCTGATCTCCTGATCTCGTTGTCGATCGATAAGATGTGTGAGCATTTGGAGTATCTCCGCCGACTCCGAGGTGCTCCTAGAAGCTACGGATAGTGGCGGAGAAACAGGAGCTGCTCGGCTCTGAGATGCTGAAGCTGTAGGTGGATTCTCGGATCGCACCCAGGTTCGAGAGGGAGGCCTCTCGGCTGTTTATGACTGGTTACTCATCGTTCCCGGTGGGATGACGAGGTTGATCATGATCGGTTCCACACTGCTAGGAATGTTGGAGTTTGTGCCGGTGGTGTCGACGAGGGTCGTAATCCTGGATTCGTTTCCGCCGGCTGTCTGGCTGACGTTGCCGGTCGGAGTGACTTGATCTGGAGAGATCGGAATCGGTGAGATATTTCCCGAGGTTTGTTGAGTTGAATCCATCTCGGTTTCAGCTGGCTTAGGATCTGCTCTTGAGTAAGAGAAATCTATAGATCTTCCCCTCAGACGGCGCCAAAATGTGGATACGAAAATCCACACTCAGAAATTTATGTGTTTTTGTAAGGGAAGAAACTTAGGAGAATTAAGGGCTAGATTCTCTCGAACAAATTAACTGTATAAGCAAGCACTAACTGAAATAAGAATTTGGTATTAATCGGTTGAATGAAACGGTTACAAAGATTTCGATGAAGAAGATGAACTGAAAAGAGTTCTGGGAGCAGCTATAGAGTTTTCGGGTGCATAAAGTGTAAAAGAAGATCAAGCTGAAGGTCCCTCAAACTAAGCTGTTTGTCTCCTTTATATAGCTCGCCTCGTCGAGCTTCGAGGTCCAACGCGTATCTCGGCCACGTGCAGCAGCTTCAGCCGGAAATCTCGCCACGTGCAGCAGCTTCCTCCGTGATCTTTGGACTCTTTTGAACTGGCGAGAATATGCTCTGACCTGGCTCGGATCCTTTCTCGTTTCTCGGGATTTGGTCGAGCTGAGCTTGACCTCGTCGAATGGAACGTCTTGTTGTTCAGGATTGGATCGTTGAGAGCTGAATGAGCCTGGGCTGTAGGGTCAAAGCCCAGTCAATTTGGCTTAGTTTGGGTCTGTCCTTTGGGCTTGAGTGGGCCGGATTAAGAGTGCTAAATCCAGCTTCAACACTTATGCTTATTAATGGAGAGGATGTTCTTGCTATTCAAGCTAAATTGACTGGGCTTTGACCTTTTAGCCCAGGCCCATTCAGATCTCGACGATCCAATCCTGAACAACAAGGCGTTCCGCTCGATGAGGTCGAGCTCCAGCTCAACCATATCCCAAGAAATAAGGAAGGATCCGAGCCGAGTCATAGCATATTCTCGCCAGTTCCAACGAGTCTGAAGATCGCGGAGGAAGCTGCTGCACGTGGCGAGATTTCTGGCTAAAGCCGCTGCACGTGGCCAAAATACGCACTGTAGTTCGAAGCTCGACGAGGCGAGCTATATAAAGGAGACAAACAGCTTAGTTTGAAGGATCTTCGGCTTGATCTTCTTTTACACTTTTTACAACCAAAAACTCTGTAACTGCTCTCAGAGCTCTCTTCAGTTCATCTTTTTCATCGAAATCTTTGTAACCGTTTCATTCAACCGATTAATACCAAATCTTTATTTCAGTTAGTGCTTGCTTATACAGTTAATGTTCGAGAGAATCTAGCCCTTAATTCTCCTAAGTTCTTTTCTTACAAAAATACATAAATTTCTGAGTGTGGATTTCTGTATTCACACCTTCTCTATCTCAAAGCCGAAACTGAGAAATGCCTAGTTCAAAGGAAAGTAAACTCCATTTCAAACACTGAAAATTCATCGCGAAGCAGTTCGATCCGTCTTCTAAAACCTACACAAAAGTCAAGCTACAAAACTTAGCCACTTTTCTCAGAACAAACGGATCGCACTCTGCGACTTAATTCTTTTGTCTAAGTCTGATAAATCGAGCAACGAACTCGCAGCTAAAAACTCAAGCATTGAACTCACGACTAGCAAGCTAATCTTCTAGCTCGGTAATCTTAGTCTGCTCTCCTAAGTTACCAAACAACTTAGCAAAAATCCTACTCGAACAACTGAATGCAAAAGGCAAATTAAACAAAGTCTAAGGCACGAGGCCTGATTACAATCAAAATAAAGCCCTTTCGGGCACAGATGAGTTCAAAAATACAGATAAAAGCCCTCTCGGGCACCAGAACAAGCGTAAAAGCCCCGCCGGGCAACCAAGTTTGAAAATAAAATTTAAAAAGAGGGAGAAGGGAAAGAGAAAGGAGCCACGGTCAGCTTCCGAGCTAACCACCCACCTTCTCATCATCTTCACCTCCCCTCTCTGCATCATTACTCCCACCTTATTCCAGGTTTAAACCAAACTGATTAAGACCAAGAGGCGCGTCTGAAGCCGAATCGACCTCCATAGCCACCTAATCGAGAAGTCTGAGACCTGAGCGGCCTTAAAAGCCACTCCCAAGTCTTCCTCGTCTTTCTTCACCCTCTCCAGCTGCTCCTTGATAGTAGTGGTCCCGGCGATGATCTGCTCAAGCAACTCCTTGTTGGCGATGCACTCTTGGACGTCGCACTCGGCCACACCCTCGGCCTTCTTCCTCTCCCACTTCACCTTGAAGCCTTCGAGCACCTCCCTGAACTTCCGAGACATCTCCTTCCGGGCCTCACGACTGGCTTGAAGAACAGCACCCTCACACTTGCGGATCAGACAGACGTTCTCCTCCTTCGCGTCGAAGGCTTCATTGAGAGCTCGCACCGTCTCGGCCCGTGCTTCGAAGAGCTGGTTAGTGGCGGCCTTGAACTTCTCGCCCCTGTCGACCAGCTCGTTCTCGAGCTCGGTGATATGAGCCTGCTGACCTCTAAATTGCTTGAGGAGGTTAGTCTGGCGAGCGACCTGCACATTTGCGGCCTCAAGGTCGGACTTCAGCTTGCCGACTACTCTCCCCATCTCCTCGATCTCTCCCGGGTAAGGGACGTCCTGCCGCCTCTACTCAAGATGAGCGTAGAGCCGGTTGCCAGCCTCTGCAGCCTGTGAGCATCGGCGACCAAATCGTTAAGTCAATAAAATTTAACCAAAAAAAAACGCACAAAGAAACAAGGGACACCCTTTACCTTTCCTTGAGCCAACGCCATCTCAACGTAGAGCTCCCTCTCAGTCATCTTTTTGAGAGCAAAATGCTGACAACCAGCGGTCTTAAAATGGCACCACATGGCCGCCTTACCCTCAGCATCATCCGTGATCGGATGATCCTTGGTCTGCTCAAACTTTTAGTGGAATGGCCGGCTCCCCATCGAGCTGGGATGCCGTCGGGTGTACCTCTGCAGCTCGTCCCCTCCTCACCTCTCATCCTCTTTGGGGCAGGCCAGGACAATTGCTCGGGCTCCTGATCATCAACGGAGCGCTGGGTCTTGTCCGAGCTAACAGAGATCGCCCCTAGGAGTCGGGAAGGAGGTCCAGCTTGAGGATTTGCCGTCTGCTCAACCTCCTCATCACGAATGTGAGGTGTTGGAGCAACAGTCGAGGCCAGCGCAGCCTCGAGGGCCTCCTTAATACTACCAGAGCGGATCCTGGAGCTGTTGGGACCAGCCGGGGCTTTCCCAGATCTTTGACGGAAGGTTGGCTTGCGAGACATAGCAGACGTCAAACTTGCAGAACTGGAAGCCGAAAGAGAACGGAGAGGTAGAAATCCAGCTGCCTGCAAAGAAACAGTTACACATCACTTCATCATGATCAATTAAACGAAAAAATTTGTAGCACTAGCTCGATGGAAAATTACCAGGTGCGACAACCGGGGCCGGAACGGGTGAAGTGAGAACTTGTCGAACTCGTTCTCATGTGAACGTGCTCCAAATGACTTCTCCTCGCCTGAATAATTCTAACCGGTGCTCGACATCAAGATCCCTTGGTGCTCTGGATAGCTGACCTGATAGACCAAAAAAAAACAAGAAGAAGTCAGAAAGCCAGTTGAGCAAAACAAGGCAGGTATAGCTAGCAAACGCCTAAGCTTAGCTAAACAACCGCTGCCCGCGAACTCGGTCGGCAGCCGAGTGAAGCCGAAGCTTCCGATGGATGCCTCGTTGACTCTGAACTTGAACCCCGTCTTTTCCCAACCAAAGTCCTTCTCCGTGCTCTCCTCGATGAACCGCCGGTTTGATCTTGGAGATGCATAGAAAGTCCCGGGACGTCAAGCGTTATATTTGACGAAGAAGAACGCCCTTAAGTCCAAGTAGTGAAAGACCCTTCTCGGGCTCGTAAGGCGCACCTGATGATGGCCCGAACCAGATTCGGGCACATATATGGGAAAGCCAGCCGCAGATCCGCGAAGAACTTCGAGGACGAACCGGAGGATCGGAAAAAATAGCCTGCAATCCCGGAAGTATGTCGCGTATGCACAACAAAAATCCGGCTCCACGTTCGCCAGAGTCTCCGCTGACGTCAAGACCGCCAGCTCCACCCTGTCGGGGATTTCGCATTCTCGACGGAAGTTGTCGAGAGCCTTGTGATCGTTTAGTTTGGACGGGCCCGGAACTGCGATGTTCCTCCCGGACCCTTCCCCTTTGATTTTTACAATCACCGACGTCGAGAAAAGAAAGAAGGGAGAAGAAGACGAAGAACACTAAACCCAAAAAATAAGAAAACCGAAGTTTTTCTAAAAACAAACGATCTACCAAAAACTTCTTTTCTCAAAAAATCGCGACAAACGGAAGTTGCAGAAAATAAAAGAGAAGCAAAGAAGAAGAAGTTACCTTTAATCGAGTAGCAAGTGCGGTTAAAGAAGGAGTGGGGGAGGTGGACTTTATATCTCAGAAATAATTGCCCACCTCGGAGATCGCAAAAATTCTCACTACGCGTCAATCTCCACCGTTCGATCTCGCGGTCTCAACCGTCGAATATTCGGCTTCGCAGATTTAACGTGTTGCAGAGCCCAATTAACCAGGGCTGCCAGATCATCTTTCTCTCTCTCTCTCTCTATCTGGACCTTCCACGTCGAAAAAGTATCTGCGTGAATCCCCTCGAGGGCTGCACCTTGGCCCGGGAAGCTCGACCACGGAAAATAAGAGTGAATAACAATATTTACTCCAAACCCCCACCATCCACCTAGACGAGATAATAACAAACTTATCTCAACAATAAAGTTGCGGCTTCGAGGTCGATTCCCGACCAAACGATCAATGGACTGTTCACCTTTCCAGGATCTGAGCCATTGATCTCGAATGATTACCTGACACCTTGGCGGCAGCACGGCAAATACAAAATCTTTAAAAAGTTACATCTTGCCACCCATTAAAGCTCGAGCTCGCTCTCGTTAATGGACTGAGGGGCAAATTGTTGGAGCTGGATTTCACACCCTAAATCTGGCCCACTCAAGCCCAACAAGCAGATCCAAACTAAGCACAAATTGGCTGGGCTTTGACCATAAAGTCCAGGCCCATTTCCTCGAAACGGTCCAAATCCGAACAGTCAAACGATCCATTCGACGAAGTCGACCTCCAGCTTGACGAAATTCCGAGAAACAAGGAAGGATCAGAGCCAAGTCAGAGAGCATATCCTCGCCAGTTCAAACGAGCCCGAAATTCGCGGAGGAAGCTGCTGCATGTGGCCAAGATTTCCGGCTGAAGCTGCTGCACGTGGTCGAGATACGCGCTGGAGGTTGAAGCTCGACGAGGCGAGTTATATAAAGGACACAAACTGCTTAGTTCGGGGGGGGGGGGGGGGGGGGGGGGGGGGGGGGGGCAGCTAGTTCATCTTCTACACTTTCTGATACACGAAAACTCTGTAACTGCTTTTCAAGCTCTTTTCATTTCATCTCTTTCAGAGAAATCCTTGTAACCGTTTCATTCAACCGATTAATATCAAGTCCTTATTTCAGTTAGTGCTAGCTTATACTGTCAATCTGTTCGAGAGAATCTAGCCCTTAATTCTCTAAAAGTTCTTTCATTACAAAAACACATAAATTTCTGAGTGTGGATTTCTATATCAAAAACTAGTGTTTTGGTTTCAATTTTGTGTTTCTTTCTCGTTTTTTTTTTGTTGATTTTCAGTTGTATTAATTTTTGGATTTCCATTTTTTTATGAAGTCAGTAAAATTAATGCATATCTCCCTTATATTTCATCTTGTATTCTTTGAAGTTTTAATATTATTATCAACCTAAAACAAACAACAACAAAAAAATACACTTGAGGTTACGAAAGTTGTAATGTAACTGCCACCAAATACGTAAACCTTTCAATCTTTAAAAAAAAAAGATTTTGGGTCTTTCACAAATCTTTTATGGTTGGTCTTAATAACAGCTACATAATTTCAATCCCTTTATAAACCACTAGGAGAGTACCTGCGCTTACGATTATATATTATAGATTTTTAGTTTTTTTAAAAATTGATGTTAAACCCATTATATATATTATATATTATATATTATATGTTTATTATCTTAAATAATTGATTTATAATTTTAATTATATAGCTGCATTAAATATTTTATAAATAAATATATTAGGACTTTAATATCTTAATAATTTAAAAATTATTAATTAATCAAGTTTGAATAATATAAATTATCAAATAATTATTAGTTTATAAAGAAATTGTTTAAAACTATATAATAATACTGTATAAACTTCTAACGTTTTAAAGTTCAAAATATCAAATAATTGTTATTTTTATATTTATATAATTGTTTTTATAATAATAGCTTATGATATTAATAATAAATAAGAGAACACTCTTAAATAAGAAACATAAATTGTTTAATGATTTTAAAAACTACCAAAAAATATATTTTTTTTTTGGATATTAATCTTCATATTATTTATATTCTTTTAGAATTATAGTTAATACATTAATTTATGCATTAACTATATTTCATTTAATTTGTATTATTAAATTTTTCAATAAATCATAATGGCACACAACCGGAGAGAGTTAGTATAAATTCTAATTTGGTTTTAAAGTGTCATTAGATCACATGATTAGGTTTAGGTGCAATCCATCTTTTAAACAGCCTTCTAACTACTTATTAATTTATGGCTGATGTTTGCTTCATTTCTACTCTCAAGTAGTTGTACCTTTTTAACAAACCAGGACAAACAAACAAAACAGGAGAGTCGTCTCTACACTTAACGTAACGAATCGAATGAAATAAAGAGAGAACCAAATTTACTTTCCGTACAAGCATTCCCACTAGTCAATTAGTGCCCTGTCAACGTAATTCTAGAAAGAAGAGAGAGAGAGAGAGAGAACGAGAGACAAATGTTATGTAAGTAATTAACAATAACCTTTTCTTCAACGGGTCTCCTCTGATCGCGTCTTTCTCAACCTCCCACGAGTTATCCTGATTGTCTGCTCCATTACCGTCTCCTTTGGACCTTCCGTGTTAGAGATTTCGTTCACCGATTCCGCTTCTACTTCTTTTATCTGCATTGGTTCCGTTTCCACTTGGGTTGCTGGGTGTACAGTTGGAGAAGAGACTGATTTTTGTACTATCTGAGCGGTTTTCGTATCGGCGACAGGCGCGGACGCCGGTTTTGAAGGGCCTGCTGCTTTAACAGTAGTCTCATTACCTTCATTATCGCTTGAAGATGAGCTAGACGACGAGGGCAACTCTGCTTCTTCATATTCTGGTTGAACGTTAGGGGCTTTCTTAGGCTTAGGAGGAGCTTGATTAGCTCTGCCTCCGCGTTTCTGAATAACAAACGGATATGATGAAGATGAGCAAACATGAAAATGCAAATTCGTATCATACATGCATTGACTGATTCACTAGGAGATCGTTTCGGGTTTTCTTAATTGTACCTGAGGTGGCTGCGGCCTTGGAGTTGATTGTGCGGCGACATACTGCAAAATCTCAAAGATTCTGGTCTGACCATAGCTTGCAACTCGTTGCCAGTATATAACCGCCATATCTCCAGCTCTTGTCCTTAGCTCCAACAAGCTATGGTCTATGTCATTCTCATGCTGTGAGAGATATGGCCTAAAGAAGGACTCGTAGACATATGTAGTGCCCTGAACAAATCAAAGAGAAATGATTCATGTACATATATAAAAGACTCGTTTTTCTCCTTCAACCAAATCTATACGCTTACCCTTGTTTTCGGATACCACAGGTATATGAAGAATGCTAACTTAGCTTCACTGTACATTGGAACCCTTCAGGAGAAAAGAACGATGAGAAATGCAAAAATATTGTCGTAGTTGGCGAAATCAAGCGGCTTTTTGGTTTATAATGCTCACCATGAAACAAAAGCGTCACCAACTCTCTCAAAAACTGTCAAGCAAGCAACCAATATCCTGCGAATTGATAGTTACTTAAGAGTAAGTAAGTCATTTCTGAGGCATAAACGCCAAACTTCAAGGCAATTTAACAATATACCAGTACTGGCACCAAAAGCGAAGCTGTTCAATCTCAGGCCTATTCTTTTCAACAGTCTTGTAGCATTCATACGCAGGGTAAGCATAGCCCAACACCATCCTGCAACATATGTAGGAAAAATTTAGTAGCTGTAATCAACAGTAACTCCCAAATCCAGTATCATTTTAGCAAACAAATGTAAGAATAGTATGGTTTCGTACACCAATCCTCTTGTAAGAAACGATCCAATCATCTTGAAGAACTGAAAACAAAAACAACAAGCATATAAGAATTCAAGTGGTTATCAAAAATGTTAAATTATATGAGCTTAGATGTGTATTAACATAAAAACCACACAATAGAAGTAATGAAATCGAGCATTGAACAATCTGGATAAGAAATTCGGATTTTTCATTATTCGCTAAGATAAAAAAGCACATAATCGAGAAGAAATGGTTTATAAAAAGCTAATCAGATCGAGGGAAAATCGACAAAGAAGATAGATATTATAATCTTACAGAGAACGAGTAAAGTAAAACTACGAACTCGATCACAACCCACCGAACAATATAAACAGTACTAGATTGAGAAGTTCAAAATCGCCAATAAAAGCTAGGGAAAAACGATCGAGCTAGGTGATGAATTAGCAACAAAAAGTAAACTAGATGAGCCACAAATACGTCTTCTCAGATTCTGGGTATAAGAAACGAAAACCTAAAACACAAAGGACGCCGATTCGAGAGATCGGGAACTGGCGCAGAACAGAAGCTTAAGTTACCAGGGGAAAAAAGTATAGCCGGAAGAAGAACAACCGTAAGCGGCAGCGAGAAGAAGAGACGGTGGGAGGAGAAATTCCGGCGGATAAAAATAACCGGAGAGTAGAAAATCGGCGTTATCTAATTTCAAATTCAACTTCTCTCTCTCTCCACTTGGCTTTCGGATTCTCTTTCTCAGTAATAAATCACGCCTCGTTGAAATTATGGATTTTGAAATAAGAAATACATACGGCCCAATAAAATATTTAGTTTGATATTTAATTTTTACAATATATTCTAGCACACCATTGGAAGCCAATTATTGATTTTTCGTTTTCTTGTATTACATCATCTATGTGCGCAGAATTTGTGATATTTTGACTATTTCTATTTTATAATCAATTTTATTATATTTATTAGTAAATTTTATCGGTAAATATTAGTTTTTAAGTTATATACATTCTTTAAATTTTATATGAAAAGACTAGTGAAATAATAATGTTTGGTTTGAACCTTTAAGAGAAGAAATGCTGTTATTGGGGATGATCGAAAAGAAAGTTCTCGATAATATAATCCATATAGTGATAATAATGGCGATTTGAGGTTGGATGCAGTAGGAAAGTAAGTAGTAAGGTCTTAATGTAAAAAGATTTTATGAAAGCAAATAGTGCATGATTTTCTTTTTGATTGCTACAAAGAGAACATGAAGAAATGAATCTATGTTTCTAGACAAAAACAATGACACAGTCAGCTCTTAAAAGTTAAAAAAATCTAAATAATGTGAAATAGGAGATATAATAAAAGAGAATCTAGTGGAGAAGAAGTAAAAAACTGAAACATTATTTTTGTATTTGTTCGATGAAAGTGAATACAATAAAAATAGGAAAAAATGACACATGTCAATTTCGAAGATGCTACGTGACAGCATATCAAAGTTGTTTATGAAAAAAAAAACCTTACTGATTTTCGTTTCTGTTTGTTAAATGAAAAATAATCATTTGTAGAAGAGAAAAAAAAACTAAAGCCTTCTTTCTGTGTTTGTTTAATGAAAGCAAATTTAATAGAGATTGTAAAAAAAAAGTGACATATGTTAGTTTTTTTAGATGTCACGTGGCAGCATATCAGAGCTCGTTCTGAAAAAAGACCTTACTGATTTTCGTTTCTGTTTGTTAGACGAAAAATAATTATTTGTAGATGAGAAAAACATCTTCTCCTAGTAATTTAATATAACTAAAGTTTCAAACAAAATATTTGGCAAGATGGGCCGAAGACTAGAAGCACAATATTTACTTGAGGCATATTATAAAAAATCTACTTTTTTTCACAAAAGCAAATAATACATGATTTTCTGTTCATTTGGTCAAAAATAAAACATAAAGAAATGAATCTATTTTTTGCGATGAAAGAATGTCACAGTCACCTCTTAAAAGTTTAGAAAATCTCTTTGAATAATATAAAGTAAGAGGCATAATGAAAGAAAATATGGCTGAGAAGGTAAAAAAAAGAGAGAGAAACAATGACACATGATCTTATTATGTTATAGAAAGAAAACATAAAAATTTATTTTTGCGATTGAACAATGTCACAGTCAGCTCTTAAAAGTTTGAAAAATCTCTTTGAATAATGTGAAGTAAGAGACATAGGGTCTGACTGGTTATGGTCTATAGAAGAAAAGAAAAAGTTAAAAAAAATATTTGCTCTTAAAAGTTTAGAAAATCTCTATTTAAATAATATGAAGTAAGATGCATAATGAAAGAGAATAGGGCTGAGAAGAAGAAAAAAAAAGAAAAGAAAGAAACAATGACACAGTCAAAGTCAGCTCTTATTATGTTATAAAAAGAAAACATAAAAAAATAAATATATTTTTGCGATGGAACAATGTCACAGTCAACTCTGAAAAGTTTAAAAAATCTTCCAGTAATTTCAAAAAGTAAACAAATCAGAAAGAAAAGAAAAAAAAACAGAAGAAAAAAAATTATCTTATGAAATCAGTAGAAATGTGTGGAAAATTTCCTTCCACCCAAACCAAGTTGAAAAATTTACTCTATCTAAAAGAATACATTCAAAAGAAATAAAAAAAATTCTTCTATTTATAACTTTTCTTTTCTTCTCAATTACATTCTACTTAATTCCTCTCAATTCTTCTAATGCACACATCACACCAATCAGACCCATATTGAAAGAGAATAGTGCTGAGAAGAAAAAAAAGAAAAAAAAGAAAAAAAAGAAAATGACATATTATTTTATTATATTATATTAAATTTATTTGAGTGATTTTATTTTCATTTCTGTTTGTTGGATGAAAATTGTCATTTATAAAAGAGAAAAAAAACTGAAGCTTTCTTCTTGTGTTTATTTAATGAATTTTTTTTAACAGAAGTTGTAAAAAAAAAGTGATACATGTCAGTTTTTTCGATGCCAGATGGTAGCATATCAGAGCTGGTTGTTAGAAAAACCTTACTTTATTAGAATCTTAACTATTATTTGAGAAGCATGTTTAATGAAAAAATATGATGTGTCATCATCTTAGCAAAAGTTAGTGCAAAACAATGACACCTCATAAATGTGATATGACAAATTTCCTAAAATAAACGAAATGTTTTGATTGGTTAAGTTAAACCTAAATAAATCTTATTTTTAAATAAGAAAACTTTATATCATATATGAATGAATTCTCATTGTATAGCAAGAATTCGAAATTATAAATAAAACAAAAAAATAAAAATATAGAAAAATAAATTATAAGTATTCTGTTAGCTAACTTTTTATTATAATACTGTATATAAGAATAAAAAATAAAAGTAAAAGTAAAAATGAATCTTTACGACTTTGGTTTAATGTAAAAATCTCAGGCTATATTTTTTGTTTAAAGCATTTTCAACCCACCTTTATTTTAAATCTTCTAATTTAGAGTGGGGGAAAAGTTGTTATTTTTTCCTCCAATTATAGAGAAAAAAATAACAATAATTTGTTCCCCCTATAAAATAGAATAGGTTGGAGAAAAGTCCACTTATATTTTAATGAAATAAATAGAAAAATACATTGGAGATGATCTTAAAATTTAATATATTATTAAATGTTAAGAAAAAAGTATGAGTCAAAGAAGATAAAAACATACATAAAAATTATTTTGATCGATTTTAAGGTTTTATTTGAAATATTTTAAATATTATCTTACACATATTAATTTTTAATGCATATATTTTTTCTCACATATTAAAATATTATTTAATGAATCAAGTTTTGTATATGTTATGATCCATTATATTTTATGTTAACAAATATATTAAAGTTAGGAATATATCAACTCTTAATTTTAATAACAATCAAACATTAAATATATTATTTAACACCATAAATCACACACATATAAGTTTAGATCTGATTGGTTTAAACGATTCGGTCACATAGAGTTTGTGAAAGCGAGCGATTACAGATTATAAAAACCTTGACGAAGAGATGAACAAAGAGCTACCAGAGAATTTTATAAAAATATAATTTCAAAGGTTTAATAATAATTTTTTATTATATTTTTATTGAGAAACCATATATCATTAAACATTAAAAATAAGAAATTTTGATTAAATACAAAAAGACAGAAATGGTTTTTGTGATTGTGGTTTAATACCAATAACTGCATCAACTAAAAACATAACATTTGCGGAAAATAGCAGAAAAAATAACTGCATCAACTAAAAACATACGTTTTTTTAACTTTGATTACTCTATCATTTTAATTTTAGTTGTTAATAATTTCTATTTTTTTTTAAAATCTTTATATGTCCGATCGCACGTCTAGCCCGCGCGCCAACCAAGTAATCCCCTTCCTCTGTCATATCCACCCCCGCCCCCGCCCTCCCCCCCCCAGGCCTCAGTGGCTCGCCCCGTGCCAGCTTCCTCCGCGGACCGCGCACACCCTAAGCATGCTTCCCCGCGAACTTGCTCGTCCTCTAGGACAGTATCCTTCCGGGATTCTAGGGCTCAGGCCTCTCAGATCTTCGGATATTCCCCGCCAGTCCCCTCCAGTGGACCGAGTGATCAATCAGGGCACTCCCCACCAGGACGTGCTTGCCACTCAGGCACCACAGGAATTGAGGTCACCGACTCGCAGGCTTTCCCTGATGATTTCCGGACCTCTTCCCCTTCGGGGAATGTCACAAGCACGTTCTCAAAACCCAGAAATTTCTGCGTAAGCACAACGCAAAGACTATCCAGGCAGTAAGGGAGTCGAGGTAACGCCCTACTCCGCACCAGCTGCATTCGAGTAGCGACTCCCCCTTGCGTTAGCGCCCCGCGATGTAGAGAACTTCCATTCATCCGTCCAACGGCACCACCTCTGGTCCTTGGGCCGATGTCTTAGCCCGCGTCGTTGTCTTATGTCGATCCCTATGGTCACATAAGACTATGACCTCGCTCGTGACCCCGATGAGTGAGGGCAAAATGACTTCTTATCTAGTGCCTCACAAAGCAAGAAGTAAAATCCCTCCGGGGAGATGTCCACCAGTGGCCAAGCTATCAATTCCCCCTGGGAACGCCTATCCTCCTATCCAGAGCAAGCGTCGCACTCCCCCGGATGCACGCCCCAGTCAGGATATGACCCTTTCATCTAACACCTCAGGCCGAATGGCGTACTCCATCGGATGCGTAACATAGACTGGGCGAGTCCCTCTATATGTATCTAGTCTGACCGTCTCACGGTCCGTTTCCTACGGAAGTGTAATTTCTTCGATTAATAACGTACTCCCTCGGATGCGAGTAAGGTCGGAGTTGACATCTATTTAGAGTTACCCCATGGCTCGCTTCCTCGGAAGTAAAATTCCCTCGACCAATAACGTTGTCCTGCGGGAAAGACGAATAAGGTCGGGGTTGAGAGTCCCCTTCGGACTGTTCCTCCGGCCAGGGCCGTATTCCTTTCTAGTATGTATCGGGGTCGAAGTCGATACCCCATCCTACTTCTTCAGAAGTCCGGACCATCCAGCTACTATCGTACTCCTCTAGGATGCGTGGCACGGCTTGGATGAGTTCCCTAATTTATGCTATCACTTAGAACTTAACTTCGCCCAGACTAGTACCGTATCTCCTGCGATACGCGTCGCGGTCACTGTGTCCATCCAGCCCTTAAGTGGCAAACCACCTAGGGAACCGGGTAACCCGTGCTCATCATCCGATAAGCTGAGAAGTCGGGGGCAACTGGGACCCATTTTACCAGGTCGAGAGAGAGCCTGACATGGGACCTAGACTGCGCTAGATGCTGACACATGCCACGCTAGCTCGGCCGACCCACTCCCGCGTATTATTCCGGGGCAGTTGAGGAATTTCCCCAAACACGCTAGGATCATTACCCTCACCTACTCCTGTGGCATGCTGGATGGAAGAGACAGGACAAGGAGCCTGCGAGTATAAATAAGAAGAGATCACCATGCATAAGAAGGGGGAAGAAAAAAAGAAAAAGGGGCTGATCAGATGGGAAAGACCCCTCTATAGGAGGAGGTATCTACTTGTATCTGAATCGGTCGGTCCGGGAAAGCAGCACGATCACGGGCGAATTCCATGTTCTTCCCGAGTGAATGCCTATCAGGTTAAGCCATCCCTAACCTGGAATCTTGCCTTCATACTCGCTCCAGCTTCTTTATCGTGTAGAAATCCCCTCGAAAAAATCGTAAACAGATGGGAGCCTCGATCCTTAGACAAGACTCCCCACGATGACTCGTAGAAATCTCCCTCCTGAGTATTTGTTCCCGGTAGGACGCTCACTGACTTGGGCGTTGGAGAACCTTCGAGAGGGAAACCCCCTTTCGGTCCTCCCGGAGGCTCGTCTGACCTTTCCTCGAGTGTTTGCAGGATTAGATGTGACAACCAACCCGTCACCCCGGCATCGAAGGCATCCGGCCTGGAACAACTCGTCGCCTTCCCCCCCAGAGGACGAAACTCGGAGGCGCAGCTCTATCCGCCCAATCACACACCCCCACGTGGCATCCCGAAATTTGCTTCCCAACAGTAGAAATCATATGAAAAACCAAAACAAAATTCTAAGATCTTAGCTACATCAAACGTATGTGTACATCAAAATTGGATAATTTGATAGGTGTTATTGTTATTATTTCACATAATAAAATTTAAAACTTTATAAATAAAAATAGGAAAAAACTACACATTATATTATAATTTCTCTTATATAAAAGATTATTTTTATAAATCTATTATAATTTTAATAATTTATAAAATAATACCTTAAAAAACAACTAAACTATTAATACAGACTCGCGCGTAGCGCGATTTATAAACCTCGTACATAACAAAAGTTGAAAGGTAAGTACAAGAGTTATATATATTACTCTCTTTGTTCCTAAATAATAAATGTTCTAAAAAGATATTATTTCAAAAGTTGAATATTTTTAATTTAAAAGATATAATTATTATTTTTTACTTAATTTAATCTTTCAATATTTATTAACTAATAAAATATTTTTAGATAATAATTAATAAAAATAAAGTTAGTAAAGTTTTTTTATATTAATAATTATGAAAATTTCAAAACATATTTTAAAAAAAGAAACACAGAAGGAATATCAATTTATTTGATTACATAGTGTTTTTGATCTCTCATTGTCACTTTTACTAAGATTGTTAAGCTTCTAGATTCTTTTTTTTTTGAACATCTGAATTTTATTAAGATTAGTAAGGAATACAAAGATGAAATACATTGATGGGATTCAAAAACGAAAGTATGTGAAATTGAACTTAAGCCTAACAATCGAATCAATTAATCTTAAAGAGGAAGAGACAAACTAGAAAGGAACTAGATGTAAAAGGAAACCAGTAGAAACCACATCTTATTTTACCTTTGTCCCGGAAACTTTATACGAACACGCGACCTGCAAAGCCACGAGAACACTCCGAACAACCAAAGCTTCTGCCGTAACCAAACACCAATAGAACCCAAAGCTTGACGGGATTGAAGACACCTCAAAGAACCACAACTCCAGCCCAAAGTCGATTGCAGAAGCAAGAGAACCTGGTAGTAGCTGCAAACAAAATCAAACAGGAAGACACCAACGGCAAGGAGGGGCGTACAAGAAAAAAACTCTTGAAAAGTACACCAAGAAGAGCACATCCGAAACAGGAGCTTCCAAGAGAAGGAGAAGAGGCAAGAGGCAACACCAAGCCCTACAATCAGAAAATAATCACTTAACAACGAAGAGGGGGAAGCGCGGGATTGAAACCAGACTAGCTCGACGATGGATCCGACGAAGGAAACAAACACCACCTAAAACCACAACGACAGAAAGGTTAGCCTCCATATTCTAATCTTGCTTGAAAATGGTATATTGATTGTGATGAATCATTGCATCTATCATTTTTTGCATGGTTGATCTTATTGCTAAAGTCCTTTAGGGATTGAGAAATTGCCATTAAACATTGATTATGCATGGAAGTGTGAGTTAGTGTTTGACCTATTGCATAAGAGATTAGTATGCTTAGCCTAATGAATTAGTTGTCTAAGGTGCTTTTTGGCTTTATGGACTTTGTGTTTAATGCTTGCTGATTGTGTTTCCACCATTGAAAGTGGGTTAAGAGTATAATTAGTAGAGAGATTAGTGCCAAATGATTATATTAGTCTTTATTAGTAGTCTTTGCTTAGGGATTTTTACATTGATTGTTTGTCTTACACCTTGATCATGATTTGGAATCATCTAAGTCATAAGCCCTAGTCTTGAACCTTACCTTTAATATTTAGAACTTGTTAAGTGTTGCTTTGTTTTTGCTCTGTTTTTCTTGCTATTAGAACTGCTCTTGTTTACTTTCTAAGCCTTGGTTACATTGGTTACTTATTTACATTTGTTTGCTTGATTGAGTGTGAACCCATTTGAACCCTTTTATTGTCTAGCTCAGCAAGATTGTTGCATCTTCTCTATACCTTCCTAAACCGGATTTACCACCGAACCGCTGCCACTAACGCCGGAAAAGTCGCTAGAGTCACCGGGAACGTGCTCCTTCGCATCCACTTCTCGAATATGTGGTTGTTTCTCGCATTAGACGCCTTGGTATGCAGATCTGAGCCTTTTTCGTTTTCAGATCTAAATATACTTTTTCAGATCTAAATCTACTTTCCCAGATCTACTTTTTCCAGATCTGGATATGTCTTTTCGTGTTTCTAATATTCCTTTCCATTTGCTGTGTGGTTGGACTCATGCCGTCGTAATGCCCAGATCCGTTCAGCGAGGACCCGTAGTAATCCCGATCTACTTCTGTTCTGTTTTCCACTTCAGATCTGAGACTAGGGTGAGGACCGGTCATGATCTATCTCTCTCAGATTAATATTCGTTTCATACTGAGTAGTCCCTTGTTAATCAGCGCATACATGCGCTGTATCTATATGAATACACGTATTTAATTGTTAGATGAATCAGATTAGTAACGCGTTAATAACACTATAGTAATTATTATTATCATGCAGTTAATGATTGATGAACTTGTACCATAGGTTGTTAAACGGAATACCATTGAATGATTTATGAATAGTGTTTGTAGGTGTTTGCATTATGTGAGGAAAATCACTTGCGGGTTGAGATAAGATGAAGGAACCTCTTATGTTATGTGTGGTATTGGATATGGAGGCGTGTGGAGCTCCATAGTTCCATCGTTGGTGGCTTGATGAACCATGCATCTTGAGGACAGACAACATGTGTGCCGCTATATGCCACGGGGTGAGTGCCGGTGAAGGCTTAGATGCACCAGTTAGGTCAAACGATGTCATTTCTTTGATCTATGAGTGTCTTTAAACGTGATTGCTTGTGTTTACTAGCTTAAGACTTTTGTCTGGAATGGTTATGCATGTGCGAGATAAATATCGTGGTTATGCATGTGCGAGATAAATACCGTCACTAAGTATTGTGGGAATACTCATCCTTTTTTTTTCCATGCAGGTGAGCGCGTTGACATTCAGGAATAGTCGTTCGGCTTGGTGATGATTTTAGAAGGACACAAGTTTTATTTTATTATTTGTTATTTATTTTAAAGACGTTATTTAAATTCATATTTGATGTTTAAGTTAAAATGGTAGTTGTAAGACATATTGGATACGATCCTTAGAAATAAAAATGACATTGAACTAGCAAGTGGTTTTTTGTGGTGAAAGTTAATGCACTTCAACATATTGTCTTGATTTTGAAAGAGGCAGGTGTTACACTAGCCTATGCTAGTTTTGCAATCTTTTAACGCCCATTATCAATCTTCAAAACATGTGAAACCATTAATACATGGGGTTTTTGGAGAAACTTCGTCTACTTAAGTAAATGTTTCATAAAGTGTTGATTCATGAGATTGAGACTCCCTCCAAAACTCCTGATTATTAATGACTTTATTATTAATGTGGGGAATTGATCATCGTTTCCCATGAAAAAAAATGTTATTTTGCGATGTCTAAATTCTTCATCCTAAAAAGGAGAAAAAGGAACTTCATGATTATGCATATTGGCCAACAATAGAAATATATTATCTAAAAGATTGGGATTTTGAATCTGATCACCTTGGGGAAGAGACAATGCATCCAACTCCCATATTCTAGCCATAACGCTGCCTTGGAATAACAAATGATTTGCAGTCTGTGGAGCTTTTTTGCACGTAATGAAATTGATATCCACTTTGGTTTCCTTCTATACATACTATCACGAGATCAGAGTGGATGATGCAAACCTTTCACGTCTCCATACTCCTTGTTATATTTGTAGAGGTACTGCAACTAGTGAACTGCAGGGATGATGTTGCTGGCAAAGTAGGCTTACAGAGCCAATGGTATGCAGATTTAACTGAAAAGAGACTATCTTGTGTAAAGTTACATACTATAAAGTCTCAGTTCATCATCAGTTGACTTTGTCAGATTCTTTTGAAATAAGAAACATCCAATGGACGGAGCATTGTTTGAAGTTTATCATCATACCATTGATTAGTCCTTAGAATGAAAACCTCTGAAACTGTTGCATCTAAATTTCCATTGGGACATTGTAACATACCAGGTGTCAGAACAAGTCTATGGATATCATTAAGAATCCACTTATCTTTCAAGATTTCAACCTGATGGCCACTTACAATCATCCACCACATACCTTGAGCAATCAAATTTTCACCTTGAGGGTTGCTTCTCTAGGGATTGAAGATGTAGAAAACATCTTACATAAATCAAGAAGAAGCTCAAGAAAGATATCAGGAAGAATGTAGCTATGGAATTGATATATCATGGTTTTTATGGTTTTTAACCATGGTATAAGTCCTTTTTATTGAGTTTTTTTTGGTCTTTTTAGAGTCCTAGTAGAGTCTTTGCAGGTTATAACATATCTGGAGCATAATTTGAGACATTGAAGCCTTTTGGAGCATTGCAAGATGAAGCCACGAAGTGTGCAACTCGGAAAAGAAAGTATGGATTTGGGTGACGCTCGTCACCACCTATGGTAACGCTCGTCACCCGTAGAGGAAGGATCATGGCTGGTTTTTAAAAGATTGGGAAGAAATTGCAGTTGCAGTTTTACCATTCCCCAAGCATCCTAGGAAGTCTAAACAAGAGATAGAAGAAGCCAGATGCAAAGCTATGATAGATAAGCTGATGGTTGAGATGCCTCTTGTAGATGCAGTCAAGCTTTCACCAGCTCTAAGAAGATATGTAAAGAGGATGGTGGTGAATGGTGTAAGTCCTGAGGAAGGAGCATTGCTTACCAGAGACATCAGTGCAATCCTCTTAGGCACAGTTCCAAAGAAGAAGAAGATGGTGGCTGTTTCTGAACAAGTCAATGCCATCATTCAAAGCAGAATTCCAGAGAAGCTTTCTGATCCTGGAAACTTTGTACTTGATTGCTCAATCTCAACAGGACGTTTTCCTCATTCTCTATGTGATCTAGGGTCAAGTATTAACTTGATGTCTTCCTCTGTTGCTTCTAGATTTGGAATGACTGATTTCAAACCAGCTGAGATCTCTCTTATCCTAGCAGATCGATCCATAAGAACCCTAGAAGGCATCTTAGAGGATGTTCCAGTTAACATTGAAGGCTGCATAATTTCTACAGATTTTGTGGTTCTGAAATATTCTGAAGAACCTAAAGATCCTCTTATTCTAGGAAGATCATTCTTGGCTACTGATGGCGCCAATTATTGATGTGAAACAGGGGAAGATAGAGCTTGATTTGGGTGATGTTATCATGAACTTTGACATGGATAAGTTAAAAGGGAGTTCTACCATTGATGGTCAGACCTTTTCTGCAAGGACTTCCAGAGATGAAGAGCCAGTCATGGAGCATTCAGAAGACATTACTGCTGGGTATGTCATTGAATCTGATACAAGTGGGCAAGTAAACAAGATGGCTGTTCAAGAGGCAATATCTGAAACTTTTGCAAAAGCTGTTGGGTTTGAGGATTGGAGTGAGAATGATATCTTCAACACTAGGCTTGCAAAAGAGGGTCCAATGAATGCCAAGTTGCTGGAGGAGGACGAGTTTGTGATGGAGGAAAGACTTGCAGAGCTGGATTGCATAAAAACTGCAGAAACCCGACCTGCAGGGTCAGTGACGACCGTCACTGACCTGGACACAAAGGAGCAACATGATCTTTCAGCTACAGGTCCATCTTATGTTGCCAAACCGAAAATTCAACATTCCACAACCCAGAGACCTCCAACAAAGCAAAGGTATGCACTTCCTGAAACCGCTTCCAAACCTCCTAATCTCATCAATAAGAACTTAAAAGGTGCAAAAGATGCTTCACACTTATGCAAGCAACGAGATTCTCGTAGAAAGCTTGGTCTTTCTTTTGATGATTCTGCAGGAAAAAGAAGTGTCCCACCCACAGTCACAACCCGCCCTACTGATGTTCCTCACTTTCTTGGAAGAGTTCATGCATCTGCTGCTTATACACCACCATGGATGAGGAGACATTCTTCTCCAAGGCATTCAATGCCACCTTCTGCTCCACTAGCTGTCTGAGCAGCCTTCAAAGTCGAGCTAATGACTTTAAACAAGCACTTAGTGGGAGGCAACCCACTGGTAAATTTTATTTTTCATATACTTAATTTAGTTTTCTATTACATAGCTAAAAAAAACCCCAAAAAATAGAAAAAAAAGAGAGTCAGTTTGTTCAGTTTGCTTGGATGATGTCTTGTGAACTTGTTTGAACCATGGGTTATGCTTCGTTTGGATGTTTTTGATGTGTGTTTTGAGTGCTATAACAGTCTGACTTCGTACACATGATGGCATTGCATTAACACATCCAACATGTCGATTCTGGAGTATCAGAGATGGTGACGATTTGTCACCACAGCTGGGTGACGCTCGTCACCCGATCCTTCGCGAGGTACATTTTTCACACTTGGTTCTACACGTTCACTTGCTTCTTTTTGACCAACTCTTGGCTTAATAACACTGGGGACAGTGTTGTTTAAGTCTGGGGGAGGTGGTTACTGACGTTGTGTACTTTGTGTCATATTTATAGAATCTTAAAGTTTAGTCAAAAACCTGTTTTTATAGAGTCAAAATTTGAAACTGTCAGTTTTTCTTGGAACTAACCACATAACGTTTATGCTTATAAGAACCATTGCCACAGTAGTTGATTACAAGTCTTACTAAGTTGAAAATCATAGGTAGATCAGTCTAGCAATGAAGGTTTACGTTCTTAGAGAATCTGGAAAATATGCTGTTAGCTCCACCTTAATGAACTTTAAACTTCTCATTTTGGGGCTTGATTCTCATTAATCTTGATTCTCTCTTTCAACACTGACAAGTATGTTTAGATGGAGTCTCTCTTTGATCTTCCCTGATGCAGTTTTTAAGAGTTTGAGTCAAAAGAATGGTGCATTCATAACCCTGTCTCCTCATAAGGAACAACAGTAATGAACACACTCAAGAACCTGTCTCCTCACAAGGAACACAAGTATTGAGTAGCATCATATCTTAGACTGTAAAAAATGAGAAAATAGTTGAAAAATCGAAAAAAATCAGAATGAAAAAGATCAAGGGAAGAGAAAATAGGAGAGCTGTGTTGAGATTGATTTGTTCAGTTATTTAGGAAGGGAAAAGAATCTGTAACTGATTGAGATGATAAAACGATGATGAGATATCACACTTAGATAAAAATAAGGAGTTAGCAGTAGATATTTCAGATTTCTTGAAGAGATTTGGATTGGATTTGAGAGATTTGCTAAGCTTGTGATGATTAGACTGAAATTTGATCTTGTGTTAACTCTGTGGTATGTAAATTCGAAAGTGTTAACTAATGTGGTGTTCCTGATGTTTAGCTGGGTTTTATTTATGTTTAAGACGTTGTGCTTTGTCTTATGGCTTTGGTGTTTGACTATTTAGGTTGCTAGATGATCATTTGTATTCATTAGCGAACCATTGTGATTTGTTTAAGTTAGCCCTGAATCCTGTTTAAGTGTTTTATGAAAGTTAAATGAATGAAATGATTTGATCTATATTCCGCTGTGTATTGATAAGAAAGAATAAGAATGAAGAAAAAGCTTAAAAATATGGCTAAGTATAGAAACGGACTTAGAGGATGTAGTGGGACACAGCCGCGGTACGGTTTACCGGGTTGGGTTACCACAGTATCCTTGAAGTACTTGGCGCATTTTGGCATCATAGCTAAGCAATCAACGAAAGGCAATTTTATCTCAACAGCCTTCAAGTGTTTCTCAAACATGACTCTATGCTTCTCAATCAGCTGCTTCTTGAACCGTCCAGGGAAGGGAAGCTTTGGTACGTAGGGTGGAGGTACATAAGCATCTTTCTCTTTACTAACTTCCTCCACTTTCTTCCCTAAGACCGCTTCCTTGCCTTTCTTAGGTCTTGCAATCCAAACATTGTCAAACGTGATCTCTTGATCATTTGAAGGCTTACTCCCCCCTTTTTGAACCACAATGTTCTCATTGTCTTTAGGTATAGGCCGTGGTGCTAGCTCTTTCCCACTCCTCAAGGTAATCGCATCGACATACTCCTTAGGGTTTTGCTCACACTTGCCGGGTAAGGTACCTTCACCGCTTGAACTAGCCTTTCCTTTCTCTAACTGGCGAATCCTGTTGTTCAGGCTGGTGAGTTGTGTAGATACCTCATTAAGAGAAGAGTCTATTCTCTTGTTCATCTCAACAAACTCTTGATTTGGAGAAGCTAGTCCTTGAAGTATTTATTGAAACATTGCCCGGATCTTGAGGTGGAGCTTGAGCTTGTTGCTGCTGAGGCATGAAACCAGGAGGATATCTGTTGTTCCCTTGCTGTTGCTGACCGTGAATGTTGCCTTGTCTCTGCCCTTAGTACCCACTATTTTGTGTAAACCCTTTGTTGTAAGGTACAAAAGGTTTTCCTTGTTGTGGAGGGTACACTTGATCTTTAGGGTTCTCCACATTGGTGCTTCTGTAGGAGAGGTTGTTGTTGCCCTGATAGCCTTGACCATAGCCTTGTGGCTTGTTGTAGTTCTGACCTCCAACCCAATTCGCTTCTTCTTGGTTCAGCTCTAACTCATCTAGAACATCTTCAGCTTCTCCTACAAAGTGAACTTGCTTTTGATTTGCAAGGACTAGCTTGTCTATCTTCTCATGGAGGGACTTCATCTCTTTCTTGTGAGCTTCAAGATCAAATCCTATAGGTGCGCGATCATAGTCCTCATTGTAGTTTCCATCACTCAAAGCTAAGTTCTCAATAAGCTCCATTCCTTCTTCTACATTTTGACCAAGAAAGTTGCCTTTACTTGCCGTGTCTAGGAGCATGCAAATCTTGGGAAGAGCTCCTCTATAGATGGTGCTCAAGAGTGTCTCCTCACTGAAGCCGTGATGAGGACAAGCTATAGTGTAGTCTTTGAACCGCTCCATAGCCTCACTAAAGGTCTCATTCTGCCTTTGTGTAAAACCGCTGATTTCACTTCTTAGCCGAGCTGTTCTTGTGCTGGAGAAGAACTTTGAGAGAAACGCCTTCTTGCATTCAGCCCATGAGGTGATAGTCCCCTGAGGTAAGGTCTTCTCCCAATGCCTTGCTTTATCCCCACGTGAAAAAGGAAAAAGCCTAAGCTTGAAGTTGTCCTCCGGGATCCCATTGATCTTTATCATTCCGCAAACTTGCTCAAAGTTGTCAAGATGCTCCAAAGGGTCCTCCATTGCAAGTTCATAGAACTTGTTGTTCTGCACCATGGAGATGAAGCCTGGCTTGATCTCGAAGTTGTTGTTTGGCACTGGTGGAGGAGTGATTCCAAAGCGGTTGTGATGTGTGTTAGGTGCATCACCAGCACCGATGATCCTTAGTGGTCTTGGTGCGTGGTTGGGGTTTCCATTTCCCCTACCTTCAGCCGCGTGGTGATGTTGACCCTCAGCTTGGTCTTGCTCAGCCATACCCACACACTCAACAAAACCTGGTAGCTCCTCAAAGTCTTGTGCTTGTTGTCTCTCTCTTCTTAGCCTTGTACTTCCAAGTTGATGAATGTTGTCTAGAGGTTGTAGTAGATTGTTGCCACCTGTAGACCTTAAATTCATGTACCTGAGAAGACAAGCAGTAAGATAGAGAAATGAGTAACCAAAGTAAAATAAAGGACTTAGTCTTTACTAAGCTCCAAATCCTAATGCTTTCTAATCAAACTCAAGTTGGCAACGGCACCATTTGATAAACAAGATTTTTATGCAAGCAAGAATATCAAAGCCTTAAACACTGCTAATGTTGTAGTATAGGTGCAAAAGGTGTCAATCCAGCCTAGGTGATGAAAGTCACTAAGAATGCAAGAGCAATGCAAAGCTAAGCAGATTCGGGTAAATGGATGAGAAATTATGTAAAAACTAAATGCAACGACCAAATAACTATGAAAACTATTTTAAAAATCCCTCTTAAGGTTTAACAACTACTAATCGAAATCTAGGAATTTAAAACGCAAGACTACTAATTTAATAAACTCAAACTCTAAAGGCTGATGAACAGAGAATTTCTAGCAACTTAGAGCAATGACTTTTAAAGCTAAAGATGCAAACTTTAAACTAAAGGATGGTGATTTAAAGGTTTTGAAAGGCTAAAACGAGGATCTAAGGTTGAGGGTCATATTAGGAAGGTTCAAGATCCAAGCTTGGGTTTTGAAAACATTAGATCTACAAAATTTATGTGCTATCTCTAAGCCTTGAGAAACCAAAGTAGATTTATCCATGGTGTATGGCATAAACCCCTTCCTCAACCCTTCCTCCTAATTCATGGTGTATGGCGGAAAGATAGGTCGAAGGGCATAAATCATAGATCTCAAAAAGTGGCTTAACTAGCTCCCTAAGCATCCATGGTGTTTGGGAAAGGATGAGCTAGTCCCTTGGATTTGGTTTTAAGGGACTCCTGAATCTTGCTAAGGTAAGGAGATCCCTGAGATCATAAAGATCTTTCCGAAGACTCTTTAAGCACTAAGAGCCCAAATCCAAGAAGAGAATAGATTAAGAACAAGAAAAGTCCCAAGCTTAAACCCCCTAAACCCTCTTAATCTCCCCAACCTTAAACCCAAAGGAAAACTACTCGCTACACATGATTAAAACCGATGGAAATGCAAAGGAGAGAAAGCTAAACATGATTAAGCAAGAGCGATTAAAGAAAATACTTAGATTAAGCAAGATTAAGAGTTTACAAAACTAAGAAAGCTTGAAAAGTAGTAACAATGGCGAAAAGCCTAAAAGAGCATAAGAAAATATCAAACTGGTCCAAGACAAAATGAATGGTTCACGCCCATTTGCCTAAAATAGCCAAACAAAGAAAATGGTCCCCTCACTACATGCCAAAAGTGAGCTGTCCGGATAAGATGTAGGGATAGAGCTGAGTAGTCGATCTGATCACTCGATCTTCTTCATGGATCGTCCTCCTTTGCTCGATCTTCGGGTCGATTCTCGGGTGATCGAGTCGTGGATCTCGATCTGGCTCTCGTTCTGCATGGCTTAGTCCACGTCCGTACTCACGATCGATCACCTTGGTCGATCTTGGTTTCGATCCTCCTTCTTGAAACAACTTGAGTCACTCGATCTCATCTAGATCGACCTGCCTAGCTCGATCCGCACCTCGATCCCGGTTCCTTTGCTGAATGGCTGAGTTCTCCCAAGTGTCCACAAGCTCCTCTTCGATCCTTAGCATGTCCACGCAACCTCCACTTCTCCAGTGTGTCCAAAACAACCCGAATATGATGCAAGAATGCAAGAAATATGCAAATGCTAATGCATAATGAACTTAGGACCTAAAATGAGACAAATGGTGCAAACTAGCCTAAAATATAAGATGAATGCATGAAAAACTACTCTAAATGCATGCTGAATATACGAAATATATGAGTATATTAACTCCCCCAAATTTGTCGTTTGCTTGCCCTCAAGCAAACAAAATCCAGGAAAGGAAAAGAGGTTTTTTAAAATGGGGGCTCAAATTCCTTGCAAAAGTGTTTTTCAAATGAATCAATTCAATGGTCCTAGTTCTTAATCCTAAGATGCAATGCACACACTCATACTCCAAAGAAATTAGCCATATTCATCACATATTCAATCTCAAATCATGACTCTCATTTTCCAAACAATCCAAGAACCATAACCTTTAACATTCATTAAGATCAAACCGTGAATCACACTTATGTATTTTAAAACCAAATACATTTGGCTTAGGGACAAAGGTTATGAGATAAATATGATCTCATTTAAGTGGGTATATCAAGCAATGAGTTATCTCAAAAAGGAATGAACTTATGCATAATGCTAAAGGTAAAGACAATTGATGCATACATGACTACTCATCTACCCATATACACTAACAATGATCCTAATCCCTCTCTCATTTTTTTTTTCTTTTCTTTTTGAGCTCACTTTTGGTGGGGGAGCCAGAGGAATGATCAGAGGCATCGAAGACCAAATTGGCTAAAGTATACTTTGTTGATGGGCTCAAAACCACCGTGATCAGTGTCAGTGTCAGTCAACTATACGATGAGGGATTATCAGTGTTATTCTCCAAGGACTCCTGTCGAGCTGTGAATAATCACGGTCAGCTGACAATACAGGGAACTTAAACAGGAAACAACTGCTACAGGTGGACTTCATCCTAACTACAGTGTCAGATGGTTACCAAAATTAACGATATGCAGCTGTGGCATCAGAAGTTCAGGCACATGAACGTGCAAACAATGGCCAGACTTGCTGAAAATGAACTGATTAAAGGGATGCCAAAAATCAAAGTGTAAGCTGATTTTGTATGCGATCCATGCACTCAGGAAAAACAGGTACGAGTCCAAAGAAATGTCCATGATATACAAACGCACAACGCTCTGGATCTGGTGCACATAGATCTGATGGGGCTAATGCAGACTGAGAGCATAGCAGGCAAGAAATATGCATTCGTCGTGGTATATGACTTCACGAGGTATTCATGGGTGAGGTTTCTTCGTGAAAAATCAGACACTTTTGAAAGCATTAGGATTCTGGCTCTGCAGTTGAACACAGACAGAAATGATGGCATCAAAACTATCAGAAGTAATCATGGGGGAGAATTTCAGAATGAGACCTCTGAGCTCTTCTGTAGTGAACAAGGGATCACTCATCAGTACTCTGTACAGCGAACACCTTAACAGAATGGTGTTGTTAAGCGTAAGAATCCCACACTGCAAACGATGGCCCGTGCGATGCTCCACGGCAATCAGATTGCTAAACATTTCTGGGCAGAAGCATTGAACATTGCGTGCTACATCATCAACAGAGTGTATGTAAGTAAAGGCATCAATAAAACTCCTTATGAATTGTGGAAAGGAAAAACACCTACAGTGAGTTACTTCCATGTATTCGGGTGTCCATGTTACATCCTCAATGACAAGGACCATCTTGATAAATTTGATTCACGGAGCTCTGAGGGCATATTTCTGGGGTATTCAGGAAACAACATGGCAATTCGAGTATTTAACTAACAGTCTCGACAAGTACAAGAGACAGTGAACATTGTGTCTGATGACACATCTCGTAAAGGCTTGCTATGCCCACCTGCCGACAGTGATGAACAGGCAGGAACAACACCAAAGCAGAAAATTTCAGAGTCGTAAAAAAAAAAGCTCAAACACATCAACCCATAAATCGGATGATGATGAGATAACTCCAGAACCAACAAATGAACCAGAAAGCCAGACTGATTCTGATGATGATGAGTTAACTAAGAGGACAGTTTGCTCAGGATCTATAACAGGTTCGAGTACCAAGGTATTGAAAGTTTCAAATAATCACCTTAAAGAACATGTGATTAGTGACATGGATTGGGAGAGAATCACACGACATATCCAGCTTGACTTTAAGTAGACGATACAATTTGCATGCTTTGTATCAACCGTTGAACCTAAGACTCACAAGGAGGCTCTTGTTGACGAATACTGGATCAAGGCCATGCAATATGAATTAGAACAGTTTGAACGTAATCAGGTATGGACTCTGGTGTCTTGACCCTCTTGAGCGAATGTTGTTGGCACCAAGTGGATCTTCAAAAATAAGAGTGATGAACATGTATGTGGTTTGTACCAAGGCTAGGCTGGTAGCTCAAGGATATTCACAGGTTGAAGGAGTATACTTTGATGAGACATTTGCACCAGTTGCATGACTAGAGTCAATCCGGTTGCTTGTTGGTATAGCTTGTAAGTTAAAGTTCAATTTGCATCAGATGGACGCAAAGAGTACCTTTTTGAATGGGTTCCTCCAAGAAGAATTTTTTTGAACAACCCAAAGGATTTCAAGATCATGTTCATCTTGAGGATGAGTATAAACTACAGAAAGCACTCTATGGTTCGAAGCAAGCAGCACGCGCATGGTATGAGAGACTGGCTTCCTTCCTAATGAAGAAAGGCTATAAGTGTGGCAGTGTTGATAAAATATTGTTCACAGCTAGGAGAAAGCAGAGATTCATGGTGGTTCAAATTTATGTTGATGACATCATGTTTGGAGCTACTAATCAGATGTTGGTAGATGAATTCATCAGCAAAATGACAAAAGTTTTTGAAATGAGCATGGTGGGGGAGCTGAATTACTTCCTGGGCTATTAGATCAAGCAGTCAGATGATGGTGTCTTCATATCTCAGGGTACGTATGCCAAGAAATTGGTTACACAATTTGGTATGGACTCGAGTAAAGTAGCTAAAACACCAATGGAGACTAATCGCAAGCTGTCTAGAGATACACAAGGGGAAGATGTGGACACAAAGCTGTATCGAGACATGATTGGGAGCCTGCTATATCTAACTGCAAGTCGGCCTGATCTGCGTCTCAGTGTTGGTTTTTGTGCGAGATATCAGGCGAATCCTAAGGTGTCACACATGCAAGAAGTCAAATGGATAATCAAGTATGCCAAAGGGACTATCAATATGGGGTTACTCTACACAACTGACTCCAACTAGAACCTGGCCGGATATTGTGATGCAGACTCGGCAGGATGTCTAGATGACTGAAGGAGCACACGTGGGGGATGTTTCTTTCTGGGGAACAACCTGATCTCCTGGCATAGCAAGAAACAAAACAGTGTGTACTTGTCAACTGCTGAGGCTGGATACATTGCATTGGGCAGTGGCTATGCTCAACTCCTGTGGATGAAACAAATGACAGCAGACTACGGTATGGAATCTAAATCTCTTCTGATTCATTCTGAAAATGAGATTGCAATTAACACTCACACACTAAACACATAGATATTAGACATCACTTTATACGTGAATTGGTTGAGGAGAAACTGATTGAAATTGATCATGTTAGCACTGAGTATCAACTTGCTGATTTGTTTACTAAGCCTTTGGATTTCAATAGATTTGTAAATCTAAGAAAATCCATAGGTGTCTGTGAGAACTAATGATATGTGTGTGAGTTTCTGTGATTTTGGACAGGAACGCATACAGGGACGGGCTCAGCATAAGACTAAAATATTTTCTTTAAAACGTCCTCTGTATATGTGAAGTTCAGTGAAAGAAAGCTGCCTCGGATGCCGTTTCTTATTGATAAGCACTAATTTCAGGAATCTATGAGCTGATGTACAAACTGGAGATAGTGTGAGCTCATAGCTGATCTATCAAAACAAAAAAGGAATCAAAATTCCTAAAAGAAAATGGATTGGTCAGCTTAAAGGGGCAAGACCACGTTACACCTTCTTTATCACAAGTTGAACCTGAGATTAAAATCAATGATGGTAAAAATCATGTGAAAGTCAATTCTCTATAAAATTTTTGAGTTATCAGCCTATGATATGCCAGGATTGAAAGCTTAGTCCATAAGAGATAAAGGCATCCTAGTGTGAAAGATCAGTCACTAAATCCAAAGGACACTAGTTTACCGTCTTGACCTTGTTCTTGCTAGTGTTCTGAATCATCAGGTGGATCTCCAGTTTCTCAAACACACACTCATCAAAGGTACACACAAATAAATTTCAGAATGATCATTTTTATTTTGAGTCCCTCTCACTCTCTGTCTCTGAAGTGTGCCTTGATTATCGTGTTATCATGGATATTAATTTTATGGCTGGAATCAAAGGACGAGCTTCTACTTCTACTGCCCCTTATTCTGAAGTCAAAGGGATACTCCATCAGCTTCTCCAAAAGGTCAGGCTACAACAACTGTGGAGCTTGCTCGGAAGTTTGCAGAAGTCCACAACAAGAAGGACATGCAATACACAGAGCTCTCTTCAAAGATTGAGGGTTTGAACTCTAGAGTCAAAACCTTGGAGAACAACAAGGGTATAGCTTCAAGCTCCAAACCGCACGGTCAGCTTCCTGAAAACCTGAAGCTAACCCAATGGAATTCCGCATTAAAATCTCTTGTGAAGCCTTATCTTTCAAAGTTGATTAAGCTGCTGAAATTGCTGAGTTGGAGAGCCTTCTTTTTGATGATGATGCTCTTACATTTCACTCTTCTACCAAGACAGCTGTCCTCAGTGAGGACATTGAGACTTTAAGTGTGGGGGAAACGCCCAAGCTGTTGGCTGAAAAGAAGTAGCCAGATCTTTACACACCATACAAGCCCGCTCTTCAATTTTCAGGAAGGTTCAAGCAGCAAATGTTAGCCAAGCAGACAGCTATATTCCTAGCAACCATGGAAAAAGCTGAGAGGACTTGTGACCATGTACCTTCTGATTTGTTAGCTTTGAAGGAAAAGCTTATAGCTTAAAGGCAAAGAGGTCAGTAAGGACAAGTTTTGCTCACCAACAGATGCACCAATAAAAGCTGAGGAGATCATCACTACCAAGAAGTTAGGAAATCCAGGATGCTTCACCTTACCCTGTGATAGCACGATTTTGACTAGCTATTCAAATCCTAACACACTCATGTCATTGCAGCATATAAGGTATCAGTCCATCTGAGTACATAAGACACTAAGAATACAGTAAATCACTTTAGTCAAGCCAAATTCAAGAAAGGAGTTGTGATCAAACTAAACAGGTCTAAAGATTGAACTAAACAAAGAAGAAAATTCAAATAGATAAAGCAAGGATCTAAGATGCGGGTTATTGATTAAGAGGGGATTAGGACCTAACTAGTGATGCTTCAAAACCATTCAAACAATGGTATATTCTAAGCACAAGATTAACAACTATAACAAGCTCAATTCCTTGACACTATTCACTTTGCTAAGCACATATTCAAGATAAATTCATTTACTCAAACACATGAGCAGCAAGCATTGAGAACAGAATTCCAATCCTATAAAGCCAAAATGTACCTTAGACATCTAATTCCTTAGGCTAAGAGAACAAATCCTCTAAGAGACTCAAAGCAGCATTTCATCAAACACTTATCAGGCATAAGAGAAAGCCAAGATACTAAACCAGCCTGGCGAAGACTAGTCTAGTGTTAAGCACATCTAATAGAGAGACGACAATCATATTAAGCATAAGACATCACTAATCTAGTCCTAAAACCCCTCTAATCTATCCCATCTCAAACCCTAAATAAGACTACTCACTAGCCATAATCAAAACCACAGATTCCAAAGAGAAATAATGGTTAAGCATGATCAGAAGGCAGAATAAGCAAGAGTAAATTAGAGGCAAATACAAAAATTCACTAAATCAAACTAGTTCTTACAAAGCAAAGCTGAAAATGGAACGGTTTTAAGTGCAAAAACAGAAGAAAAATAATAAGATCTAAGTTGCCTAAGCATTTTAGGACTTTAGTATTTTATAGGAGAACTTCAAAACCCCTAATAAACCAAGATTAAACCAAAATAGGCTGGCTCGGATGGACCATATCGATCATGCACATCGATACACACATCGATATCATCACTTCTTCTGGGTTGTATCGATGTCCTTTGGTCGATATGTTGGTCGATACAGAAGGCTTCAAGGTTGTATAGGTTTGACTCTCCGTGGTGTGAAGTCGATACAATCGCCCTTTAGTTAAGGCTCATCGGGCAAACAAGTCGATACAGCACCTCGGTATTGTCCTGTTTCTATGTATCGGTCTGGGACATCGATACGCTGCTCGGTATAGACTCCCTTCGGTTGCATCGAGGTCTCTGATACAAGAGTTTTGAGTCTCTTTCACAATCACCCTTTGTACTAGTCATTGTAGTAAGGATTTTATGTCAATCCAAAAGGGGAAGATTGAAGCAGCAGGAATGCAATAGAGCACTTAATTCAAGCAGATATAGATAAGATTGAAGTGTCTAACAACCTAAGTGATCAACAGAACTGAATCAAACACCAAACTAAGAGTGAAGAGCAAGCAAAACAACTAGAACATAAGCAAAGACAGAGCAAATTCGAATTCAACCAAAAACAGAGAAAAGACAAGACTTGAGATGGGATAATTGGTGCTAGGGAACTATCAACTCAACCTATGATGCTTACAAACTCATACAATGCTATTTCTTATGCATATGATTCATTTATATGACTTATCCAATCTCTTGGCACTAATCTCGTTGATAATCATCAAGTCAAGAACTAATTCTCATTAGTGAAATGAGAAACTGCAAGCATTAAGACAATTCTATCATTCCTATATTGCCAAATCACTCCCTAGACAGTCAATCTCTTGAGCTAGGACAAGCAATTCTCTTGCAAAGCAGTTCAGGCATTTCATCAACACCCCCACACTTGCCGTTTGCTTGTCCTTAAGCAAACAAACTAAGACAAGGAGGAAGTGAGGTTTGAAAGTGGGCACTCAAATCCAAAAATGCTAAGGTAAAGAAATGAAGTCAATGTCTAAGTGCCTAAGTGTAGGATGCAAAATACAATCAGTTATACTTTAAAGAACCTAGCAATGGCTATCCAGTTTCAAAATGATCTCTAGCTCAGCTTAGTCAAATGCTCAAATCAATCAATCCCTTTGACATTCATTTAAACTCTGTAACCAAGTGAATCATGTTCAAGCAAATCAAGTGTAATCATTTGGCTAAAGGTTAAGGTCATGAGACAAAAATAATCTCATCAAAATGTGGGTTCAAGTGTAATGGTTTCTCTCAAAAAGGTATGAACTTAGGTATAATGCTAAAGGTGAAGCACAACTTATGCATACAAGGATAGATTACTATCTACCCAATGGCTAAGAATGTATTAGGCTTTGGTGCCTTCTTTGTTGTTGTTGCTGAGACTCCATCTTCATAATGGCCACCCTTTTTGAGCTTATTTGGTTCCACACATGCTGAGTTTTTGCTTGCTTCCCCATTCTCATTCCTTTCCCCCTTTACTTTCTTTCTTCTCTCACTCTCTCCTTTTAGATCAATGTAACACTCAAACCCGCCCAGACCTATAACTACCATCCTAAACCTATGTCTAACTCAAAGTGAAGAGCTAGTTCTACATAGTAACTAACCCTTTTCGTGCCTACCTAACACTTTATTCTTAGTTCATTCAAATATGGGTCTCACACACAAAGATAGTGTTCATGGACCTTCTTCAAGGGCCCTACTTGGTGTGGGATATCATGGGGCTGGAAATGGTACTCCTCACTGTTGTAGCTTGGAGCATCTGATTCTTCTTCTGCTTGAATTCCTTCTCCCATTTGCCCTCCTTCAAAGACCACAAGGGGATAGTCTCCTTGAAGAAGAGGAGTGTTGGCGCCTTAGTGAATGTAAGAGGATGGAGCGCCAGCTTGGTAGAGAAGGTGCTGTGGGATTTGAAAGGCAAAGCTGTTTGGGTTGGAGAAGGATGTGAGATGCACATCAGGGAGTAGAAGCTTTGCGACAGATCCTCCTTTTGGATGAAGTTGTAGATGAACTTGTCACCCACATTTTCGCCAATGAACCTTGCTTTCTTCAGGTATGGCAGGTCCAAGTATGTAATCTTGACTGTTTCTGGTCCACTCTCAACTCCTGCAGCTTCCATCAGTTGTGTAATTAGGCCAGCATAATACAGCTTTGGTGCCTTGTCATCATTGATTGTTAACCAATGTTTGATGACTAAAAGTTGCTGCATGAAGATGGTGACCATTTCAGTTGTCCCATGTGCTCCCTTGAGCTCAACACCTTGCCTTGTGCAGTCAAGTATGCTCATAAGACCTTGATCAATCAGCTCCCATTCTCCTCCTTCAACCGCTCTACTTTCCTTCCTAGCAAAGTGTGTATGCGCCAGCGCCTTGTGCACATATCTGATGGCTGGGTTTCTGATTAGAGAAGCCTTGGTTCTTCCTGGCTGAAAGCGCCCTTGGCTACATGCTCCAAAAGGCTGCTCATCTCTTCTTTGCTAACCCTCAGATTTTGACCTCTAGCGCTTCCATAGGAGAATTCAAAGGCATCTTCAATTGCTGAGAAGCACATCCTATAGTTCTTCTTGGAAACTCAGAAAGTGATGAAGCCATCACCATCTTCTTCATGAGTCTCCTCTCCTGGCTTATAGAATGTCACTTCAAAACTTGCAAAGAACTGAAGCACTTGGTCCCTGTTGGCTGAATAAGGAGTTCATACCAGCTTTGTGAGCTAAATTATCTCAAGTATAGAAGAGCAGTCTTCATAGATTCCCAAGGCCTTTAGAGATGGCACATGAGGGTATCTAGTTGGCCTCACATCCACCTTTTGCAGCTTGTCAAAGAGTTGCCTTTGAGCTGGGGTGGTGCCCTTCTTCTTCTGAGGAACTTGCTCACTAGCGCCAACATTGATATCTCTTGTATTTACACCATTTCGGCTTGCATTTAGTACAAGTTTTGGTTCTCTTTTGCATGTTTTCCTTAGCTTTTGTCCCATTTTCTTCTCCTTTTAGACTTAGGTTTCATTTAGGATATATTTTGCATTTTTTCTTGCATTATTGATGTTTTTTAAGTGCTTATGGAGCTAAAAGGAGCTTGGAGGAGCTTTTGGGATGATCCAAGAAGCTAGCTGGACCAAAAGGAGCAAAAGGGACCAAGGCAAACGATCTCTGCAGAGCTTTTCGGTTTGTGCACGGAGGCTATCAGTCAAGGGGTGATCGATACAAAGTGTATCGATCAAAAGTATCGGTCAGGAGTGATCGATACAAACGCGCCGTGTGTATTTTGGTCACTGTATCGATCACTCTCCAGACCGATATGATTCATAACGATCAAGCCCAGACCGTTACAACTGATCGATATGAACCCAGTCCGAGCCTGTTTTATTTACACTTTTGCCATTACTCTAGGGCTTCCTTCTTTTGCCTATAAATAGGCATTTTTCTGGAATTTTTGGAGAGTCATGTCAATTTACTGTTCTTAAGCATTTTCTTTGAGTTTGTAAGACAAATCTTTTGCTTTATTTAATATAAGTTGGTATTTTCCTTTAATCTTTCTTTAATATCTCTTTTAATCATGATTAGTAACTTTTCCTCTTGTGATTTGGTGTTAAACATGAGTATTAGTGAGTAGTTTGCTTAGAGTTTCTAGATGTGGTAGATTATGGGAATTTAGGGCTTGATTAAGGTTAGTTTAGTGCTTCATTATATGGGTTCCTCTCTATTGATCTGTTCTTAAACTAGATTTGTCTTGATCATACTTATTTAGAATTTAAGCTTTCTCTTATGCCCACCAAGTGTTTGATGAAATGCTATTCTTGTTTAATAGAGAAATTGCTGGCCTTGGCTCAAGATATTGACTGTTTGAGGAGCATTTTGACTTGAATAGAGTTGTTTATTAATGCTTGCTGAATGTTTTAGCACTAATGAGAGTTAGTTCTTGTTAAGATGTTTAGCAAAGGGCTATTTTACAAGAGATTGGATCTAGCTTGCTTGTTTGTGAACTCTATGTCTAGGAATCACCATTGCTAGCTTGTTTGCTTGATCAATGTTATTTGAAACAGCTTTAGTTAGTCTCTAGATTCCCCAAAGTCAATAACCACATCTAGAAACATGCTTATCTCTTTTGTTACATTTCGGATTTGCTCTGTTTTGCTTGCTTAATCTTGTTTTAAACTGCCTTTTTCTTTATTCTCTTTGTTGCTTGATCATCTTAGGGTGATAGATTAGTTGCTTAGGCAACAAAAAGCCTTCTATGCTTGCTTGCCTTAAGGATTTTTTCTCATAACTCTTCTGCTTTCAACTAAAACCCATTTGGATTGACATAATACCCTATGCTATGCTACAACTGATTCACATAGAGGGGTGATTGATTGAGACTTAAAAACCTCTACATCAATTTGGTGCCGTTGCCATTTGGGTTTACAGTTTGAAACATTAGAGTTTATAGAATCTTTAAGATCAAGTTTTTAGTTTTTTTTTGTTACTAATCTCCTTTGACTCTCTTTGCTGTCTTTCATGAATATGAACTTGAGATCCAGAGGTTCAAGCAATCTTGTAGACTTCATAGACAACATCAATCTGTTGGACAGAGGTTAGAGAGCAAGAAGACAGCAAGAAAGGCAGGAACACTTGCAGAGACTTGGGATGAACAATCAGGAACCTGTTATGGATGATATCAGATTCCAGGGTCCTCAATGAGCTGTTGGCGCTCAGGGTATACAAGGACATCAAGGTGTTCAGGGCTTACAAGGTGAGCAAGGACCAAGAGGTGCTGCACAAGCTCCAAGAACAGCTAGACCCATTGGCGCTGGTGATGCACCAAATGCCTACAACAACAGGACTGGCATCATTCCACCAGCAGTCCAAAACAACAATTTTGAGATCAAGTCCGGATTGATTTCAATGGTTCAGAGCAGCAAGTTCCATGGGTTGCCACTTGAAGATCCTCTAGATCATCTTGATAATTTTGATAGACTATGCTCCCTAACAAAGATCAATGGGGTGAGTGAGGATGGCTTCAAACTCAGGTTATTCTCTTTTTTCTCTTGGAGACAAAGCACACCAATGGGAGAAGAACCTGCCCCAAGGAAGTATCACCAGCTGGGATGAGTGCAAGAGAGCCTTCTTAGCAAAGTTCTTTTCTACTTCAAGAACTGCAAGAATAAAGAATGAGATTTCAGGGTTTGCACAAAGGAACAATGAAAGCTTTGGTGAAGCTTGGGAAAGATTCAAGGGTTACACATTGCAATGCCCTCATCATGGCTTCTCACAAGCCTCTCTGCTCTCCACTCTCTATAGAGGAGCCTTGCCTAACATAAGAATGCTCTTGGACACTGCATCAAATGGGAACTTCTTGTCAAAAGATGTGGATGAAGGATTGGAGCTGGTAGAGAATCTGGCTCAATTGGATGGAAACTATAATGAGGAATTTGACAGAGCTCCAAGAAGTGCAAAGGATGAGTTAGAGTCTAGCAGGAAAGAAATCAAGTCTCTACATGAAAAACTGGACTTGTTGCTAAGGGAGAAGAAAAAAGTTAACTTTGTTGGAGACATGGTTCAGCTTGATGATCAAGAGCAATGCCAAGTTGAGGAGATGAACTACTTGGGCAATCAATGTGGATACAATTGCTATGGGAACTACAGACCAAATCCCAACTTGTCTTACAGGAGCAACAATGTTGGCAATCCACAGGATCAGGTTTACCCTCAACAACAACAACAAGCTGCCCCAAGACCTTTTGTTCCCTACAACAATCAAGGCTTTCAGCAAAGGAATAACAACTACCAACCTAGAGCACCCTACAACCCTCCAGGATTCAATGCTCAAGCTCAAGGACAAGCTTCCTCTAGCTCTCAAGACACTGAACTCAAGACTCTCATGAAACAAATGATCAACACTCAAGTCACCACAACCTTGGAAATGATTAAGAAGTTTGCAGAGGTCCACAACAAAATCGATTCAGTACATGTAGAGCTCACAAGTTTGAAGGGTTGGCTGCAAGAGTTAAAACACTGGAGAACAACAAAGGCATAGCTGGTCCCAAGTCTCAAGGACACTTTCCTGGAAAACCAGAAGCTAACCCAAAGGAGTTCTGCAATGCCATAGTCATAGAAGAAGAGAGCTTCTCAGCTGAAGAGGAGGCTATCATTGAAGAGTTCCTCTACTTGTTCACTGAGGACACTGAACCTAAAAGTTTGGGGGGGGGGGGGAAGAGATTTTGGAAGTTGAAACTAATCAAGGAGCTGCAGAAGAAGAACCCATTAAAGAAGGGGAAAACACAGAAGAAGAAGAGTGGTGGGCGTCACATGAAGTTGTTGATAACAACAAGGACTACTTAGTTGAAGTTCCTGATGATAAAGAGAAGACTCAAGCTGCCATCCTTCCTGTTTACCAACCAACCATCCCTTTTCCAGGAAGATTCAAGGAACAGCTAGTGCAGAAGTATGAAACCCTCTATGCTGCTCAAATGGAAATGAGGGGTTTGAATGGCCAAGAGGAGCTTAAGAAGCTAAGGGTTAAAGCTGGAGCATCTGAGGTTCAGGAGCTTAATGTCAAGAAACTTGGAGATCCAGGATGTTTCACTCTCCCATGTGAACTAAAAGGGCAGACCTTCAAAAGCTGTCTTTGTGATCTTGGAGTAAGTATCAACCTTCTCCCATCCTCTACTACTAAAGCTCTTGACTACACTCAACTTCAAGAGAGTAATGTGTCCCTTACAATAGCTGATGGGACAGTGAAGACACCACTTGGGAGTCTCAAGGATGTACCAATGATGATTGAAGGGGTAACCATCCCCACTGATTTCTTGGTGCTTGATGTGGAAGGCCATATAAAGAATGCTATCATTCTAGGAAGACCTTTCTTAGCCTCAGCTGGAGCAGTGCCAAGGAATGCACAATAGAGTTGAGACTGACCAAGAAGAAGGTTCTAAGGTTTGACTCTAAGGGGAATAAGCCAGAAAATGAGCAAGCCTTCTCAATGGACATCAAGAAGTTGAAGCAGCTTGGCAAACATTGGCCAGAGTTTGAAGGCCATATTGGTAAAAGTTTTGATGGTTGCTGCTTAACCAAGATTTTTGCTGATACCACTGAAGAGGAGGTCCTTAAAGTGGGAGTTTCTGTTTGCATGAATGAAGTTCTATTGGATGACAAAGAAGATGGGGTTGTCTTGAAGCCCTTTGTTTCTAGGAATGGTGAAGTCCACTACAAGATGAAGGGGAGGAACAAACCAAAACCCTTTGCTGTGTTGAAGGTTGATGGAGTCACCAGGAATGTCAAAGTGAGCACTGAAACACCAAGGAGTTCCAAGACTCCTTCTCACCACCTCCACTAGAGAGGTAAGAAAAGTCAAGCTTAGTGACTTTAAACAAGCACACTTGGGAGGTAGTCCCATGGATCCTTTTGTATATATTATGCTTTCTAGTTTCTTTTTATGCTTTGTTAATGTGCATAGAAACAGGAGTTCGAATTGGGGGTTGAGAAAGTCTCTAAGGGACAAAGAACATGTGCTTTCTGGCTGATATCGATCAACTGTATTGGTCATGATGAGACCGATACAGACCGTATCGGTCATGAGTATCGGGCATTTCTGATCGATATCAGTGGAGCCGGATTGCACCAGTCAACCTATCGATCACTTTTGCTCGATAGGGAAGGGAGTCTGAAAGTGAAAACTATATCGGTCATTCATATCGATCAAACACTGATCGATACAAAACCACCGTATGAATTTTGGTCAGTGTATCGATCAGATGATGACCGATATGATTCACAGGAAGGGTATCAATCATTCGTATCGATCATTCGTATCGGTCACTTGTGACCGATACCCGCCAGAGGTAAGTGTTTCATCTTTTCAAAAAAATTTTTCCTCCTTTGGTTTGGAGCCAAGGGGGTTTAAATTTAAACTTTGGATCCTTCATGTCCACTTGCAGAGCTCCTGAGCACTTTTGTTCTTGTCCTCCACTCTTTAGATTCCTTTGGTTCTCTCACCAACTTTTGATTCCTTTGGTTCCCCCTTTTCCACTCTATTTAAACCAACAATCTCCTTCACTTCTCTTCACACTTCAGTTCACTACTTCTCTCACTTATAGCACGAAAATCTTAGTTCTTTCTCTCTTTTATTTGCTTTCTCTAAGTGCTCAGAAGCTTCACTAAGGTTTGCTTCCTCAACTATCCATTATTTGCTCTTAATTAATGCATGTGTTTATAATTGCATAATCTATGGTTTTAAGAGCAAGTTTTGATTAGTTTTAACTGTTGTGCTTTGGTATTGCATTGTGGATTTGTTTAAAGTGAACAAGTTAGATGTTTAAGCTTTGTTTACTGTTCATCAATCTCATTACTTGCTTGTTTACATCCCTTTGCATGATCATCATCTCCCTTGCCTAAGAACCACTTTGCTAGATTCACATGCACAACTGTTTTATTTTTATGAACTCTAGCTTATCTAAACTGTTAGCTTTTGAATCTCTCTTGCTTCTTGGAATTTTAATCTTGTTGTTAAAGACTTGTTAAGCTTATCTTAGCCAAGAGTTTTCTTTTTAAAAGCTTTCAGTTATTTGGTTTTTCAGCTTTTGTTCTTTCACTTATCCTATCTTCAAGCTTTGTTTTTGAAGGTACCATGGGGAAGACAAAAATAGCTGCTGGGAGAAAGGGGAAGGCACCACAGGAGGAAGCACCCACTTCACCAAGAGCCAGAAGAGACAAAGGTAAGGGCGCTGCTGCTGAGAACTCATCCAAGGCTGCTGGAAAGAGACCAGTTGGAGACAAAGGCGCCAAGCAGAAAGGCAAGGGCAAGGTTGCTGAGGAGGAAGTTCCATTCAGGAAACACAGTGCTAGGGAGCTCATGGAAGCCTTCAGTCAATGCACCTTCAAGCCCACAAGATACCCGTGCACCTCCACAATGAAGGAGCTAGGGATTTATGAAGACTGCATGTGCATCTTTGAGCACATGGGGCTTACCGAGCTGTTGACAAAGCCTCTTCCCTCATATGAGCGCTTCACTCATCACTTCCTTTCCACTCTCAAGGTGGTCAGTTATGAAATGAGTGAGCTCTCCAACCGTGATGGATGGATCTCCTTCAAGCTTGGGAAGCAAAGGTTTACAATCACCTTCCAAGACCTCTTCAAGAGCTGGGGATGAGGACTTATTCACAAAGAGGAAACAAGTTCTCAATCAGAGAATCACAGTACACAAAGCTATGGGGAATGATTGGAGTTGGGGAATTCAAAGCTGGAGCCACAAGAAACCATCACTTGAAGCACCCTGCCGTTAGATATGCACACAAGACGCTTGCAAACACATTCTTTGCAAGGAAGGCAACCACACACCTGACTGGCAAGGAGAGAGACTTCATCTACACTGGACTCTATGCCAATGTGGATACCAACAAAAATGCGACACCTATAGGTCCACCAAGAAAATTCCCATGCTTTGTAAGACTGTTGATGGAGCAGCTGCTAACCTATCAGAGCTGGGTTATAAACAAAGGAAAAAGGGAGAAGAATCCACAACTTCACATTGGAGGAGTTGTGACAGCTATACTCATGGCCAGTGGTGTGAATCTTGAGGAACATGCTGACGATGCTCTAGGTCCTTCATGGATATATATGGATTATCTAAAGAGAAGCCATCTCATTGAGAAGAGTATTCAAGATAAGCATGTCTACAAATTCCTCAATGATCTCCAAGAGCCAGCAAGAGTCCTTCTCCCCAACCCAAGGCTCAACTCCTTCACCACAACGACCAACATCAACTTCAATCTGAGTGAAGAGGAGCTCTACAAAGGCGGCCCTGTCCCTGAAGAGAAAGAAGAAGATAATGAGGAAGGAAACACAGAAGAGATTGAGGAAGAAGCTGAAGAAGATGTCCACGAAGATGCTGCTGCTGGCGCTGCAGGCCAGGGAGAAACCCATGAAGAAGATGAGCTTGAAGAAGAAGAAGTGTTGAGCTACAGTTCAAGGCAGTTCCACTCCACACCTTATGAAGTACCCAGCCAAGGAAGCTCTTTGAAGGTGGCTCATGAACACATCAACTCTCTCTAGAAATGATGTAAATGGCAAGACAAATCCATTAAGAGTTTGGTGAAAATGGTTAAGGGGAAGTTCAAGAAAGACAAAGCTACATCAGCAAGAACTTCCCATCAGAGCCATACTCATGAGCACACTCCTCAACAAGAAGAGCAACCACAACAAGCTGAGCCCACTGAAGAGAAAGAAGCTGTTTGGAACCCCCCATGGAAGACACTCCTTCCATGCACAGCCTAGTGATCAATGGGGGACATGGGCACAACCAAGGGCCTCATCATATGAGCCAAGTACCCATGTACCATCAGCTTAGGAACCAACACCCATTCCCTCTGAAGTTCAGGAAACATGGCAATGGGGTCATCAAGATACTTCTTCACAAGCTGAGCAGTTATGGTCAAGTTGGGTTCCCCCACCATAAGAAGCAGAGCATTCTACAAAGGTTTATGAGAGGAGGAACAAGAGGAGGGCAAGCAAGTCTCCTCAGACATCTGGATCCTCCCACCACTCCTACTATTAAGCAAGGTACCACATCCTACTCATTGTCTATACCATTGCATCTTTTTCAATTTTGTATTATATTTTGTTGCTTCTCTCTCTCATTGCTTTCATTACACAAGGGACTGTGTAATTTAAGTGTGGGGGAGAGATTTGAGTCTCATGCATATCATGCATTCATAAAAGGCATAGAAAAACACAAAAAATCGAAAAATTTGAAATTTTTTGCATTTTTGCAAAACCAAAAAGAAAGCACGTAGTTGCATTTCATTCTTCTAGGGTTGAGTCTAGTGTTGACATAGAGGTTGCATTGTATTTGCATAGGGCATTATGATGAGATTTCCTTGTAAAGTGCTTAGAGTTTAGAGATGATTTCAGCGTTTAAGTGGCTAGTTGTTTGATGCATCATAAGATTGCTAGAATTTAAGACTGAACCTTGCTTAGATTGCTAGATTTGGTCTTCTCATCTCATTCTGAAAGCATTTTTTATCTTAAAATCAACTCTATCAACTTGAACTTTAATTTGGACTTTTAATTATCATGTCTTGTGCATTGAAAAGTGAATTCATGGCTACCATATACATATTTGGATCATCTTTTTCCTTTCCACTACTCTTGTTGATCCAAGTAGCTGATCTTCATACTTATGGCACACTTAATCCACACCCTTAACCAAAACCTCCTTTTGATCCTAAACACTATCTTGAGAGCTGTGAGGCCTTTGCATTACATTTACGATTTTGTCTTGGCAAAAAGTGTTAGGAATAGGGCTGGCAATAATAAGCTCTCTTGTAGATATCAGCTTGCATCTTGAGCTTGATTCTAGGATAGGATTTTTGGGTTAAAAGGGTAGTGTAAGTGGTTTGAACTTCATGTATATATGTTTTGAAAGAAAAGGAAAAAGATTTAAAATGGTAGAAAAGGGGAAACAGTCTAGAGTTGTGGTTAAGTAAAGGGAAGAAAAAGCTCTAAGTGTAAAGAAGAAAGGCGCCAGCGACAAAGCTCAGAAAGGTCAAAAGAAGAAAAATCTGACCAAGAGTAATCCACCAAAGATGATGAAGGTGCCAATGCAACAAAGAAGAGCAAGTCCCAACCAAAAAGTAGCAGCCACACAAGCAAAAAGAAGAAGTTTCCCCAGCCATGAAGAAGGGTAAAGGGTAGAGTTTAGGAAAGTGTAGACTTAGGGGTTCACTTTTGGGTTTAGAAGTGCTTAGGATTCATCTTTGGGTAGAAGGGAGCTTTGAATTGCATGCATAAGTGTGCTTTTACCTTTAGCATTTTGCCTAAGATGGAATCTTTTTCATTGAGTGATCCCTTATGTTTAATAACCCTTTGCTAAAATGAGATCATTTTTATCTCATAACCTTACACTTTGAACCAAATGTCTTCACTTGATTTGCATAAGCATGATTCATGTTCTGAGCTTAATTGAATGTTAAAGAGTTGGTTGTTGAGCATTTGCCTAAGTTGAGGTTTGAGATCATTTTGAAACATGATGAGCATGGCTAGGTTCTTTAAAGTCGCTGATTATGTTTCCATCCCACGACTAGGTACTTAAGCATTGACACCATCTCTTTACCTTTGCACTTTTGGAATCTGAATGCCCACCTTCAAACCTCACTCTCTCATTTGTTCTTATTTGCTTGATGACAAGCAAAAGGCAAGTGTGGGGCTGTTGATATCTCTTGTATTTACTCCATTTAGGCTTGCATTTAGTACATGTTTTGGTTCTCTTTTGCATGTTTTCCTTAGCTTTTGTCCCATTTTCTTCTCCTTTTAGACTTAGGTTGCATTTAGGATATAATTTGCATTTTTTCTTGCATTATGGATGTTTTTTAGGTGCTTATGGAGCTAAAAGGAGCTTGGAGGAGCTTTGGGGATGATCCAAGAAGCTAGCTGGACCAAAAGGAGCAAAAGGGACCAAGGCAGACGATCTCTGCAGAGCTTTCGGTCTGTGCACAGAGGCTATCGGTCATGGGGTGATCGATACAAAGTGTATCGATCAAAGGTATCGGTCAGGAATGATCGATACAAATGCACCGTGTGTATTTCGATCACTGTATCGATCACTCTCCAAATCGATATGATTCATAACGATCAAGCCCAGACCGTTACAACTGATCGATATGAACCCAGTCCAAGCCTGTTTTATTTACACTTTTGCCATTACTCTAGGGCTTCATTCTTTTGCCTATAAATAGGCCTTTTTCTGGAATTTTCGGAGAGTCATGTCAATTTACTGTTCTTAAGCATTTTCTTTGAGTTTATAAGACAAATCTTTTGCTTTATTTAATATAAGTTGGTATTTGCCTTTAATCTCTCTTTTAATCATGATTATCATATTTTCCTCTTGTGATTTGGTGTTAAACATGAGTATTAGTGAGTAGTTTGCTTAGGGTTTCTAGATGTGGTAGATTAGGGGAATTTAGGGATTGATTAAGGTTTGTTTAGTGCTTCATTATATGGGTTCATCTCTATTGATCTGTTCTTTAACTAGATTTGTCTTGATCACAGTTATCTAGAATTTAAGCTTTCTCTTATGCCCACCAAATGTTTGATGAAATGCTGATCTTGTTTGATAAAGGATTTGCTGGCCTTGGCTCAAGATATTGACTGCTTGAGGAGCATTTTGACTTGAATAGAGTTGTTTATTAATGCTTGCTGAATGTTTTAGTACTAATGAGAGTTAGTTCTTGTTAAGATGTTTAGCAAAGGGCTATTTTACAAGAGATTGGATCTAGCTTGCTTGTTTGTGAACTCTATGTCTAGGAATCACCATTGCTAGCTTGTTTGCTTGATCAATGTTATTTGAAACAGCCTTAGTTAGTCTCTAGATTCCCCAAAGTCAATAACCACATCTAGGAACTTGCTTTTCTCTTTTGTTACATTTCGGATTCGCTCTGTTTTGCTCTGTTTTGCTTGCTTAATCTTGTTTTAAACTGCCTTTTTTCTTTATTCTCTTTGTTGCTTGATCATCTTCGGGTGATAGATTGGTTGCTTAGGCAACAAAAAGCCTTCTATGCTTGCTTGACTTAAGGATTTTTACTCATAACTCTTCTGCTTTCAACTAAAACCCATTTGGAATGACATAAAACCCTATGCTATGCTACAACTAATTCACATAGAGGGGTGATTGATTGAGACTTAAAAACCTCTGCATGAAACATCAGCCCTCTTTTTGCCTTGAGATTTGGCGCTTGGACTCCCAACTTCTTTAGCTTTGCCCTTTGCTTTCTCTTGCCTCTCAGCCTCTTTGTTTGCTCCACTCTTTGTTGTTCTTCCCATGGTACCTAAAATATATTCTCAAAAGAAAAATCAGAACCATGGAAGCAACAAATCACAAAGCTTAATATTGCTAAAAATCACATAAGGAGGAGTTTATGTACTGAAAATTAAACTTCTATCAGTTGCGAAGCAACTAAATAAGCAATGCATGCAAATGATTCAGTAAACAAAATTTATCATCTAATTGACAATCATGAATTCTAGCATGGTGATACTAAACAAAGGGACTAAAATGCTAATGCAAAGCTAAATAAATGAATTTGACAAGCAAGTATTTATTAATCTATATGCTTCAAATGTCAAAAACAATGATTCACCATGCAAAAGAAATAAACTAAATGAGAGGCAATAATCATAAATCAAGCAAGCAACCACATCATATAACAAAGTTCTTAAATGCTTAAGGCAAATTATAAACATTTAAAGAGCTGGGAGACATTACCTTGAGTGGTTTGGCTCTCTTAGACACTTAAAACACTAAATATTTCGAAATTTTGTGGTTGTAAACAAGAAAAATGAAGTGAGAAAGAGAGAAGGGTGGGTTTGTTTAAATAGAGGGTTGGGGGAATCTTTTTGTGGGGAGAAAGGGGACAAAGTGTTCCTAAGAGAGGTCCCACTTATGCTTGGGAAGGGGAAAGATTCAAATTTAAACTCCTTGTTCTAGTTTGACGAAGGAGGGAAAAAATTTGAAACGAAGAATACTTACCTCGAGTGTAATATCGACCACCCAAGTCGATATTGTGATCGATATTGATCATATCGACCTTGTCCGGTCGATATGCATGCCAATATCAGATGTCTGGGTCGTGATATCGACCTGTATGCACGTCAATATTGCTTGATACCTTCTGTATTGACGTCCATCATGTCGATACGTAGTCCGATGATCATTCTTGGCTGTCCAATATCGAGCTAGTAGCTCGATATGTAGGTCGATATGATCTGTTAAAATTCCATATCGGACTAGCATCTCGATATGCACATCGATACACCTTGACTCATGCTGAGTAGCATACTTTCATTCATCCTTTAAGGTGTATCGACATGAGACGTCGATATTCACCCCGATATGCCTGAAAAGGGCGATTAATCGTCTTTCGTCCTTGTAGTTAAGGCATATCGGTGTGTTATGTCGATATTGTGCTTGATATACACTTCTGGGTGTCGTATCGACCTTCTTGATGTTCAGTACCTCAGTCTTGGTAACGACTTCTTTCAGCTCTGTCCCAACATCAAGACCTCTAAGCTTCAGCTGGTTGGCATAGAGAGTGGTGTACTTATCCACAAGATGTCTCTTAAACCTTCCAGGAAAGGGGAGAGCTGGCTTGTAAGGAGAATGATCATAGATTCCAGTTTGTTTCTCAGCTTGACCCTCCTCAAGTGGCCTATTCTTCTCCTCTTCCTTAGTGGCTGCTGCTTCAAGAGACTCTTCCTTAGTATCCTCTTTGTTGGCGTCAGCTGCCAAAAACTCCTCTCCCCCACTCTGAAGTTCAATGTCCTCATTGAGCAAAGAAAGGAACTCTTTAATGACAGCTTCCTCTTCATCTGAGAAGGTCTCTTCTTCAGTGACTATAGCTTTGTAGAAATCCTTATGATTAGCTTCTGGTTTACCAGGGAGGTTGCCTTGAGTTTTGGGGGCAGCAATTCCCTTGTTGTTCTCAAGTGTCTTCACTCTTTCAGCCAACCCATCAAACTTGTTAGTAATCTTAACATAGAAGGAGTCCATCCTGTTATAAACCTCAACAAACTTCTTTCTGATCTCCAAATTAGTAGCTTGTTGGCCTTGAAGGAGTTGTTGCAGCAGTCCTTTCACTTCAGCATCATTGGTGGTTGATGAACTTGCTTGACCTTGAGAGAAACCAGGAGGAGCAAACTGCTTTTGCTGGAAGTTGCCTTGGAAGTTATTCCTTGGTGCATATCCTTGGTTGAATGGCGCAAAAGGCCTTGGCTGATTCCCTTGAGGTTGTTGTTGAGGGTAAACTTGGTCTTGGGGGTTGGCAACATTGTTGCTCCTGTAGGACAGGTTTGGTTTAGGTATGCAGTTCCCAAACCATTGTAACCACCTTGATTCCCCAAGTAGTTCATCTCTTCTACTTGTAACTCCTCTTCACTAGGCAGCTCCACCATTTCACCAACATAGTTGATCTCTTTGTGTTGCACTTGGAGAAGCTTGTCTAGCCTAGTGTTCAGCTCTTTCAACTCTCTTCTTGTAGACTCCAGCTCCTTCTTAGTATTGCCATCCTCTCCTCTTGGAGTTCTATCATAGTCTTCACTATAATTGCCATCACTTTGAGCTAAGTTCTCCACAAGCTCTCGGCCTTCATCTATATCCTTAGATAGGAAGTTTCCATTGGAGGCAGTATCAAGTAGCATCCGGATCTTAGGGAGAGCACCTCTGCATAGGGTGGAGAGGAGTGAAGCTTGTGAGAATCCATGGTGAGGGCACTGAAGTGTCTACCCTTTGAATCTCTCCCATGCTTCACCAAAACTCTCACTATTCTTTTGAGAAAAACCAGAGATTTCATTCCTGATTCTAGCTGTCCTTGAAGTAGAGAAGAACTTGGCCAGGAATGCTCTCTTGCACTCATCCCAACTTGTGATGCTGCCATGAGGAAAATTCTTCTCCCATTGATGAGCTTTGTCTCCAAGAGAGAATGGGAACAGCCTAAACTTGAAACCATTTTCACTGACTCCATTGATCTTGGTGAGAGAGCAGAGCCTATCAAAGTTATCCAAGTGATCCAAAGGGTCTTCTAAAGGTAAGCCATGGAACTTGCTTCTTTGGACCCTGGAGATCAGACCAGACTTGATCTCAAAGTTATTGGTCTTAACAGCTAGAGGGATGATTCCTGTTCTGTTGTTGTAAGCATTGAGCACATCTCCTGCTCCAATGGGTTTTATTGGGCGTGCACCATGTGCTGGTCCTCTTTGACCCTGCTCACCTTGGACTCCTTGATGTCCCTTAACACCAGCAACTCCTTGAACACCTTGTGCTCCTGGTGATCCCTGAAATCGCTGATCATCTATGCCATGTTCCATGCTGAGCGGATGAAACCCTTGCAGTCTCTCTCTTTCCCTTGTTGCTCTTAATGCTCTTTCCACTTGCAGAATGTTGTGTTGATAATCCAGCAGGTTTTGATTGCCTCTAGACCTCAAGTTCATACACCTATAAGCAGAAGATCAACTTGCAAATCAGTAACAAACAGAAATTTAATAGCTCGATCTTAAATAATCCACAAATCCTAATGCTTAAACTAAACCCATATAGCAACGACACCAATTTGATAGCATGATTTTGACTAGCTATTCAAATCCTAACACACTCATGTCATTACAGCATGTAAGGTATCCGTCCATCTGAGTTCATAAGACACTAAGAATACAGCAAATCACTTTAATCAAGCCAAATTCAAGAAAGCAGTTGTGATCAAACTATCAGGTCTAATAATTGAACTAAAAAAAGAAGGAAATTCAAATAGATAAAGCAAGGATCTAAGATGGGGGTTATTGATTAAGAGGGTATTAGGACCTAACTAGTGATGCTTCAAAACCATTCAAACAATGGTATATTCTAAGCACATGATTAACAACTATAACAAGCTCAATTCCTTGACTCTATTCACTTTGCTAAGCACATATTCAAGATATTACTCAAACACATGAGCAGCAAGCATTGAGAACAGAACTCCAATCCTATAAAGCCAAAATGCACCTTAGACATCTAATTTCTTAGGCTAAGAGAACAAATCCTAAGAGACTCAAAGCAGCATTTCATCAAACACTTATCAGGCATAAGAGAAAGCCAAGATACTAAACAAGTCTGGCCAAGACTAGTCTAGTGTTAACCACATCTAATAGAGAGAAGACAATCATATTAAGCATAAGACATCACTAATCTAGTCCTAAAACCCCTCTAATCTATCCCATCTCAAACCCTAAATAAGACTACTCACTAGCCATAATCAAAACCATAGATTCCAAAGAGAAATAATGGTTAAGCATGATCAGAAGGCAGAATAAGCAAGAATAGATTAAAAACAAATACAGAATTCACTAAATCAAACTAGTTCTTACAAAGCAAAGCTGAAAAGGGAAATGTTTTAAGTGCAAGAACAGAAGAAAAATAATAAGATCTAAGTTGCCTAACCATTTTAGGACTTAAGTATTTATAGGGGAACTTGAAAACCCGTAATAAACCAAGATTAAACCGAAAATAGGCTGACTCAGATGGACCATATCGATCATGCACATCAATACACACGTTGGTATCATCACTTCTTCTGGGTTGTATCGATGTCCTTTGGTCGATATGCTGGTCGATACAGAAGGCTACAAGATTGTATCGGTTTGACTCTCCTTGGTGTGAAGTTGATACAATCGCCCTTTAGTTAAGGCTCATCGGGCAAACAAGTCGATACAGCACCTCGGTATTGTCCTGTCTCTGTGTATTGGTCTGGGATGTCGATACACTGCTCGGTATAGGCTCCTTTCTGTTGCATTGTGGTCTCTGATACAAGAGTTTTGAGTCTCTTTCTCAATCACCCTTTGTACTAGTCATTGTAGTAAGGATTTTATGTCAATCCAAAAGGAGAAGATTGAAGCAGCATGAATGCAATAGAGCACTTAATTCAAGCAGATATAGATAAGATTGAAGTGTCTAACAACCTAAGTGATCAACAGAACTTAATCAAACACCAAACTAAGAGTGAACAGAAAGAAAAACAATTAGAACATAAGCAAAGACCTAGCAAATTCGAATTCAACCAAAAACAGAGGAAAGACAAGACTTGAGATGGGATAATTGGTGCTAGGGAACTATCAACTCAACCTATGATGCTTACAAACTCATACAATGCTATTTCTTGTGCATATGATTCATTAATATGACTAATCCAATCTCTTGGCACTAATCTCTTTGCTAATCATCAAGTCAAGAACTAATTCTCATTAGTAAAATGACAAACAACAAGCATTAAGACTATTCTATCAATCCTATATTGCCAAATCACTCCCTAGACAGTCAATCTCTTGAGCTAGGACAAGCAATTCTCTTGCAAAGCAGTTCATGCATTTCATCAAACACTTGATGGGCATAGAATGAGCCTAAGATCCTAATCATCTTAGCTAAGGCTAATCAGGTATTAAACACAGCAATCAAGAAAGGAAATGGAAGAATTAACACTAAGTAGTCATAGATCAAGCCTCAAATTCCCTTAACCTAACCCATCTCAAATCTCTAAGTCACTACTCACTAATCACCATTAAAACCATTAATCCAAAGAGAAAAAGATAGCTAATCATGATTAGAGAGATTAAAGAAGAAGATAAATGCAAAATCTTATTAAAATCAAGCAAAGGTTCAAACTACAAGATCAAAACAAAAACAGAAGAGGAAAGAGCTGTTGCATAAAAGCTTGTTCCAAAAATTAGGAATTTTCAGTATTTATAGGAGTTTAAGCGGAGTGGCAAAATTGTAAATAAAAGAAAGTTCGGACTGGTTCGTATCAGTCAAAAGTGATCGATAGGTTTGATCGATAGAGCATCCGCTGGGTTCCCATCGGTCACTGAAAGAACACTTTTGTATCACTAGATCAAATGTCCTTAGCCTCTAATTAGTTGTAGAATAGGGATCATGTATCAATCCATTTGTGGAAGATGAGATGCAAACAATGCCATAAGCTAAGCAATGATGGAGTTTTGATTGAACAAGGACAATTCTAACAATCTAGCATTGCAATGGAAATAAAACATAAACTAAATGCAAGTGAATAAAACTAAGCAATGAACTTAAGGAAATGACTAAACAAGAACTAAGCAAGAATGACTACTAAAGCAAGAACTAAGCAAGATGATCTTAAAAACAATTAATTTAAAGCAAGACTCAAGGTTCTAAGCAATTGTGGGATAGTGGTTTTCAAGAGTGAAAATGGTGATTTCTTACAAAGGCAAACATCAAGCATTCAAAAGCAAGCAATTCTCAATGTTGTACTCCTAGAAAAGGTATCTAAAAGGAAACAAGTTGGCGTCAATAAGTAGTTCATATTCAACAAGATTGAAGTGTCAAGCCCACTTGTGATGGCATATCCTTCAACCATGAGCATAAAGATCAGAACCATTCTAGCCTTAGAGATGTACTAATAAAGCAATCATTCTCTCACCCAAGCAATAATTCAGATCAACTTATCAATCTTGTGAACCAATAAGGACCTAGTTAGCTAAAAACCAATCAAGAACATGGGTTTAAGCACACAGATGCAACATCCTAATAATGCTAAGCAATGAACAGAAATGAATCAAAGGCAAGATCTTTTAATGCATACTATCTAACCATCAAGCAAGAATCTCAAAACCAGCATTATCTAGCCTTAAGCAAATCATCTAGCAATGGTGAACTATCACTTTGGTGTCACTGAACAAAGGAACATAGACCTAGCCAGACTATCAAGCCAAATAAGCGAACCATACTTAGAGGTGAGATAACAAGCCATTTAGTGAACCATATACATCAATCAATACCATATTCAATCAAAAGGAGCAAGCTTTATGAACAATAACCACTTTGTAAGAGAAGGAGACAACAGAGAATAGTTAAATAAGCCTAATCATCCCTTAATCACATCTTAATCACCACTTTTCCTACTTAGAACCCTAAATCTAAAGTAAACTACTTACTAATCATGTTTAATCCTATTGATTTGGAGTTTAACATAACTATATAAGGTTAAAATGCAAAGATGATAAATCTAAACTACCAAGATGCAAGAACAAAGATTAAAAGACAAGATTAAACCATAAAAATGCAAACTTTATTGAAGATTAAGATCCTTAAGACAAATCGCCCTTTATGGTTTAGAGAAGAGAGGGTTTTTGATAGAAAGCTAAACTTGGATAAAGATAATGTTTTGTGGCTTCCTTTTTATAGTAGGGAGCCAAAAGAAGCATAAAAAACCTAAAAAATGGGATAAGGTTAACAAAAGTGAAGTGGTCAACATGGATAAGTTGCATCGAGGTCGTACTGATGATGTTCTGCTCGATATGCGACCTCGATATGTTCCGTGCAGCTCGCATCGTTTTCCTTCCTCGATGGTGGTCCTCGATGCAGACAAAAGGTTTGGAGTCCTCGTGCTGATCCTCTTCCTCTCGTCCTGCTGCTTGCATCGAGCATACTCCATGGGAGTTTTGCTCGATATGCTTGCTCGATATGGACCAGACTTTGCAAGAGTTCCATTTCTGACATCTTCTTTGATAATGAGCTGCTTCCATTTCCTTTTCAACTCCAAGAAACTCCAAAAACACCTGAAAACCACCACAAACATACACATGTATGCAAATGTATGCAATCCTAAGCTAAATGCACGCCATGTTGATTCTAAGTGCAAATGATACTAAAATGCTAAACTATAATGCAAAAACAGAGGAAAAGATGTATGAAATGCAGCCTAAAATGATCTAAAATAGCAAGCCTTCAACACCCTCACACTTAGCTTTTGCTTGCCCTCAAGCAAACATACACTTAACATGGTGATGAGGTATTAAATGGGAACTCATATCTTTGAAAATGCTAACAATAAATCAAAATGAAGTCCATGTTCTCAATTCTAGAGTGCACTTGATGGAAGAATACTTTAAATACTTAGCCACTTTCATCACAAAACAAGAATGATCACAAAGCTAGCAACTTAAACATGCTCATCAAATCAAACAATCTTTATAACATTCAATTATGCTCAAACCGTGAATTATGCTTATGCAATTGCGAAACTGTCATTTAGCTAAGGGTCAAGGCTTAGTGGAATAAAAATGATCCCACTTCACAAACTGGTTTTGGTGTTTAAAGGGTTCTCTCAAGGAAAATCATAGTTGTGCTTTGGCAAAATGCTAAGGGTCAAAGAACAACTTACACATACAAAGGAAGACTCCCATCTATCCAAGATATATAAGATGTGTTCCTAACTCTAGCCTATCAGTGTAAAACCCACCTATGCTACCCTTTTTAAGAATTTAAACCCTTTTAAAAACCCAAAAATTTTTCTCCTTCAATTGCTTTGGAGGACACTTTTTCTTTTGAACTTCAAGTGGTGTCAATTTGCTTCTTTTAAGTTTGACTCCTTTATTTGGTGATGCTGCCAAAAAATTTTCTCCTTCAATTGCTTTGGAGGACACTTTTTCTTTTGAACTTCAAGTGGTGTCAATTTGCTTCTTTTAAGTTTGACTCCTTTATTTGGTGATGCTGGTGCTTGATTCGCCTTTGACTTTTTTTTTTTTTGATTTTCTCATTTTGCACTTCTTGCATCTTCTTTTCTTCTTTGAACGTGAGCCTTCTTTCTTTGAGTTTAGAATCACAATTTCCACCTTTTTTGCTTGTGTCACACTCCTTTTTGTTTTGTGCCTTGACTTCTTTTCTTCTTTGCCTCTCTTAAAAACTAATCCCAAGATAAACCTAAACCATTCCCCAAACATCCTAGCCTATCTAAATCAAGAGTGAGCTAGTTCTACAATGGGAATACTTCCCTTGTAGTTCTAACCCAACACTTTTTGCTAAGCAATAACCATGATGGAAGAGGCCTCACAAATCACACTATTAATGTCTTGGCTTGAAAGAAGGTTTAGTTAAGGGTGAGGAAATCTAAAAGGATCCTTTAGAGAGTGGCAAAAGAGGATAAAAATATTCAAATATTTTAAACTATCCATGGCATCAATCTCAAAAGCATAAGGCATGATAATTGCGAATTCAAATTAGGTTCAACTTAAACAAAGGTTGAAATCATTTCAAAGCATGCTTCAGTCTCAAACAAAGCTCACATAAATGATTAAAAAAGTGGATCAGCTTTATTTCTAGTTCAACATCAAATGCACCAAATGATTAAAAACAAGGGCTTCAATGGACCGCTTGATCAGTTCTCTTGGCTGATGAAGATGCTCCTAACTTCTTCTTGAGCTTCCTCACTTTCTTCTTCAATGAGTCAACCGATTTCTTGCTTGCTTTGACTGTCTTCAGAAAACCTCTGATGGCTTTGTCCTGGAAGTGGTTCCACCTCTGAAGAAGCCTAATGTACTCATGTGCAGCCTTTGAATCTTCAGATGTGCAGATCACATCATAAGGGTTAAATGCATAAGGGCGGCTATAATAGTCTTCATGTTCATCCTCCTCCATCCCTTGATGCTGAACCTCTTGTTCTTGATGCTGCTATTCAATGTCTTCTTCCACATCTGAGTCTCTGATGGTGCTCATGTTCTTCACTTTGCTTGGCCTCATCAATGGTGGGTCGGTCCTTGGGTCATAAAGCTCATCTTCTGTTTGCATGAATCGGATGTTCTAATAGGAGGTGAAGTTGGTTAAGCGCTGCTTCAGCAAGATGATCATCCTCTTACTGTTTTCCAGCTCAAACTGATATCCAAATCCTGTCTCAACCGCTCCTGAAAGATATATGATCATACTGAGATAAGGAACATCTAGGAAGATCATTCTAACATCTGGTGTGCCAAGCTCAACTCCAGCACCAAGCAAGATAGGAGTGATCACGCCTCCAATGGTTAGCTTTGACTTCTTGTCTCTAGTGTTGAAAGCCCATTGTTGGCATGCTAGAAATTGCTTTATTAGGATTGTCACAAGAGCAACTCCTAAGCACTCTCCTTGGATCTTCTCATGCCTTGTTTCAACCATTATGTTCTTCAAGCCATTCACAAGCAACCCCATCTCTTCTTCTTGGACCATACTTTGCTCTTTTCTGTAAACGAGTGTGCTGGTGAGGACTCTATTAACATATCTGATAGCTGGATGGCGGATGCTAGCACTCTTCAGATGACCAGCTCTATAAGCATCATTCGCTATCTCCTCCAATACATGCCTTAGCTCATCATGCTTGAAGTGCATGTTTTGTGCTCTTAGACCTTCATCAAATCCAAAAATTTCTTCAAGCTGATTGAAACCCATGGTGTACCATGCTTTGTTGGCTCTGAACTTGATGAATCCAATGCCAAAGTCTTTTTCTCCTTCATCATATTCTTCATCAAAGTTGTAGAAGTAGACTTTGAAGCTTGCAAGGAACTCACAAGAAAGTTGCTTGTAAGTTGAATAGCCAAGACTAGCAAATTTCTCCAGTCCAAGGTTGCTCAACAGCTCATCCACTTCATTCTTGATTCCTAGCTCACCCAACAGACCAGGATCAGCATATCTTGTAGGAGTGAAGTCCAGTCTCCTCATCGCTCTCAAGTAGTCCTTTAGCTTTGGTGCTGCATCTTGGACTGGTTCTTCTTCAACAACTAGCCTTTTTCCCTTAGCTCTGTTTCTTGCAGCAGCATTTGAGTCAGAAATCTCCTCATTTTCCCTAGTGTTCGACATCGTACCTGAAAATGCAATGCTTGAAGCAAGAATTAGTATATTATCCTTCAAGAGCACTGTGCAGGAAATTAATTTCAAAATTCAAGCAGGCACTAGAAAATTCTGTAAATATTCACACTGATTACCAACAAAGAGAGTCGAATTTAGCAGAAATTTTCAGCTCAAAAGGATATATACAGTTAAAACTAAAATTTCCACAGTAATAAGCAGTGATTAGAGCAAATTCAAGCATATGCAGCAAAAACATCATTCTCCTTCCATCAAACTATGAAAATGCATCAGATTCACCATTACTAGTCTAATAAGAAAGATTTCAATTGTCAATATGCTGGAAAAAACAATAGCATGCCTAGATTTGGCCAGAATCTAAACACAATGTCAAACTAAACACAAAAACAGCAATTTCCAAACATTTCAACCATAAATTTTCAAAGAAGAGCAACAATGGTGACATGCAATCAAAACCATAAACAAAATTGTGCAAAACAACCTTAATCAACCATTCTAATGCATCCTACTTTAATTTGCCAGAATTAAACTCAAGAAACAAGGATTCTAACAAAGTTTACCTTACTTCTTGAACCAAAAGATGAAGTTCTAGGACAGAGAATGCAAGAGAGAAAGAAAAGATGTTTGGCAATGGGTGTTTAGCTCGATATGGATGTGTGGAGAGAGGTGAAAATGCTAGTTTTAAGGCAAGAGAATAAGGGAAATCTAAAATATCTAAGGATAATGCAAGAAAATCTTATTTAAAATTTAAAAAATGCATGTGAGGGGGAAAGAAAAGATTCTTTTATCAGCCATCAAGGCCCACAAAAAGGTTATACTCGATTTACCCATGTAAAAATTTCAAAATTTTTTTACACGGATAGTATCGAGCAAAACACTCGATGTAGTACCTCGATGTGTACCATATCGGGGACGTCGGGTCCTGTGGCTCGGTGTTGATGCTCCTCTGCCTCGGGGGGTTCCGTGTTCTGGTCAGCTTCTCCTTCAGGGCACCTTGCATCGAGCAGTCTCAGTTTATGTTCTGCTCGATGTTGTTGCTCGTGTAGGGAGACACTTCGGCTTGCATGATCCTTCCCGTGGGCAGTGCATGGCATCGTCTGGATGCTTTTTCCTGGCTCGGCCATTGTGCATCGAGCAAACATGGTGTTTCGCTCGTTGCTACACCTCGATGTGGAACGTCTCGTACTCGGTTGCTGTTCTCCTCGGTGGTTGTCGTTTCGGTGACGGTTTTGCATCGAATTGGCTGATAGCACCCATATCAAGCAGGACCATGGATGTTCTGCTTGATGCAACTCCTCGATGTGACTCCATCGAGCAATCTGGTCGATGTACGGGCTTTAACTTCTCGATGTATGGACTGGTGATCACATCAAGCATAGCTTTTGATGTTCTGCTCAATGCTACACCTCAATGTGATCTCCATCGTGCGTCTTGGTCGATGTGCGGTCCACGCTCCTCGGTGTATGAACTGGGTCTTCAGGAGCGATCACATCGAGCAAAGCTTTTGGTATTCTGCTTGATGCTACACCTATATGTGATCTCCATCGTGCAATCTGCTCGGTGTACGGACTGCTCCTTCCTCGAGATAAGCTGTATCGAGCATCAGTGACAGATGTTCTGCTCGATATGGTACCTCGATATAAGAACATAGTTTTCTTTCCTAGGCCTTTAAACCATTCTACACATCCATGGACCTGTTATTTTACTTCTGAAACACTAAATAAAGACATTAGTAATAAAAGAAAGGATATATTTACAAGGATAGTCATGGGATTACCTCCCAAGTGTGCTTGTTTTAAGTCACTAAGCTTGACTTTGATGGTTTGAGGACTAGTGAGAAGAGGTTGATGGAGCTGGTGCTCCTTCCTCTTTCTTCTTGTAAATCCAAGTGCACACTGACATCAGTTTCTTCTTCTCACGAGCTGTCTTCCTGTTTCTCCTCTTCTTGACACTTAGTGTGATCAAAAGGCTTCACTTCTTTGGTGATCAAGCCTTCATCCTCTTTCAAACCATCTCCAAGCTTCAAATCAGTGCCAAGCTTCTGCTCTGGCTCATAAGGGAGAGTGTCTCTCATCAACATACTCATTGTGAAGCTCATAGCATGCTGCACATGCTTTGGAAGTTGCTGTTGCTCACCCTCTTCTTCAATAATTGTTCCACAAAAAGCTATGGAAGGAGAGCAATCTTGTAGAATTTGAACTCATCAACATTCTTCAAAATCACAGAGCCTCTCTTGAAGTCTACTTGAGCTCTTGCTGTTGCCAGGAATGGTGTTCCTAGAAGAAGTCGCACCTCTATTGAATATGTCTTCTCCATAGCCACAAAATATGTTGGCACCAAGCAATTCCTAATCTTCAAAGGGAAATCTTTTACAATGCCCAAGGGTCTTGTTGAGGTGTTATCCACAAAAGTGATAGAGGCTTTGCATGGCTTTAACTCCGTATTCCTAAAGTTTGGCTTAAGTGGATAGACATGACATTCACAGTTGAACCTGAATCACACAAAGCTCCAACATTGTCTAGCATCTCAAGCTCACAAGTGATGAGAAACTTTTCTGGATTGGGAAGCTTTGTCAATGTCTTCAGCTCCTTGTTTCTCTTTAGATTAGCCCCCACATTCTCTAGAATTGGCTCCACTACTTCCAGCTTGTCAAAGACTTCTTTGAGGAACCTAAATTGATCCTTTACTTCAAGCAAAGTGGTGCCATGAGGAAGCTTTATTCCAGCGTCTTGTATGTCTTTCCTGAACTTTGAATAGACTGCCATCTGAGCCTTTGTAAAGTACATTGTGGGGTAAGGGATTGGTGGTTTATAAGCTTGAACTTCAGGAGCTTTACCCTTCTCATTGCTGCTTGAGGAGCTGCCCACTTGGCGATCATACAATTCCTTGAAGTCTTTAAGACTTTCTCTAGCCAAGACCATAAAAGCATGGTATGTCTCTACAAGCTCTTTATCAGCTTCACTGAGCTCTGGTTTGGCTTCTTCTTCTAGAGCAACTAAGGCTTTCTCAGCCTCTTCCTTCTCAGCAGCCTCTTTTGCGGCTCTTTCTTGCTCTTCTTCTCTGTTCAAGCTTTCATCTAGCCCTTGGAGGAACATCTCTACAATATGAACAGCCTCTTGATCATCAATGGCGACGTTGATGACATTTCCCCCACACTCAGCCTTTAACATGTCCACATGTAACAGCATCTCATGCAGCATAATGCCAAGGTCTTCCAATGAAGCGTCTTTATCATCACTCTTCATCCTCTTCAGCAAGCAAGTGGCAGAATTCCTTAGGATTTTCTTCATTCTTTCCTGGTAACTGATTATGAGGTTTTGAAGATGAAGCTCCTTTGCTTTCTATAGTCTTGACTCTTTGGTTCAAAGAATCTAACTTGCCATTCAGGTCACAAGTACTGGCGTCTATCTTGTTGTGCACTTCAGAAAACTTCTTGTGCAGCTCTATAGTGGTGTTGGCTTGACCAGTCAACAGTTGTTGCACCATCTGCTTCAAATCAACATCTTGAATGCTATAAGAGGTTTGTGTATTGCCAAAACCTAGTGGGACAAAAGCTGGTCTTGGATGAAAGTTAGCTTGTTGAAAACCGCCCTGAAATGGTGGTCTTGGAGCAAAGTTATTCTGCTGGTTCAAAGGAACAAAAGGTTTGGTTCCTTGGTTTTGTTGAGCAGCTTGTGATGGATAGACTTGATCCTGAGGGTTAGCCACGTTGGTGCTTCTATAAGAGAAATTTGGATGGTTCCTGTAGTTGTTAAAACCGACTCCTTGTTGATTCATGTAGAAGGATTCTTCTTCAACAGCTGTCCCATCTTCTTCTTGTGTAGTAAAACTATCACCAAAAAAACTGATATTCATGAAAGACACACTCAGCAGCTTGTCTAACTTGTCTTTCAAAGCTTTAATCTCCTTCTTTGTTGTGCTCTCACCTTCAGTGCTTACAACAACTTTAGATGTTCTCTCATATTCTTCACCATAGTTTCCATCAGAAAGTGCCAAGTTATCCACAAGAGCTAGACCATCTACTACAGTATTGCCCATGAAATTTCCATTTGATGTTGTATCCAAAAGCATCCTGAAATTTGGCGTCACTCCTCTATACAAAGTAGATAGCAAGCTTTCATTTGTGCATGGTGTGGGCACTGCAAAGTGTAAGACTTGAACCACTCCCAAGTTCAGCGAATGTCTCATTCCCATGCTGAGTGAAACTGCTTATGGTGTTCCTCAGCTTTGCTGTTCTGGTAGAGGTGAAAAATTTGTTGAGGAAAGCTGACTTACATTCTTCCAAGTAGATATAGTTCCCACTGATGTGCTTTGTCACCTAAACTGAAAGGGAACAAGCATAGCTTCAAAGCATCTTCAGAGACTCCTTGAATCTTGGTCATACCACAAACCTTATCAAATTGATCCAGATGATCCAAAGGGTCTTCATTGGGCAGGCCATGGAATCTGTTGCCTTGCACCATGTTGATCAACCCAAGCTTGATCTCGAAGTGGTTTTGATGTACAGCTGGAACGTGAATGCCATTTGTGTTGTGGTGAGTATCCGGCGCATCAACAACTCCTATTGGTCTTGCAGCTTTAGGTGCGTGAACTGGTACTCGCAATCTCTGAACTCCATCCACTTGGTTCAAAGCTTCTTGTGCTTCATCTATGTGTGCTGCAGCTTGTTGTAATGGTGCTTGTCTAACAACACCAACATGTGGTAACTGAGCTTCTTGCTCTGCCATCCTCTGTCCTTCTATCCCTTGAAATCTCTGTCTTACAGTTCTTCTCCTATGAATGTTGTCAATGAAAGGAGTCAGATTTGATGAGCCTTTAAACCTCAAATTCATACAAGTACCTGAAAAAACAGAGCACAGAAAACAGAGCAAATTAGTAACTTTTTAAGTAAAAAACTTAGTCTAATAGCAATGATAAACTCAAACAATCCACAAATGGCAACGGTGCCAATTTGAAACAACAATTTTGTATCACTAGATCAAATGTCCTTGGCCTCTAATTAGTTGTAGAATATGGATCAGGTATCAATCCATTTGTGGGAGATGAGATGAAAACAATGCCATAAGCCAAGCAATGATGAGGTTTTGATTGAACGAGGATAATTCTAATCACCTAGCAATGCAATGGAAATAAAGGATAAACTAAATGCAAGTGAATAAAACTAAGCAATGAACTTAAGGCAATGAATAAACAAGAACTTAGCAAGAATGACTACTAAAGTAAGAACTAAGCAAGATGATCTTAAAGACAATTAATTTAAAGCAAGACTCATGGTTCTAAGCAATTGTGGGATAATGGTTTTCAAGAGTGAAAATGGGGATTTCTAACAAATGTAAACATCAAGCATTCAAAAGCAAGCAATTCTCAATGTTGTAATCCTAGACAAGGTATCTAAAAGGAAACAAATTGGCGTCAATAAGTAGTTCATATTCAACAAGATTGAAGTGTCAGGCCCACTTGTGATGGCGTATCCTTCAACCATAAGCATAAAGATCAGAACCTATCTAGCATAAGATATGCACTAATCAAGCAATCATTCTCTCACCCAAGAAAGAATTCAGATCAACTTATCAATCTTGTGAACCAATAAGGACCTAATTAGCTAAACACCAATCAAGAACATGGGTTGAAGCATACAGATGCAACATCCTAATAATGCTAAGCAATGAACAGAAATGAAACAAAGGCAAGATCTTTAAATGCATACTATCTAACCATCAAGCAAGAATCTCAAAACCAGAATTATCTAGCCCTAAGCAAATTATCTAGCAATGGTGAACTATTACTTTTGTGTCACTGAACAAAGGAAACATAGACCAATCCAGACTATCAAGCCAAATAAGCGAACCATACTTAGAGGTGAGATAACAAGCCATTTAGTAAACCATATGCATCAATCAATACCATATTCAATCAAAAGGAGCAAGATTTATGAACAATAACCACTTTGCAAGAGAAGGAGACAACAGAGAATAGTTAAATAAGCCTAATCACCCCTTAATCACATTTTAATCACCACTTTCCCTACTTAGAACCCCAAATTTAAAGTAAACTACTCACTAATTATGTTTTATCCCATTGATTTGGAGTTAAACATAACTAGATGAGGTTAAAATGCAAAGATGATAAATCTAAACTACCAATGTGCAAGAACAAAGATTAAAAGACAAGATTAAACCATAAAAATGCAAATTTTATTGAAGATTAAGATACTTATGGAAAATTGCCCTTTAAGGTTTAGAGAAGAGAGAGTTTTTGATAGAAAGCTAAACTTGGATAAACATAATGTTTTGTGGCGTCCTTGTTATAGTAGGGAGCCAAAAGAAGCATAAAAAACCTAAAAAATGGGATAAGGTTAACAAAAGTGAAGTGGTCAACGCGGATAAGTTGCATCGAGGTCGTACGGATGATGTTCTGCTCGATATGCGACCTCAATATGGTCCGTGCAGCGCGCATCGGCTTCCTTCCTCGATGCTGGTCCTCGATGCAGACCAACGGCTTGGAATTCTCGTGCTGATCCTCTTCCTCTCGTCCTGCTGCTTGCATCAAGCATACTCCACGAGTGTTCTACTCGATATGGACCAGACTTTGCAAGAGCTCCATTTCTGACATCTTCTTCTATCATGAGATGCTTCGATCTCCTTCCCAACTCCAAGAAACTCCAAAAACACCTGAAAACCACCACTAACATGCACATATATGCAAATGTATGCAATCCTAAGCTAAATGCATGCCATGTTGATTCTTAGTGCAAATGATACTAAAATGCTAAACTATAATGCAAAAACAGAGGAAAAGATGCATGAAATCCAGCCTAAAATTATCTAAAATAGCAAGCTATCAATCACTCCTTGACCGATACGTTTGATCGATACAGATGTCTTGTTTCCCATCGGTCAGTCTTGATCGATACGTTTGATCGATACTCCATTCGCTTGATTCCCATCGGTTAATGATATAAGATCAATGGGATGATCTTATAAATGATTGGGTGAATAGGTGGAAGCAAGCAGCTGGACTGAAGTCTCTTTCTACTTGCTCAAGAGATGATCAAAGTGGATGGTTGCGGGATCAATCCTGCTGGACTAAGGTCTCTTTCAGGTTGATCAGTGGATGGAATGGATAGATGCTTGACTGATTCCACATGCAACAATTTATGCTTCTAACTTCCAAGGGCTCATCCTCGCATGGACAGTAAGAAACAACACGAAAACTCAAATGTCTGATTCCACAAAACACTCAAGAACTCGCAAGAACATAAGAGAAGTGATTCCACACAATCTCTAATGAACAAAGTAACAAAGCCTTAGCTTTTTAGAGAGAATTCTCTTTCATTTTCCAAAAATTTACATATCTTTTTACAATGATAACAATGAGCTTTTATAGCTTTTACAAAGAATCTTTACAATAAATTACATTTAATTTAAATTATTTACATTTAGACAAGAGGAGAAAAATAAGCTAAATCAAATAATGGTCTTCTTGCCACCAATCTTGCTTTGGACTTGAATGAGAATCTTTTGACTTTGATAATTATGAAGAACAGATTATAATAATAATTCACATATCGAAGACCCTTGATTTACTGGTTTTTGATATTGTATCATTCTCTCCCTCTTCAAATGGTTTTGTCCTCAAAACTCTTTTTTTTTTTAGCAAATATTATTTAGAAAATAAATAAAACTTTTTTTTTTCATTTTAGGTTTTTCTAAACAGAAAAATCGAAATAAACAAAAAAACATAAATAGAAATAGATTTTTTTTTTTGTTTTTATAATGAAACAAACAAACTTCAATTATAAAGGAAAAACAACTGATTTTTATGGGTTTTTTTAATAAAAAAAAATTCATGAATCAAAGAACAAAAACATAAAACTATTTTTTCTGAGTTTTTTAGTTTATTAAATTAAAGAATAAAAATAACCAAAACTTTTTTTTGTTTTTTTTAATGGGAATCTTGATAAAACATGAAAAAAAAAAAAAAAAAATAGAAGATATGAGCTTTTAGCTCTGATACCAAATGATATAAGATCAATGGGATGATCTTATAAATGGTTGGGTGAATGGGTAGAAGCAAGCAGCTGGATTGAAGTCTCTTTCTACTTGCTCAAGAGATGATCGAAGTGGATGGTTGCGGGATCAATCCTGCTGGACTAAGGTCTCTTTCAGGTTGATCAGTGGATGGAATGGATAGATGGTTGACTGATTCCACAGGCAACAATTTATGCTTCTAACTACCAAGGGCTCATCCTCGCATGGACAGTAAGAAACAACACGAAAACTCAAATGTCTGATTCCACAAAACACTCAAGAACTCGCAAGAACATAAGAGAAGTGATTCCAAGTAGCATTGCTGTTTGAGCGGTTTCTAGTAGTTGTTTTCTTCTTTATTTGCTTCTCTCTTTGAACAGCTAAGTGTAGAAGCTCAGGCAAGGAATGGTAAGGCTGCATCTCCACCTTCTTCTGAATTCTTTCTTGGAGGCCATCCATGAATTGAGACATCAAGGACTCCTCTGTTTCTTCTAGAGCTAATTGACTTCTTAGGAGGTCAAACTCTTCATAGTACTCTTCCACACTCTTAAAACCCTGAAAAAGAGACCTAAACCTTTTTAGTAAATCTCTATGGTAATGAGGAGGTACATACCTTCTATTTAGCTCAAATTTCATGTCTGCCCATCTTGTGATTTGATGATATCTCAGCCTCCTCTTCTCAGCTACTTCTCTGTCCCACCAAGCTAGAGCATGGTCAGTGAGACTAGCTACTGCAAGAGCAATCTTCTTAGGCTCAGTGTAGGCATAGTAGTCAAATAAGTGCTCCATCCTTCTTTCCCATTCTAGATAGGCGGCAGGATCAAGCTTTCCAGCAAAAGTTGGTGCAAGCAGCTTCACTTCTGGTGGTAAGTGGCTATCATCATTATAGGGCCTGTTCCTCTCATTGTTTCTTCTAAAAATTTCTTGAGCTTGTTGTGCTAGATTTGGCGCTGGTGGTGGCACATCAGGAGGGTCTCCTACTCTGTTTGCATCAGGAGGAACGCCATTGACATTTCTTCTTGGCAAGAGAGGTGGTGGTCTTTCTCCTTCTAGGCGGCTTAGGCGCTCATTGCTCTCATTCCTGAAAGTGTTGAGATTCTCATTTAGATTGGCAATGGCAGCCAAGATTGCTTGCATAGGATCAGCTGCTGGTGTGTTATCTCCCATGGTACCTTGTAAAAATCAAGTGAAACAAATCAGAGATGTGTTTTAAATGACAATAAAATACAAGAACAAGCAATTAATCAGATTTCGACCAGTTGAGGGAGAATGATTGTAAAAATTATCAAATGGATCGAAAATTCAAAAGGAATAATTTTTTGTGGTTTTTAAGAGTTTATTTTAAAAGAAACAAGAAGAAATTATTTTTTTGAGTTTTTCTGGATTTTATAAAAATTGAACAAAATGAAGAACACAGAATTAAGCGGTTTTGACCAATTGAATTGAAAAATCAAAACAAATTATCAAACGATCCGAATAATTTTAGAAAATAATTTTTTTTATGTTTTTAAGAGATTAAATAAACCGAAACAAAAAGCAAAAACAATTTTTATGGATTTTTGGATTTTATAAAAGTCGCAGAAGACAGATGAAAATTAAAACAGTTTTTGTGGGTTTTTAGTTTTATAAGAAAGGAAAGATGAACGAAAATAAAAATAAAAAAACTTGAGAAGGGAACTGAAAACACCTGGATAAGGAGCTTTTAGCTCTGATACCAATGATACAATACTCGAAATCACTTCAAGTAATGTTCCTTTGAAATCAAATGCTTTGAGCTAGAGTTGGCGGAATGGCTAGCTTGATGGTTGGTAAGCTGGTTGTGCTTGATGACCCCAAACACAAGCGTTAGACTCTTAACTCTTCAAGGGCTAATCCTCACAAGAAGTGTTTAGACTCTACACGATTTGATAAGCTCTCTGAATCCCTCAAAAGAACTAAACAATTCGCAAGAACAATGAATTCAAAAGAAACCTTTCTTTAGAAAACAAAATAATACTTTTCTGATTAATAACTTGGGTGACGAAAATACATGAAGTGAGGAGCTTATATAATGCTCAAGAGTAATGAAATAAAACGGTAAAGAAGTAAAGAAAAAGCATAAAATATGGGATCTTTAGTCTTGGTTGATTCCTCCTAGCCATTAGGCTTTAAGTGGTTGGTGGCTTGAATGGGGCCATGAATGTGGGATTTTATTGAGTCTTCAGGACGTGATGGGTGTATGTAATCCTCCAGAATTGATGTAGGGTCGAGATTGATGGAGGAATGATGATTTTGGTCGGACTTTCCCTTAGAAGTGAGGTAATGATCTCCGTTTAAGGCAAGTAGCTTCATGGTTGATTCTTCCTGGGTTTGACTTGGTTTAGGACGGTTCTTGGATTGATTTTCTGGTCTTGAACGTCTTGGTACACTCCTTGGTGGTTCAATGAAATGATAGGTCGAATATAATGTCTTGGCTTGATGATTATTTGAGCTTCCCTTGTTGACTGCTCCAATGGCTCCGTTTATGGAAAGAGGCGGTTCTCTCTTGGTTTGAATCAATTGTCTTCGGTTCTTGGCTTTTGTACTGGCGTGGTTCTCCTCTAAATGCTCCAAAATATAAGGTAAGGTCGTGCTTTCCTCATATAACTCGCCATATGTACATGTAGGTCCAATTAGATGTCTTGGCGGTTTAGCTTGATTTTTTGATGTTCTGTCTTGAACCGGCTCGTCATTTGGTTGAGTAAACTGATCTTCTTGATGGCTGGAACGGTGGCGTTTAGAAAATAGATCCACTTCTCCTTTAAAAGCAGCTACAAACTCGCCTTTCTCCTCAGCTACAAGCCCTCCATTCCTCACGGCTACTAGCTTGGTGTCTCCTTGGCTCCACTTCTTGATTGTTTCAAGTGCATTGGACTTGAGTCTTACATCTCTCCTTGGCTCCACTTCTTGATTGTTTCAAGTGCATTGGACTTGAGTCTTACATCATCCTCTCCCTCTTGTAGAGGTTTTGACCTCAAAACTGTAGAACCTGCATCAAACAACCCTAAGTTAGTCTTTGGAAAATGTTTTATGTTTAAGAACTTATCTTGGGAATTGGCTTGTAAATGCTCCATTAGATGAGTGAATGGAATGTTTTTGGCTTCCTTAAGCTCCAGTGTTGATTTAAAATCAACTAAGGGTGGTTTCTCCTTAGCAAACATCAAGCTTTCACCACTATTACCCACGCCAACAGCTTTATCATCTTTGAACTCTTGCTCTTTAAATCCTGCAAAACAATTCTTTGACAAAGACAAGTGCATCATATCTGTGGGATTTAAATCTAAAAAATTTTGAATAGCAAAATAACTACTCTTCCCTTTAGCTCTGTTTTGTAAAACTCTAACTTCTTTTTGTGGTAAAGGAGCAAGAATAAACTTACAATGGTTGAAAGAGAAGGAGTATTCATTGGTCCTCCCATTATGTGCAACATCTCTATCATACTGCCATGGCCTTCCAAGAAGTACATGCCCAGCTTGCATTGGCGCCACATCACATAAAATCTGGTCTTTGTACTGGCCAATGGAGAGAGGAACCTCTACTTGCTTGTTCACCTTCAACTCTTCTTTGTCATTAAGCCATTTAAGCTTGTATGGCCTTAGGTGAGGTTTAGCTTTAAGACCTAGCTTCTCTACTAAACAAACACTAGCAATATTAGCACAAGAACCACTGTCAATTATTAAATGACATACCTTGTTCTGAATACTGCATCTGGAGTGAAAGAGATTGTCTCTTTGTTCTAGATCCTCCAAAACTGGTTGAGAGTTTAAAGCCCTTTGAATGACCAGTAAGTCTCCTTCATCAGCATATACAATGATTTCTTCTTCTGATTCTTCAGCCATAGCCTCATCTTGTGAATCATATCCACCATCTGGCCTAATAATCATAGTCCTCTTGTTTGGACATTCTCTTGAAACATGTCCCCTGTCTTGACATTTTAAACAAACAATGTCATGATGTCTAGTTGAATTACTAGACTTACCTTGCTCTTGGCTGTTTGATTTAAATCGTGATTCAATGGAAATGCCTTTGCCCTTGTCTACAAATGGCGTAGGTGTTGGCTGTTGCTGCTGCTGATTTGGTTGAGCATTTTGTTGATTCCACCAAGGAGTGTACCAAGACGTTCAAGACCAGAAAATCAATCCAAGAACCGTCCTAAACCAAGTCAAACCCAGGAAGAATCAACTATGAAGCTACTTGCCTTAAACGGAGATCATTACCTCACTTCTAAGGGAAAGTCCGACCAAAATCATCATTCCTCCATCAATCTCGACCCTACATCAATTCTGGAGGATTACATACACCCATCACGTCCTGAAGACTCAATAAAATCCCACATTCATCGCCCCATTCAAGCCACCAACCACTTAAAGCCTAACGGCTAGGAGGAATCAACCAAGACTAAAGATCCCATATTTTATGCTTTTTCTTTACTTCTTTACCGTTTTATTTCATTACTCTTGAGCATTATATAAGCTCCTCACTTCATGTATTTTCGTCACCCAAGTTATTAATCAGAAAAGTATTATTTTGTTTTCTAAAGAAAGGTTTCTTTTGAATTCATTGTTCCTGCGAATTGTTTAGTTCTTTTGAGGGATTCAGAGAGCTTATCAAATCGTGTAGAGTCTAAACACTTCTTGTGAGGATTAGCCCTTGAAGAGTTAAGAGTCTAACCCTTGTGTTTGGGGTCATCAAGCACAACCAGCTTACCAACCATCAAGCTACCCATTCCGTCAACTCTAGCTCAAAGCATTTGATTTCAAATGAACATTACTTGAAGTGATTTCGAGTATTGCATCAGTTAATCTTGATCGATGTGTTTGATTGATAGGATCTCCACACCTCTGCTGCATTGTATCGATCAATCTTGACCAATACACTAGACCAATACAGATCCGAAATCGCCTTCCTTAGCTCCTTTTGCTCCTTCTCCGCTTTGCTAACTTCTTGAACCATTCCCACACTTCCTACTTGCTCCCAATAGTTTCTTAAGTACCTAAAAACATAATTAATGCATAGAGAATGCAAACTACAACCTAAATGCAACCAAAGTATAAAAGGAAAGGAAAATGGACCTAAAGAGAAAGAAAACATGCAAAAGGAGACCAAAATATGAACTAAATGCAAGCCTAAATGATGTAAATGAATGAGATATCAACACCCCCACACTTGCCTTTTGCTTGTCCTCAAGCAAATAAGAACAGATGGGAGATTGATGTTTGAAAGTGAAAGCTCAAAACTAAAGATGCCAATGTAAAAATTGAATCAATGCTTAAGTTATAGGTTCTAAGATGCAAATAGATTGTTCTACTTCAAAAGCCTTAGCAATACCTATCATAGCAAACAATGCACTCTAGCTTAGTCTACACAAGCATTCAAATCAGCCAAATCTTTAACATTCATTAATGGTAACCAATGGATCAAGTTTATGCAAATTAAATGAACACACTTGGTCAAAGGGACTTGGTCATGAGATGAAAACGATCTCATTCAGGTAAGGGTTAAAAGATATAAGGGATCACTAAATTAAATGACTCTATCTTAGGCAAAATGCTAAAGGTAAAAGCACACCTATGCATGCAAGTAAAAGCTCTCTGCTACCCTTTTTACCCCAAGATAAACCTATTGTTTTCTAAACCCCAAAGTGAAACCCTTAAGTCTACCCTTTCCCAAAGCATTTGATCTTTTCTTCCTTCATGGTTGGGGAAACTCCTTCTTCCTTTTTGCTTGTGTGGTTGATTCTTTGTTGGGAGTTGCTCATCTTTGTTGTATAATTGGCGCCATTCTTCTTCACCTTTGGTGGAATGCTTGGTCTTATTTATCCTTTGGAATGACCTTTGTAAACTCTGTTGCTGTTGGCGCCTTCCTTTTCCTTAACACTTTGAGCTTCTCTCCCTTAAACTTAACCACAAACTTAACTTGCTTCCCCCCATACTACCACCTCCATACTTCTTTCTCTTCTTTTTAAAAGACATAAATAGTAAAAGTCAAACCACTTATACTACCCTTTCCCAAACTCCTAACCTAAAACCAAGCTCAAGATGCAAGCTGGTGTCTACAAGAGAGCTTCTCTTTGCCAGCCTTATTCCTAACACTTTTTGCCAAGATATAATCGAAAATAATGCAATCCAAGGCCTCACAACTCTTACAATAGTGTTTAAGCTTAGAAAGAAGGATTGGGTTAGGTTGTGGTTAACTGTCCCTTAATGATGAGGATCAGCTACTTGGGTTAACAAGAATGGTAAAAAGGAAAGAAGATAACCTAAGTATGTATATGGGTAGCCATGTAATCACTCACTCTCAATGCATAAACATGATAATTAAATGTCAAGATTATGGTTCTAATAAACAGAAATGGCATCATGATATCTCTTGTATTTACACCATTTAAGCTTGCATTTAGTACATGTTTTGGTTCTCTTTTGCATGTTTTCCTTATCTTTTGTCCCATTTTCTTCTCTTTTTAGACTTAGATTGCATTTAGGACATAGTTTACATTTTCTATGAATTATGGATGTTTTTAGGTACTTATGGAGCTAACAGGAGCATTGGAGAAGCTTTAGGGATGATCCAGGAAGCTAGCTGAGCCAAGAGGAGCAAAAGGGACCAAGGCAGACGATCTCTGCAGAGCCTATTGATCAAAGCACAAGGCCTATCGGTGAAGGAGTGACCGATAGGATTCCTATCGACCAGGCCTATCTGTCAGAGAAGTGACCGACAGAAGTGCACCATTTATTTTTCTATCGATCACCCTATCGGTCACAACTGACCGATAGGAACCCAGTCCAAGCTTGTCTTTTATTACACTTTTGCCATTACTTTAGGGCTTGCTTCTTTTATGTATAAATACCCTTTTTCAGGGATTTTTGACAAGTCACCTCATAACACTGTTCTTGAGTTTATTTTCTGGATTTGTAAGATAAAATTCTTGCTTTATTTAATATAAGTTTGTATTTACCATTAATATTTCTCTAATCTCTCTTCTAATCATGATTAACATCTTTTCCTCTTGTGATTTGGTGTTAAACATGTCTATTAGTGAGTAGTTTGCTTAGGATTCTTAGATGTGGTAGAATAAGGGGATTTAGGGATTGATTAAGGTTTGTTTAGTGTTTAATTACATGGGTTCCTCTCTATTAATCTGTTTTAAGCTAGATTTGTCTTGATCACACTTATCTAGAATTTAGGCTTTCTCTTATGCCCACCAAGTATTTGTTGAAATGCTGATCTTATTTGATAGAGTATTTGCTGGCCTTGGCTCAAGAGATTGACTGTTTGAGGAGCATTTTGACATGAATAGAGTTGATTGTTATTGCTTGCTGAATGTTTTAGCACTAATGAGAGTTAGTTCTTGTTAATGTGTTTAACAAAAGGCTATTTTACAAGAGATTGGACTTAGCTTGCTTGTTTGTGAACTCGATGTCTAGGAACCACCAGTGCTAGCTTGTTTGCTTGATCAATGCTGTTTGAAACAACCTTAGTTAGTCTCTGAATTCCCCAAAGTTAATAACCACATTTAGGAACTTGCTTTCTCTTTTATTGAATTTCGAATTTGCTTAATACTCTGTTTATTTTGCTCTGTTTCACTTCTTGATCATTGATATTCTGTCTCTTTTTGAGTTCTCTTTGGTCATTAATCATTCTAGGTTGATAGATAAGTTTCTTAGGCAACAATAACTCTCTTTGCTTTGCTTGACTTAAGGATTTCTGCTCACAACTCTTTTGCTTTCAACAAAACCCTTTGGATTGACATAAAACCCTTGATATACTACAATTGATTTACATAGAGGGGTGATTGACTAAGAGATAAATCTCTTTATCACATCAAATCAAAGCAAGCTTCAGTATAAGACAAGAATATCAATGCAAGTAGTCAAGATATGGTGCAGCCTTAACTTCAAACTCACTACAATGCAATCAATCAACAGACAACCAAAGCATTGAAAACAACTCAAACATTAACACATTGACAAGTGTTTATCATCTACTCCCCATGAAAATGTATGCAAACCTATATGAAAATGCATCTATACTCAATCTTAGTTATGTAAATGCAACTAAATGATCTTTTGTTTCAATGTTTTTTGAAAATTTATGGATTTTCAGTGTATATAGATGAATGCATGAATGCATGAGACTCAAGCATGCAAAAGAGAAAATAAGAAAACAAAACACAATGTCAAATGCAATACCCTCCCCCACACTTAAATTACACAGTCCCTTGTGTAATAGAAGCTTGAAGGAGGGTGATAAAGGATGTTCAGAATGAACACAGAAGGATTCAGAAGGAAATGAGTGGAACTGTGTACCTTTAAAGGAGTTTTGGCAGAGTGGCGGATTGTATCGGTCTCTCCAGACCGATAGTGTTGATCGATAGGGTCATCAAAGCTTCCTGCCTATTCACATCGATCACCCATGATCAATACGGGTGATCGATGTAGGCGTATCGGTCAGTGTTAACCGATACTACTGATCGATACACTTCCTCAGTCTCTCAGTCAGTTTCTATCGGTTAAGTTTGATCGATACACTCTACCAATACAGCATCCGCTTCAATCCCATCGGTCAAGTTTGATCGATACACTTGACCGATACACACCTCCCGAATACTCCTTACAACTTGCTTTAAACCCTGCTTGCTCCTATGATCAAAAGAAAAAGACAAACACAAACATAAAATGCAATAATATGTACAAGGATAACATGGGAATACCTCCCAAGTGTGCTTGTTTAACGTCCTTAGCTTGAATTTATTTGGTTGATCACTCACTTGCCATGTATGACTTTATCTTGTGCCCATTCACTGTGAAGTTCTCTCCTTTCTTGCCAAACAAAGTCACAGCTCCTTATGGTAACACCTCTTTGATCTTAAATGGACCTGACCACCTTGACTTCAGCATTCCAGGAAATAACTTCAGCCTTGAGTTGAACAACAACACCTGATCTCCTGCCTTGAAGTCCTTGGGTTTGATCCTCTTGTCATGAAAAGCTTTTGTCCTCTCCTTATAGATTCTAGAACTCTCAAAAGCTTCAAGGCGTTTTTATTCTAACTCATATAAGTTGATGAGTCTCTTCTCCTGAGATGTCTTGATGTCAAAATTCAACAGCTTTGTTGCCCACAAGGCTTTGTATTCCAGCTCAACAGGCAGATGACAAGCCTTCCCATAAAGGAGTGAGAAAGGGGTTCTGCCAATGGGTGTCTTGAAGGCTGTTCTGTAAGCCCACAAAGCATCATCAAGCTTATTAGACCAATCCTTTCTTGTAACACCAACTGTCTTCTCTAGAATGGCTTTGATCTCTCTGTTAGACACCTCCACTTGACCACTTGTTTAGGAATGGTAAGGAGTGGCAACCTTGTGCTTAACACCATTCTTCTTGAGCAAACTCTCAAAGACCTTGTTGATGAAATGACTTCCACCATCACTGATCACATACCTTGGAACACCAAACCTTGGGAAGATGATTGTCTTGAAAAGCTTCAGCACAACTCTAGCATCATTTTTTGGACTAGCAATGGCTTCAACCCATTTTGAGACATAATTAACAGCTACGAGGATGTACTTGTTCCCATAGGAGGAAGGGAAAGGTCCCATAAAGTCAATCCCCCATACATCACAGATCCACTTCAAGTATAGAGTTCAGAGGCATCTCATCTTTTTGGAGACGTTTCCCTTCCTTTGGTATGCATCACATGAGGAGATGTGAGTCTGGGTGTCCTTGAACAAACTAGGCCACCAAAAACCACCTTGAAGCACATTTGAGGCTGTCTTGAAGGTTGCAAAGTGACCCCCATAGGCTGAACCATGGCAATGATGTAGAATTCCTTGAACTTCTTCCTCAGCTATGCACCTTCTGAACAATCCAGCATTCCCTCTCTTATAGAGATAAGGCTCATCCCAAAAGTAGTGAGAGACATCTCTTAAGAACTTCTTCTTCTGATGTGAGTTGAGGTTCAGTGGTATCTGGCCAATAACCAAGTAGTTCACAAAGTCAGCATACCAAGGCAGTTTGTTCTCTTCCAAGCTTTGCACTTCAGCTGTGTTCACTCCTAAAGCATACAGCTGCTCTTCTGGTAGAGTATCATTGATTAGGACAAAATCATCTATCCTTAGTCTTGAAAGGTGATCAGCTGCACCATTCCCAATGCCTCTCTTATCCACAACCTCCATGTGAAACTCTTGCAAGAGGAGGATCCATCTAAGAAGTCTTGGCTTGGTGTCTTTATTGGCATAGATGTGCCTTAGTGCAGCATGATCAGTGTAAACTATCACCTTAGACCCCACTAAGTAGCTTCTGAACTTCTCAAATGCAAAGACAACTGCTAGGAGCTCCTTTTCTGTTGTAGCATATCTTGTTTGAGCTTCATCCATTGTTCTGCTTACATAGTAGATAACATGAAGCTTCTTGTCTACTCTTTGCCCCAAGACTGCTCCAACAGCATAGTCACTAGCGTCACACATGATTTCGAATGGGAAATCCCAGTTTGGAGCTTGAACTATTGGCGCTATCACTAAAGCTTGCTTGAGGGTGAGGAAGGCTTGCAAGCAGTCCTCATCAAACATAAACTCTGTCTCCTTACACAATAGCCTTGTCAAGGGTCTTGCTATCTTAGAGAAGTCCTTTATGAACCTCTTGTAGAAGCCAGCATGCCCCAAGAGCCTTCTGAGTTTTTTGACTGTATTTTGAGGCTCTAAGTGCACCATTACATCTATCTTTTCCTTGTCCACTTCTATCCCCTTCTCTGAAATCTTGTGACCTAACACAATGCCTTCTTAAACCATGAAATGGCATTTCTCCCAATTCAGAACCAGCTTAGTGTTTTCACATCTCTGTAAATCATAAGAAAGATTGGAAAAGCAGACATCAAAGGAGGATCCATAGACACGAAAAGTCGTCCATGTATACTTCCACCATCTCTTCAAGCAAGTCAGAGAATATGGATGTCATACACCTCTGAAAAGTTGCAGGAGCATTGCATAAACCAAAAGGCATTCTCCTATAAGCAAATGTTCCATATGGGCAAGTAAAAGTTGTTTTCTCTTGATCATTAGGATGGATAGGGATTTGATAGAATCCACTATAACCATCTAAGAAGCAATAATACTTATGATTTGCTAATCTTTCGAACATTTGGTCTATGAATGGCAAAGGAAAGTGATCTTTCCTAGAAGCAGAATTAAGTTTTCTGTAATCTATGCACATCCTATGACCACTGATTGTTCTAGTTGGTATTAACTCATCATTTTCGTTTTTACTACAGCGATCCCTCCTTTCTTAGGCACCACATGGATTGTGAGACCCATGTGCTGTCTGAGATAGGATAGATCACTCCTGCTTCAAGCAACTTCAAGATTTCCTTTTTTACTACTTCTTTTAGATAAGGATTCAATCTCCTTTGAGGTTCAACAGAAGTTCTTATCTCATCCTCTAGATGGATCCTATGAGAGCAGAAGTTATGACAAATGCCTTGGATATCATCTAATGAATATCCAATGGCTCTCCTAAACCTCTTTAACACTTTGACAAGAGCAAGGATCTCATCATCCCTGAGGTTATCATTGACAATTACAGGATAAGTAGAGTTAGAGCCTAAGAAGACATACATTAGCCCTTTAGGAAGAGGTTTGAGCTCCACCCTGGGTGCTTTGAGCACACTCCAGTCCTTTTCTAAGCTGCTCTTCTCATTGGCGCCAGCTTCATTGCTTGGAGAACCAACTTCTTCAACTGAGAACACCTCTTTTTCTGTGTAATCCGACTTCTCAAATGGTTTTCTTCTTCCAAGACCTTGTGAGAATCTAGCCTTAGCTTATAACCTAAGCTCTCCTTATCCAAGTAACCATCTTCTCCATGCTCCTTTGTCAAAGCCACTTGGAGTTTATCTTCACAACACAACTCCTCTTGAAGCTAATCATGCAACCTCTCTAAAATCTCAATCTGAAACACTTGACCTTCAATAGTAGGCTGCTGCATAATCTGCTTGATGTCAAATTTCAGAGACATGTCTTTACCCAATTGTAGCTCAATCTTCCCTTTCTTAACATCAATGACAGCTCTTGTTGTGGCTAGGAAAGGTCTCCCAAGGATGAGAGGGTCCCTAGGTTCCTCATCCATATCTAAGACCACAAAATCAGTAGGTATCTCTACACTCCCAATCCTAAGTGGTACATCTTCAAGCAGGCCTTTGAGTATCCTCACTGATCTATCAACCAACACGAAAGATATTTTACAGTCCTTGAACTTAGTGAAGCCTAGGTGCTGTGCTACAGAATATGGCATCAAGCTGATACTAGCTCCTAGATCACACAAGCATTTCTCATATAGAAGTGGGCCTATAGACCAGGGTAAGGTGAAGCTTCCTGGATCACTGAGCTTGTTGAGGGTTACCTTCTGTTGTTGAATGACGGCACTCTTAGTACCACCATCCCTTGTACATCCTTTGTTCTTTAAACAACAGCATCTTTCAAAATCTTCTGGTAAGGTGGAACCAAGACAAAAGCATCTAGCAATGGCATAGTGAGCTGAATCTTCTTCATTTGCTCACGAAAGAGGCCTTTATACTTAGCAATGAGTTGCTTCTTAAACCTTCCAGGAAATGGTATTGTAGGCTGATATGGTGGAGGAATGTATCTTGGTTCTTTAACTAACTCCTTAGGTGCTTCTTTTGGTTTCTCCTTAACCACCTCTTTAGCTTTGGTGTTCTTTGAACCCTTTTCAGCTTCAACCACTTCATCTTTTTTAGCTTCTTCATCATCTTTAGCCACCACCCCGTCATGGTTGAAGGATACGCCATCACAAGTGGGCCTGACACTCCAATTTTGTTGAATATGAACTGCTTATTGATGCCAAGTTGGTTTCTTTTAGATACCTTGTCTAGGAGTACAACATTGAGAATTGCTTGCTTATAAATGCTTGATGTTTGCCTTTGTTAAAAATCCCCATTTTCACTCTTGAAAACCACTATCCCACAATTGCTTAGAACCTTGACTCTTGCTTTAAATTAATTGTCTTTAAGATCATCTTGCTTAGTTCTTGCTTTAGTAGTCATTCTTGCTTAGCTCTTGTGTAGTCATTGCCTTAAGTTCATTTCTTAGTTTTATTCACTTGCATTTAGTTTATGCTTTATTTCCATTGCATTTCTAGGTTGTTAGAATTGTCCTTGTTCAATCAAAACCCCATCATTGCTTAGCTTATGGCATTGTTTGCATCTCATCTTCCATAAATGGATTGATACTTGATCCCTATTCTACAACTGATTAAAGGCTAAGGACATTTGATCTAGTGATACAAAAGTGCTGTTTCAAATTGGAGCCGTTGCAATTTATGGATTGTTTGAATTTAACATTGCTGTTAGACTAAGTTCTTTATGTTAAAAGTTACTAAATTGCTCTGTTTTCTGTGCTCTGTTGTTTCAGATACCTGTATGAATTTGAGGTCTAAAGGCTAATCAAATCTGACTCCTTTCATTGACAACATTCATAGGAGAAGAGCTGTAAGACAGAGAGTTCAAGAGATAGAAGGACAGAGGATGGCAGAGCAAGAAGCTCAGTTACCACATGTTGGTGTTGTTGGACAAGCACCATTACAACAAGCTGCAGCACACATAGATGAAGCACAAGAAGCTCTGAACAGCTGTAGAAGAAGAATCCTTCTACATGAATCAACAAGGAGGCGGTTTTAACAACTACAGGAACCATCCAAATTTCTCTTATAGAAGCACCAACGTGGCTAACCCTCAAGATCAAGTCTATCCATTACAAGCTGCTCAACAAAACCAAGGAAGAAAAACTTTTGTTCCTTTCGACCAGCAGAACAAATTTGCTCCAAGACCACCATTTCAGGGAGGTTTTCAACAAGCTAACTTTCAGCCAACACCAGATTTTGTCCCACCAGGTTTTGATAATACACAAATCTCTTCTAGCACTCAAGATGTTGATTTGAAGAAGATGATACAACAGCTGTTGACTAGTCAAGCCAACACCACTATAGAAATGCACAAGAAGTTTGATGAAGTGCACAACAAGATAGACGCCACTACTTGTGACCTGAATGGCAAGTTAGATGCTCTAAACCAATGAGTTAAGTCTCTAGAAAGCAAAGGAGTTTCATCTTCAAAACCTCAAAATCAGTTACCAGGAAAGATTGAAGCAAATCCTAAGGAAATATGCCACTTGCTTGCCGAAGAGGATGAAGAGTTTGATGATGAAGATGCTTCATTGGAAGACCTTGGCATTATGCTTCAAGAGATGTTGTTACATGTGGACATGTTAATGGCTGAGTGTGGGGGGAATGTCATCAACGTCACCAATGATGATCAAGAAGCTGTTGATATTGTAGAGAAGTTCCTCCAAGGGCTAGATGAAGAGAAAGAAAGAGCCGCAAAAGAGGCTGCTGAGAAGGAAGATGCTGAGAAAGCCTTTGTTGCCCTAGAACAAGATACCAAACCAGAGCTCAGTGAAGCTGATAAAGAGCCTGTAGAGACTTACCATGCTTTAATGGTCTTGGCTAGAGAGAGCCCTGAAGACTTCAAGGTATTGTATGATCGCCAAGTGGGCAGCTCCTCAAGCAGCAATGAGAAGGGTAAAGTTCATGAAGTTCAAGCTTATAAACCACCAATCCCTTACCCCACGATGCACTTTACAAAGGCTCAGATGGCAGTCTATTCAAAGTTCAGGAAACACATACAAGACGCTGGAATAAAGCTTCCCCATGGCACCACTTTGCTTGAAGTAAATGATCAAATCAGGTTCCTCAAAGAAGTCTTTGACAAGCTGGAAGTAGTGAAGACAATTCTAGAGAATGTGGGGGCTAATGTAAAGAGAAATAAGGAGATGAAGACATTGACAAAGCTTCCCAATCCAGGAAAGTTTCTCATCACTTGTGAGCTTGAGATACTAGACAATGTTGGAGCTTTGTGTGATTAAGGTTCAACTGTGAATGTCATGTCTCTCCACTGAGGCAAACCATAGGAATCAAGGAGTTAAAGCCCTGAAAAGTCTCTATCACTTTTGTGGATAACACCTTAACAAGACCCTTGGGCATGGCAAAGGATTTCCCTTTGAAGATTGGGAATTGCTTGGTGCCAACAGATTTTGTGGTTATGGAGAATCTCTCGGTGTTTCACTTGACTAATATGTTTCTCTCGGCGATATACTCGGCAAGACCACTTTCCCTTGGCAGATTGTCTTCCCTTCGGCGAATTTCCCGTAATCCCCACATCCTGTCGGATATTCTCTTGACAGAAGCACATTCTCTCGATATCTGCTACCGGATAACCGTTTTCTTCCAGTTGTAGCCACACATCTCTCGGCAACTTCCAACGTGCATCGACTATAGTCGTGTTACCATCGACTATTCCCACGACTATTCTTCTCTTTGGTGATTCTCTCGGATAAATCCTTCTTTCCTGTGATTCTGTCGTATATCTCCTTCTGTCCGGAGACTCTCTCTCGGATATAATCCGTTTCCCGTGTACAAACATGATCGCAGTGCATCTATAACTGCTCTCGGTCCTGGAACCTGTCGGATATTCGTGATTCTCTCGGTGATGATTAGGTTTCTCCCGGATATAGTCGAGCATCTCTCGACGGTTTCCACAGCGTCTCGGCTGTAATCGCATCACCATAGACTATCATAACAATCGCTTGGCTAAAATCGTATATCCTTCGACTGAAATCTCTTTCCTTCTCTTATTCCCCATTCTCTCAGTATTCTCCCGAAGAAACCGAACGGAATCGGAAACCATCGGATCGTATCCTCAATTCTCTCAGCTACGCTCGTCGTACCTCGGCTATAATCACGATACACTAGCCTTTCGTCGGATCTCTCCGACTATCCTCAAGAAACTCTCGACTATGTTGTGCAGAATCCATCTTCTCTGTTTTCTCTCGATAATCCCTCCCCCGGAAATCGTCCGTCCCCGGAAAATAACTATTCCCGTGATAATATAGCCCAGAAACCGTCCAATAACTGTTTTATTCAGTTTCCCGCTCCTTTCTCACGGATAAACCAGATCCTTTCCCTAAAATAACCGTCCTCCTTTATTTTATTCGACCGTCTCTTTAATATAGTCGAGCCAATCCTTAGTATTATCGAGTAAATATTATTTTTCTCCAATATAGTCGAGCGCCTGTTAATTTATCTCGGATATAACCGTTTCCACCCGACCATTTCCAATAATCTCGCGGCTATTTTACTAACCAACTCGACTATCATAATTTCTCTCTCGACTATTCCATTTATTCCCTTGGATAATTATCAGCTCAGCTCCGACCAATAACCGCCTTGTCCGAATTCCGACCAAGTACTCCGAAAAACCCGCATTATCGGAATTTAGCTTGTCTGAACCATGACCCGAGCTAAAACCATCTTTCTTCCAAGAGAAACTCCCTTTCTCTCGACTATCTTGTAAATCTCTTGGCTATCTTCCCATTTCTCCTGAGTACTAGCTGACCAGATTGATTTCACTCGACCATTCTATCCTGTCTATGACCATAATCAATCACACAGCTAAATAACTCCGTACTGAGTTCCAAATAGTAGCGCCCAGAAGTGTAACCCATTTTCAGCCGGTAAGGTTTGCGGAACACGAGCGTTACAATTCTCCCCCACTTAGATTGAATTCGTCCTCGAATTCGGCTGTTGCAGGAACCTCTGCTCTCTTTCATAGCTAACTCAAAATTAATGTTTACTTACTTCTACTGATTTTTCCGCCATCCCAAGTCGTATTCCATTTTCCTCAAATCTGAACCAGCTTTACCTTATCATAATCTCCTTCGGACTGGATAGTTTAATTTGATTCAGTCAATCCTGAAACCATTTCAACGTCTTGTCAGACCACAATCCAGTTAACTGAACGCTTCAGTACAGTAGTTCCTGCCTTCGAAGCTGTCTTAGTAATCAACTCACACGTTAAGGAGAACACTTGACCCCAAAAGTGTTATCCTGAATTCCCATATTCCCAGAAACATGGCTCACTTCTTTAATTTAGCTTGCACTAAACCGTTTTTCCCATTCAAAGTCTTTCCTAGACTTGATTCCAGATACCTGACCTTAGACATTCCTGGTCTTGGTCCTCATTTTACTACAATTCAAATTTCCAGTCTTTCTCTTCTTGGTGGGACACTATCTTATGACAACACCCAAATTGTTTTAACTGATCAACTTCTTGCGTGATTATTCCGAGCCAAACTTATCTCAATGATCTGGCATCTTTCTGGACTATAATCGACCATTGATTTAGTCATTTCTCTTTTCCTGTTATGCAAAAACATTATACTCCTTGGGCAGTTTCTTGGTTTTACGGAAATGTCTTAGTAACTCCTCGAGTTACAAGTACATCAACCCGTTTTACCTCAACTCCTTCTAAGTAAGAACGTCTAGCATAACCCACTTAGCCATTAGCTTGGGACTATATCCAAAAACTCGGTTACTCCACTAACAATCGTTCCTCGGCATTCCATTGCCTTAGTTAGGTTAGTCTAACTTAACCATTCTCATCACTGATGTGATTAATTCCTTTTACGGATGCTCAACAGTTTTTTTGGCTCCATCAGTTTATACTAGTCGTCACCCTCAACTATTTCTATTCTGGAATTGGATCAATAGACTAGTTTCCTCCAACTTAGTCATGACTCCAACTCAGTCATCCAATTGTTTCATAATCGATACTAGAGCTTCCCCGCTCACTCATCTTTCTTAACTAGGATACAGTTTTCCTAACTAGGATACAGTTTTCCTAACTAGATCAACTAGTTAACACATACACATGATGCGGTTATCACAGAACTCGCTCCCGATTCCTTACTGAACTTTCCGGTTCTTCCTTAGACTCCTCAAACACACTTGGTGCCTCGGATCACACCAGGATCCTACAGCAGAAATCGTCTTGACAAACATCACTAGTTTTCAAGAACGATCTCACAGACACGTCATGGCAAATCCAAAGATTCCGACAACATTACGAGAGTCGGACCTTAGCAACCAATATGGTTTCAAAGGACACAACACACAAGCACCCATGCCTTAGCAAACTCACTCAGTTCCTAAGGACGCCAGGACAATCACAGATCGGCTCACAAGCCTTCACTTGGTCTCGGGCCTCAACTTGGCTATCACGCCTAACATGGCCTCGGGCCTTCCATGGTCATCAGACCTAACATTGGCCTCGAGCCTCTCGAGGTCATCAGACCTAACTTTCGCCTCGGGCCTCTCATGGTCATCGGACTTAACTTTGGCCTCGGGCCTCTCATGGTCATCGGACCTAACTTTGGCTTCGGGCCTCTCATGGTCATCAGACCTAACTTTGGCCTCGGGCCTCTCATGGTCATCAGACCTAACTTTGGCCTCGGGCCTCTTATGGTCATCGGACCTAACTTTGGCCTCGGGGCCTTCAACTGGCTTACGAGCCTTACTGGCTTGCCAGCCTTACTGACTTCCGAGCCTTTCACTTAGCTTCAGAGCCTTCACATATTCCATTCACATCATGTTACTCACCGAGCCTGATTACCCCCGGGTACTGAGCAGTCTTCTTCAACCAGCAGGTCACAACCATGCTGATCTAGACTCCCAGTGGAAGGGATCAATCATCTCGGTCATGTCATTATTATCTGAAGTACCGAGCAGCTTTACCAACCAGCAGGTCGGAACCATACTGATCCAGGCTCACGGTATCAGATCTAATCACACGTTACTTATACACGTCATGTCACGTTACTAGTCGAGCCTAATTACCCCAAGCACCGACATATCTCCCACAACCAATCAGCATTAGCCGCACTAATCAAGACTATCGATGGACTGGGTCAATCATCCCGACTAGTTAGCAAGAACAAAATCATATCACCCAATCAATCCGATCAATCCAGCAACTTAACATCTCTACGTTCTATGTCATTCTAGTCAAGTCTAATTGGCACTAGACTGTCCTAGAACCGACCGCGCTCTGATACCAAATTGAAACACCCTGACCCGGATTTCCTTACCGCTGTAAGGATTTATCCGACCACTTCCTGGTCAGACTTGGGCATTTTTAAAATTTCCTTTACTTAACGAGGTTCCACCGTTTCCATCTATCTAACCCATCAACTTAACAGTTCTAGTCCATTATCTTATTCCACACTTAACCAGCTATACAAGTACCTTAGCTATTTGCAGATATGGGATGGACTAATCGTAGTCTCCTTGATCAGCTGACTTTACTAAGCCACCATATCAATAATCCGAACACACACCTCCCTTTGTTACTTAGTCACTCAACCAACCATCCCCACATGACCAAGTAACAAAGAGAGGCGGCTTGGAACCTTCATACCTTGCACGCTAGCCAGCCCATTCACGGTCATTTCACTCGCCAGTCATCCTAGACACGCATCTCTCGCTTGCAGTCACGTTTATCCCGGCGGTTGTCTATTCCATTCCAAAAACTCCCGGCTATAGTCATACTTCTCCCGGCTGTAATCACGTTTCTCCCGACCATTGATCAAATCGCTTAACCATTACCGAGAGATGTCATGAACCGTGTAGAATCTCTCGGTGTTTCACTTGACTGATATGTTTCTCTCGGCGATATACTCGGCAAGACCACTTTCCCTCGGCAGATTGTCTTCCCTTCGGCAAATTTCCCGTAATCCCCACATCCTGTCGGATATTCTCTCGGCAGAAGCACATTCTCTCGATATCTGCTACATGATAACCGTTTTCTTCCGGTTGTAGCCACACAGCTCTCAGCAACTTCCAACGTGCATCGACTATAGTCGTGTTACCATCGACTATTCCCACGACTATTCTTCTCTTCGGCGATTCTCTCGAATAAATCCTTTTTTCCTGTGATTCTGTCGGATATCTCCTTCTGTCCGGAGACTCTCTCTCGGATATAATCCATTTCCCGTGTACAAACATGATCGCAGTGCATCCATAACTGCTCTCGGTCCTGGAACCTGTCGGATATCCGTGATTCTCTCGGTGATGTTTAGGTTTCTCCCGGATATAGTCGAGCATCTCTCGACAGTTCCCACAGCGTCTCGGCTGTAATCGCATCACCGTAGACTATCATAACAATCGCTCGACTAAACTCGTATATCCTTCGACTGAAATCTCTTTCCTTCCCTTATTCCCCATTCTCTCGGTATTCTCCCGAAGAAACTGAACGGAATCGGAAACCATCCGATCGTATCCTCAATTCTCTTGGCTACGCTCGTCGTACCTCGGCTTTAATCACGATACACTAGCCTTTCGTCAGATCTCTCCAATTATCTTCAAGAAACTCTCGACTATGTTGTGCAGAATCCATCTTCTCTGTTTTCTCTCGATAATCCCTCCCCCGGAAATCGTCCGCCCCCGAAAAATAACTATTCCCATGATAATATATCCCAGAAACCGTCCAATAACTGTTTTATTCAGTTTCCCGCTCCTTTCTCACGGATAAACCAGATCCTTTCCCTAAAATAACCGTCCCCCTTTATTTTATTCGACCGTCTCTTTAATATAGTCGAGCCAATCCTTGGTATTGTCGAGTAAATATTATTTCTCTCCAATATAGTCGAGCGCCTGTTAATTTATCTCGGATATAACCGTTTCCACCCGACCATTTCCAATAATCTTGCGGCTATTTTACTAACCAACTCGACTATCATAATTTCTCTCTCGACTATTCCATTTATTCCCTTGGATAATTATCAGCTCAGCTCCGACCAATAACCGCCTTGTCCGAATTCCGACCAAGTACTCCGAAAAACCCGCATTATCAGAATTTAGCTTGTCTGAACCATGACCCGAGCTAAAACCATCTTTCTTCCGAGAGAAACTCCCTTTCTCTCGACTATCTTGTAAATCTCTCGGCTATCTTCCCATTTCTCCTGAGTACTAGCTGACCAGCTTGATTTCACTCGACCATTCTATCCTGTCTATGACCATAATCAATCATACAGCTTAATAACTCCGTACTGAGTCCCAAATTGTAGCGCCCAGAAGTGTAACCCATTTTCAACCGGTAAGGTTTGCGGAACACGGGCGTTACAGTAATCCCATGACTATCCTTGTAAATATATGCTTTCTCTTATTACTAATGTCTTTATTTAGTGTTTCAGAAGTCAAAGAACAGGTCCATGAATGTGTAGAATGGCTTAAAGGCCAGGGAAAGAAAACTCTGTTTTCATAGCGAGGTACCATATCGAGCAGAACATATGTCATTGATGCTCGATACAGCTTATCTCGAGGTGCAGTCCGTACACCATGCAGATTGCACGGTGGAGATCACATAGAGGTGTAGCATCGAGCAGAACACCAAAAGCTTTGCTCGATGTGATCGCTCCTGAAGCCCTAGTCCATACACCGACAAGCGTGGACAGTACATCGACCAAGACGCACGGTGGAGATCACATCTAGCAGAACACAAAAAGCTTTGCTCGATGTGATCACCAGTCCGTACATCGAGAAGCTATAGCCCGTACATCGACCAGATTGCTTGATGGAGTCACACCGAGGAGTTGCATCGAGATGCTATAGCCCGTACACCTTGGATGTTATGCTCGATATGGGTGCTATCAACCAATTCGATGCAAGACAGTGTCTGGTACGACAACCACCAAGGAGAACAACAACCGAGTACGAGACGTTCCACATCAAGGTGTAGCATCGAGAAAAACATAAACATGTTTGCTCGATGCACAATGGCCGAGCCAGGAACAAGGATCCAGACGATGCCATGCACTGCCCACGGGAAGGATCATGCAAGCCGAAGTGTCTCCCTACACCGAGCAACAACATCGAGCAGAACATCTACTGAGACTGCTCGATGCAAGATGCCCTTAAGGAGAAGTTGACCAGAACACGGAACCCCCGAGGCAGAGGAGCATCATCACCGAGCCACAGGACCGACGTCCCCGTTATGGTACACATCGAGGTACCACATCGAGTGTTTTGCTCGATATGATCCGTGTAAAAATTTCTGAAATTTTTTACATGGGTAAATCAAGTAAAACCTTTTTGTGGGCCTTGATGGCTGGTAAAAGAATCTTTTCTTTTCCCCTCACATGCATTTTTTGAATTTTAAATGAGATTTTCTTGCATTATCCTTAGATATTTTAGATTTTCCTTATCCTCTTGCCTTAAAACTAGCATTTTCATCTCTCTCCACATATCCATATCGAGCTAAACACCCATTGCCAAACATCTTATCTTTCTCTCTTGCATTCTGTGTGCTAGAACTTCATCTTCTGGTTCTAGAAGTAAGGTAAACTTTGCTAGATTCCTTGTTTCTTGAGTTTTATTTTTGGCAAATTGAAGTAGGATGCATTAGAATGGCTGATTAAGGTTGTTTTGCATAATTTTGTATATGGTTTTGATTGCATGTCACCATTGTTGCTCTTCTTTGAAAATTTATGGTTGAAATGTTTGAAAAATACTTTTTTGTGCTTAGTTTGACATTATGTTTAGATTGTGGCCAGATCTAGGCATGCTATTGTTTTTTCCAGCATATTGACCATTTAAATGTTTTTATTAGACTAGTAGTGGTGAATCTTATGCATTTTTATAGTTTGGTGGAGATAGAATGATGTTTTTGCTGCATATGCTTGAATTTGCTCTAATCGCTGCTTCTTACTGTGGGAATATTAGTTTTAAATGTATCTATCCTTTTGAGCTGATTTTTTTTGCTAAATTCGACTCTGTTTGTTGGTAATCAGTGTGAATGTTTACAGAATTTTCCAGTGCCTCCTTGAATTTTGAAAATTAATTTCCTGCACAGTGCTCTCGAAGGATAGTATACTAATTCTTGCTTCAAGCATTGCATTTTGAGGTACTATGTCGAACACTAGGGGAAATGAGGATATTTCTGACTCAAATGCTTCTGCAAGAAACAGATCTGAGGGAAAAAAGCCAGTTGTTGAAGAAGAACCAGTCCAAGATGCTGCACCAAAGCTAAAGGAGTACTTGAGAGCGATGAGGAGAGTGGACTTCACTCCTACAAGATATGCTGATCCTGGTCTGTTGGGAGAGCTAGGAATCAAGACTGAAGTGGATGATCTGTTGAGCAATATTGGAATGGAGAAATTTGCTAGTCCTGGCTATCCAACTTACAAGCAACTTTCTTGTGAGTTCCTTGCAAGCTTCAAAGTCTACTTCTACAAGTTTAATGAAGAATATGATGATGGAGAAGAAGACTTTGGCAATCGATTCATTAAGTTCAGAGCCAACAAAGCATGGTACACCATGGGGTTCAATCAGCTTGAAGAAATTTTTGGATTTGATCAAGGCTCAAGAACACAAAACATGCGCTTCAAGCATGATGAGCTATAGCATGTATGGGAGGAGATAGCGAATGATGCTTATAGAGCTGGTCATCTGAAGAGTGCTAGTATCCGCCATCCAGCTATCAGATATGTTCATAGTGTCCTCACCAGCATACTCTTTTACAGAAAATAGCAAAGTATGGTCAAAAAATAAGAGATGGGGTTGCTTGTGATTGGCTTGAAGAACATAATGGTTAAAACAAGGCATGGGAAGATTCAAGGAGAGCGCTTAGGAGTTGGTCTTGTAACAATCCCAATGAAGCAATTTCTAGCATGCCAACAATGGGCTTTCAACACTAGAGACAAGAAACCAAAGATAGCCATTGGAGGTGTGATCACTCCTATCTTGCTTGGTGCTGGAGTTGAGCTTGGCACACCAGATGTTACAATGATCTTCCTAGATGTTCCTTATCTCAGTAAGATCGGATACCTTTCAGGAGCTGTTGAGACAGGATTTGGCTATCAGTTTGAGCTGGAAAACCGGAAAAGGAAGATCATCTTGCCCAAGCAGCGCTTAACCAACTTCACCTCCTATGAGAACATCCGATTCATGACAACAGAAGATGAGCTTTATGACCTAAGGACCGACCCACCATTGATGAGGCCAAGCAAAGTGAAGAACATGAGCACCGTCAGAGACTCAGATGTGGAAGAAGACATTGAAGAGCAGCATCAAGAACAAGAGGTTCAACATCAAGGGATGGAGGAGGATGAACATGAAGACTATGATAGCCGCCCTTATGCATTTGACCCTTATGATGTGATCTGCACATCTGAAGTTTCAAAGGCTGCACATGAGCACATTAGGCTTCTTCAGAGGTGGAACCACTTCCAGGACAAAGCCATCAGAGGTTTGCTGAAGACAGTCAAAGCAAGCAAGATATCGGCTGACTCATTGAAGAAGAAAGTGAGGAAGCTCAAGAAGAAGTTGGGAGGATCTTCATCAGCCAAGAGAACTGATCAAGCGGTCCAAACAGAGCAACAAGGAGGATGATCTGATGCTGAAGACATGTCTAAGGACACACCAGAGGCTACAGTCCAAGAGAGACACTCATTCCACATCAGTGAGCAGTCAAGGACACAAGCTTCTCAACCGGCCAGGCATTCATCTCATATAGCTGCTCCAAAGCGAAAAGGAAAGAAGAGAAGGATTAGATAGCAAGCTCCATCAGAGGAGGAAGCTTCACCTTCCCATGCCATTGAGAGTTCAGACTCTCACCACTCCTCCACCTGAAGTAAGGTACACCACGCTAACCATTGTAAATACCACTCATTTTTTTAATCTCATGCGATTGTTTCCTTGATGTTTGTGAACACTCTCCTTAGCATTTTTATTACACAGGCACTGTGTAATTTAATTGTGGGGGAAGGTGTATTATGGACTGATGCTTGCATTTGCATTTGAATATTAGAATAGGAACCATGCATCATGATTACATAGCATCTAAGGCATAGAAAAACCAAAAAAATGAAAAATTTTCAAAAAAAATTGCGTCACAAAAAGAGTTTGATTTTCATGTATTCTTATAGGATTTAGACTTCATGCATTCATATAGGACTAGCTTGCTTGTTTAATTTGGGAACTATGATAGTACATCTTTGTTAATGGTAGTGATTTACGAAAATGAAGCCCTTGTTTTTAATCCTTTGGTGCATTTGATGTTGAACTAGAAATAAAGCTGAACCACTTTTGAAATTTGCATTTATGTGAGCTTTATTTGAGACTGAAGCATGCTTTGAAATGATTTCAACCTTTGTTTAAGTGGAACCTAAGTTGAATTTGCAATTATCATGCTTTATGCTTTTGAGATTGATGCCATTAATAATTTAAAATATTTGGATCTTCTTATCCTCTTTTGCCACTCTCTAAAAGATCCATTTAGATACCCCCACCCTTAACTGAACCTTTTTACAAGCCAAGACATTAATAGTGTGTGATTGTGAGGCCTCTTCCATCATGGTTGTTGCTTAGCAAAAAGTGTGGGTTGGAAATACAAGGGAAGTATTCCCATTGTAGAACTAGCTTACTCTTAAGTTAGATAAGCTAGGATGTTTGGGGAATGGTTTAGGTTTATCTTGGCATTAGTTTTTAAGAGAGGCAAAGAAGAAAAGAAGTCAAAGCACAAAAGAAAAAGGAGTATGACACAAGCAAAATGGTGGAAATGGCGATTCAAAACTCAAAGAAAGAAGGCTCATGTTCAAAGAAGAAAAGAAGATGCAAGAAGTGCAAAACAAGAAAATAAAAAAAAACAAAAAGCCGAAGGCAAATCAAGCACCAGCATCACCAAATAAAGGAGCCAAACTTAAAAGAAGCAAATCACCACCACTTGAAGTTCAAAAGAAGAAGTGTCCTCCAAAGCGCTTGAAGGGGAAAATTTTTTGGGTTTTTAAAAGGGTTTAAATTCTTAAAAAGGGTAGCATAGGTGGGTTTTACACTGATAGGCTAGAGTTAGGAACACATCTTATTTATCTTGGGTAGATGGGAGTCTTTCTTTGTATGTGTAAGTTGTTCTTTGACCCTTAGCATTTTGCCAAAGCACAACCATGCTTTTCCTTGAGAGAACCCTTTAAACACCAAAACCAGTTTGTGAAGTGGGAGCATTTTTATTCCACTAAGCCTTGTCCCTTAGCTAAATGACACTTTCGCATTTGCATAAGCATGATTCACGGTTTGAGCATAATTGAATGTTAAAAAGGTTGTTTGATTTGATGAGCATGTGTAGGTTGATAGCTTTGTGATCATTCTTGTTTTGTGATGAAAGTGGCTAAGTATTTAAAGTATTCTTCCTTCAAGTGCACTCTAGTATTGAGAACATGGACTTCATTTTGATTAATTTTTAGCATTTTCAAAGATATGAGTTCCCATTTAAAATCTCATCACCATGTTAAGTGTTTGTTTGCTTGAGGGCAGGCAAAAGCTAAGTGTGGGAGTGTTGATAGCTTGCTATTTTAAATCATTTTAGGCTGCATTTCATGCATTTACCTTAGAATTGCATACATTTGCATACATGTGCATGTTTGTGGTGGTGTTCAGGTGTTTTTGGTGTTTCTTGGAGTTGGGAAGGAGATGGAAGCAGCTCATGCTCGAAGAAGATGTCAGAAATGGAGCTCTTGCAAAGTCTGGTCCATATCGAGCAAGCATATCGAGCAGAACACCCGTGAGTATGCTCGATGCAAGCAGCGGGACGAGAGGAAGAGGATCAGCACGAGGATTTCAAGCCGTTGGTCTGCATCGAGGACCAGCATCGAGGAAGGATGCCGATATGCGCTGCACGGACCATATCGAGGTCGCATTTCGAGCTGAACATAGTCCGTACGACCTCGATGCAACTTATCTACGTTGACCACTTGACTTTTGTTAACCTTATCCCATTTTTTAAAGGTTTTTTATGCTTCTTTTGGCTCCCTACTATAAAAGGGAAGCCACAAAACATTATCTTTATCCAAGTTTAGCTTTCTATCAAAAACTCTCTCTTCTCTAAACCTTAAAGGGCGATTTACCTTAAGGATCTTAATCTTCAATAAAGTTTGCATTTTTATGGTTTAATCTTGTCTTTTAATCTTTGTTCTTGCACCTTGGTAGTTTAGATTTATCATCTTTGCTTTTTAACCTCATCTAGTTATGTTTAACGCCAAATCAATGGGATTAAACATGATTAGTGAGTAGTTTACTTTAGATTTAGGGTTCTACTTAGGAAAAGGGGTGATTAAGATGTGATTAAAGGGTGATTAAGCTTATTTAACTATTCTTTGTTGTCTCCTTCTCTTGAAAAGTGGTTATTGTTTATAAAGCTTGCTCCTTTTAAATGAATATGGTATTGATTGATGCATATGGTTTACTAAATGGCTTGTTATCTCACCTTTAAGTATGGTTCGCTTATTTGTCTTGATTGTTTGGCTTGGTCTATGTTTCTTTTGTTCAGTGACACAAAAGTGATAGTTCACCATTGCTAGATGATTCGCTTAGGGCTAGATAATGCTGGTTTTGAGATTCTTTCTTGATGGTTAGATAGTATACATTAAAAGATATTGCCTTTGTTTCATTTCTGTTCATTGCTTAGCACTGTTAGGATGTTGCATCTATGTGCTTAAACCCATTTCTTGATTGGTGTTTAGCTAACTAGGCCCTTCTTGGTTCACAAGATTGATAAGTTGAGGGAATGATTGCTTAATTAGTACATCTCTTAGGCTAGAATGGTTCTGATCATTATGCTCATGGAAAAGTGCTGTTTCAAATTAGAGGCTAAAGACATTTGATCTAGTGATAGAAAAGTGCTGTTTCAAATCAATCCTTTATTGCCAAAGCACTCCCTAGACAGTCAATCTCTTGAGCTGGGACAAGCAATTCTCTTGCAAAGCAGTTCAGACATTTCATCAAACACTTGTTGGGCATAAAATGAGCCTAAGAGCCTAATCAACTTAGCTAAGGCTAATCAGGCCTTAACCACAGCAATCATGAAAGGAAATGGAAGAATTTACACTAAGCAGTGATAGATCAAGCCTCAAATTTCCTAAACCTAACCCATCTCAAATCCCTAAGTCACTACTTACTAATCGCCATCAAAACCATCAATCCAAAGAAAAAAAGATAGCTAATCATGATTAGAGAGATTAAACGAGAAGATAAATGCAAACTTATAATGAAATGGAACAAAGATTCAAACTACAAGATCAAAACAAAAATAAAAGAGGAAAGAACTGCTGGATAAAAGCTTGTTCCCAAAAATTAGGGTTTTTAAATATTTATAGGAGTCTAAGCGAAATGGCAAAATTGTAAATATTTTGTCTTCGTTCTAGGTCAGCATCGGTCACAAGTGACCGATGGGGATGACCGATGCTCCACTCATTTGCTTTTCATCGGCCTGCTGATGATCGATACGGATGACCGATGTGAATCTTCAAACACTCGCTTGGATCCCATCGGCCAGCCTTGCCCGATGCTCTTAACCGATGCAGGTGTCCTGTCTCTTCTCATCAGTCACAAGTGACCGATGCAGATGACCAATGGGATTCACCTGCTTCTCTGCTGCTTTGCATCGATCACCATTGACCGATAATGATTCATGCCATGACCGATGGAACACCAGAAAACGCCTCCCTTAGCTCCTTTTGCTCCTTCACAGCGTGGCTAACTCCTTAAACCATTCCCACGCTTCCTTCTTGATCTAAATGTCATAAATATAGGATATATCAACACCCCCACACTTGTCTTTTGCTTGTCCTCAAGCAAACAAGAACAAACGAGAGAATGAGGTTTGAAGGTTGGAGCTCAAAACTAAAGATGTCAATGGAAAAACTGATTTAATGCCCAAGTTATAGGTTCTAAGATCAATAGAGATTGCTCTACTTCAAAAGCTTTAGCCATACCTATCATTGCAAACAATGATCTCTAGCTTAGCCTATACAAGCATTCAAATCAACCAACTCTTTAACATTCATTAATCAGTAACCAGTGGATAAAGTTTGTGCAATTCAAGAGAAAACATTTGGTTTAGGGGACATAAGGGATCACTCAATGAAATAACTCTATCTTGGGCAAAATGCTAAAGAAGAAAGCACACATATGCATACAAGTAAAAGCTCTCTTCTACCATTTTTACCCCAAGATGAACCTATTATCTTCTAAAGCCCAAAATGAAACCCCTAAGTCTACCCTTTCCCAAAGAATTTGATCTTTTCTTCCTTCATGTTTGTGGAAACTCCTTCTTCTTTTTGCTTGTGTGGTTGATTCTTTGTTGGGACTTGCTCTTCTTTGTTGTATAAATGGCGCCATTCTTCTTCACCTTTGGTGGAATGCTTGGTCTTATCTCTCCTTTTGGAATGACCTTTGTAAACTTTGTTGCTGTTGGCACCTTCCATTTCCTAAACACTTAGAGCTCCTCTCCCTTATACTTAAGCACAAACTTAACTTGTTTCCCCCATACTACCATCCCCATATTTCTTCATCTACTTTCAAAGGGTATAAACATTGAAACAACCACTTATACTACCCCTTTCCCAAATTCCTAACCTAATACCAAGCTCAAAATGCAAGCTGGTGTCTACAAGAGAGCTTCTTCTTGTCAGCCTTATTCCTAACACTTTTTGCTATGATATAATCGAAAATAATACAAAGCACGGCCTCACAACTCTCACAATAGTGTTTAAGTTTAGAAAGAAGGATTGGGTTAGGGTGTGGTTAACTGTCTTATAATGATGAGGATCAGCTACTTGGATTAACAAGAGTGGTAAGAAGGGAAGAAGATAATCCAAGTATGTATATGGGTAGCCATGTGATCACTCCCAACGGATAAACATGATAATTAAATGTCAAGATTATGGTTCTAATAAACAGAGATGGCATCAAATCAAAGCAAACTTCAGCATACAAGAATATCAATGCAAATAGTCAAGATATGACGCAGCCTTAACTTCAAACTCACTACAATGCAGTCAAAAAACAGATAACGAAAGCATTGAAAACAACTAAAACATTAACATCTTGACAAGTGTTTATCATCTACTGCCTATGCAAATGTATGCAATGCTATATGAAATGCATGTAGACTCAATCTTAATTATGCAAATGCAACTAGATGATTCTTTTTGGTTTCAAAAATTTAAAAATTTTATGGATTTTCAGTGCACATAAATGAATCCATTAGACTCAAGTATGCAAGGAAAAATAAGAAAACAAAACACAATGTCAAATGCAATACCCTCCCCCTAATATCACATACATTTGCATCATATAAGCTTGCATTTAGTTCATGTTTTGGTCTCCTTTTGCATGTTTTCCTTCTCTTTAGTCCCATTTTCCTTTCCTTTTAGACTTAGGTTGCATTTAGGTTATAATTTGTATTCTCTATGCATTAAGGATGTTTTTAGGTACTTAAGAAGCTATTGGGAGCAAGAAGGAAGCGTGGGAATGGTTCAAGGAGTTAACCATGCTGAGAAGGAGCAAAAGGAGCTAAGGGAGGTGATTTTTGGTGTTCCATCGGTCATGGCATGAAATATATCGGTCAATGGTGACCAATGCAAAGCAGCAGAGAAGCAGGTGAATCCCATCGGTCATCTGCATTGGTCACTTGTGACTGATGAGAAGAGGCAGGACATCTGCAGCGGTTAAGAGCATCGGTCAAGACTGGCCGATGGGATCCAAGCGAGTGATTCACATCGGTCAACCGTATCGACCATCAGCAGACCGATGAAAAGCAAACGAGTGGAGCATCAGTCATCCCTATCGGTCACTTATGACCGATGCTGACCCAGAACGAAGAAAATATATTTATAATTTTGCCATTTCGCTTAGACTCCTATAAATACTAAAAATCTCTAATGTTTGGGAACAAGCTTTTATCCAGCAGTTCTTTCCTCTTTTGTTTTTGTTTTGATCTTGTAGTTTGAATCTTTGTTCCATTTCATTATAAGTTTGCATTTATCTTCTTGTATAATCTCCCTAATCATGATTTGTTATATTTTTCTCTTTGAATTGATGGTTTTGATGGTGATTAGTGAGTAGAGAGTTAGGGATTTGAGTTGGGTTAGGTTTAGGGAATTTGAGGCTTGATTTAGGATTGCTTAGTGTTAGTTCTTCTATTTCCTTTATTGATTGCTGTGTTTAATGCCTGATTAGCCTTAGCTAAGTTGATTAGGATCTTAGGCTCATTTTATGCCCACCAAGTGTTTGATGAAATGCCTGAACGTCTTTGCAAGAGAATTGCTTGTCATAGCTCAAGAGATTGACTGTCTAGGGAGTGATTTGGCAATATAGGATTGATAGATTATTTTAATTCTTGCTGTTTGTCATTTCACTAATGAGAATTAGATCTTGACTTGATGATTAGCAAAGAGATTTATGCCAAGAGATTGGATAAGTAATATAAATGAATCATGTGCCTAAGGAATAGCCATGTGTGAGTTTGTAAGCATGATAGGTTGAGTTGATAGTTCTCTAACACCAATTATCCCACCTCAAGTCTTGTCCTTCCTCTATTTTTAGTTCATTTCGAAATTGCTCTGTTTTTTATTATGTTTGAGTTGATTTTCTTGCTGTTCACTCTTAGTTTGGTGTTTGGTTAAGTTCTGTTTGATAACTTAGGTTGTTAGACACTTCAATCTTATCTATATCTGCTTAAATTAAGAGCTCTATTGCATTCCTACTGCTTCAATCTTCCCCTTTTGGATTGACATAAAACCCTTACTACAATGACTAGTACAAATGTTGATTGAGAAAGAGACTCAAAACTCTTGTATCAATTTAGCGTCGTTGCCATTAGGAGAATGCTTTGTTCAGTATGATTTGTAGAGATCTTGAGATCAAGCTTTGTTATTTTCGTTTTTGGTTACTGAGTTCTCTTTTGGTCTAGAATTTCTTTTGTAGGTACCACAACACTTGCTTTTAAGTGTCTACAACTACAACTGAGGTTCAAGGTCAAGGATTTTGGGTTTGCATAATCAGAAGTCAGCTGTTGAAGCATGGAATAACATCAATAAGCTGCTGGTTTTGGTTTGCAAGGTAGACAAGGTCCACAAGGTCTTCAAGGGATCCAAGGATTACAAGGACAACAAGGTCCACATGGTTTACAAGGAGCTTGGGTTCAAAGACCATTGAGAGCTATTGGTGCTGCTGATATACCTTCAAGTTATGCTTCAAGACAAGGTATACTTCCACCTATGGAGACTCATCACTATGAGATCAAGAGCAGCATGATTACTATGGTTCAAGAGAGGAAGTTCTTTGGATTTCCCAACCAAGATCCTCTAGAGCACTTGGATTACTTTGAGAGGATATGTGATTTGATAAAGATTAGTGGAGTTTCAGATGATGGTTTGAAGCTCAGATTATTTCCATTCCCTCTTGGTAATAGAGCTCAAATGTAGGAAAAGTCTCTAGCAAAAAGCAGCATCACCACTTGGGAGCAACGCAAAGAGCTTTCTTAACCAAGTTCTTCTCTCCCTCAAGAACTGCACAATTCAGGAATGAGATCACACACTTCAAACAGTGGTCTAATGAGAGATTTGGAGACACTTGGGAAAGGTTTAGAGGTTTCATTCACCAATGCCCTCAACATGGCTTCACCAAAGAAATGCTGCTATCCACACTCTATAGAGGTGTTCTCCTAACCATAAGAATCCTTCTAGATACAGAAAGCAATGGCTATTTTCTTGGCAAAGATGTTGATGAAGGATGAATACTAGTGGAGAACATGGCGCTCAGTAATTGGGACTATATGGATGATAAGGAGCAACATGCCAAGGCATCTGAAGAGAAGCTATAAACTGCACTGCATGAGATGAAGGCCCTGCAAGAAAAGGTGGATATGTTGTTCAATGGAGCCATCAAACCTCTTCAGAATGTTGATCCACAAATCCAATACAAAGAGCATCAAGTCAAATCTGTTCAGATACAAGAGAAGCCAGCAATGAGACAAGGCTATGATGTATGTCAACAATAGTCCAATGAAGACCCTTACTTTCAACAACATCATGGTTCTTCTTCTCAAGCAGTTGGCGCCACCATCTCTCAATCCTCTGAAACTTTGGACCTTAAGCAAATGCACCTTCAAATGCAAAAAATTCAAACTGCAGAACATAAAAAAAAGCATGGCTATTAAGAGTATGATTGATATTCAGAGAACTATGGTTGTTGAAATACAAAAAGGCATTGACTCCAGCCTACAATCCCAACAAGGCTCCTTGAATATGCAGATCAGCAAACTAGAGAGCATTGCTCAACCATCTACCTCTCCACTTGCACAAAAGTGTGTCAAAGCTGTCACCTTAAGAAATGGGAAGCAACTCCCTCCAAGAGTGGCACCTTCTACACCCAATGTGGACATAGAGGAAAGAGAAGAGAGGGTGGTGGTCAAAGATGCTGAAGAAGCTAAAGAGGATGAAGTGGTGGAAGCTGATAAGGGTTTAAAGAACACCAAAGCCAAAGAGGTGGTTAAGGAGAAACCAAGAGAAGCACCTCAGGAGTTAGTCAAAGAACCAAGATACATTCCTCCACTATATCAGCCTACAATACCATTTCCTGGAAGGTTTAAGAAGCAACTCATTGCCAAGTATAAAGGCCTCTTTGATGAGCAGATGAAGAAGATTCAGCTCACAATGTCATTGCTAGATGCTTTTGTCTTGGTTCCACCTTACCAGAAGTTCTTGAAAGATGTTGTGGTTGAGAGAACAAAGGATCTGCAAGGGATGGTGGTATTAACACATGAGTGCAGCACCATTATTCAACAACAAAGGATAGCTCCTAACAAGCTTAGTGACCCAAGAAATTTTACCTTGCCTTGCTCTATAGGACCACTACTGTTTGAGAAATGCTTGTGTGACTTAGGAGCAAGTGTAAGCCTAATGCCTTAATCTATAGCTAGGCGCCTTAGGTTCACTAAATTCAAAGACTGAAAAATATCTTTGGTGTTGGCTGATAGATCAGCGAGACTCCCAAAGGGACTGCTTGAAGATGTGCCAATCAGAATATGGAATGTTGAGATACCCACTGATTTTGTGGTTCTAGAAATGGATGAGGAACCTAAGGACCCTCTCATACTAGGAAGACCCTTCTAAGCCACAACAGCAGCTGTTTTAGATGTCAAGAAAGGGAAGATAAAGTTGCAATTGGGTAAAGACATGTCTCTGAAATTTGACATCAAACAAATCATGCAATAGCCTACTATTGAAGGTCAAGTGTTTTAGATTGAGATCTTAGAGAGGCTGATTGATGATGTTGATAACAGGAAATTCCTAGCTAAGCAAATCCTAACACACTCTTGTCATTGCAGCATGTATGGTACCAATCCATCTGAGTTCTTAAGGCTCCAAGAATACAGCAAATCATTTAAGTCAAGCTAGATTCAAGAAGACAGTTGTGAACAAAACTAAACATGTCTAAAGCCTGAACTAAACAAAGCAGGAAATTGAAATAGATGAAGTAAGGATCTAAGATGGGGGTTATTGATTAAGAGAGGATTAGAACCTAACTAGTGATGCTTCAAAACCATTCAAACAATGCTATCTTCTAGGGATAGGATTAACAACTATAACTAGCTCAATTCTTTGACACTAATCACTTTGCTAAGCACACATTCAAGATAAAACCTGATGTTACTGCATATTACATACATTTTGCATACTCATTAGTTAGCTTTTCATGCATTTGTATCACGTTTTAGGATAGATTGCATCACTTAGAGTCCTAGAGCATTCTTGCACCAGTATACGCATGTTCCTTGCATTTTGCATCATATTTAGGTTGTTTCTGGCTGCTTTGGAGTCGTGGAGGTTCGTGGACGTGCTGAAGCTATTGTAGCAGTCCGTGGAAGCTCAGGTATTTACTATGGATCAGAGATCGAGGAGCAGATCCAGCATGACCGGTCGATATAGGATGTGATCGACCAGAAGATCGAGAAGACCAGGCGATCCAAGGAGAATGATCGAGACGAGGATCGAGTGAAGCAGTCGATCAAATGGTACGGACGTAAATGACGCCATGCAGAGCGAGAGCCAGATCGAGTACACCACTCGATCCAACCAAAGATCGATACCGAGATCGGATGCAACGCTCGATCCGCCGAAGATGATCGAGACCCAGATCGAGCTGAAGACACGATGTTCGGCGATGATCGAGAGAACCGCTCGATCCCGGAGTCGATCTCTGTCCTTTCAACCAGTTTTGGCCGTTAGCGAGGGGGGGGGGACCATCAGCTTGTTTTGGCCATTTTGGGAAGGCGGCAACGTCCTTTTCCCAGACACTTTTCCATCCTTATCGTTTTATGTTTTCTCTCTGGTTTTGAGACGAAGAACACCATTCTCGAACTTTGAGTTTTCTTTAGCTTGTAATCGAATCGTTTTCATCTTAATCTAGTTTTCTTTCCATGTTTATCGTTTCCTTTTTCATGCTTTGCTTGATTTACCTTATGTGTAGTGAGTAGTTTATTTGGGTTCGGGGTTGAGAGGATTAAGGGGTCTAAAAGGGTTTCGATCTTGGGGTTTTCTAAGTGTTTTAATGGCTATCTCTTCTAGGGCGTTGAGCTCTCAATGCTTGAAGACTCTCACGCCAAGAGCTTCATGATCCGAGGGGTTCCTTACCTTGACAGGATTCAGGGACCTCGGAAGATCACACCCTAGAGACTAGTTACCCCTTCCCAAAAGCCATGGAAGTTTGGGGACTAGTTAAGCCACTTATTTGAAATCTGTTTCCCATGCCCTTCGACCTCTCTTTCCACCAAAAGCCATGGGTTTGGAGGAGAGGATGAAGGAGTGATCTATACCGAAAGCCACGAATAGATCTTGCTTAGTTTTCAAGGCTTAGAGATCCTCACAAAGTGAGTCGATTTAAAGTTTTCAACCCAAGTTCGAACCTTTGAAACCCCTGACCATGAATCTCAACCCTAGCCCCTCTCTTTTAGCATCTTTACATCTTATCTCGTCTTTCGCTTGATCTTTGATAGCATCCTGGTCGTTAGTCTTACTGTTCTTGCATTTTCAGACGAGATCGATTGTTATTGCTCGATCTAGTGGTCGATCTCATGGTCGATCCACTAGTCGAATATTAGTAATTCGAAGCTTTGTCCTTTAATTATTCTGCTTGTTCCTCATGGTAGTTTCATCATTCCTAGTAATTTTAAAATAGGTTGCATTCCATTCAAGTTGCTGCATCTAGTTTTTAGGGATTTTCTCATAACTCATCTCGTTTCGCTTAGATTTGCATTAGTCCTTGTATTCTCTTTGCATTCTCTATCATCCTAGGTGTGGATTGACTCTCTCTTGCTTGCTGTACTACAACCTGTCTTGCATTTGAGTTTGATAACCTCATTGCATTCTCATCCTTGCAAATAAAGTGTCTATCAAATGGCGCCATTGCCATCCTTGGACAGTTTAGGGAACATAGAGATTTGGGACTTAGCAACGACTAAGTCTTTACCTTTTTCACGATACTAATCATTCTACTCTCAAACGTGTGTTTTCAGGTATAAGAATCTTCGTTCACAGGGAGATAACAATCTACTTCCACCTTTGGACAATATTCATCAGCTTGGTCATTCACGGCAAAGAAGAGTCAGAGAACAAGCCAGAGCCTTTGAGGAGATTGTTCAGCACGGTTTGGTTGACTTTGAAGCTATGGCTGAACACGAGCATCCAGAGGGACCTCCTCCAGCTCACGGGGCAGTGGGAAGGGGCAATGGAAACCCCCAACACGCGGCTAGACCCCCAAGGATCATAGGAGCCGGAGATGCTCCCAATACTCATCACAATAGGTTTGGGATCACTCCTCCTCCTGTACAGAACAAAACCTTCGAGATCAAGCCAGGTTTCATCTCCATGGTGCAAAACAACAAGTTACACAGCTTAGCAATGGAAGATCCCTTGGAGCATCTTGATAACTTCGAGCAAATATGTGGGATGATCAAGATCAATGGCATATCCGAAGATGCTTTCAAGCTGCGTCTCTTTCCCTTTTCACTCGGAGACAAGGCTAGACATTGGGAGAAGACCCCCCCACAAGGCACCATCACCTCATGGGCCGAGTGTAAGAAGGCCTTTCTCTCAAAGTTCTTCTTTAGCACCAGGACAGCACGGTTGAGAAGCGAAATCAACGGCTTCACTCAACGAAACAATGAGACATTCAACGAGGCAATGGAGCGTTTCAAAGACTACACGATCCAATGTCCTCATCACGGTTTCAGCGAGGAGACACTACTCAGTACCATATACCGTGGAGCTTCACCGAAGATCAGGTTGTTGCTTGACACAGCTAGCAAAGGGAACTTCCTTGGTCAGGAGGTAGAAGAGGGTATGGAGCTGATAGAAAACTTGGCATTGAGTGATGGCAATTACGCTGAGGACTATGACCGTGCACCGAGAGGATCAGAGCTAGAGTCTCACAAAAAGGAGCTGAAATCTTTGCATGAGAAGATAGATAAGCTGGTGTTGGCAAATCAGAAGCATGTTCACTTTGTTGGTGAAGCTGATGAGAATCAAGAGGAGCTAGAGTTGAGCCAAGAAGAAGCCAATTGGGTGGCGGGACAGAACAACTACAAACCTCAAGGCTACAACCAAGGCTACAACCAGAACAACAACCTCTCCTACCGAAGCACCCTGCTCAGCAAGCAAAACCTTTCATCCCTTACAACAAAGGTTTTCAGCCGAGTGGTGGTTTCCAAGGTCAAGGGCAGAACAACTTCCAAGGGCAACATCAAATTAACAAGGGTTATACACCTAACTACCCTCCGGGCTTTGCACCTCAACAGCAACAGCCGATGCAACAACAAGTTGATCCGGTTCAAGCAATGTTTCAACAGCTGATACAAGGGCAAGCCTCTACAAACCAGAAGTTCGCCTCGATGAACACTCGTCTAGACTCATCTCTCACTGACTTCTCCACTCAGATCACCAACTTAAACAACAAGATCAAGCAGCTAGAGAATGGGAAAGCGAGTACAAGTGGTCAGAATAGCCTTCTGGGCAAGTGTGAGCCGAATCCTAAGGAGTATGCCAACGCCATAACATTGAGAAGCGGCAAAGAGCTAGAACCTCCGGTCTCTACTAAGAACAACGAGGACGTTGTTATTCAAGAGGGGGAGGGTAAGCCTTCAGCTGATGATGAGATGAACTTTGACAACATCTGGATCTAAGGGCCAAGAAGAGGAGACAAAGCAGTTGTTGAGAAGAAAGCTGAGCAAACTACTAAGGAGAAGAATGCTTATGTGCCTCCACCGTATGTACCTAAGCTGCCTTTTCCTGGCCGTTTCAAGAAGCAACTCATAGAGAAGCATACAATCCTCTTTGAGAAGCATCTTACGGACGTGGAGATCAAGCTACCTCTCGTTGACTGCCTTGCAATGATGCCTAAATGCGCGAAATTCTTCAAATACACTCTCGTGACGAAGAATAAGGAAAGCAAGGAGGTACTTGTTCTAAGTGCCCTAAGAAGTTGGGAGTCCCTGGAAGCTTCACTATACCCAGCGCTTTAGGTCCTCTAGAGTTAAAGAGTTGCCTATGTGATCTCGGAGCTAGCATAAACCTGATGCCTCACTCCGTGGCTAAGAAGCTTGGCTTTACTCGTTTCAAAGACTGTAGGATCTCGTTGGTACTGGCTGATAGAAGTGTGAGAATACCAGTGGGGCTGCTTGAAGATCTACCGGTGTGAATCAGTGGTGTGAACGTACCTACAGACTTCGTAGTGTTGGAGATGGATGAAGAACCTAAGGACCCACTTATCCTAGGTAGACCATTCCTTGCAACCGTCGGGGCTATCATCGATGTCAAGAACGGGAATATTGCCTTGCACTTGGGAAAGGAGATAAGGCTAGACTTCGATATCAATGAAGTTCTGAAGAAGCCGACTATAGAAGGGCAAGCTTTCTACATTGAAACGATGGATGCCTTAGCGGATGAGTTGCTGGAAGAGCTAGCTCTAGAAGACCATCTGAAGCTAGCACTGACTAAGGAGCCCGGAGAGTTAGGCTATGTGGATCAGAGGACCCAGGAGTACGTCAACCTGCTGGATTCTAGGAAGATTGTTAAGAAGGATGAAGGCTGCTGCCTAGACATCGACCCCGAGATCGACACTATCACTCGATCCAGGAGTCAGATCGACAAGGCAATCGAGAACACAACTCGATCCGGTGCAGCAATCGACAGACAGATCGAGAGGAATGATCGATCAGGAAAAACAATCGAGTCGACGATCGAGAGAAGCCTTTCGATCATTTTGGGGTCCAATCAGGAGATCGACACAGCGTCTCGATCCCTTACTCGATCCACATCAAATCGAGTAAGTGAATCGAGCGAAATGGCTCGATCTAGACGACATCGAGAGGAAGATCGACTGGAGGACTCGATTTCAGAAGGGATAGCGGTTGAAGAAAGCAGTCATAAGGGCCATGCCTCGGGTTCTAAGGAGGGTTCCAAGGAGGAAAGCAACAACAATAGCCACAAGGATGACTGGAGTTAGCTGTTAGCCCCAAAGGTGGACCTTAAGGAGCTCCCAAAAGGGCTAAGGTATGCTTTCTTAGGGCCTAATAACACCTATCCCGTGATTTTGAATGAAAACTTAAGTGATAATGAGTTGCACTCGCTCCTGACTGAGCTGAGGAAGTATAGGAATGCCATTGGGTACTCTTTAAGTGACATCAAGGGCCTTTCACCAATGCTTTGCACTCACAGGATTCACTTGGATAATGAGAACGCCTCTTCTATAGAACATCAAAGGCGTTTGAATCCTAATTTGAAAGAGGTTGTTAAGAAAGAGATCCTTAAGCTTTTACAGGCTGACATGATCTATCCCATAGGTGACAGCACGTGGGTTTCTCCTGTACACGTGGTGCCTAAGAAGGGAGGGATCACGGTCATAAGGAATGAAAAGGATGAGCTTATTCCTACTAGAACCATCACTGGTCATAGGATGTATATTGATTATAGGAAACATAACCTTGTGACTAGGAAAGATCATTTCCCTTTGCCTTTTATTGATCAAATGCTTGAGAGACTTGCTAATCACCCTTACTACTGTTTCTTCGATGGGTATAGCGGTTTCTTTCAGATACCAATTCTCCAAAATGATCAGGAGAAGACGACCTTCACATGTCCCTACGGTACCTTCGCGTATCGAAGGATGCCGTTTGGATTGTGTAATTCACCGGCTACATTTTAGCGATGTATGATGTCGATCTTCTCCGATCTAATAGAGGAGATGGTAGAGGTGTTCATGGATGACTTCTCTGTCTATGGTGCGTCCTTTTATGCGTGTTTGTTGAATCTTTACAGGGTACTAAAGCGTTGTGAAGAGATAAACTTGGTGCTGAACTGGGAGAAATGCCACTTTATGGTTAAGGAAAGGATCGTGATTGGTCATAAGATATCAGAGAAGGGCATTGAGGTTGATCAGGCTAAAGTGGAAGTCATGATGGGTCTTGAGCCGCCGGTTAACGTTAAGGGAGTCAGAAGTTTCTTGGGACACGTCGGGTTCTATAGGCGCTTCATCAAGGATTTCTCCAAGATTGCACGCCCTCTTACACGGTTGTTGTGCAAAGAAGCTGAGTTTGTGTTTGATGAGGAATGTTTGAGAGCTTTCGTGACCATCAAGGAAGCCCTTACATCAGCTCCTATAGTCCAAGCACCAGACTGGTCTCTTCCCTTTGAGATCATGTGTGATGTTAGTGACTACGCCGTAGGAGCCGTTCTTGGCCAGAAGAAAGACAAGAAGCTACACGTGATCTACTATGCTTCAAGAACCTTGGATGACACGTAAACAAGGTATACCACTACAGAGAAGGAGTTGCTTGCAGTAGTGTTCGCCTTTGAGAAGTTCAGATCATATCTTGTTGGTTCCAAGGCTATTTTATACACGGATCACGCTGCTTTGCGATACATCTATTCGAAGAAAGACACTAAGCCCCTGCTCTTGAGGTGGATTCTCTTGCTCCAGGAGTTTGACATGGAGATTAAAGACAAGAAGGGAATAGAAAACGGAGTCGCTGACCATCTCTCACGGCTAAGGATCAACGAGTCTCTTCCCTTGGATGACTCTCTTCCAGAAGAGCAACTCATGGCGATTACCACGACTGTTTGTGGAAAGCTAGAAGGGCAGTTTGAAGAGGTGTTGAGTTTCAAAGAGGAGGATCTACCGTGGTATGCTGAAGTAGTGAACTTTTTAGCGTGTGGTGAGGAGCCAACACATCTCAACAGCTATCACAAGAAGCGGTTTATGAGAGAGGCTAGTGACTACTTTTGGGACGAGCCCAACTTATACAAGAGAGGAGTAGACAGTTTGTACCGGAGATATGTTACAAAGGAAGAAGCTAGAGACATCCTCTGTCATTGCCATGGCTCTTCCTACGGAGGACACTTCGCTTCATTCAAGACTGCCACGAAAGTGTTGCAAGCCGGTTTCTGGTAGCCGTCCATCTTCAAAGATGCACACGAATTTGTGAAGAGCTGTGAGGCATGTCAACGAGCAAGGAATATCACTAAGAGGAACGAAATGCCTCAGGTTCCCATCTTCGAGGTTGACGTGTTCGACGCGTGGGGCATAGACTTCATGGGGCCATTTCCTTCTTCATATGGCAACAAATACATCTTAGTAGCAGTGGATTATGTCTCTAAATAAGTTGAGGCTATTGCTTCCCCTACGAACGACTCTAAGGTGGTAATCAAGCTGTTCAAGAGTATCATCTTCCCGAGGTTTGGGGTACCTAAGGTGGTTATAAGCGATGGAGGAAGCCACTTCATAAACAAGGTTTTTGAGAACCTCTTGAGAAAGTATGGAGTTAAGCATAAGGTGGCTACACCGTATCATCCTCAAACAGGCGGTCAAGTGGAAGTCTCCAACCGGCAAATCAAGGGTATACTAGAGAAGACCATCAGAGCAACAAGGAAAGACTGGGCAGTGAAGCTGGACGACGTTCTTTGGGCCTACCGTACCGCTTTCAAAACACCGATTGGTACAACCCCTTTTACTCTACTCTATGGCAAGGGCTGTCATCTCCCGGTTGAGCTGGAACACTGTGCGTTGTGGGCTGTGAAGATGCTGAACTTTGACCTCAAGACTGCTCAGGAGAAGCGCCTTATTCAGCTACATGAACTGGACGAGTTAAGACTGAACGCTTATGAGAGCTCTCGGCTATACAAGGATTGGACTAAGGAGACTCATGACAAGAAGTTGGTTGCCAAGGAGCTTAAGGAAGGAGGTTTAATGTTGCTGTACAACTCAAGACTCAAACTCTTCCCGGGAAAGCTGAAGTCAAGGTGGAGCGGGCCGTTTGTGATCCAAGAAGTGTTGCCTTATGGAGCTGTTACACTGATGGGAAAGAGTGGCAGTGCATTCACCGTCAATGGACACAGAGTCAAGCCTTACTTGGCAGACAGCTATGACAAGGAGAGTACCTCGATGCTTCTCCAAGACCCACCATCTGCCTAAACCAAGTAAAGTCTAGCTAAAGACGTTAAAGAAAGCGCAGTTGGAAGGCATTCCCATGTCTATCTTGTACATATTTCTGCTTTATTTCTCTTTCAGTTTTATGTTTTTATTCTGCAAGTGTGTAGGAACAGGTATGAGGAGTCTAAACATTGATCTTGAAGTCCAAAAGAGGCGATAGAGGTTAAGACAAGGCTAGAGATCGAGTGCTAGATCGACTGATCCTGACAGGATCTTTGCTAGATCAAGTCAGTGAATTGAGAGGAGCCAGTCGATCTAGACGAGAACGAGTGATAAGATCGATCTTGACGAAAAAGGATCGATCGATCCAAAACGGATCGACCGATCTAATTTCTCTCGGGAAAATCTGTTGAAAACAGATCGATCACTCGACTCGATCCATCACTCGATCTATGCCAAATCGACACCTAAATCGAGGACATAGCTCGATCATGAGGACTTAGCCGTGGAGCCAACATCTCAATGATCGAGGGAGCCAATCGATCTAAGCCATTATGGGCATGAGATCGAGTCCTAGATCGACCAAATGGACTCGATCTCATGCCGAGTAACATTTTCTTTCTCTCCTTTATTCTTTTCCTTCCAATTTTTAAATTCAAAACTTGGTCAAGGCAAACATCTTTGACCATGAAAGATGTGCCTTGACCAAGACTTTGTCAGAAAACCACCTTTACTACCCATGGTTTTGCTCTTTGCTAGTCTTTAAATGTTTCAACAACCTCTCACCCTCTCATTCTTGTTTTTCTCGAAAATTTTAAACAAAGAGAGTGAGAGTTTCGGTTTTCAGAGGCTAGCAAAGATCTTTTACATTTCTTGCAAAGGTATTTTCAAAATTTAATGATTTATCTTTAGGAAAATTTTCTTTAAACTCGCAAGATATTGTTCTAGAATATAGGGTCGGTTTTGATTTTTTTAAAAAAATAGCTAAGTAAAAGGAATAATTCTAGATTTTCTAGTATCAAAAGATCTGATTCTCCTTTATTTAGCTATGATTTTTATTAATTACCCAAAATTCTAGGGTAGTATTTATAAGTTTTCTCCTTCTCCTCTCTCATTCTCATCAAACCGCCGTTTTGCTTATCAAGCCTCTTGAGAAACTTGTTTCAGGTACAATGGCCCCCAAAAGAACAAGAGAAGAGACAGCACAAGAGGGAGAAGGACAAGAGGTGGCAGTTCAAGAGAGGGTCAGATGGACTAAGGATGAGAAGAGGGACAAGAAACGGCTGGAAAGGCTTCGGTGTGAGCCTACCAAGTTTGCTGATCGAGAGCTGCTGTTCAAGCTAGGGATTCTTGGGGATTTCGACCAACTCCTCAAGAACATTGGCCTAAGATGTCTGTCACGGATTGATTGCCCAACCATTCCAGAAGTGACAATAGACTTGCTTGCCATGTTGGAGTTCCGTTACGAGAATCCTAGCACACCCGTTCCTTCACAAGGTCGCCTCTACTTCAAGGTTGGACGTCAAGCCTACACCCTCTCTATCCCTGAGCTATGTCAAGCTTATGGTCTCAACGCGGATGCCAACAAGATCGAGTTTCCAGCCTTCAAACGAGCAGACGACTTTAGGGATCTGATTAGCAATGAGGACTACAAAGCCAACACCGCCAAGATCAAGAGAGTGAGAAGCCCGGTGCTGAGGTACACTCTGAAGCTGATTGCCAACACGTTTAGCGGAAGATCAGTTGCTCCCACGGTCACAAAGACCGAGCTTTGCTTCCTGTTCCAAGGCGTGAAGCACTTAGTGTGTGACCCGGATGCAAATGAAGAGCCTATCGAGGATGAGCTCGGCGACGAGGTGAACTACAGATGTGTGCTTGCTTTCTTGGTGAAATACAAGGCTTATGCCTCGTGGTGCAAGGCAACTTCTTCTTACATTGGCAGCTTCCTCATTCCTCTATTCTTGCAAGCTGGTGTGCCTATACACAACTTCGCCCATGTACCAGCCAGAGCTTTCATGGATGATGCATACATGAGGAATACCGACAGCTTGGGACGCACGCCAGCAGACGGGTTCTACGCCTACCTCTTCATAGACGACGAAGACAAGAAGAGAGTGTGCATCCTGCCAAACAAAGATGAGACCGAGCTGCTTGGTGTTGGGAACATCGAGTTCTTGCCCACGGAAGAGGAGTGCTTTGCTCCTCTAAGAGGACCACCTGCTTCGGCGATTGCTCCTCGTCAAAGGTCCGAGTCTCCAGCCACGGAAGATGAGATGCCCGAGGCCTACACACTTCCCAAGTTAGACTTTGAGCCGAGAACAAAAACCGAGAAGTTCCTAGCATTTGTTGTGGAGATGCAAAGGAAGATCAATAAGTGGCAAGGCAAAATGCTCAAGAAACTTGGAAAGAAAGTCATAGCACTTCAAGGAGGCTCGCCTAAGAAGGATGCAAGTAAAGAGGCTCTCAACAAGTGGAATTGTGATCCGCGAGGCACAAAGCAGCACCATTCAGCCAGCGCGCCATTCTCTCGAAGAACCAGCCGACAAGGGCAAAGCAACAATCTCTAGCTCCTCTGGAACATCCTCAAGTTCCAGCCGAGACTAGACCAGAGGTAACAACCCTCTTTCATTGTACAAAACCGCTCATATTTGCTTCTTTTTGCTTTGTGTTTTGATACTCCTTCGAATGAGTTTGCCACCGGGACGGTGTCAAGCAAGTTTGGGGGAGTACATATGTGATTTGACATGTGTTTTGTGATCTTATTTTCCTTTAGCATCCTTGAGTCTTTAGTTCATGAAAAATTTGTACAATTTTTAAATTTTTTTCAAAGATTCATGTAGTTGCATTCATCTTGTCAAAACATGTTAGGATTGAGTCTAGAGTCTCTCATAGCATCTAGGTTGTTTGCATTTGCATAAGGGGTTAGAGTTTCTTGAAAAGGTGTTTTTACTTATGAATTGTTTCAATGCCCTAGTTAGTAGTTCTCTAATGCTTTGTCTATGCTTTGAAAGTAAGTTCTTACCATGCTTGGATCACTTGCTAGGATTTTTATGACTTGAATCGAACTTTCATGATTTGAAACTTGTCCTAATAAGTGAGAACCTTAATTTGAAATTCTAATAATCATCCTTATACATTTGAAAATGAACACATGGTTTTAAAATATTTAGGCTCTCTTCTTCCTTTTTACCACTCTTTGTGAGCCTAAGTAGAACTCCCACCTTGACCCTTACCCTTCTTTGAAGCCAAATGTTCTTTTGTGACATCTTTGTGAGGCCTTCTTTTCGGTTTTGAACTTAGCATAAAGTGTTAGGTTTAGGCGACATGATTTGGTTCTCATATAGGTTAGGATAAGTTTGGGGGATCATTGGGGTTGTTTTCATTTCTATTTGTTCTCGGTTTCAAGGAGTTTGGTGTTTTAAAGAAAGAAATGGGTTTTAAGTGAAAGGTTGTGTTTAAAAACTAAGTATATGCTCTAATAAATTTCAGGAGGTAGCTCTCCCAAATAAAATAAAATAAAAGAAATAAAAGAGCCTAAGTGCCAAATAAAATAAAAAGAAAAAAAAAGAAAAGAAAAAAAATAATAAGAGAGCTACCAATAAGAAATACTTAAAGAGCAAAGTTATTTTCAAAACCTTTTCACTAGCCTAAAGAGTTTAAAAATGTTTTTGTTTCGAATTGGGGATTGCTAAGTTTTGAGAAGAAAAAGGGTAGACTCTAAGTGGTGAGTGAGGATTAAAGTTGATAAATGAGAGGGGTTTAGGATCATTGATTAGTTTACATGGGTAGATGAGAATCTGATCATGTATGCATCAATTGTCTTTACCTTTAGCATTATGCATAAGTTTAACCATTTTTGAGAGAAACCCTTGTTTTAATTGAAAACCCTTTTCAAATGAGATCATTCAATGCTCATAACCTTCACCCTTAGCCAAATGTGTTTTGCTTTAAAGTGCATAAGTTTGATTCATGGTTCGAATGTAAATGAATGTTAAAGGATGAGTTTCTTTGATTGTTAGGAATAGGAGAGTCATGATTTGAATTTCTTTGTGTGATGAGTATGGCTAAGTTCTTTGGTGTATGAGTGTAAGCATAGCATTTTAGAACTGTTAACTAGGACATTGAGATTGATTCATTTGAAAGGCACCTTTGCAAGAAGTTTAAACCCCCATTCGTTTTTCTTAAAACCTCTCTTCCTTACTTATTTTCTGTTGCTTGAGGGCAAGCAAGAAGTAAGTTTGGGGGAGTTGATGTTACTGCATATTACATACATTTTGCATACTCATTAGTTAGCTTTTCATGCATTTGTATCGCATTTTAGGATAGATTGCATCACTTAGAGTCCTAGAGCATTCTTGCACCAGCATACGCATGTTCCATGCATTTTGCATCACATTTAGGTTGTTTTTGGCTGCTTTGGAGTCGTGGAGGTTCGTGGACGTGCTGAAGCTGTTGTAGCAGTTCGTGGAAGCTCGGGTATTTACTAAGGATCAGAGATCGAGGAGCAGATCGAGCATGGCCGGTCGATCTAGGATGTGATCGACCAGAAGATCTAGAAGACCAGGCGATCCAAGGAGAATGATCGAGACGAGGATCGAGTGAAGCAGTCGATCAAACGGTACAGACATAAATGACGCCATGCAGAGCAAGAGCCAGATCGAGTACACCACTCGATCCAACCAAAGAACAATACCGAGATCGGATGCAATGCTCGATCCGCCGAAGATGATCGAGACCCAGATCGAGCTGAAGACACGATGTTCGGAGATGATCGAGAGAACCGCTCGATCCTGGAGTCGATCCCTGTCCTTTCAACCACTTTTGGCCGCTAGCGAGGGGGGGACCATCAGCTTGTTTTGGCCATTTTGGGAAGGCGGCGACGTCCTTTTCCCATACACTTTTCCATCCTTATCTTTTTATGTTTTCTCTCTGGTTTTGAGACGAAGAACACCATTGTCGAACTTTGAGTTTTCTTTAGCTTGTAATCGAATCGTTTTCATCTTAATCTAGTTTTCTTTCCATGTTTATCGTTTCCTTTTTCATGCTTTGCTTGATTTACCTTATGTGTAGTGAGTAGTTTATTTGGGTTCGGGGTTGAGAGGATTAATGCGTCTAAAAGGGTTTCGATCTTGGGGTTTTCTAAGTGTTTTAATGGCTATCTCTTCTAGGGTGTTGAGCTCTCAATGCTTGAAGACTCTCACGCTAAGAGCTTCATGATCCGAGGGGTTCCTTACCTTGACAGGATTCATGGACCTCGGAAGATCACACCCTAGAGACTAGTTACACCTTCCTAAAAGGCATGGAAGTTTGGGGGACTAGTTAAGCCACTTATTTGAAATCTGTTTTCCATGCCCTTCGACCTCTCTTTCCACCAAAAGCCATGGGTTTGGAGGAGAGGATGAAGGAGTGATCTATACCGAAAGCCACAGATAGATCTTGCTTAGTTTTCAAGGCTTAGAGATCCTCACAAAGTGAGTCGATTTAAAGTTTTCAACCCAAGGTCGAACCTTTGAAACCCCTGACCATGAATCTCAACCCTAGGCCCTCTCTTTTAGCATCTTTACATCTTCTCTCGTCATTCGCTTGATCTTTGATAGCATCCTGGTCGTTAGTTTTACTGTTCTTGCATTTTTAGACGAGATCGATTGTTATTGCTCGATCGAGTGGTCGATCTCATGGTCGATCCACTAGTCGAATTTTAGTAATTCGAAGCTTTGTCCTTTAATTATTCTGCTTGTTCCTCATGGTAGTTTGATCATTCCTGGTAATTTTAAAATAGGTTGCATTCCATTTAGTTGCTGCATTTTGTTTTTAGAGATTTTCTCATAACCTATCCTGTTTCGCTTAGATTTGCATTAGTCCTTCTTTTCTCTTTGCATTTTCTATCATCCTAGGTATGGATTGACTCTCTCTTGCATGCTGTACTACAACCTGTCTTGCATTTGGGTTTGATAACCTCATTGCATTCTCACCCTTGCAAATAAAGTGTCTATCAAAACCCTTTACTCAAACACATGATCAGCAAGCATTCAGAACAGAACTCCAATCCTATAATGCCAAAATGCACCTTAGACATCTAATTCCTTAGGCTAAGCATACAAATCCTCTAAGAGACTCTAAGCAGCATTTCATCAAACACTTACCAGGCGCAAAAGAAAGCCAAGATACTAAACAAGCCGGGCCAAGACTAATCTAGTGTTAAGCATGTAATAGAGAGAAGACAATCATATTAAGCACAAAACATCACTAATCTAGTACTAAAACCCCTTTAATATATACCATCTCAAACCCTAAATAAGATTACTTACTAGCCATAATCAAAACCACAAATTCCAAAGAGAAAAGATGGTTAAGCATGATTAGAAAGCAGAATAAACAAGAATAGATCAAAGGCAAATACAGAAATTCACTTAATCAAACTATTTCTTACAAAGCAAAGCAGAAAAAGGGAAGGTTTTAAGTGCAAGAACAGAAGAAAAATATTAAGATCCAAGTTGCCCAACCATTTTAGGACTTTAGTATTTATAGGGGAACTATAAAACCCCTAGTAAACCAAGATTAAATTGAAAATAAGCTGACTCGAACAGACTATATCGGCTGTGAACATCGATACACATGTCGACATCATCTCTTCTTCTGGATTGTATTGATGTCTCTTGGTCGATATGCACATCATACATAAGGCTCTCATGTTGTATCGGTTTGGCTCTTAATGGTGTGAAGTCGATACAATCGCCCTTTAGTTAAGGCTCATCGATCAAGCAAGTTGATATGGCACCTCGGTATTGCCCTGTCATGTGTATCAGTCCGGGTCATCGATACACTGCTCGATATAGAATCTATTCTGCTGCATCGAGGTGTATAAGTTGATATGCTTTCTTCACACCATGCCTTCACTGTATCGATGCTGAAGTGGCTGATATTCCCATCGTTATGCTCCGTATCGATCAGATGATGTTTATATTGCCCCACATGACCTCTACACTCCTTCTAGTACCTGAATAACACTCCAAATGCATGCAAAATGCAATGCAGCTCCTAAACCTACACCTACTCCTAAATGTATGGAAATGGGACAAGAATAAGCAAAATATGCATGTTTATAGACCAAAACTAGTGATGGATGCTAGCTAAAATGGTATAAATAATGGAGATATCAACACCCCCACACTTGCGTTTTGCTTGTCCTCAAGCAAACACACTAAGACAAAGAGGAAGTGAGGTTTGAAGGTGGGTACTCAAATCCAAAAATGCTAAGGTAAAGAAGTGAAGTCAATGTCTAAGTGCTTAAATGTAGGATGCAAAATACAATCAGTTATACTAATAAGAACTTAGCCATGCCTTTCCAGTTTCAAAATAATTTCTAGCTCAGCCTTGTCAAATGCTCAAATCAATCAATCCCTTTAACATTCATTTAAACTCTGTATCCAAGTAAATCATTTACAAGAAAATCAAGTGGAATCATTTGGCCAAGGGTTAAGGTTATGAGATAAAAATGAACTCATTAAAGTGTGGGTTCAAGTGTAAGGGTTTCTCTCAAAAAGGAATGAACTTGGCCATAATGCTAAAGGTTAAGCACAACTTATGCATACAAGGATAAATTACAATCTACCCAATGCCTAAGAATGTTCTAAATCCCAAAACTCTTATCCCAAATCAGACCCAATCCTAACTACCCTTTCTCAGCACTCTTACACTCTCTACACTTTGCCATTTTCAGGGAAGCTTCTTCTTTGATCTCATCATGTTGTGGCCGTCTATGTGCTCCTTTGTTTTGGGCGCCTAGAGAATCAGATTTAGCATTCAAGAGCATGGTTCAGCCTTAGTTTCCAACTTCTTATAATGCATCAGACATTTAACCACTTAGTCATTTAAATCAGTTCTAAACACTTAGCATTTTACAAGGAATTATCATCATCATGCCCTATACAAATGCAATGCAACGTATATGAAAGATACTAGACTCAGTCCTAAACAAATGAATGCAACTACATGCTTTTCTTTTTGGTTTGCAAAAGATGCAAATTTTTCAGATTTTTTGATTTTTTTGGTTTTTAATGTACTTAGATGAATGCAGGAGACTCAAAGATGGATAAAAATGAAAAACTAAGAAAACAACAAAAAAATTCAAACCCCAAATCCCTCCCCCACACTTAAAATTACACAACCCTTTGTGTAATAAAAGAGTAGAAGAGAGAAGCAACAAAAATATATTACAAGAGCTAGAGAAAAATACAATGGCATTTACAATGGAGGAGTTTGTGGTACCTTAGAAGGTTGTGTGGGAGGTGTATGAGGCGCCTGAAGGGTCCTCCAGGTCAATGTTGTGGCTCCTCATTGGCCCTCTCTCCTTGGGTGTCTTCTCCTCCATGGCGCTTCTTGACAAGATGCCCTTGGTGGCACCCAAGCTCTCACTTTCTCATAACCAGCAAAGGAGCGCCTTCTACTAGGAGCTCTAGCCACTCCTTGGCTCTTAGCTTGTTGCTCTTCTTGAGGAGCAGAAGTAGAGGCGCTACTAGACTTCCTCTTTAAGTCCTTGATTTGAGCTTTCATGCTCTTCATGCCCTTCAACAACTTCTTGATGGTTTTGTCTTGCCATTTGTTCCATCTTTGCAAGAGATTGATGTGTTCATGGACTTTCTTCAATGGTCCTCCTTGGTGTGAGACATCATGGGGCTGGAAGTGGTACTCCTCACTGTTATAGCTTGGAGCATCTGAGTCTTCTTCTTCCTGAATTCCTTCTTCCATTTGCCCTCCTTCAAAGATCACAAGGGGATAGTCTCCTTGAGAAAGAGTGATGTTAGAGCCTTGGTAAGTGTGAGATGATGAAGCGCCAGCTTGGTAGAGAAGTTGCTGTGGAATCTGAAAGGCAAAGCTGTTGGGGTTGGAGAAGGATGTGAGATGCACATCAGGGAGTAGAAGCGTTGCAGCAGATCCATCTTCTTGGATGAAGTTGTAGATGAACTTGTCACCCACTCGTTCACCAAGGAACCTTGCTTTCTTCAAGTATGGCAGGTCCAAGTATGTGATCTTGACTGTTGGTGGTCCACTCTCAACTCCAGCAGCTTCCATTATTTGAGTGATTAGTCCAGCACAATACAGCTCTGGCGCCTTGTCATCATTGGTAGTTAACCAATGTTTGATGACCAAAAGCTGCTGCATGAAGATGGTGACCATTCTAGTTGTACCATCTGCTCCTCTAAGCGCCACACCTTGGTTGGTGCTGTAAAAAACACTCATAAGACCATGATCAGTCAGCTCCCATTCTCCTCCTTCAACAGCTCCACTTTCCTTCCTAGCAAAGAGTGTATGCGCCAGTGCCTTGTGCACATATCTTATTGTCGGATTTCTGATCAGAGAAGCCTTGCTTCTTCCTGGCCTGAAAGCGCCCTTGGCTACATGCTCCCAAAGGCTGCTCATCTCTTCCCTCCTAACCCCAAGATTCTGTCCTGTAGCGCTTCCATAAGAGAATTCAAAGGCATCTTCAATGGCTGAGAAAAACATCCTATAGTACTTCTTGGAAACTCTGAAAGTGATGAAGCCATCACCATCTTCTTCAGGAGTCTCTTCTCATGGCTCATAGAATGTCACTTCAAAGCTTGCAAAGAATTGAAGGACTTGGTCTTTGTTGGCTGAATATGGAGTTCATACCAGCTTTGTGAGCTCCCTTGTCTCTAGCAAAGTAGAGTAGTCTTCATAGAGTCCCAAGGCCTTTAGAGATGGCACATAAGGGTATCTAGTTGGCCTCACATCTACCTTTTGCAGCTTGTCATACAGCTGTCTTTGAGCTGGTGTGGTGCCTTTCTTCTTTTGAGGGACCTGCTCACTAGCGCCAACATCAACTCTCTTCTTGCCTTTGGATTTGGCGCTTGGACTCCCAACTTCTTTGGCTTTTCCCTTGCCTTTCTCTTGCTTCTCAGCCTATTTGTTAGATCCACTTCTTGTTGTTCTTTCCATGGTACCTAAAACATATTCTCAAAAGAAAAATGAGAACCATGGAAGCAACAAAACAAAATGTCTAATGATGCTAAAAATCACAAGAGGAGGAGTTTATTTACTAAAAAGTAAACCTCTAACAGTTGTGAAGCAATTAAATAGGCAATGCATGCAAATGATTCATTAAACAAATTTTATCAAATTTTCAAAAATTATGCATCATAACATGGTGATTCTAAACAAATGCACTAATATGCTAATGTAAAGATAAATAGATGAATTAGAAAAGCAAGTACTCATGAAGGAAAATGCTTCAAAATTTAAAAACAGTCTATTCATTAAGCGAAAGAAATAAAAATAAGCAAGAGGCAATGAATCATTACTAGAGATCAATCACTAAACAAGAGCAAGTGCTTAAGTGCATAAAACAAATATTTTAAACATTTAGAAGCTAAGAGACAATACCTGAAGTGGTTTGACTCTCTCAAGTACTTTGAAAACGCAAAGATTCGAAATTTAGTCGTTGAAAAACTAGGAAAATGAAAGTGAGAAAGAGAGAAGGGTGGGGTTAGTTTATATAGAGGGTTGGGGAATCTTTTTGTGGGGAGCAAGGGGACAAAGAGTGCTTAAGAAAGGTCCCACTTGTGCTTGGGAAGGGGAAGGAATCAAATTTGAACTCCTTGATCTAGTTTGACCAAGGAGGGAAAAAAATTTGAATTGAAGAAAGCTTACCTCGTGCGCAATATCGACCACCCAAGTCGATATTGTGATCGATATTGATCATATCGACTTGGCTCGGTCAATATGCGTGCCGATATCAGTTGTCTGGATCGTGATATCGACCTGTATACATGTCGATACTGCTTGACATCTTTTGTATCGACATCCCTTATGTCAATATGTAATCCGATAATCATACATAGCTGTCCAATATCGAGCTAGTAACTCGATATGTAGCTCGGTATGACTTGGAAAAATTCCAGATCGGACTAGCATGTCGATATGCACATCGATAGAGCTCATATCGAGCATGTATATCGAGCATATGCTGAACAGTATGTTTTCAACCATCACTTAAGGTGTATCAACGTGGGACGTCGATATGTACCCTGATATGCCTTAATAAAGGGCGATTAATCGCCTTTCGTCTTTGCAGTTAAGGCACATCGGTGTTTCATGTCTATATTGTGCTCGATATGCACTACTTTATGTCATATCGACCTGGTACGTCGATACGTGTGATCGATACAAGTACCAGTTGAGGCATATCAAACAGTTTGTACCCCAATACATTGCTCGTGAAAGCGTATCGGGTTGTCTAATATCGGTACTCTGATCGATACAATAATCCTCACAGATGTATCGATCAGAATCATCACCGATATGCACGTTGATACAAGTCCAACAAACTTGTATCGAGCAAGATATGCTCGATATACATGCTCGATATGAGTTGTATCTACGTGCATGGCCGATATGCTGGTCGATATCGACCCTTCTTCGTCCTCTTCCTTCTCCCAAGCTTGGTTCCTTCTACCTCACCTCGAACCTGGTTACTAGAGACACTCAAAAACTCCCACACAAGCATAAAAAACATAAAAATGCAAAGCTATATACAAGGATACCATGGGACTGACTCCCAAGTGCGCTTGTTTAGAGTCACTTAGCTTGAATTTCCTGAGCTCCTTAGTTGAGGTGTGGAGCAGGAGTCTTGGAACTCCTTGGTGTGATCTTTCTTCCCTTGACTCTCCTGGTGAATCCATCAATCTTCAGCACTGCAAAAGGCTTAGACCTTCCCTCTTGCTTCATCTTGCAGCAAACTTCACCACTCTTAGAGCTAAATGGTCTCAACACCACTCATTCTTCTATACGACCCAATAATATTTCATTCACAGCATCAGAACCACCCACTTCGAGTGGTATCAGCAAACATCCTGGACAGACAGCAACCATCAAAACTTGCACCAACATAGCCATCAAACTCTGGCCAATGCTCTCCAACTTTCTTCAACTTCTTGACCTCCATTGAGAAGGGTTCCTCATCTTCCAGCTTGTTCCCTTTGGAGTCAAACTTCAGGACCTTCTCTTTGGCCAACCTTAGCTCTATTGTGCACTCCTTAGCATCAAACACTGCGCCAGCTGAAGCTAAGAATGACCTCCCTAGAATGATGGCGTTCTTTATCTTTCCCTCAACATCTAGGGCCAGGAAATCTGTTGGTATGATCACTCCTTCAATCATCATTGGCATATATTTCAGAGCTTCAAGTGGTTCCTATACTGACCCATCAGCTATGGTAAGAGACACATTACTCTCTTGAAGTTGAGTGTAGCCAAGCGCTTTAGCAGTAGATGATGGGAGAAGGTTGATACTTGCTCCAAGATCACAAAGACAGCTCTTGAAAGTTTACCCTTTCAGTTCACAAGGCAAAGTGAAGCATCCAGGATCTTCAAGCTTCTTGATGTTTAAGACCTAAGTCTTGGCAATGGCTTCCTTCAGCTCTGTCCCATCATCAAGACCTCTAAGCTTCATATGATTGGCATAGAGAGTGGTGTACTTATCCATAAGCTGCTTCTTAAACCTTCCAGGAAAGGGGAGAGCTGGCTTGTAAGGAGAATGATCATAAATCCCAGTTTGTTTCTCAGCTTGACTCTCCTCAAGTAGCCCCTTCTTCTTCTCTTCCTTAGGTGCTGTTGCTTCAAGAGACTTTTCCTTTGCAACTCCATGGTTGGAGTCATCTGCCAAAAACTCTTCCCCCCACTCTGAAGTTCAGTGTCCTCATTAAACATAGAAAGAAACTCTTCAATGACAGCATCCTCCTGAGAAGGTCTCTTCTTCAGTAACTATGGTATCGGTCAGATGTGGTCGACACAAACACACCGTTCTAATTTCAGTCATGTGTGTTGATCATTGATGATTGATACAGATCAGTTTCGGTCACTGGAGGTCGACACAACTGATCGATACCAGCTCTGCCCGAAGACCCTTTATTTACAATTATGCCATTTTTGCCTAGACTCCTATAAATACAGGAAATCCCTAATTTTTGGGGACAAGCTTTTACCCAGCAGTTCTTTCTTCCTTGTTTAGACCTCTGGATTTTGTAATTTGAATCTTTGCTTCATTTCAATAAAAGTTTGCATCTTTCATCTTATTTAAGCTTTCTAATCATGATTAGTCATCTTTCTCTCTTTGATTTGGTGGCTTTAATGGTGATTAGTGAGTAGTTCTTTTTAGGGATTTGAGATGGATTAGGTTTAGGGAATTTGAGACTTTATCTATGATTGCTTAGTGTTAATTCTTTCATTTCCTTTCTTGATTGCTGTATTTAATGCTTAATTAGCCCTAGCTAAGTTGATTAAGATCTTAGGCTCATTTTATGCCCACCAAGTGTTTGATGAAATGCCTGAACTGCTTTGCAAGAGAATTGCTCATCCTAGCTCAAGAGATTGACTGTCTAGGGAGTGATTTGGCAATATAGGGTTGATAGATTTGTTTTAATGCTTGCTCCTTATCATTTCACTAATGAGAATTAGTTCTTGACTTAGTAATTAGCAAAGAGATTAATGCCAAGAGATTGGATTAGTCATATAAATGAATCCTATGCATAAGGAATAGCATTTTGTGAGTTTGTAAGCTTCATAAGTAGAGTCAAGAGTTCCCTATCACCAGTTATCTCATCTCAAGTCCCATCTTTTCTCTATTTTAAGCTCTGTTCTGAATTTGCTCTGTTTTTACTTCTACTTTGGTCATTTGCTTGCCTACTTCCTTATTTGTGTTTGTTTGGTTTTTGTTTGGTCACTTAGGTTGCTAGAGCTCTAAACCCCTTTTATATCTGCTTGAATTAGGATTTCTATTGCATTCTTACTGCTTCATTTTCCGCTTTTGGATTGATAAAACCCTATGCTATACTACAACTGATTAGTACAAGCTTGGGTAATTGAATCAAGTCCCAAAAAGTCTTGTATCAATTTGGCGCCGTTGCCATTAGGGGAATGCTTTGTTCAGTAGGATTTGTAGAGATCTTGAGACCAAGCTTTGTTCTTTTCAAATATTGTTTACTGATTTCTCTTTTGGTCTAGAATTTCTTTTGTAGGTACCACAACACTTACTCTTAAATGTCTACATCTACACCTGAGGTTCAAGGTCAGAGATTTAGGGTTTGCCTAGTTAGAATTCAGCTGATTGAACCATGGATGCACATCCGTATGCTGGTGGCACTGATCCACAAGGTCCTCCAGGAACTCAAGGCTTACAAGGTGAACAAGGTCAAGCTGGTTTGCAAGGAGCTTTGGTTCAGCGAGAAAGAAGACCAATTGGTGCTGCTGATGTACCCTCTAACTATGCTTCAAGGCAAGGAATTCTCCCACCCATGGATGCACATCCGTATGCTGGTGGCACTGATCCAGAAGGTCCTGCAGGAACTCAAGGCTTACAAGGTGAACAAGGTCAAGCTGGTTTGCAAGGAGCTTTGGTTCAGCGAGAAAGAAGACCAATTGGTGCTGCTGATGTACCCTCTAATTATTCTTCAAGGCAAGAAATTCTCCCACCCATGGAGACTGATCAATATCAAATCAAGAGCAGCCTCTTCACAATGATCCAAGAAAGGCAGTTCCTTGGATTGCCTAACCAAGACCCCTTAGAGCATCTAGATCAGTTTGAAAGGATATGCACATTAACAAAGCTTAATGGTGTATCAGATGATGGTTTGAAGCTGAAACTCTTTCCTTTTTCACTTAGTGACAAAGCTAAACTATGGGAGAAGTCTCTAGCACAAGGCAGCATTACCACTTGGGGACAATGTAAAGATGCCTTCCTAACTAAGTTCTTCTCCCCTTCAAGAACTGCTCACTTCAGAAATGAGATCACCAACTTCAGGCAGTGGTCCACTGAAAGCTTTGGAGACACATGGGAGAGATTCAGAGGTTTCACTCATTAGTGCCCTCGTCATGGTTTCACTAAGGAAATGCTTCTATCCACACTCTATAGAGGTGTCCTCCCCAAGATCAGAATTCTCCTGGATACAGCTAGTAATGGCTACTTCCTTGGAAAGGATGTAGATGATGGATGGGTACTAGTGGAGAACATGGCACTCCGCAATGGAGACTATGTGGATGACAAAGAGCATCACTCCAAGGAACTAGCAACAGCACTCCCTGAGATCAAAGCGCTGCAAGAGAAGGTTGACCTACTACTCAATGCAACCACTGGACTCCTACCCAATGACCTCTCACCAAACCTTTACAAGGAGAACCATATACAAGCTATCCAAGAACAAGGGGCGCCACTCATGCTTCATGCAAATGACGCCTATCTACACCAGTCCATTGAGGACATTCACTCTCCACAGCATCAAGCTTCATCTTCTCCCACAGTTGGTATCAACTCTTCTTCACCTTCACATAATCTGGATTACAAAGAAATGTTCCTCCAACTTCAACAACTTCAAACTGGAGAACTGCAAAAGATGATGGCTGTTGAGATTCAAAGGAACCTCACTGATATTCAAAGAAGCATGACTGATGAAATCAACAAGGACATTGACTCCAAATTACCGTCCCACATCACTCCTCTCAACATCAATATCATCAAACTAGAAACCTTGTCTACCCCTTCTACCTCTTCACTCACACAGGAGTATGTCAAAGCTGTCACTCTCAGAAGTGGGAAGCAACTTCCCCCAAGAGTAGCTCCTTCTATACCCAATGAGGTCATTGAGGAACAAGAAGAGGGGGTGGAGGTCAAAGAAAAGGAACATACTCCAGGAGATGGAATGATTGAACCTGAAAAGATTTCTGAGAAAGCCAAAGACAAGGAGGTTACTAAAGGCAAAACAAAGGAGGTTTCTAAGGAGTTAGCCAAAGAACCAAGATACATACCTCCTCCTTATCAGCCTACAATAACTTTTCCTGGAAGGTTTAAGAAGCAGCTCGTTGCTAAATACAAAGGACTCTTTGATGAACAGATGAAGAAGATCCAGCTCACAATGCCGCTGTTAGATGCCTTTGTTTTGGTCCCCCCTTACCAGAAATTCCTGGAAGATGCTGTTGCTGAAAGAACCAAAGATCTGCAGGGAATGGTAGTCCTCACACATGAATGTAGCACCATTATTCAGCAGAAGAGAGTGACTCCTAACAAACTAGGAGATCCAGGGAGCTTCACCTTACCCTGCTCTATAGGTCCACTCCTGTTTGACAAATGTTTGTGTGATCTTGGAGCTAGTGTCATCTTGATGCCCTACTCTGTAGCACAGCGCCTAGGCTTCAAGGATTGCAGAATCTCTTTGGTATTGGCTGATAGGTGAGTAAGACATCCCAAAGGTTTGCTTGAAGATGTACCACTAAGGATTGGGAGTCTAGAAATACCTACTGATTTTGTAGTTTTGGACATGGATGAAGAGCCTAGAGATCCTCTTATTCTTGGGAGACCATTCCTAGCCACAACAGGAGCAGTCATTGATGTTAAAAAGGGGAAGATTGACCTGAAGTTGGGTAAGGACATGTCTTTAAAGTTTGACATCAAGAAGATCATGCAGCAGCCTACTATTGAAGGTCAAGTATTCCAGATTGACACTCTAGAGAAGTTGAATGATGAATTCCAAGAAGAGCTGTGTTGTGAGGACAAGTTACAAGTGGCTTTGACAAGTGAGCATGTAGATGATGGGTACTTGGATAAGGAAAGCTTGGGTTATCAGCTGAAACTGGACTCCCACAGGTTCTTTGAGGAGGAAGAGCCATTTGAAAGCTTGGAATACACAGAAAGAGAAGTCTTCTCAGCTCAGGAGACTAGTTCCCCAAGTAGGGAAGCTGACGCCAAGAAGCAAGGCAGCTCAGATGAGGACTGGAGCAAACTCAGGGCGCCAAAGGTGGAACTCAAACCACTTCCTCATGGGCTAAGGTATGTTTTCCTAGGTCCTAACTCCACTTACCCTGTTATAGTATGATAGCCTCAATGATGATGAGATCCTGGCTCTTGTAAAAGTGTTGAAGAGGTTTAGGAAAGCTATAGGGTATTCATTAGATGATATCCAAGGCATATCTCCTAACCTCTGCACTCACAGGATCCATCTAGAGGATGAGACAAGAACTTCTGTTGAACCTCAGAGAAGGTTGAATCCTAATTTAAAAGAAGTAGTAAAAAAGGAAATCTTGAAGTTGCTTGAAGCAGGAGTGATCTATCCCATCTCAGATAGCACATGTGTCTCACCAGTCCATGTGGTACCTAAGAAGGGAGGGATCACTGTTGTTAAAAATGAAAATGATGAGCTAATACCAACTAGGACAATCACTGGTCATAGAATGTGTATTGATTACAGAAAACTAAATTCTGCTTCTAGGAAAGATCACTTCCCTTTCCCATTTATAGACCAAATGCTAGAAAGATTAGCAAATCATAAGTATTACTGCTTTTTATATGGCTATAGTGGATTCTTTCAGATCCCAATCCATCCTAATGATCAGGAAAAAACTACTTTTACTTGCCCATATGAAACTTTCGCTTATTGGAGAATGCCTTTTGGTTTATGCAATGCTCCTGCTACTTTCCAAAGATGTATGACTGCTATCTTTTCTGACTAGCTTGAAGAAATGTTGGAGGTATTCAAGGACGACTTTAACGTCTATGGATCCTCCTTTGGTGTCTGTTTGTCTAACCTTTCTCAGGTTCTCCAAAGGTGTGAAGAAACAAAACTGGTCCTGAATTGGGAAAAGTGTCACTTCATGGTGCAAGAAGGGATTGTTTTGGAGCATAAGATCTCAGAGAAAGGAATAGAGGTGGACAAGGCTAAGATTGATGTAATGGTGCATTTAGAACCTCCAACAACTGTCAAGGGGATCAGGAGTTTTCTGGGGCATGCTGGCTTCAACAAAAGATTTATCAAAGACTTCTCAAGGACTGCAAGACCTTTGACAAGATTGTTGTATAAAGAAACAGAGTTTGTGTTTGATGAAGACTGTCTTCAAGCCTTCCTTACTCTCAAACAAGCTCTTATTTCAGCACCAATAGTTCAAGCACCAAATTGGGATCTGCCATTTGAAATAATGTGTGATGCTAGTGACTATGCAGTTGGAGAAGTTTTGGGGCAGAGAGTCGACAAGAAACTTCATGTCATCTACTATGCCAGCAGGACTATAGATGAGGCTCAGTCAAGGTATGCTACAACTGAGAAAGAGCTCTTGGCAGTTGTCTTTGCATTTGAGAAGTTCAGGAGCTACCTGGTAGGCTGCAAGGTGATTGTTTATACGGATCATGCTGCGCTGAGACACATCTATGCCAAGAAGGACACCAAACCAAGGCTTCTTATATGGATTCTTCTCTTGCAAGAGTTCGACATGGAGATTTTGGATAAGAGAGGCATTGAGAATGGAGTTTATCACCTCTCAGGACTGAGGATAGATGACTTCGTCCTAATCAATGATACTCTACCAAAGGAACAGTTGCATGCTTTAGGAGTCATGAAAGCAGAAGTGGAGGGCCTAGAAGAAGATAAACTACCTTGGTATGCTGACTTTGTAAACTACTTGGTGATTGGACAGATACCACAGACCCTCAACTCCCATCAGAAGAAGAAGTTCTTAAGAGATGTCTGATAGACACTTTATTTGCAAGGATGAGAATGCAATGAGGTTATCAAACTCAAATGCAAGACAGGTTGTAGTACAGCAAGCAAGAGAGAGTCAATCCACACCTAGGATGATAGAGAATGCAAAGAGAATACAAGGACTAATGAAAATCTAAGCGAAACGAGATGAGTTATGAGAAAATCCCTAAAAACTAGATGCAGCAACTTGAATGGAATGCAACCTATTTTAAAATTACTAGGAATGATGAAACTACCACGAGGAACAAACAGAATAATTAAAGGACAAAGCTTCGAATTACTAAAATTCGACTAGTGGATCGACCAAGAGATCGACCACTAGATCGAGCAATAACAATCGATCTCGTCTAAAAATGCAAGAACAGTAAAACTAACGACCAGGATGCTATCAAAGATCAAGCGAATGACGAGAGAAGATGTAAAGATGCTAAAAGAGAGGGTCTAGGGTTGAGATTCATGGTCAGGGGTTTCAAAGGTTCGACCTTGGGTTGAAAACTTTAAATCGACTCACTTTGTGAGGATCTCTAAGCTTTGAAAACTAAGCAAGATCTATCTGTGGCTTTCGGTATAGATCACTCCTTCATCCCCTCCTCTAAACCCATGGCTTTTGGTGGAAAGAGAGGTCGAAGAGCATGGAAAACAGACTTCAAATGAGTGGCTTAACTAATTCCCCAAACTTCCATGGCTTTTGGGAAGGGGTAACTAGTCTCTAGGGTGTGAAGCCTAGAGACTAGTTACCCCTTCCCAAAAGCCATGGCAGTTTGAGGGACTAGTTAAGCCATTCATTTGAAATCTGCTTTCCATGCCCTTCGACCTCTCTTTCCACCAAAAGCCATGGGTTTGGAGGAGAGGATGAAGGAGTGATCTATACCGAAAGCCACTGATAGATCTTGCTTAGTTTTCAAGGCTTGGAGATCCTCACAAAGTGAGTCGATTCATTGTTTTCAACCCAAGGTCGAACCTTTGAAACCCCTGACCATGAATCTCAACCCTAAGCCCTTTCTTTTAGCATCTCTACACCGTATCTCGTCATTCGCATGATCTTTGATAGCATCCTGGTCGTTAGTTTTACTGTTCTTGCATTTTTAGACGAGATCGATTGTTATTGCTCGATCTAGTGGTCGATCTCATGGTCGATCCACTAGTCGAATTTTAGTAATTCGAAGCTTTGTCTTTTAATTATTCTGTTTGTTCCTCGTGGTAGTTTCTTCATTCCTAGTAATTTTAAAATAGGTTGCATTCCATTTAAGTTGCTGCATCTAGTTTTTAGCGATTTTCTCATAACTCATCTCGTTTCGCTTAGATTTGCATTAGTCCTTGTATTCTCTTTGCATTCTCTATGATCCTAAGCATGGATTGACTTTCTCTTGCTTGCTGTACTACAACCTGTCTTGCATTTGAGTTTGATAACCTCATTGCATTCTCACCCTTGCAAATAAAATGATTATCAAATGGCGCCATTGCCATCCTAGGACTGTTTAGAGAACATAGAGATTTGGGACTTAGCAAAGACTAAGTCTTTACCTTTTTCAAGCTACTAATCATTCTACACTCAAACGTGTGTTTTCAGTTATATGAATCTTCGTTCAAGGGGAGACAACAATCTACTTCCAGTTTTGGACAATATTCACCAGCTTGGTCACTCACGGCAAAGAAGAGTCAGAGAACAAGCCAGAGCCTTTGAGGAGATTGTTCAGCACGGTTTGGTTGACTTTGAAGCTATGGCTGAACATGAGCATCCAGAAGGACCTCCTCCAGCTCACGGGGTAGCAGGAAGGGGTAATGGATAACCCCAACACGCGGCTAGACCCCCAAGGATCATAGGAGCCGGAGATGCTCCCAATACTCATCACAATAGGTTTGGGATCACTCCTCCTCCTGTACAAAACAACAACTTCGAGATCAAGCCAGGTTTCATCTCCATGGTGCAAAACAACAAGTTCCACGGCCTAGCAATGGAAGATCCCTTGGAGCACCTTGACAACTTCGAGCAAGTATGTAGGATGATAAAGATCAATGGCATATCCGAAGATGCTTTCAAGCTGCGTCTCTTCCCCATTTCACTCGGAGACAAAGCTAGACATTGGGAGAAGACCCTCCCACAAGGCACCATCACCTCATGGGCCGAGTGTAAGAAGGCCTTTCTCTCAAAGTTCTTCTCTAGCACCAGGACAGCACGGTTGAGAAGCAAAATCAGCGGTTTCACTGAAAGGAACAATGAGACATTCAACGAGGCAATAGAGCGTTTCAAAGACTACACGATCCAATGTCCTCATCATGGGTTCAGCGAGGAGACACTACTCAGTACCATATACCGTGGAGCTTCACCAAAGATCAGGTTGTTGCTTGACACAGCTAGCAAAGGGAACTTCCTCGGTCAGGAGGTAGAAGAGGGTATGGAGTTGATAGAAAACTTGGCATTGAGTGATGGCAACTACGCTGAGGATTATGACCGTGCACCGAGAGGATCAGAGCTAGAGTCTCACAAAAAGGAGCTGAAATCTTTGCATGAGAAGATAGATAAGCTGGTGTTAGCCAATCAGAAGCATGTTCACTTTGTTGGTGAAGCTGATGAGAACCAAGAGGAGTTAGAGTTGAGCCAAGAAGAAGCCAATTGGGTGGCGGGACAGAACAACTACAAACCTCAAGGCTACAACCAAGGCTACCAGAACAACAACCTCTCTTACCGAAGCACCAACGTCGCAAACCCTAAAGATCAAGTGTACCCTGCTCAGCAAGCAAAACCTTTCATCCCTTACAACAAAGGTTTTCAACTGAGTGGTGGTTTCCAAGGTCAAGGGCAGAACAACTTCCAAGGGCAACATCAAAGTAACAAAGGTTATACGCCTAACTACCCTCCGGGCTTTGCACCTCAGCAGCAACAACCGATGCAACTCCAAGTTGATCCGGTTCAAGCAATGTTTCAACAGCTGATACAAGGGCAAGCCTCTACAAACCAGAAGTTCGCCGAGATGAACACTCGTCTAGACTCGTCTCTCACTGACTTCTCCACTCAGATCACCAACTTAAACAACAAGATCAAGCAGCTAGAGAAAGGGAAAGCGAGTCCGAGTGGTCAGAATAGTCTTCCGGGAAAGTGTGAGCAGAATCCTAAGGAGTATGTTAACGCCATAACATTGAGAAGCGGCAAAGAGCTCAAACCTCCGGTCTCTACCAAGAACAACGAGGACGTTGTAATTCAAGAGGGGGAGGGTAAACCTTCGGCTGATGATGATGAGATTAACTTTGACAACGTTTGGATCCAAGGGCCAAGAAGAGGAGACAAAGCAGTTGTTGAGAAGAAAGCTGAGCAAACTACTAAGGAGAAGAATGCTTATGTGCCTCCACCGTATGTACCTAAGCTGCCTTTTCGTGGCCGCTTCAAGAAGCAACTCATAGAGAAGCATAGAATCCTCTTCGAGAAGCATCTTAAGGACGTGGAGATCAAGCTACCTCTCGTTGACTGCCTTGCAATGATGCCTAAATGCGCCAAATTCTTCAAAGACACTCTCGTGAAGAAGAATAAGGAAAGCAAGGAGGTACTTGTTCTAAGTGAAGAGTGTAGTGCTGTGATACATAAGGAGATAGTCCCTAAGAAGTTGGGAGACCCTGGAAGCTTCACTATACCCTGCGCTTTAGGTCCTCTAGAGTTCAAGAGTTGCTTATGTGATCTCGGAGCTAGCATAAACCTGATGCCTCACTCCATGGCAAAGAAGCTTGGCTTTACTCGTTTCAAAGACTGTCGGATCTCGTTGGTACTGGCTGATAGGAGTGTGAGGCTACCAGTGGGGCTGCTTGAAGATTTACCGGTGCGAATCAGCGGTGTGAACGTGCCTACGGACTTCGTCGTGTTGGAGATGGATGAAGAGCCTAAAGATCCACTCATCTTAGGGAGACCATTCCTTGCAACCGGCGGGTCTATCATAGATGTGAAGAATGGGAAGATTGCCTTGCATTTGGGAAATGAGATAAGGCTTGACTTCGATATCAATGAGGTTCTGAAGAAGCCGACCATTGAAGGGCAAGCTTTCTACATTGAAACGATGGATGCCTTAGCGGATGAGTTGCTGGAAGAGCTGGCTCTAGAAGACCATCTGAAGCTAGCACTGACTAAGGAGCCAGGGGAGTTTGGCTATGTGGATCAGAGGACCCAGGAGTACGTTAACCTGCTGGATTCTAGGAGGATTGTTAAGAATGATGAAGGTTGCTGCCTAGAGATCGACTCCGAGATCGACGCTATCACTCGATCCAGGAGTCAGATCGACAAGGCAATCGAGAACATAGCTCGATCCGGTGCAACAATCGACATACAGATCGAGAGGAATGCTCGATCAGGAAAAACAATCGAGTCTACGATCGAGAGAGACCTCCTGATCATTTTGGGGTCCAATCAAGAGATCGACTCAGCGTCTCGATCCCTTACTCGATCCACATTAAATCGAGTAAGTGAATCGAGTGAAATGGCTCGATCTAGATGACATCGAGAGGAGAATCGACTGGAGGACTCGATTTCAGAAGGGATAGCGATGGAGGAAAGCAGTCTAAAGGGCCATGCCTCGGGATCTAAGGAGGGTTCCACGGAGGGAAGAAACAACAACAGCCACGAGGATGACTGGAGTGAGCTGTTAGCCCCAAAGGTGGACCTTAAGGAGCTCCCAAAAGGGCTAAGGTATGCTTTCTTAGGGCCTAATAACACCTATCTCGTGATTGTGAATGAAAACCTAAGTGATGATGAGTTGCACTCACTCCTGACTGAGCTGAGAAAGTATAGGAAGGCCATTGGGTACTCTTTAAGTGACATCAAGGGCCTTTCACCAATGCTTTGCACTCATAGGATTCACTTGGATAATGAGAACGCCTCTTCTATAGAACATCAAAGGAGTTTGAATCCTAATTTGAAAGAGGTTGTTAAGAAAGAAATCCTTAAGCTTTTAGAGGTTGACGTGATCTATCCCATAAGTGACAGCACGTGGGTTTCTCCTGTACACGTGGTGCCTAAAAAGGGAGGGATCACGGTCATAAGGAATGAAAAGGATGAGCTTATTCCTACTATAACCATCACTGGTCATAGGATGTGTATTGATTATAGGAAACTCAACCTTGCGACTAGGAAAGACCATTTCCCTTTGCCTTTTATTGATCAAATGCTTGAGAGACTTGCTAATCACCCTTACTACTGTATTCTCGATGGGTATAGCGCTTTCTTTCAGATACCAATTCACCCAAATGATCAGGAGAAGACGACCTTCACATGTCCCTACGGTACCTTCGCATATCGAAGGATGCCGTTTGGATTTTGTAATGCATCGGCTACGTTTCAGCGGTGTATGATGTCGATCTTTTCCGATCTAATAGAGGAGATGGTGGAGGTGTTCATGGATGACTTCTCTGTCTATGGTGCGTCCTTTTCTGCGTGTTTGTTTAATCTTTGCAGGGTACTAAAGCGTTGTGAAGAGACAAACTTGGTGCTGAACTGGGTGAAATGCCACTTTATGGTTAAGGAAAGGATCGTGCTTGGTCATAAGATATCAGAGAAGGGCATTGAGGTTGATAACGCTAAAGTGGAAGTCATGATGGGTCTCGAGCCGCCGGTTAACGTCAAGGGAATCAGAAGCTTCTTGGGACACGCAGGGTTCTATAGGCGCTTCATCAAAGATTTCTCCAAGATTGCACGCCCTCTTACACTGTTGTTGTGCAAGGAAGCTGAGTTTGTGTTTGATGAGGAGTGTTTGAAAGCTTTCGTGACCATCAAGGAAGCCCTTACATCAGCTTCTATAGTCCAAGCACCAGACTGGTCTCTTCCCTTTGAGATCATGTGTGATGCTAGTGACTACGCCGTAGGAGCCGTTCTTGGTCAGAAGAAAGACAAGAAGCTACACGTGATCTACTATGCTTCAAGAACCTTGGATGACACGCAAACAAGGTACACCACTACGGAGAAGGAGTTGCTTGCAGTAGTGTTCGCCTTTGAGAAGTTGATATCGTATCTCGTTGGTTCCAAGGCTATTGTATACATGGATCACGCTGCCTTGCGATACATCTATTCGAAGAAGGACACTAAACCTCGGCTCTTAAGGTGGATTCTCTTGCTCCAGGAGTTTGACATGGGGATTAAAGACAAGAAGGGAATAGAAAACCGAGTTGCTGACCATCTCTCACGGCTAAGGATCAACGAGTCTCTCCCCTTAGATGACTCTCTTCCAGAAGAGCAGTTCATTGCGATTACCACGGCTGTTTGTGGAAAGCTAGAAGGGAGGTTTGAAGAGGTGTTGAGTTTCAAAGAAGAGGATCTACCGTGGTATGCTGATGTAGTGAACTATCTAGCGTGTGGTGAGGAGCCAACACATCTCAACAGCTATCACAAGAAACGGTTTATGAGAGAGGCTAGTGACTACTTTTGGGACGAGCCCTACTTATACAAGAGAGGAGTAGACAGTTTGTACCGGAGATTTGTTACAAAGGAAGAAGCCAGGGACATCCTCTATCATTGCCATGGCTCTTCCTACGGAGGACACTTCGCCTCATTCAAGACTGCCACGAAAGTGTTGCAAGCCGGTTTCTGGTGGCCGTCTATTTTTAGAGATGCACACGAGTTTGTGAAGAGCTGTGAGGCATGTCAACGAGCAGGGAATATCACTAAGAGGAACGAAATGACTCATGTTCCCATCTTCGAGGTTGACGTGTTCGACGTGTGGGGCATAGACTTCATGGGGCCATTTCCTTCTTCATATGGCAACAAATACATCTTAGTAGCAGTGGATTATGTCTCTAAATGGGTTGAGGCGGTTGCTTCCCCTACAAATGACTCTAAGGTGGTAATCAAGCTGTTCAAGAGTGTCATCTTCCCGAGGTTTCGGGTACCTAAGGTGGTTATAAGCGATGGAGGAAGCCACTTCATAAACAAGGTCTTTGAGAACCTCTTGAGAAAGTATGGAGTTAAGCATAAGGTGGCTACACCGTATCATCCTCAGACAAGTGGTCAAGTGGAAGTCTCCAACCGGCAAATCAAGGCTATACTAGAGAAGACTGTCGGAGCAACAGGGAAAGACTGGGCAGTGAAGCTGGATGACCCTCTTTGGGCCTAACGTACCGCCTTCAAAACGCCGATTGGTACAACCCCTTTCACTCTACTCTATGGCAAGGGCTGTCACCTCCCGGTTGAGCTGGAACACCGTGCGTTGTGGGCTGTGAAGAGGCTGAACTTTGACCTCAAGACTGCTCAGGAAAGGACGCCCTATTCAGCTACACGAACTGGATGTGTTAAGACTGAACGCTTATGAGAGCTCTCGGATATACAAGGAGCGGACTAAGGAGACTCATGACAAGAAGTTGGTTGCCAAGGAGCTTAAGGAAGGAGGGTTAGTGTTGCTGTACAACTCAAGACTCAAACTCTTCCCAGGAAAGCTGAAGTCAAGGTGGAGCGGACCGTTCGTGATTCAAGAAGTGTTGCCATATGGAGCTGTTACTCTGATGGGAAAAAGTGTCAGTGCATTCACCGTCAACGGACACAGGGTCAAGCCTTACTTGGCAGACAGCTATGACAAGGAGAGTACCTCGGTGCTTCTCCATGACCCACCATCCGCCTGAACAAAGTAAAGTCTAGCTAAAGACGTTAAAGAAAGCGCACTTGGGAGGCATTCCCATGTTTATCTTGTACATATTTCTGCTTTATTTCTCTTTCAGTTTTATGTTTTTATTCTGCAAGTGTGTAGGAACAGGTATGAGGAGTCTAAACATTGATCTTGAAGTCCAAAAGGGGCGATAGGGGTTAAGATAAGGCTAGAGATCGAGTGCTAGATCGACTGATCCTGACTCAATCTTTGCTAGATCGAGTCAGTGAATCGAGAGGAGCCAGTCGATCTAGACGAGAACGAGTGATAAGATCGACCTTGACAAAAAAGGATCGATTGATCCAAAACGGATCGACCGATCTAATTTTTCTCGGGAAAATCTGTTGAAAACAGATCGAACACTCGACTCGATCCATCACTCGATCTGTGCCAAATCGACCCCTAAATAGATGACATAGCTCGATCACGAGGACTTAGCCGTGGAGCCAACATCTTAATGATCGAGGGAGCCAATCGATCCAAGACTCGATTCATCATAAATCGAGTCTTAAATCGAGTAACCCTCTCGATCTAAGCCATTATGGGCATGAAATCGAGTCCTAGATCGACCAAATGGACTCGATCTCATGCCGAGGTAACATTTTCTTTCCCTCCTTTACTCTTTTCCCTCCAATTTTTAAATTCAAAACTTGGTCAAGGCAAGCATCTTTGACCATGAAAGATGTGCCTTGACCAAGACTTTGTCAGAAAAACCACATTTACTACCCATGGTTTTGCTCTTTGCTAGTCTTTAAATATTTCAACAACCTCTCACCCTCTCATTCCTGTTTTTCTCGAAAATTTTAAACAAAGAGAGTGAGAGTTTCGGTTTTCAGAAGCTAGCAAAGATCTTTTACATTTCTTGCAAAGGTATTTTCAAAATTTAATGATTTATCTTTAGGAAAATTTCTTTTAAATTCGCAAGATATTGCTCTAGAATATAGGGTCGGTTTTGATTTTTAAAAACTAGCTAAGTAAAAGGAATAATTCTAAATTTTTTAGTATCTGAGATATGATTCTCCTTTATTTAGCTATAATTTTTATTAATTCCCCAAAATTCTAGGGTAGTTTTTATAAGTTCTCTCCTTCTCTTCTCTCATTCTCATCAAACCGCCGTTTTGCTTATAAAAATTCTTTAGAAACTTGTTTCAGGTACAATGGCCCCCAAGAGAACAAGAGAAGAGATAGCACAAGAAGGAGAAGGACAAGAGGTGGCAGTTGAAGAGAGGGTCAGATGGACTAAGGATGAGAAGAGGGATAAGAAACGGCTGGAAAGGCTTCGGTTTGACCCTACCAAGTTTGCTGATCGAGAGCTTCTGTTCAAGCTAGGAATTCTTGGGGATTTCGACCAACTCCTCAAGAACATTGGTTTCCTATCCCTCTTCCAGAAGTGACAATAGATTTCCTTGCCACGTTGGAGTTCCGTTACGAGAATCCTAGCACACCCGTCCCTTCACAAGATCGCCTGTACTTCAAGGTTGGTCGTCAAGCCTACACCCTCTCCATCCCTGAGCTATGCCAAGCTTATGGTCTCAACGCGGTTGCCAACAAGGGCGAGTTCCCCGCCTTCAAGAAAGCCAACGACTTTTGGGACCTGATTAGCAATGAGGACTACAAAGCCAACACCACCAAGATCAAGCGAGTGAGAAGCCCGGTGCTGAGGTACACTCTGAAGCTGATTGCGAACACGTTTAGTGGAAGATCTGTTGCTCCTACGGTCACAAAGACAGAGCTTTGCTTCCTGTTCCAAGGTGTGAAGCACTTAGTGTGTGATCCGGATGCAAATGACGAGCCTATGGAGGATGAACTCGGTGATGAAGTGAACTACGCATGTGTGCTTGCTGCATCCTGGGTGAAATACAAGGCTTAGGCCTTGCGGTGCAAAGCAACTTCTTCTTACATTGGCGGCTTCCTCACTCCTCTGTTCTTGCAAGCCGGTGTGCCCATTCACGACTTCGCCCATGTACCAGCCAGAGCTTTCATAGATGAGGCATACATGAGGAATACCGACAGCTTGGGACGCACGCCAGCAGAAGGGTTCTATGCCTACCTCTTCATACACGACGAAGACAAGAAGAGAGTGTGCATCCTCCCAAATGAAGATGAAACCGAGCTGCTTGGTGTTGGGAACATCGAGTTCTTGCCAACGGAGGAAGAGTGCTTTGCTCCTCTAGGAGGACCACCTGCTTCTGCGATTGCTCCTCGTCAAAGGTCCGAGTCTCCAGCCACGGAAGATGAGATGCCCGAGGCCTACACACTTCCCAAGTTAGACTTTGAGCCGAGGACAAAAACAGAGAAATTCCTAGCATCTGTTGTGGAGATGCAAAGGAAGATCAATAAGTGGCAAGGCAAGATGCTCAAGAAACTTGGAAAGAAAGTCAAGGCACTTCAAGGAGGCTCGCCTAAGAAAGCTACAAGTCAAGAGGTGCAATAACCCGAGAAGAGAAGGCTCTCAACCGGTGGAGTTGTCATCCGCGTGACCCTAGGAAGCACCATTCAGCCGGCGCGCCACTCTCTCCAAGAACCAGCTGACAAGGGCAAGACCATAGTCTCTAGCTCCTCTGGAACATCCTCAAGTTCCAGCCGAGACTAGAGCAGAGGTAACAACCTTCTTCCATTGTACATAACCGCTCATATTTGCTTCTTTTTGCTTTGTGTTTTGATACTCCTTCGAATGAGTTTGCCACCGGGACGGTGTCAAGCAAGTTTGGGGGAGTACATGTGTGATTTGACTTGTGTTCTGTGATCTTATTTTCCTTTAGCATCCTTGAGTCTTTAGTTCATGAAAAATTGGTAAAATTTTTTTAAAAATTTTCAAAGATTCATGTAGTTGCATTCATCTTGTTAAAACATGTTAGGATTGAGTCTAGAGTTTCTCATAGCATCTAGGTTGTTTGCATCTTGCATAAGGGGTTAAAATTTCTTGAAAAGGTGTTTTTACTTATGAATTGTTTCAATGCCCTAGTTAATAGTTCTCTAATGCTTTGTCTATGCTTTGAAAGTAAGTTCTTACCATGCTTGGACCACTTGTTAGGATTTTCTTGGCTTGAATTGAACTCTAATGATTTGAAACTCATCCTAATAAGTGAGAACCTTAATTTGAAATTCTAATTATCATCTTTATGCTTTTGAAAATGAACACATGGTTTTAAAATATTTAGGCTCTCTTCTTCCTTTTTACCACTCTTTGTGAGCCTAAGTAGAACTCCCACCTTGAACCTTACCCTTCTTTGAAGCCAAATGTTCTTGTGTGACATCATAAGAAGGGAAAAGCACTCTTCCTCCGTGGGCAAGAACGGTAAGGTTCAAGGTGGGAGTTCTACTTAGGCTCACGGAGGAAGAGTGCTTTGCTCCTCTAGGAGGAAGAGTGCTTTGCTCCTCCTAGAGGAGCAAAGCACTCTTCCTCCGTCGGCAAGAACTCGATGTTCCCAACACCAAGCAGCTCGGTTTCATCTTTGTTTGGGAGGATGCACACTCTCTTCTTGTCTTCGTCGTCTATGAAGAGGTAGGCGTAGAACCCTTCTGCTGGCGTGCGTCCCAAGCTGTTGGTATTCCTCATGTACGCCTCATCCATGAAAGCTCTGGCTGGTACGTGGGCGAAGTCGTGAATAGGCACACCAGCTTGCAAGAATAGAGGAGTGAGGAAGCCGCCAATTTAAGAAGAAGTTGCCTTGCACCGCAAGGCATAAGCCTTGTATTTCACCAAGGAAGCAGCAAGCACACATCCGTAGTTCACCTCATCGCCGAGTTCATCCTCCATAGGCTCGTCATTTGCATCCGGATCACACACCAAGTGCTTCACGCCTTGGAACAGGAATCAAAGCTCGGTCTTTGTGACCGTGGGAGAAACAGATCTTCCACTACACGTGTTGGCAATCAGCTTCAGAGTGTACCTCAGCACCGGGCTTCTCACTCGCTTGATCTTGGCGGTGTTGGCTTTGTAGTCCTCATTGCTAATCAGGTCCCAAAAGTCATTGGCTTTCTTGAAGGCGGGGAACTCGACCTTGTTGGCATCCGCGTTGAGACCATAAGCTTGGCATAGCTCAGGGATGGAGAGGGTGTAGGCTTGACGTCCAACCTTGAAGTAGAGGCGACCTTGTGAAGGAACGGGTGTGCTAGGATTCTCGTAACGGAACTCCAACATGGCAAGCAAGTCTATTGTCACTTCTGGAATGGTTGGGCAATCAATCCGTGACAGACATCTTAGGCCAATGTTCTTGAGGAGTTGGTCGAAATCCCCAAGAATCCCTAGCTTGAACAGCAGCTCTCGATCAGCAAACTTGGTAGGCTCAAACCGAAGCCTTTCCAGCCGTTTCTTGTCCCTCTTCTCATCCTTAGTCCATCTGACCCTCTCTTGAACTGCCACCTCTTGTCCTTCTCCCTCTTGTGCTGTCTCTTCTCTTGTTCTCTTTGGGGGCCATTGTGCCTGAAACAAGTTTCTCAAGAAGCTTGATAAGCAAAACGGCGGTTTGATGAAAATGAGAGAGGAGAAGGAGAGAACTTATAAATACTACCCTAGAATTTTAGGGAATTAATAAAAATCATAGCTAAATAAAGGAGAATCAGATCTTTAGATACTAGAAAATCTAGAATTATTCCTTTTACTTAGCTAGTTTTTAAAAATCAAAACCAACCATATTCTAGAACAATATCTTGCGAATTTAAAGCAAACTTTCCTAAAGATAAATCATTAAATTTTGAAAATACCTTTGCAAGAAATGTAAAAGATCTTTGCTAGCTTCTGAAAACCGAAACTCTCACTCTCTTTGTTTAAAATTCTCTGGAAAAACAGGAATGAGAGGGTGAGAGGTTGTTGAAACATTTAAAGTCTAGCAAAGAGCAAAACCATGGGTAGTAACGGTGGTTTTCTCACAAAGTCTTGGTCAAAGCACATCTTTCATGGTCAAAGATACTTGCCTTGACCAAGTTTTGAATTTAAAAATTGGAGGGAAAAGAATAAAGGAGGGAAAGAAAATGTTACCTCGACATGAGATCGAGTCCATTTGGTCGATCTAGGACTCGATCTCATGCCCATAATGGCTTAGATCGAGAGGGTTACTCGATTTGAGACTCTATTCATGGTGAATAGAGTCTTGGATCGATTGGCTCTCTCGATCATTGAGATGTTGGCTCCACGGCTAAGTCCTCGTGATCGAGCTATGTCGTCTATTTAGGGGTCGATTTGGCACAGATCGAGTGATGGATCGAGTCGAGTGTTCGATCTGTTTTCAACAGATTTTCCCGAGAAAAATTAGATCGGTCTATCCGTTTTGGGTCAATCGATCCTTTTTTGTCAAGGTCGATCTTATCACTCGTTCTCGTCTAGATCGACTGGCTCCTCTCGATTCACTGACTCGATCTAGCAAAGATTGAGTCAGGATCAGTCGATCTAGCACTCGATCTCTAGCCTTATCTTAACCCCTATCGCCCCTTTTGGACTTCAAGATCAATGTTTAGACTCCTCATACCTGTTCCTACACACTTGCAGAATAAAAACATAAAACTGAAAGAGAAATAAAGCAGAAATATGTACAAGATAAACATGGGAATGCCTCCCAAGTGCGCTTTCTTTAACGTCTTTAGCTAGACTTTACTTGGTTTAGGCGGATGGTGGGTCTTGGAGAAGCACCGAGGTACTCTCCTTGTCATAGCTGTCTGCCAAGTAAGGCTTGACTCTGTGTCCGTTGACGGTGAATGCACTGCCACTTTTTCCCATCAGAGTAACAGCTCTATAAGGCAACACTTCTTGAATCACGAATGGTCCACTCCACCTTGACTTCAGCTTTCCCGAGAAGAGTTTGAGCCTTGAGTTGTACAACAACACTAACCCTCCTTCCTTAAGCTCCTTGGCAACCAATTTCTTGTCATGAGTCTCCTTAGTCCGCTCCTTGTATATCCGAGAGCTCTCATAAGCGTTCAGTCTTAACTCATCCAGTTCGTGTAGCTGAATAAGGCGCCTCTCCTGAGCAGTCTTGAGGTCAAAGTTCAGCCTCTTCACAGCCCACAACGCACGGTGCTCCAGCTCAACCGGGAGATGACAGCCCTTTCCATAGAGTAGAGTGAAAGGGGTTGTACCAATCGGCGTTTTGAAGGCGGTACGGTAGGCCCAAAGAGGGTCATCCAGCTTCACTGCCCAGTCTTTCCCTGTTGCTCCGACAGTCTTCTCTAGTATAGCCTTGATTTGCCGGTTGGAGACTTCCACTTGACCACTTGTCTGTGGATGATACGGTGTAGCCACCTTATGCTTAACTCCATACTTTCTCAAGAGGTTCTCAAAGACCTTGTTTATGAAGTGGCTTCCTCCATCGCTTATAACCACCTTAGGTACCCGAAACCTCGGGAAGATGACACTCTTGAACAGCTTGATTACCACCTTAGAGTCATTTGTAGGGGAAGCAACCGCCTCAATCCATTTAGAGACATAATCCACTGCTACTAAGATGTATTTATTTCCATATGAAGAAGGAAATGGCCCCATGAAGTCTATGCCCCACGCGTCGAACAATTCAACCTCGAAGATGGGAACTTGAGGCATTTCGTTCCTCTTAGTGATATTCCCTGCTCGTTGACATGCCTCACAGCTCTTCACAAACTCGTGTGCATCTTTAAAAATTGACGGCCACCAGAAACCGGCTTGCAACACTTTCGTGGCTGTCTTGAATGAGGCGAAGTGTCCTCCGTAGGAAGAGCCATGGCAGTGATAGAGGATGTCCCTAGCTTCTTCCTTTGTAACACATCTCTGGTACAAACTGTCTACTCCTCTCTTGTATAAGTAGGGCTCGTCCCAAAAGTAGTCACTAGCCTCTCTCATAAACCGCTTCTTGTGATAGCTGTTGAGATGTGTTGGCTCCTCACCACACGCTAGATAGTTCACTACATCAGCATACCACGGTAGATCCTCCTCCTTGAAACTCAACACCTCTTCAAACCTCCCTTCTAGCTTTCCACAAACAGCCGTGGTAATCGCCATGAGCTGCTCTTCTGGAAGAGAGTCATCTAAGGGGAGAGACTCGTTGATCCTTAGCCGTGAGAGGTGGTCAGCGACTCCGTTTTCTATCCCTTTCTTGTCTTTAATCTCCATGTCAAACTCCTGGAGCAAGATAATCCATCTTAAGAGCCGAGGCTTAGTGTCTTTCTTCGAGTAGATGTATCGCAAGGCAGCGTGATCCGTGTATACAATAGCCTTGGAACCAACGAGATATGATCTGAACTTCTCAAAGGCGAACACTACTGCAAGCAACTCCTTCTCCGTAGTGGTGTACCTTGTTTGCGTGTCATCCAAGGTTCTTGAAGCATAGTAGATCACGTGCAGCTTCTCGTCTTTCTTCTAACCAAGAACGGCTCCCACGGCGTAGTCACTAGCATCACACATGATCTCAAAGGGAAGAGACCAGTCTGGTGCTTGGACTATAGGAGCTGATGTAAGGGCTTCCTTGATGGTCACGAAAGCTCTCAAACACTCCTCATCAAACACAAACTCAGCTTCCTTGCACAACAACCGTGTAAGAGAGTGTGCAATCTTGGAGAAATCGTTGATGAAGTTCCTATAGAACCCTGCGTGTCCCAAGAAGCTTCTGACTCCCTTGATGTTAACCGGCGGCTCAAGACCCATCATGACTTCCACTTTAGCCTGATCAACCTCAATGCCCTTCTCTGATATCTTATGACCAAGCACGATCCCTTCCTTCACCATAAAGTGGCATTTCTCGCAGTTCATCACCAAGTTTGTCTCTTCACATTGTTTTAGTACCCTGCAAAGATTCAACAAACACGCAGAAAAGGACGCACCATAGACAGAGAAGTCATCCATGAACACCTCTACCATCTCCTCTATTAGATCGGAGAAGATCGTCATCATACACCGCTGAAACGTAGCCGGTGCATTACACAAACCAAACGGCATCCTTCGGTATGTGAAGGTACCGTAGGGACATGTGAAGGTCGTCTTCTCCTGATCATTTGGGTGAATTGGTATCTGCAAGAAACCGCTATACCCATCGAGGAAACAGTAGTAAGGGTGATTAGCAAGTCTCTCAAGCATTTGATCAATAAAAGGCAAAGGGAAATGGTCTTTCCTAGTCGCAAGGTTAAGTTTCCTATAATCAATACACATCCTATGACCAGTGATGGTTCTAGTAGGAATAAGCACATCCTTTTCATTCCTTATGACCGTGATCCCTCCCTTCTTAGGCACCACGTGTACAGGAGAAACCCACGTGCTGTCACTTATGGGATAGATCACGTCAGCCTCTAAAAGCTTAAGGATTTCCTTCTTAACAACCTCTTTCAAATTAGGATTCAAACGCCTTTGATGTTCTATAGAAGAAGCGTTCTCATCATCCAAGTGTATCCTATGAGTGCAAAGCATTGGTGAAAGGCCCTTGATGTCACTTAAAGAGTACCCAATGGCCTTCCTATACTTTCTCAGCTCAGTCAGGAGCGAGTGCAACTCATCATCACTAAGGTTTTCATTCACAATCACGGGATAGGTGTTATTAGGCCCTAAGAAAGGATACCTTAGCCCTTTTGGGAGCTCCTTAAGGTCCACCTTTGGGGCTAACAGCTCACTCCAGTCATCCTCGTGGCTGTTGTTGTTGCTTTCCTCCTTGGAACCCTCCTTTGAACCCGAGGCATGGCCCTTAAGACTGCTTTCCTCCATCGCTATCCCTACTGAAATCGAGTCCTCCAGTCGATTCTCCTCTCGATGTCGTCAAGCCTTATCTCCTTTCCCAAGTGCAAGGCAATCTTCCCATTCTTCACATCTATGATAGCCTCGGCGGTTGCAAGGAATGGTCTCCCTAAGATGAGTGGATCTTTAGGCTCTTCATCCATCTCCAACACGACGAAGTCTGTAGGCACGTTCACACCACTGATTCGCACCGGTAAATCTTCAAGCAGCCCCACTGGTAGCCTCACACTCCTATCAGCCAGTACCAACGAGATCTGACAGTGTTTGAAACGAGTAAAGCCAAGCTTCTTAGCCACAGAGTGAGCCATCAGGTTTATGCTAGCTCCGAGATCACATAGGCAACTCTTGAACTCTAGAGGACCTAAAGCGCAGGGTGTAGTGAAGCTTCCTGGGTCTCCCAACTTCTTAGGAACTATCTCCTTGTGTATCACATCACTACACTCTTCACTTAGAACAAGTACCTCCTTGCTTTCCTTATTCTTCTTCACTAGAGTGTCTTTGAAGTATTTGGCGCATTTAGGCATCATTGCAAGGTAGTCAACGAGAGGTAGCTTGATCTCCACGTCCTTAAGATGCTTCTCAAAGAGGATTCTATGCTTCTCTATGAGTTGCTTCTTGAAACGGCCAGGGAAAGGCAGCTTAGGTACATACGGTGGAGGCACATAAGCTTTTTTCTCCTTAGTAGTTTGCTCAGCTTTCTTCTCAACAACTGCTTTGTCTCCTCTTCTTGGCCCTTGGATCCAAACGTTGTCAAAGTTAATCTCATCATCATCAGCCGAAGGTTTACCCTCCCCCTCTTGAATTACAACGTCCTCGTTGTTCTTGGTAGAGACCGGAGGTTCGAGCTCTTTGCCGCTTCTCAACGTTATGGCGTTAGCATACTCCTTAGGATTCTGCTCACACTTTCCCGGAAGACTATTCTGACCACTCGTACTCGCTTTCCCCTTCTCTAGCTGCTTGATCTTGTTATTTAAGTTGGTGATCTGAGTGGAGAAGTCAGTGAGAGACGAGTCTAGACGAGTGTTCATCTCGGCAAACTTCTGGTTTGTAGAGGCTTTCCCTTGTATCAGCTGTTGGAACATTGCTTGAACCGGATCAACTTGTTGTTGCATCGGTTGTTGCTGCTGAGGTGCAAAGCCCGGAGGGTAGTTAGGCGTATAACCCTTGTTACTTTGATGTTGCCTTTGGAAGTTGTTCTGCCCTTGACCTTGGAAACCACCACTCGGTTGAAAACCTTTGTTGTAAGGGATGAAAGGTTTTGCTTGTTGAGCAGGGTACACTTGATCTTTAGGGTTGGCTACGTTGGTGCTTCGGTAGGAGAGGTTGTTGTTCTGGTAGCCTTGGTTGTAGCCTTGAGGTTTGTAGTTGTTTTGTCCCGCCACCCAATTGGCTTCTTCTTGGCTCAACTCTAACTTCTCTTGATTCTCATCAGCTTCACCAACAATGTGAACATGCTTCTGATTGGCTAACACCAGCTTATCTATCTTCTCAAGCAAAGATTTCAGCTCCTTTTTGTGAGACTCTAGCTCTGATCCTCTCGGTGCACGGTCATAGTCTTCAGCGTAGTTGCCATCACTCAATGCCAAGTTTTCTATCAGCTCCATACCCTCTTCTACCTCCTGACCAAGGAAGTTCCCTTTGCTAGCTGTGTCAAGCAACAACCTGATCTTTGGTGAAGCTCCACGGTATATGGTACTGAGTAGTGTCTCCTCGCTGAACCCGTGATGAGGACAATGGATCGTGTAGTCTTTGAAACGCTCCATTGCCTCGTTGAATGTCTCATTGTTCCGTTGAGTGAAGCCGCTGATTTCGCTTCTCAACCGTGTTGTCCTGGTGCTAGAGAAGAACTTTGAGAGAAAGGCCTTCTTACACTCGGCCCATGAGGTGATGGTGCCTTGTGGGAGGGTCTTCTCCCAATGCCTAGCTTTGTCTCCGAGTGAAAAGGGGAAGAGACGCAGCTTGAAAGCATCTTCGGATATGCCATTGATCTTGATCATCCCACATACTTGCTCGAAGTTGTCAAGGTGCTCCAAGGGATCTTCCATTGCTAAGCCGTGGAACTTGTTGTTTTGCACCATGGAGATGAAACCTGGCTTGATCTCGAAGTTGTTGTTTTGTACAGGAGGAGGAGTGATCCCAAACCTATTGTGATGAGTATTGGGAGCATCTCCGGCTCCTATGATCCTTGGGGGTCTAGCCGCGTGTTGGGGTTTCCAGTACCCCTTCCTACTGCCTCGTGAGCTGGAGGAGGTCCTTCTGGATGCTCGTGTTCAGCCATAGCTTCAAAGTCAACCAAACCGTGCTGAACAATCTCCTCAAAGGCTCTGGCTTGTTCTCTGACTCTTCTTTGCCGTGAGTGACCAAGCTGATGAATATTGTCCAAAGGTGGAAGTAGATTGTTATCTCCCTGTGAACGAAGATTCATATACCTGAAAACACACGTTTGAGAGTAGAATGATTAGTAACGTGAAAAAGGTAAAGACTTAGTCGTTGCTAAGTCCCAAATCTCTATGTTCCTTAAACAGTCCTAGGATGGCAATGGCGCCATTTGATAGACACTTTATTTGCAAGGATGAGAATGCAATGAGGTTATCAAACTCAAATGCAAGACAGGTTGTAGGACAGCAAGCAAGAGAGAGTCAATCCACACCTAAGATGATAGAGAATGCAAAGAGAATACAAGGACTAATGCAAATCTAAGCGAAACGAGATGAGTTATGAGAAAATCCCTAAAAACTAGATGCAGCAACTTGAATGGAATGCGACCTATTTTAAAATTACTAGGAATGATGAAACTACCACGAGGAACAAACAGAATAATTAACGGACAAAGCTTCGAATTACTAAAATTCGACTAGTGGATCGACCATGAGATCGACCACTAGATCGAGCAATAACAATCGATCTCGTCTAAAAATGCAAGAACAGTAAAAGTAACAACCAGTATGCTATCAAAGATATAGCGAATGACGAGAGAAGATGTAAAGATGCTAAAAGAGAGGGCCTAGGGTTGAGATTCATGGTCAGGGGTTTCAAAGGTTCGACCTTGGGTTGAAAACTTTAAATCGACTCACTTTGTGAGGATCTCTAAGCCTTGAAAACTAAGCAAGATCTATCTGTGGCTTTCGGTATAGATCACTCCTTCATCCCCTCCTCCAAACCCATGGATTTTGGTGGAAAGAGAGGTCGAAGGGCATGGAAAACAGATTTTAAATGAGTGGCTTAACTAATCCCCTTAACTTCCATGGCTTATGGGAAAGGGTAACTAGTCTCTAGGGTGTGATCTTCCGAGGCTCCTGAATCCTGTCAAGGTAAGGAACCTCTCGGATCATGAAGCTCTTGGCGTGAGAGTCTTCAAGCATTGAGATCTCAACACCCTAGAAGAGATAGCCGTTGAAAACACTTAGAAAAACCCCATGATCAAAACCCTTTAGACCCCTTAATCCTCTCAACCCCGAACCCAAATAAACCACTCACTACACATATGGTAAACCAAGCAAAGCATGTAAAAGGAAACGATGAACATGAAAAGAAAACTAGATTAAGATGAAAACGATTCGATTACAAAGCTTAAGGAAAAACTCAAGTTCGACAATGGTGTTCTTCTTCAAAACCAGAGAGAAAACATACAGAAAAAGATAAGGATTGAAAGTTGTGTGGGAAAAGGACGTCGCCGCCTTCCCAAAATGGCCAAAACAAGCTGATGGTCCCCCCTTCGCTAACGGCCAAAAGTGGTTGAAAGGACAGAGATCGACTCCGAGATCGAGCGGTTCTCTCGATCATATCCGGACATCGTGTCTTCAGCTCGATCTGGGTCTCGATCATCATCGGCGAATCGAGTGTTGCATCCGATCTCGGTATCGATCTTCGGTTGGATCGGGTGGTGTACTCGATCTGGCTCTCGCTCTGCATGGCATCATTTACGTCCGTACCGTTTGATCGACTGCTTCACTCGATCCTCGTCTCGATCATTCTCCTTGGATTGCCTGGTTGGCTCGATCTTCTGGTCGATCACATCCTAGATCGACCGGCCATGCTCGATCTGCTCTTCGATCTCTGATCCTTAGCAAATATCCGAGCTTCCACGAACTGCTACAACAGCCTCAACATGTCCACGAACCTCCACGACTCCAAAGCAGCCAGAAACAACCTAAATGTGATGCAAAATGCAAGGAACATGCGTATGCTAGTGCAAGAATGCTCTAGGACTCTAAGTGATGCAATCTAACCTAAAACGTGATACAAATGCATGAAAAGCTAACTAATGAGTATGCAAAATGTATGTAATATGCAGTAACATCAATGTCTCCCATTACTTTTGGGATGAGCCATATTTATGCAAAAGGGGGAATGATGGGTTGTTCAGAAGGTGTGTAGCTGAGGAAGAGATTCCAGGAATCCTGCACCATTGCCATGGCTCAGCCTATGGAGGACATTTTGCAACATTCAAGACAGCCTCCAAGGTCCTACCGGCTGGTTTCTGGTGGCCTAGTCTGTTCAAGGACGCTCAAGCCCATATCTCCTCATGTGATGCTTGCCAAAGAAAAGGAAACATTTCCAAGAGAGATGAGATGCCTCTGAATCCTATCCTGGAAGTGGATCTGTTTGATGTGTGGGGGATTGACTTTATGGGACCCTTCCCTTCCTCTTATGGGAACAAGTACATTCTTGTAGCTGTTGATTATGTGTCAAAGTGGGTTGAAGCCATTGCTAGTCCAACAAATGATGCTAGAGTTGTGCTGAAGCTCTTCAAGACAATTATCTTCCCAAGGTTTGGTACCCCAAGATGTGTGATCAGTGATGGTGGAAGCCACTTCATCAACAAGGTTTTTGAGAGCTTGCTCAAGAAGAATGGTGTCAAGCACAAGATTACTACTCCTTACCATCCTCAAACAAGTGGCCAAGTGGAGGTGTCCAACAGAGAAATCAAGGCAATCTTAGAGAAAACAGTTGGTGTTACAAGAAAGGATTGGTCTAACAAGCTTGATGATGCTTTGTGGGCCTACAGGACAGCCTTCAAGACACCCATTGGCAGAACACCCTTCTCACTCCTCTATGGGAAGTCCTGCCATCTGCCTGTTGAGCTAGAGTATAAAGCCTTGTGGGCAATAAAGTTGCTGAATTTTGATATCAAGACAGCTCAGGAAAAGAGACTTATCAACTTGCATGAACTAGAGGAAAACCGCCTTGAAGCTTTTGAGAGCTCTAGGATCTACAAGGAGAGGACAAAGGCCTTCCATGACAAAAGGATCAAACACAAGGATTTCAAGGCAGGAGATCAGGTGATGCTAATCAACTCAAGGCTGAAGCTGTTTCCTGGGAAGCTGAAGTCAAGATGGTCAGGACAATTCAAGAGCAAGGAAGTGTTGCCATATGGAGCTGTCACTCTGTTCAGCAAGAATGGAGAAGACTTCACAGTGAATGGGCACAGGCTGAAGCCATACATAGCAAGTGAGTCTCTTGGAGATGAGGTGGACATCAGCCTTGATGAACCTCCACAAGAATGATCACCCAAGGAAAGTCAAGCTAGGGACTTTAAACAAGCACACTTGGGAGGTAGTCTCATGGTATCCTTTTGTATATATATTATGCTTTTTAATCTATCTTTTATGCTTTGCTATATTGTTTGGAATAAGGAGTCCGAATTTGGGGTTAAAAAGATCAGAATGGGACAAATAACAAGTGTATTCTGGCTGGTACCGGTCATTTGTATCGGTCATGACAGACCGATACACATATTTTCGGTCAGTAGTATCGATCATAACTGACCGATATCAGTGGAGCCAGTCTACACCAGTCAACATATCGGTCACCTGTGATTCGATATAGAAAGATGTTTGAAAGAGGGACAAATTCTCGGTCATCCATATCGACCACACTTGGTCGACATAAACATACCGTATGATTTTTGGTCTATTATGTCGACCACTGTTGATCGATATGATTCTTGAAATCCTATCGGTCACCAGTATCGATCACTCAAGATCGACACAATCATGTCGGATGTATTTCAGTCAAGTGTGTCGACCACTGATGATCGATACAAATCCCAGGAAGCATATCGGTCTCCAGTGTCGATCACTCATGACTGAAAATGCAAATTTCGGTCAGTAATATCGGTCATGAGTGACCGATACTCCATCCAGATAAGTCTCTAAAATTTTTCAAATTTCTCCTTCCTTTGGTTTGGAGCCAAGGAAGTTTAAATTCAAATTTTGAGGGGCCCCTCCTGTAGTCTGAAAAGCTCCTGAGCACTTCTGACCTTGTCCCCCACTCATTTGATTCCCTTCACTCCCCACCCATCTATTGATGAATCTATAGGCTCTTCCTAATCTCCCTAACTTCTTACTTCATTACTTGACCTCAAAGATCTTTAGCTCTCTCTTCCCTTCATTATCAGCACTCAGAATTTCTTTGAGCTTTTACACTTTCAGGTACAATGAGGAAAAGGGGCAGCTCAACAGCAACCAGCAGTAGGTTACAAAGGGAGGAAGCATCCCTATTGCCAAGCGCTGAGATCCTCATGGAAAAACTCAACCAATGTAGCTTCCAGCCCACAAGATATCCTTGCGCTCCACTATGCAAGCACTTGGGATCAACTTGGACTGCAAGACTCTCTTTGAAGGCATGGGGCTCACTGACTTTATGGCAAGAGCACTTCTATCCTACATGAACCTCACCTACCAATTCCTCTCTACCCTGAAAGTGGTGCACTATGATGATAGCCAGCTGGTGAATGGGGACGGCTGGATATCATTTCAAATTGATGGTCAAACCTCCACAATAACCTTCTTCAAGCTTGCACTGGCCTTAGATACATACAAATATACTTCATAGGAGCGCAATTTCAAGATCAGCCAAAGGCAACACAAGATGCTATGGGAAGTATTGGGGGCTAGCAAATTCACTGCAGGAACCTTGAGGAACACATATTTAAAGCATCCAGCAGTGAGGTATTCCCACATGGCTCTGGCAAACGCATTCTTCGCAAGGGGTGATACAGATATACTCACAGCAAGGGAGAAAGACTTCATGTACAACGCCATGCACCCACTGGTGATCTGCAGCACCAATGGAACACCTCTCAGACCTCCCAACAAGTACCCCTGCTACACCGCTATGGTGATGGACCACCTCTTCACCTACAAACACTGGATTTTGACGGAGAATCACCCACACATCTGCGTCGGGGGCATTGTGACAGCCATCCTAATAGCTTGTGGCGTGAACCTGGCGGAGCATACTAACAGTGCCCTACAACCACTATGGATGGACTTAGACTACCTAAGAAGCGGGCATTTCCTTGAAAGGAGCATCGGCAGCCAACACATCTACACCTTCTTCAAGGACACCAACACGGCAACCCAGTTTCTCCTTCCAAACCTTCCGCAAACAAGCATAGAGATCAGGAGCCACTTGAGCTTTTGCCCTGATGACAGCCAACTCTACCACGAGGGATCAGTAGTTGAAGAGAGAACTAACAGTCATCGAGACTTCTGCCACTAAACCAAGTACCACATCCTTTCCATTGTTATATACCATTGCATCTTTTCATTTTTGTAATATATTTTGTTGCTTCTCTCTTCCATTGCTTTCATTACACAAGAGACTGTGTAATTTAAGTGTGGGGGAGAGATTTGGGGTTTGACTTTGTGTTCTGTTTTCTTAGTTTTTCTTTTTCTTTTCACTTTGAGTCTCATGCATATCATTTATACATGTAAGGCATAGAAAAACAAAAAAAAAATCAAAAAAAATTTGAAAATCTTTTGCATTTTTTGCAAACCAAAAAGAAAGCATGTAGTTGCATTTCATTCCTTTAAGATTGAGTCTAGTGTTGACATATAGGTTGCATTGCATTTGCTTAGGGCATTATGATGAATTTTCCTTGTAAAGTGCTTAGTGTTTAGAGATGATTTCAGTTTTCAAGTGCTTAGTTGTTTGATGCATCATATGATTGCTAGAAGTTAAGGCTGAACCATGCTTAGATTGTTAGATTTGGTCTTCTCATCTCATTCTGAAAGCATTTGTTCTCTGAAAATCAACTCTATCAACTTGAACTTTAATTTGGACTTTCAATTATCATGTCTTATGCATTGAAAAGTGAATTCATGGCTACCATATACATATTTGTATCATCTTTCTCCTTTCTACCACTCTTGTTGGTCCAAATAGCTGATACTCATACTTATGGGACAGTTACATCCTCACCCTTAACCAAAACCTCCTTTTGAGCCTAAACACTATTGTGAGAGCTGTGAGGCCTTTGCCTTGCATTTTCGATTTTGTCTTGGCAAAGTGTTAGGAATAAGGCTGGCAATGATTAGCTCTCTTGTAGATATCAGCTTGCATCTTGAGGTTGATTCTAGGATAGGAGTTTTTGGGGTTTGAAAGGGTAGAGTTAGGTGGTTTGAGCTTAATGTTTTTTATCTTTTGAAAAGAAGAGGGAAAGATTTGAAATGGTAGATAAAGGGGAAACAGTTTAGTATTGTGGTTAAGCAAAGGGAAGAAAAGCTCTAAGTTCAAAAGAAAGAATTGGCGCCAACAATAAAGCTCAGAGAGGGTCCAAAGAAGAAAAACCAGACCAGGAGCAATCCACCAAAGGTGATGAACGTGCCATTACAATAAAGAAGAGCAAGTCCCAACCAAGAAGAAGCAACCACACAAGCAGAATGAAGAAGGTTTCCCCAACCATGAATAAGAAGAAAGAAAAGGGTAGAGTTTAGGAAAGGGTAGACTTAGAGGGTTCTTTTTTGGGTTTAGAAATGCTTAGGACTCATCTTTGGGAAGTGAGGGTAGAAGAGGGCTTTGAATTGCATGCATAAGTGTGCTTTTACCTTTAGCATTTTGCCTAAGATGAAGTCATTTCATTGAGTGATCCTTTATGTTTTTAACCCTGTGCTTAAATGAGATCATTATTGTCTCATAACCTTACCCCTTTTCAACCAAATGTCTTCACTTGATTTGCATAAGCATGATTCATGTTCTGAACTTAATTGAATGTTAAAGAGTTGATTGATTTGAGCATTTGCCTAAGTTGAGATTTGAGATCATTTTGAAACATGATGAGCATGGCTAGGTTCTTTTAAGTATAGCTGATTGTGTTTGCATCCTACAACTAGGCACTTGAGCATTAAAACCATCTCTTTACCTTTGCACTTTTGGAATCTGAATGCCCACTTTCAAAACTCACTCTCCCATTTGTTGATATCCCTTGTATTTACACCATTTAGGGCTGCATTTAGTAAATATTTCGGTCCTCTTTTGCATATTTTCCCTTAGCTTTTGTCCCATTTTCTTCTCCTTTAGACTTAGGTTGCATTTAGAGTATAGATTGCATTTTTTCTTGCATATTGGATGTTTTAAGGTGCTTTTGGAGCTTAAAGGAACTTGGAGGAGCTTTGGGAATGATCCAGGAGGCTAGCTGGACAGAAGGGAGCAAGAAGGATCAAAGCAGAAGATCTCTGCAGAAGTTTTCGGTCAGAGCATGGTGAATTTCGGTCTTGGGTGACTGAAATGGTGCAGTATCGGTCAGATGTGGTCGACACAAACACACCGTTCTAATTTCGGTCATGTGTGTCGATCATTGATGATCGATACAGATCAGTTTCGGTCACTCGAGGTCGACACAACTGATCGATACCAGCTCTGCCGAAGACCCTTTATTTCCAATTATGCCATTTTCGCCTAGACTCCTATAAATACGGGAAATCCCTAATTTTTGGGGACAAGCTTTTACCCAGCAGTTCTTTCTTCCTTGTTTAGACCTCTGGATTTTGTAATTTGAATCTTTGCTTCATTTCAATAAAAGTTTGCATCTTTCATCTTATTTAAGCTTTCTAATCATGATTAGTCATCTTTCTCTCTTTGATTTGGTGGCTTTAATGGTGATTAGTGAGTAGTTCTTTTTAGGGATTTGAGATGGGTTAGGTTTAGGGAATTTGAGACTTTATCTATGATTGCTTAGTGTTAATTCTTTCATTTCCTTTCTTGATTGCTGTATTTAATATTTAATTAGCCCTAGCTAAGTTGATTAAGATCTTAGGCTCATTTTATGCCCACCAAGTGTTTGATGAAATGCCTGAACTGCTTTGCAAGAGAATCGCTCATCCTAGCTCAAGAGATTGACTGTCTAGGGAGTGATTTGGCAATATAGGGTTGATAGATTTGTTTTAATGCTTGCTCCTTATCATTTCACTAATGAGAATTAGTTCTTGACTTGGTAATTAGCAAAGAGATTAGTGCCAAGAGATTGGATTAGTCATATAAATGAATCTTATGCATAAGGAATAGCATTGTGTGAGTTTGTAAGCATCATAAGTAGAGTCAAGAGTTCCCTATCACCAATTATCTCATCTCAAGTCCCATCTTTTCTCTGTTTTAAGCTCTGTTCTGAATTTGCTCTGTTTTTACTTCTACTTTGGTCATTTGCTTGCATACTTCCTTATTTGTGTTTGTTTGGTTTTTGCTTGATCGCTTAGGTTGCTAGAAGCTCTAAACCCCTTTTATATCTACTTGAATTAGGATTTCTATTGCATTCTTACTGCTTCATTTTCCCCTTTTGGATTGATAAAACCCTTTGTTATACTACAAAGAGATTAGTGCAAAGAGATTAGTGCCAAGAGATTGGATTAGTCATATAAATGAATCTTATGCATAAGGAATAGCATTGTGTGAGTTTGTAAGCATCATAAGTAGAGTCAAGAGTTCCCTATCACCAATTATCTCATCTCAAGTCCCATCTTTTCTCTGTTTTAAGCTCTGTTCTGAATTTGCTCTGTTTTTACTTCTACTTTGGTCATTTGCTTGCATACTTCCTTATTTGTGTTTGTTTGGTTTTTGCTTGATCACTTAGGTTGCTAGAAGCTCTAAACCCCTTTTATATCTACTTGAATTAGGATTTCTATTGCATTCTTACTGCTTCATTTTCCCCTTTTGGATTGATAAAACCCTTTGTTATACTACAACTGATTAGTACAAGCTTGGGTAATTGAATCAAGTCCCAAAAAGTCTTGTATCAAAAACCCCTAGTAAACCAAGATTAAACCGAAAATAAGCTGACTCGGACAGACCATATCGGCTGTGAACATCGATCCACATGTCGATATCATCTCTTCTTCTGGGTTGTATCGATGTCTCTTGGTCGATATGCACGTCGATACAAAAGGCTCCCATGTTGTATCGGTTTGGCTCTTCATGGTGTGAAGTCGATACAATCGTCTTTTAGTTAAGGCTCATCGATCAAGCAAGTCGATATGGCACCTCGGTATTGCCCTGTCCCGTGTATCGGTCTGGGACGTTGATTCACTGCTCGATATGGACTCCATTCTGCTGTATCAAGGTGTCTAAGTCGATATGCTTCCTTCATACCATGCCTTCACTGTATCGATGGTGAAGTGGTCGATACTCCTATCGATATGCTCCATATGGATCAGATGATGTCAATATCCACGTCGATATTGGTCTATCCGCCTTTGTCCTTTGCCTTGCTCCATTCCCAGCTCACATCCATTGCACCACATGACCTCCACACTCCTTCTATTACCTGAATAAAACTCCAAATGCATGCAAAATGCAATGCAGCTTCTAGAACTACACTAACTCCTAATTGTATGCAAATGGGACAAGAAGAAGCAAAATATGCATGTTTAAAGATCAAACTAGTTATGGATGCAAGCTAAAATGGTATAAATAATGGAGATATCAAATGTTCAAGAAGAGTTGTGTTGTGATGACAAACTCCAAGTGGCTTTGACAAAGGATCATGGGGAAGATGGTTACTGATAATCACTTTTAGCACGGTTATATTGCAGTGAGGTTATCAAACTCAAATGCAAGACATATTGTAGTACAGCAAGCAAGAGAGAGTCAATCCACTTCTAGGATGATAGAGAATGCACAGAGAATACAAGGACTAATGCAAATCTAAGCGAAATGAGACGGTTTTTGAGAAAATCCCTAAGAACTAGATGCAGCAACTTAAACAGAATGAAACCTATTTGAAAAATACTAGAAAGGAAGAAACTACCACGAGAAACAAACAGAATAATTAAAGGAGAAAGCTTCGAATTATTAAAATTCGACTAGTGGATCGACCATGAGATCGACCACTAGATCGAGCAGTAACAATCGATCTCGTCTAAAAATGCAAGAACAGTAAAACTAATGACCAGGATGCTATCAGAGATCAAGCGAAAGATGAGATAAGATGTAAAGATGCTAAGAGAAAGGGCCTAGGGTTGAGATTCATGGTTAGGGGTTTCAAAGGTTCGACCTTGGGTTTAAAACTTTAAATCGACTCACTTGGTGAGGATCTCTAAGCCTTGAAAACTAAACAAGATCTATCCGTGGCTTTCGGTATAGATCACTCCTTCATCCTCTCCTCCAAACCCATGGCTTTTGGTGGAAAGAGAGGTCGAAGGGCAAGGAAAACAGATTTCAAACGAATGGCTTAACTAATCCCCCAAACTTCCATTGCTTTTGGGAAGGGGTAACTAGTCTCTAAGGTGTGATCTTCCGAGGCTCCTGAATCCTGTCAAGGTAAGGAACCTCTCGGATCATGAAGCTCTTGGTGTGAGAGTCTTCAAGCATTGATATCTCAACACCTTAGAAGAGATAGCCCTTGAAAACGTTTAGAAAAACCCCAAGATCGAAACCCTTTAGACCCCTTAATCCTCTCAACCCCGAACCCAAAGAAACTACTCGCTACACATAGAATAAATCAAGCAAAGCATATGAAACGAGACGATGAACAAGAAAAGAAAACTAGATTGAACAGAAATGATTTGAATACAAAGCTTAAGAAAAATGCGAGTTCAACAATGGTGTTCTTCACGAAAACGAGATAGAAAACATAAAGGAAAAGATAAGGATCTAAAAAGTTATGGGAAAAAGGACGTCGCCGCCTTCCCAAAATGCCGAAACAAGCTAATGGTCCCCCCTTCGCTAGCGGCCAAAAACGGTTGAAAGGACAGAGATCGACTCCAAGATCGAGTGGTTCTCTCGATCATATCCGGACATCGTGTCTTCGGCTCGATCTGGGTCTCGATCAACATCGGCGAATCGAGTGTTGCATCCGATCTCGGTATCGATCTTCGGCTGGATCGAGTGGTGTACTCGATCTGACTCTCGCTCTGCATGGCGTCATTTACGTCCGTACCGTTTGATCGATTGCTTCACTCGATCCTTGTCTCGATCATTCTCCTTGGATCGTCTGGTTGGCTCGATCTTCTGGTCGATCAACTCTTAGATCGACCGGCCATGCTCAATCTGCTCCTCGATCTCTGATCCTTAGCATATATCCGAGCTCCCACGAACTGCTACATCAGCCTCAACATGTCCACGAACCTCCATGACTCCAAAGCAGCCAGAAACAACCTGAATGTGATGCAAAATGCAAGGAAAATGCGTATGCTGATGCAAGAATGCTCTAGGACCCTAAGTGATGCAATCTAACCTAAAACATGATACAAATGCATGAAAAGCTAACTAATGAGTATGCAAAATGTATGCAATATGCAATAACATCAACTCCCCCAAACTTACTTCTGGCTTCCCTCAAGCGACATAAAATAAGTACGGAAGAGAGGTTTTCAGAAAAAATGAATGGGGGTTTAAACTTTTTGCAAAGGTGCCTTTCAAATGAATCAATCTCAATGTCCTAGTTAACAGTTCTAAAATGCTATGCTTACACTCAGACTCCAAAGAACTTAGCCATACTCATCACACAAGAAATTCAAGTCATGACTCTCCCATTCCTAACAATCAAAGAAACTCATCTTTTAACATTCATTAACATTCGAACCATGAATCAAACTTATGCACTTTAAAGCAAAACACATTTTGACTAATGGTTTAGGTTATGAGCATTGAATGATCTCATTTGAAAAGGGTTTATAATTAGAACAAGGGTTTCTCTCAAAAATGGCTGAACTTGTGCATAATACTAAAGGTAAAGACAATTTATGCATACATGATTAGATTCTCATCTACCCATGTAAACTATCAAACGATCTTATACCCCTCTCATTTAACAAATTTATCCTCACTCACCACTTAAGAGTCTACCCTTTTTCTTCATAAAACTTAGCAATCACCAGATTGGTGACGAGCGTCACCCATATGCATACTTTTCTTCCCGAGTTGGATACTTCGTGGCTTCAACTTGCAATGCTCCAAAAAGCTCCAATATCTCCAGTTATGCTCCAGACATGCTATAACCTGCAAAGACTCTTCTAGGACTCTAAAAAGACCAAAAAGACTCAATAAAAAGGACTTATATGATGGTTAAAAACCATAAAAACCATGATATATCAACTCCTTGAGACTTAGCTTTTGCTTGCCCTCAAGCAAACATCAGATAAAGAATAAGATCGAGGTTTGAAAACAAGAAACAGTCAATCAGTCATCAGGAACACCATACTAGTTAGAGCTTTCGAATCCACATACCACATAGTCAACACAAGATCAAATTTCAGCCTAATCATAACAAGCTTAGCAAATCTCTCAAGTCCAATCCAAATCCCTTCAAGAAACCCAATATTTCTATTGCTAACTCCTTATTTTTATCTAAGTGTAATATCTCATCAAAGTTTTATCATCTTAATCACTTTACAGATTCTTTTCCCTTCCTAACAACTGAACAAATCAATCTCAACACAGCTCTCCTATTTTCTTTTCCCTTAATCTTTTTCCTTAGGATATTTTCGATTTTTTCACTTCTTTTTTTTTCAACTTTTACAGTCTAAGATATGGTGCTACTCAATACTTGTGTTCCTTGTGAGGAGACAGGTTCTTGAGTGTGTTCACTACTGTTGTTCCTTGTGAGGAGACAGGGTCATGAATGCACCATTCTTTGGACTTAAACTTTTAAAAACTACATCAGGGAAGATCAAAGAGAGACTGTATTTTAACCTTATTGTCAGTGTTGAAAGAGAGAATCAAGATCAATAAGAATCAATCACCAAGACAAGAAGTTTAAAGTTCATTAAGGTGGAGCTAACAGCAAATTTTTCAGATTCTCTAAGAACTTAAACCTTCATTGCTAGACGTCCTATGGTGAGACTTGTAATCAACAACTGTGGCAATGGTTCTTATCAGCAAAAACGTCCTATGGCTAGTTCCAAGAAAAACTAACAGTTTCAAAAATTTTGACTCTATAAAACAGGTTTTTGACTCAACTTTAAGACTCTATAGACATGACACAAAGCACACAACGTCAGTAACCACCTCCCCCAGACTTAAACAACACTGTCCCCAGTGTTATTAAGCCAAGAGTTGGTCAAAATGAAGCATGAGAACGTGTAAAACCAAGGTGGAAAAGTGGTACCTCGTGAAGGAGCTAGTGACGAGCGTCACCAAATTGGTGACCAAATTGGTGACGAGCGTCACCATCTCTGATACTCCAGAAATCGTCATGTTGGATGTTTAAATGCTATGCCATCATGTGTAGTCCGAATTCAAACTGTAAGAGCACTAAAAACACACATCAAAACATCCAAACAAAGCATAATACATGGTCCAACAAGTTCACAAGACATCATCCAAGCAAACTGAACAAAGGGACTCTTTTTTTTTTTTCGATTTTTTTTGTAGAAAACGAAAATAGACTAGAGTATGATAGCTAGATAACTTACCAGTGGGTTGCCTCCCACTAAGCGCTTGTTTAAAGTCATTAGCTCGACTTTGAATGCTGCTCAGACAGCTGGAATGCCTTGGAGCAGAAGGAGGCATTGAATGCCTTGGAGGAGAATGTCTCCTCATCCATGGTGGTTTGTAAGCAGTAGATGTATGAACACTTCCAAGGAAGTGAGGAACATCAGCAGGGTGGGTCGTGAGTGTGGGTGGGACATTTCGTTTTCCTGCAGAATCATCAAAAGAAACACCAAGCATTCTACGAGAATCTCGTTGCTTGCATAAGTGTGAAGCAGCTTTTTCACCTTTTAAATTCTTATTGATGAGATTAGGAGGTTTGGATTTGGTTCCAGGAAGTGCATACCTTTGCCTAGTTGCAGGTTTCTGGGTTGTGGACTGTTGAATTTTCGGATTGGCAATATATGACGCTCGTCACTGACTCTACAGTTCGAGTTTCTGCAGTTTTCCTGCAATTCAGCTCTGCAAGTGTTGTTTCCATCACATACACGTCTTCCTCCAGCAACTTGGCATTCATTAGAACCTCTTTTTCAAGCCCAGTCATGAAGATATGATCCTCACTGCAACCCTCAAACCCAACAACTTCTGCAGAAGTTTCAGATATTAGCTCTTCAACAGCCATCTTGCTCACTTGCCCACTTATATCTGATTCATTGTTACACTCAGCAATAGTGTCTTCTGAATGCTCCATGACAGTCTCTTTATCTCTAGAAGTTCTTACAGAAAAGGTCTGACCATCAATGGTAGAACTACCTCTTAACTTATCCATGTCAAAGTTCATGACAACATCACCAAGATCAAGCTCAATGTTCCCCTTTCTCACATCAATGATGGCTCCAGCAGTAGCCAAGAATGGTCTTCCCAGAATAAGAGGATCTTTAGGTTCTTCAGCATATTTCAGAACCACAAAATCTGTAGGAATTATGCAGCCTTCAATGTTAACATGAACATTCTCTAACATGCCTTTTGGGGTTCTTATGGATCGATCTGCTATGATGAGAGAGATCCCAGCTGGCTTGAAATCAGTCATTCCAAGTCTAGCAGCAACAGAGAAAGGCATCAAGTTAATACTTGACCCTAGATCACATAGAGAGTGTGGAAAACGTCCTGCAGATATTGAGCAATCAAGCACAAAGGTCCCTGGATCAGATAGCTTCTCCGGAACTCTGCTTTGAGTGATGGTATTGACTTGTTCAGAAACAGTCACCTTCTTCTTCTTCTTTGGAACTGTGCCTAAGAGAATTGCACTGATGTCTCTGGTAAGCAATGCTCCTTCCTCAGGACTTACACCATTCACAACCATTCTCTTTACATACCTTCTTAGAGCTGGTGAAAGCTTGACTGCATCAACAAGTGGGATCTCAAGCATCAGCTTGTCTATCATAGCTTTGCATCTGGCTTCTTCTATCTCCTGTTTAGACTTCCTAGGATGCTTGGGGAATGGTGTTTTGGGTTTATAGACACGTTCCTGGTCATAATTTGCAGTTACAGGCGAAGCAGCTTCGTTCTGGGGTGGGTGACGACCGTCACCAGGGGGGTGACGCTCGTCACTCACTTGTGACAACCCTCGATTCCCTTATAGGTTGGTGACGAGCGTCACTCCTCCTTGGTGACGCTCGTCACAAACCTCTGAGACAGAAAAATTTTCATCTTCAGACTCCATGAGTTGCGCGATCTGTTCTGCACTCAACCTTTTTTTCTGCACTGTTTTAAGCTCCTTTTCATTCCTGATGGTGATGGCATTAACCTGATGCTTGGGATTGATATCAGTCCTTCCAGGAAGGAATCCCTCTTGCCTTTGAACAGCTCCTGCAGTTTGAGCAACCTGCACATCAAGCTTCTTCATGTGAGAGTTCAGACTCTCAATTTTTCCATTCAGGTCTTGATACAGCGAATCTAGCTTGCCATTGAAGTTCATTGTCATCTTCTGCTGTCCTTCAAGTACCTGCTCCAGCATAGCTTCCATTTTATTGTCTTTTGGAGGTGCAGTTTGGTAGGAAGAAGAACCAAAATTCCTGCTGTTTTGGTAAGGTTTCTCAACTTCAGTCTTCTGGAATGGGGGCTTAGGAGTGTAACCAGGCGTGCTCTGTCCTCCTATAAAGGTACAATGCTGATTATTGCTGTTGTAGCCTCTGATCCATTGCTGATTTCCAAACCTTTGGCTCTGAAAACCCCCTCCATTGATGAAATTAACATCTTTCTGCTCAAATTCTTCAGGATTTTCGAAACTCTCCACTTCTGCAACGAATTGGACTAACTTCTTTCCCACCAAAAGGTTGTGCATGCTGTCCAACTTAGCCTTACTTCAGCTATTTGGTTTCCATCATTCAAACCAGCCTGCTGCTTTCTCTGAAAATCTGCATTCTTAGTGCTGTTACTGCAGGCCAAGTTTTCAATCAATCTTACAGCTTCTTCTGGTCTGTTGGTGTTGAAGTTTCCACTACTTGAAGCATCCAGCGCCATCTGATATTTCCAGTCAATGCCTCTGAAGAAGATGCCAAGCAGCTGCACATGATTGAAACCATGATGAGGATAGTCCCTTTGATAAGACTTAAACCTGATCCAAGAAGCCTTAAAAGCTTCAGTAGGACCTTATGTAAAGGATGCAATTTTCGTCCTCATGTCCTCTGATCTTGCATCATCATAGAAGTTATTCAGAAAGGCATTCTTGGTGTCTTCCCAAGTGGTCAATGAAGCAGGCTCCAGTTGCTTCAGCCAATATGCAGCCTCTCCTCCAAGAGAGTAAGGAAAAAGTTTGCAGAACAGGAAATCATTGCTGACTCCAGTAGCTTTGACACTGGAAGCCAAGTCCTCAAATCTCTCTATGTGATCCATAGGATGCTCATGAGGTAAACCATGGAATGGATGCTGGCCAACCAGCTGATAGTAGACTGGTTTAACCTCAAAATCGTTCCTCTGGAAGGCAGGAGGTCGGATTGCAGCTCTGTTGGCATAGAACTGATCAGGTCTGTTGTAGTCACCTAGAGTCCAACGCCCAGCAGCGTTATTGACAGCAGCAGGGACCCCCACGTTCTCAGCCACTTGCTGAACCTGCTGTTCAACAATGACGTTCCCCTCTTGATCAATTCTCTGCCCCTCTTCGTTCCTCCTGTTTCCATCCCTGTCAACCAAGTGACCTTCTGCATCTTCAACCAAGATCAGTGGAGCGACCATTGTAGATTGCTTCTTAGCTTTCCTGTTAGTTCTCTCCAACCTAGCAAGCTCGTCGATGCTCAAAGTCACAAGCTCCTTCTCTTTGTTGCTTCTGGTTCTGCGATTAGGCATACACCTGAAACAGGAACAAAGAAAAGTAGCTGAAAATCAGTAAACAAATAAAAACTTAGACAAAATCCTAATACTAAAAATCGATAGGCAGCTATTAGTCCCCGGCAACGGCGCCAAAAACTTGATAGGGTCAGGTTTTACCCAAATAAAACTACTGCAAGTGCACAGCAAAAGCAGTTGTAGTACAAGGGGTTATCGAATCCCAAGGGAGTAAGTAAACTACACTATCGAGTTCAGGTTCGGATTAAGCTAAGCAGAATGTAATGAATGTAATGCAAAATAACTAAAGTAATAAAAGCAAGTGGGCGTTTTTGAGACTGTTCTTAAAGTTCAGAAAGCTAAAGGCGCTAAGTCAGGACAGTTCGCAGGTTGAATCTGAGAGTGTAGAATGCATGCAATCAGGAATGAATTAAAACCGTCTTGAACATGAATCACAAAGATATAACTAATCAATTCTCATTGCAGAAGTCATCTATGTCTAAATCACAGAGTTTCAAATCTCTTTGCAAACCCTAACAACCTAAACATGCAGTAATGATCAGGTTCAATTGTTCACAAAACTCCTAAGCCAAATCTCTTTGTACTAGGGCGTTTGGCTCATCTAATACTAGTTCAGGTGATTAATAATGTTCTCACATCTATCAAACAACCTAGGGTTTCGAAATCCAGATGATGTGTCTAAGAAATCGATATGAATGCAAGCACAGATGAAGAACCAATGAATTTCCTAATAGTTTAGCAATTCTACAAACTCTTCTTCAACCTTTGAAAAGCCCTAACTTAACTAACAAACTACTCAGACAAGGTGATTTGAGAAAACATCATGAAAATAATAGATTGCATAAAAGAAATAAGAAGTATAAATAAAGGAGTTCAAAACCTGCTCTGAAGGAGTCTGATTTGTCTCTCCAAAAGCTTTTCTACAAATCTCTCTCTAAAACTCTCAAAAATAATAAGATACAAGATATATGCCAAAAGAATGGCTGAAAAACCTAATATACAAGCTAAAACACGATCTAGGGTCTTTTTGCAAATACTGGAACTTTTGGGCCAAAACTGCAATTTCTTCCCAATCTTTTAAAAACAGGCCACGACCTCCTTCCTTGGTGGGTGACGAGCGTCACCAGATTGGTGACGAGCGTCACCCATATGCATACTTTTCTTCCCGAGTTGGATACTTCGTGGCTTCAACTTGCAATGCTCCAAAAAGCTCCAATATCTCCAGTTATGCTCCAGACATGCTATAACCTGCAAAGACTCTTCTAGGACTCTAAAAAGACCAAAAAGACTCAATAAAAAGGACTTATATCATGGTTAAAAACCATAAAAACCATGATATATCAGATCCGTGTATACAATAGCCTTGGAACCAACGAGATATGATCTGAATTTCTCAAAGGTGAACACTACTGCAAGCAACTCCTTCTCCGTAGTGGTGTACCTTGTTTGCGTGTCATCCAAGGTTCTTGAAGCATAGTAGATCACGTGTAGCTTCTTGTCTTTCTTCTGACCAAGAACGGTTCCTACGGCGTAGTCACTAGCATCACACATGATCTCAAAGGGAAGAGAGCAGTCTGGTGCTTGGACTATAGGAGCTGATGTAAGGGCTTCCTTGATGGTCACGAAAGCTTTCAAACACTCCTCATCAAACACAAACTCAGCTTCCTTGCACAACAGCCGTGGAAGAGGGCGTGCAATCTTGGAGAAATCTTTGATGAAGCGCCTATAGAACCCTGCGTGTCCCAAGAAGCTTCTGTCTCCCTTAACATTAACCGGCGGCTCAAGACCCATCATGACCTCCACTTTAGCCTGATCAACCTCAATGCCCTTCTCTGATATCTTATGACCAAGCACGATCCCTTCCTTAACCATAAAGTGGCATTTCTCCCAGTTCAGCACCAAGTTTGTCTCTTCACAACGTTTTAGTACCCTGCAAAGATTCAACAAACACGCAGGAAAGGACGCACCATAGACAGAGAAGTCATCCATGAACACCTCTCCCATCTCCTTTATAAGATCGGAGAAGATCGACATCATACACCGCTGAAACGTAGCCGGTGCATTACACAATCCAAACGGCATCCTTCGATATGCATAGGTACCGTAAGGACATGTGAAAGTCGTCTTCTCCTGATCATTTGGGTGAATAGGTATTTGAAAGAAACCGCTATACATATCGAGAAAACAGTAGTAAGGGTGATTAGCAAGTCTCTCAAGCATTTGATCAATAAAAAGGCAAGGGGAAATGATCTTTCCTAGTCGCAAGGTTGAGTTTCCTATAATCAATGCACATCCTATGACCAGTGATGGTTCTAGTAGGAATAAGCTCATCCTTTTCATTCCTTATGAACGTGATCCCTCCCTTCTTAGGCACCACGTGTACAGGAGAAACCCACGTGCTGTCACTTATGGGATAGATCACGTCAGCCTCTAAAAGCTTAAGGATTTCCTTCTTAACAACCTCTTTCAAATTAGGATTCAAACGCCTTTGATGTTCTATAGAAGAGGCGTTCTCATCATCCAAGTGTATCCTATGAGTGCAAAGCATTGGTGAAAGGCCCTTGATGTCACTTAAAGAGTACCCAATGGCCTTCCTATACTTTCTCAGCTCAGTCAGGAGCGAGTGCAACTCATCATCACTAAGATTTTCATTCACAATCACGGGATAGGTGTTATTAGGCCCTAAGAAAGGATACCTTAGCCCTTTTGGGAGCTCCTTAAGGTCCACCTTTGGGGCTAACAGCTCACTCCAGTCATCCTCGTGGCTGTTCTTGTTGCTTTCCTCCTTGGAACTCTCCTTTGAACCCGAGGCATGTCCCTTCAGACTGCTTTCCTCCATCCCTATCCCTTCTGAGATCGAGTCCTCCGGTCGATTCTCCTCTCGATGTCGTCTAGATCGAGCCATTTCGCTCGATTCACTTACTCGATTTGATGTGGATCGAGTAAGGGATCGAGACGCTAAGTCGATCTCTTGATTGGACTTCAAAATGATCAGGAGGTCTCTCTCGATTGCCGACTCGATTGTTTTTCCTGATCGAGCGTTCTTCTCGATCTGTCCGTCGATTGTTGCACCGGATCGAGTTGTGTTCTCGATTACCTTATCGATCTGACTCATGGATAGAGTGATAGCGTCGATCTCGGGGTCGATCTCTAGGCAGCAACCTTCTTCATTCTTAACAATCCTCCTAGAATCCAGCAGGTTGACGTACTCCTGGGTTCTCTGGTCCACATAGCTAAACTCCCCTGGCTCCTTAGTCAGTCCTAGCTTCAGATGGTCTTCTAGAGCCAGCTCTTCCAGCAACTCATCCGCTAAAGTATCCATCGTTTCAATATAGAAAGCTTGCCTTTCAATGGTCGGCTTCTTCAGAACCTCGTTGATGTCGAAGTCAAGCCTGATCTCCTTTCCCAAATGCAAGGCAATCTTCCCATTTTTCACATCTATGATAGCCCCGGCGGTTGCAAGGAACGGTCTCCCTAAGATGAGTGGATCCTTAGGCTCTTCATCCATCTCCAACACTACGAAGTCCGTAGGTACGTTCACACCACTGATTCGCACCGGTAAATCTTCAAGCAGCCCCACTGGTAGCCTCACACTCCTATCAGCCAGTACCAATGAGATCCGACAGTCTTTGAAACATGTAAAACCAAGCTTCTTAGCCACGGAGTGAGGCATCAGGTTTATGCTAGCTCCGAGATCACATAAGCAACTCTTGAACTCTAGAGGACCTAAAGCGCAGGGTATAGTGAAGCTTCCAAGGTCTCCCAACTTCTTAGGGACTATCTCCTTATGTATAACCGCACTACACTCTTCACTTAGAACAAGTACCTCCTTGCTTTCCTTATTCTTCTTCACGAGAGTGTCTTTGAAGAATTTGGCGCATTTAGGCATCATTGCAAGGCAGTCAACGAGAGGTAGCTTGATCTCCACGTCCTTAAGATGCTTCTCAAAGAGGATTCTATGCTTCTCTATGAGTTGCTTCTTGAAGCGGCCAGGAAAAGGCAGCTTAGGTACATAAGGTGGAGGCACATAAGCATTCTTCTCCTTAGTGGTTTGCTCAGCTTTCTTCTCAGCAACTGCTTTGTCTCCTCTTCTTGGCCCTTGGATCCAAACGTTGTCAAAGTTGATCTCATCATCATCAGCCAAAGGTTTACCCTCCCCCTCTTGAATTACAACGTCCTCGTTGTTCTTTGTAGAGACGGGAGGTTCGAGCTCTTTACCGCTTCTCAACGTTATGGCATTAGCATACTCCTTGGGATTCTGCTCACACTTTCCCGGAAGACTATTCTAACCACTCGTACTTGCTTTCCCTTTCTCCAGCTGCTTGATCTTGTTGTTTAAGTTGGTGATCTGAGTGGAGAAGTCGGTGAGAGATGACTCTAGGCGAGTGTTCATCTCGGCTAACTTCTGGTTTGTAGAGGCTTGCTCTTGTATTAGCCGTTGAAACATTGCTTGAATCGGGTCAACTTGTTGTTGCATCGGTTGTTGCTGTTGAGGTGCAAAGCCCGGAGGGTAGTTAAGTGTATAACCCTTGTTGTTTTGATGTTGCCCTTGGAAGTTGCTCTGCCCTTGACCTTGGAAACCACCACTCGGTTGAAAACCTTTGTTGTAAGGGATGAAAGGTTTTGCTTGCTGAGCAGGGTACACTTGATCTTTAGGGTTGGCTACGTTGGTGCTTCAGTAAGAGAGGTTGTTTTTCTGGTAGCCTTGGTTGTAGCCTTGAGACTTGTAGTTGTTCTGTCCCGCCACCCAATTGGCTTCTTCTTGGCTCAACTCTAACTCCTCTTGGTTCTCATCAGCTTCACCAACAAAGTGAACATGCTTCTGATTGGCTAACACCAGCTTATCTATCTTCTCATGCAAAGATTTGAGCTCCTTCTTGTGAGTCTCTAACTCTGATCCTCTCGGTACACGGTCATAATCTTCAGCATAGTTTCCATCACTCAACGCCAAGTTTTCTATCAACTCCATACCCTCTTCTACCTCCTGACCTAGGAAGTTCCCTTTGCTAGCTGTGTCAAGCAATAACCGTATCTTTGGTGAAGCTCCACGGTATATGGTATTGAGTAGTGTCTCCTCGCTGAACCCGTGATGAGGACATTGGATCGTGAAGTCTTTGAAACGTTCCATTGCCTTGTTGAATGTCTCATTGTTCCTTTGAGTGAAACCGCTGATTTCGCTTCTCAACCGTGCTGTCCTGGTGCTTGAGAAGAACTTTGAGAGAAAAGCCTTCTTGCACTCAGCCCATGATGTGATGGTGCCTTGTGGGAGGGTCTTCTCCCAATGTTGAGCTTTGTCTCCGGGTGAAAAGGGGAAGAGACGCAGCTTGAAAGCATCTTCGGATATGCCATTGATCTTTATCATCCCACATACTTGCTCGAAGTTGTCTAGGTGCTCCAAGGGGTCTTCCATTGCTAAGCCGTGGAACTTGTTGTTTTGCTCCATTGAGATGAAACCTGGCTTGATCTCGAAGTTGTTGTTTTGTACAGGAGGAGGAGTGATCCCAAACCTATTGTGGTGGGTATTGGGAGCATCTCCGGCTCCTATGATCCTTGGTGGTCTAGCCGCGTGTTGGGGGTTTCCATTGCCCCGTCCTGCTGCCCCGTGAGCTGGAGGAGGTCCTTCTGGATGCTCGTGTTCAGCCATAGCTTCAAAGTCAACCAAACCGTGCTGAACAATCTCCTCAAAGGCTCTTGTTTGCTCTCTGACTCTTCTTTGCCGTGAGTGACCAAGCTGATGAATGTTGTCTAAGAGTTGTAGTAGATTGTTATCTCTCCTTGACCGAAGATTCAGGTACCTGAAAACACACGTTTGAGAGTAGAATGATTAGTAACTTGAAAAAGGTAAAGACTTAGTCTTTGCTAAGACCCAAATCTCTATGTTCTCGAAACTGTCCTAGAATGGCAACGACGCCAGTTGATAATCACTTTTAGCACGGTTATATTGCAGTGAGGTTATCAAACTCAAATGCAAGACATGTTGTAGTACAGCAAGCAAGAGAGAGTCAATCCACTTCTAGGATGATAGAGAATGCACAGAGAATACAAGGACTAATGCAAATCTAAGCGAAATGAGACGGTTTTTGAGAAAATCCCTAAGAACTAGATGCAGCAACTTAAACAGAATGAAACCTATTTGAAAAATACTAGAAAGGAAGAAACTACCACGAGAAACAAACAGAATAATTAAAGGAGAAAGCTTCGAATTATTAAAATTCGACTAGTGGATCGACCATGAGATCGACCACTAGATCGAGCAGTAACAATCGATCTCGTCTAAAAATGCAAGAACAGTAAAACTAATGACCAGGATGCTATCAGAGATCAAGCGAAAGATGAGATAAGATGTAAAGATGCTAAGAGAAAGGGCCTAGGGTTGAGATTCATGGTTAGGGGTTTCAAAGGTTCGACCTTGGGTTTAAAACTTTAAATCGACTCACTTGGTGAGGATCTCTAAGCCTTGAAAACTAAACAAGATCTATCCGTGGCTTTCGGTATAGATCACTCCTTCATCCTCTCCTCCAAACCCATGGCTTTTGGTGGAAAGAGAGGTCGAAGGGCAAGGAAAACAGATTTCAAACGAATGGCTTAACTAATCCCCCAAACTTCCATTGCTTTTGGGAAGGGGTAACTAGTCTCTAAGGTGTGATCTTCCGAGGCTCCTGAATCCTGTCAAGGTAAGGAACCTCTCGGATCATGAAGCTCTTGGTGTGAGAGTCTTCAAGCATTGATATCTCAACACCTTAGAAGAGATAGCCCTTGAAAACGTTTAGAAAAACCCCAAGATCGAAACCCTTTAGACCCCTTAATCCTCTCAACCCCGAACCCAAAGAAACTACTCGCTACACATAGAATAAATCAAGCAAAGCATATGAAACGAGACGATGAACAAGAAAAGAAAACTAGATTGAACAGAAATGATTTGAATACAAAGCTTAAGAAAAATGCGAGTTCAACAATGGTGTTCTTCACGAAAACGAGATAGAAAACATAAAGGAAAAGATAAGGATCTAAAAAGTTATGGGAAAAAGGACGTTGCCGCCTTCCCAAAATGCCGAAACAAGCTAATGGTCCCCCCTTCGCTAGCGGCCAAAAACGGTTGAAAGGACAGAGATCGACTCCAAGATCGAGTGGTTCTCTCGATCATATCCGGACATCGTGTCTTCGGCTCGATCTGGGTCTCGATCAACATCGGCGAATCGAGTGTTGCATCCGATCTCGGTATCGATCTTCGGCTGGATCGAGTGGTGTACTCGATCTGACTCTCGCTCTGCATGGCGTCATTTACGTCCGTACCGTTTGATCGATTGCTTCACTCGATCCTTGTCTCGATCATTCTCCTTGGATCGTCTGGTTGGCTCGATCTTCTGGTCGATCAACTCTTAGATCGACCGGCCATGCTCAATCTGCTCCTCGATCTCTGATCCTTAGCATATATCCGAGCTCCCACGAACTGCTACATCAGCCTCAACATGTCCACGAACCTCCATGACTCCAAAGCAGCCAGAAACAACCTGAATGTGATGCAAAATGCAAGGAAAATGCGTATGATGATGCAAGAATGCTCTAGGACCCTAAGTGATGCAATCTAACCTAAAACATGATACAAATGCATGAAAAGCTAACTAATGAGTATGCAATATGCAATAACATCAGTTACTTGGATAAGGAAAGCTTGGGGGTATAAGCTAAGGCTAGACTCTCACAAGGTCATGGAAGAAGAGGAACCATTTGAGAAGCCGGAATACACAAGGACAAAAGTGCTTTCAGTTCAAGAAGCTGGCTGTCCAAGCAATGAAGCTGGTGCCAAGGAGAAAAGTAGCTTAGAAGAGGACTTGAGTGAGCTCAAATCACCCAAAGTGGAGCTCAAACCTCTTCCTAAAAGGCTAATGTATGTCATCTTAGGTTCTCACTCTACTTATCCTGTAATTGTCAATGATAACCTCAGTCATGATGAGATCCTTGCTCTTGTCAAAGGGTTAAAGAGGTTTAGGAGAGCCATTGGATATTCACTAGATAATATCCAAGGCATTTCTCCTAACCTCTGCACTCATAGGATCCATCTAGAGAATGAGACAAAAACTTCTGTTGAACCTCAAAGGAGACTGAATCCTAATCTGAAAGAAGTAGTTAAAAAAAAAGAAATCTTAAAGTTGCTTGAAGCTGGAGTGATCTATCCTATCTCAGAAAGCAAATGGATCTCACCAGTCCATGTGGTGCCTAAGAAAGGAGGGATCACTGTAGTAAAAAAACGAAAATGATGAGCTAATTACCACTAGAACAATAATTGGTCATAGGATGTGCATAGATTACCGAAAATTGAATTCTGCTTCTAGGAAAGATCACTTCCCTTTGCCATTCATAGACCAAATGTTAGAAAGATTAGCAAATCATAAGTATTATTGCTTCTTAGATGGCTATAGTGGATTCTTTCAAATCCCTATCCATCCTAATGTTCAAGAGAAAACTACTTTTACTAGCCCTTATGGCACAGTTGTTTATAGAAGAATTCCTTTTTGTTTATGCAATGCTCCTGCAACTTTTTAGAGGTGTATGACCTCCATAATTTCTGACTTGCTTGAAGAGATGGTTGAGGTATTCATGGATGCCTTTAGTGTCTATGGATCCTCCTTTGTTGTCTGCTTGTCCAATCTTTCTCAGGTTTTACAGAAGTGTGAAGACACTAAGCTGGTTCTGTATTGGGAGAAATGCCATTTCATGGTTCAAGAAGGTATTGTGCTGGGTCACAAGATTTCAGCGAAGGGGATAGAAGTGGACAAGGCCAAGATAAATGTGATGCTGCACTTAGAGCCTCCAAATTCAGTGAAGAGCTGATTTCTATTGGAGGTTCAGCAAGGAATTCTCAAAGATAGCAAGACCATTGACAAGGCTTCTGTGCAAGGAGACAGGATTTGTCTATGATGAAGACTGCTTACAAGCTTTCCTCTGCCTCAAAGAAGTTTAAGTGAGTGCGCCCATAATACAAGTACCAAACTGGGATCTCCCTTTTGAGATCATGTGTGATGCAAGCAACTATGCTGTTGGAGCAGTCTTGGAGCAAAGAGTAGATAATAAGCTTCATGTTATCTACTATGCCTGCAGAATAATGGATGAAGCTCAAACAAGATATGCTATGATATCTCTTGTATTTACACCATTTCAGACTGCATTTAGTATATGTTTTTGTTCTCATTTGCATGTTTTCCCTTAGTTTTTGCCCCATTTTCTTCTCCTTTTAGACTTAGGTTCTATTTAGGGTATAGTTTGCATTTTTCTTGCACTTTGGATGTTTTTAGGTGCTTTTGGAGCCAAAAGGAGTTTGGAGGAGCTTCGGGGATGATTCAGGATGCTAGCTGGATCAAAGGGAGCAAGAAGGATCAAAGCAGACAATCTTTGCAAAGGTTTTCCGGTCATAGCACGGTGAACATCGGTCAAGAGGTGAGCGATACCAGATTTTCGGTCACCAACATCGGTCATGGGGTGACCGATGTAAGCACATCGATCACCAGCATCGGCCAGGAGTGATCGACACAAACACAGCGGATCAATTTCGGTCACCAGCATCGATCACTGCCAGACCGATGGGATCTACATCGACCACAGATGACCGTTGTAACTGACCGATGTAAACCCAGTCCAGACCACTTTTTATTTATACTTTTGCCATTACCCTAGGGCTTCCTTCTCTAGGCTATAAATAGCCTCCTTTTCCAGATTTTCGACAAGTCTTGTCAATTTACTGTTCTTAAGCATTTTCTTTAAGTTTGTATGACAAATCCTTTGCTTTATTTAATATATTTGAGTATTTGCCTTTAATCTTTCTTTATTCTCTCTTCTAATCATGATTAACATCCTTTTCCTTTATGATTTGGTGTTAAACATGAGTATGAGTGAGTAGTTTGCTTAGAGTTTCTAGATGTGGTAGATTAGGGGAATTTAAGACTTGATTAGGATTTGTTTAGTGCTTCAGTTTATGGGTTCCTCTCTATTAATCTATTATTAATGCTAGATTTGTCTTGATCAAACTTATCTAGGTTGTTAGCTTTCTCTTATGCCCACCAAGTGTTTGATGAAATGCTAATCTTGTTTAATAGAGGATTTGCTGGTCTTGGCTCAAGAGATTGACTGTTTGAGGAGCATTTTGACTTGAATAGAGTTGTTTAGTATTGCTTGCTTGATGTTTTAACACTAATGAGAGTTAGTTCTTGTTATGATGTTTAGCAAAGGGCTATTTGCCAAGAGATTGGATCTAGCTTGCTTGATTGTGAACTCTATGTGTAGGAATCACCATTGCTTGCTTATTTGCTTGATCAATGTAGTTTGAAACAGCCTTAGTTGATGTCTAAATTCCCCAAAGTCAATAACCACATCTAGGAACTTGCTTTTCCCTTGTTTAAATCTCGGATTTGCTCTGTTTTGCTCTGTTTTTCTTGCTTAAATCTGCTTAGTTTGCCTTTGTTTTCACTCTCTTTGTTGATTGACCACACTAGGGTGTTAGAACAGTTGCTTAGGCAACAAAAAAATCTTTTCATGCTTGCTTGACTTAGAGATTTCAGTCTTAGCTCTTCTGTTTTCAACTAATCCCAATAGGATTGACATTTAAACCCAATGCTACAATAACTAGTACAATGGGTGATTGACATGAGAGGCTAAAACCCTTGTATCAATTTGGCGCCGTTGCCATTTGGGATTTATGTTTAAATTATTAGAGTTTGTAGAATCTTTAAGATCAAGATTTTAGTTTTCTTTGGTTACTCACTCCTTTCTAAGTGTTTTCATTTCAGGTGAGTTACAACAAACAACAAGATGCTATACTATCAAGACACTACATACAACAACTTCTTCCAAGAGCCTCTACCTATGCACTACATTGAAGAGAGCTGCACTCCTTCCCCCACTCAAGACCAACCCTATGTTCCTACATCTGGATCAGCTGACATTAGGAGGATGATCATGGTAAACATCAATCTCCAGACCATTGGAACTATGGAGATGAACAAGAGATTTGTTGAGCTGCACAAGAGGATAGATTATGTTCGTGATGACCTTCATGCCAAGTTTGATGACCTGGACTCAAGGATACATCTCTTGGAGTACAGCCAAGATGATGCACAAACACCAAGACTTCAGGACACTCTTCTTAGACAAGCTGCACACAAACCTCAGGATTTCTGCCACTTACTCACTGAAGAGGCAGAGGAAGCAGAAGAGGAATTCACTGATGAAGATGCTTCATTGGAAGAGCTTGGCATCATGATCCAAGAAATGATATTACATATGGACAGGCTAAAGGTTTAGTATGGAGGAGAAATAAGAAGGAGCAACATCACTGATCAAGAAGCTCAGGAAATTGTAGGGAAGTTTCTCCATGGCCTTGATGAAAGCTTAAACAGAGAAGAAGAACAGGAAAGAGCAGCACTGGAAGCTGCTCAGAAAGAGGAGGCTGAGAAAACCCTTGCTGCTGCTGAAGAAGCAGCCACAGCAAAACACACTGATGCTGATGAAGAACCACTTGAGACACACAATGCTTTGATGGTCTTATCTAACAACACTCCTCAAGACTCCAAGGAATTCTTCCATCACCAAGTGGGAAATTCTTCAAGCAGTAATGAGAAGGGTAAGGAACTTGCAGTTCAGAACTGCAAACCACCAGTCTCCTACCCCACAATGCATTTCACAAAAGCCAGAATGGAGATGTACACAAAGTTCAAGCAAGACATACAAGATGCTGGAATAAAGCTCCCACATGGCACCACTTTGCTAGAAGTGAAACATCAAATTAGGTTCCTGAAAGAAGTTTTTGACAAGCTGGAGGTGGTGGAACCAATCCTTGAGAATGTGGGAGCTGAAATGAAAAGAAGCAAGATGATGAAATTATTGCCAAAGCTCCCCAACCCAGGAAAATTCCTCATCACTTGTGAGCTGGAGATGCTTGACAATGTCAAGGCCTTATGTGATTCAGGATCAACTGTGAATGTCATGTCTCTCCATCTAAACCAAACTCTGGGAATCAAGAAACTGCTGCCATCCAGGACCTCTATCACTTTTGTGGACAACACCTCCACAAGGCCTCTAGGCATGGTGAAAGACTACCCCTTGAAGATTGGAGAATGCCTAGTGCCAACAGACTTTGTAGTCATGGAGAAAACATATTCCAGAGAGGTACCACTTCTTCTAGGCACACCATTCTTGGCAACAGCAGGAGCTCAGTTAGACTTCAAGAGAGGTTCAGTGATTCTAAAGAATGTTGATGAGTTCAAAGTCTACAAGATTGACTCTCCTTCCATAGTTTAGTGTGGGGCAACTGAGCAAGAGAATGAACAGTGGAAGCTTCCAGATAATTTGGAGGATGCTATGAATCTCACTATGAGCATGTTGATAAGCGATGCTTTACCTACTGAACCAAGGAAGACACAAGATGATGTGTTGAAGCTTGAAGAGGGTTTGAAGGATAATGAAAGTTTAACCACCAAGGATGAGAAACCATCAACCACACCAAATGTCAAAAAGAAAAAGCATTGGATGTCAGCTTATGGCAAACCCAAGCAACCATCAAAGGGAACATGGGTTTGGAGAAAGAATGAGGTAGGAGCACCAGCTCCATCAACCGCTACTCACTAGCCCCCAAGTAAGCAAAGTCAAGCTTAGTGACTTTAAACAAGCACACTTGGGAGGTTTTCCCATGGTATTCTTTTGTATATATTATGCTTTCTAGTCTATCTTTTATGCTTTGTTATAGTGTATATAAACATGAGTTCGAATTGGGGGTTGAGAAAGTTTGAAGGGGACAAAGAACAGGTATTTTCTGGCTGGCATCGATCAACTGTATCGGTCATGACAAGACTGATAAACTCTTTTCGGTCATAAATTTCAGTCATGTTTGATCGATGTCAGTGGAGCCAGTTTACACCAGTCAACACACCGGTCACTTGTGATCGATGTGGAAGGAATTTTGAAAGAGGGACACATTTCGGTCATCCACATCGGTCAAGCTTGATCGATGTAAACCCACAGGATGAATTTTGGGTCGAGTGTATCGATCATGTGATGACCGATGTTGTCCCCAGGAAGCACATCGGTCGCCAACATCGATCAGTTATGACCGATACGGACTTTTTGGTCAGTAACAACAGTCATTTGTGACCGATGTTCCACCCGAGGTAAGTATTTCATTTTTCAAAATATTTTCCCTCCTTTTGTTTGGAGCCAAGGGAGTTTAAATTTTAACATTAGATCCTTCCTAACCTCTTTCTTAGCTTCTGAGCACTTTTGTTTTTGTCCCCCACTCTTTTGATTCCTTTCGTTCCCTCACCAACCATTGATTCCTTTGGTACCCTCTCCTTCTCTCTATTTAAACCAGCAACTTCTTCACTTCTCCTCACACTTCAACTCACTCCTCTTCTCACCCAAAGCAAGAAATTACTAGTTCTCTCTCTCTCTCTTTTATTGCTTTCTCTAAGTGCTCAGAGGTTCCAAAAAGGATTGCTTCCTAAACTATCATTCCTTTGCTCTTAGGCTTTGCATGTGTTCATAACCGCTTAGTCTATGTTTTTAAGAGCAAGTGTTGATTGGTTTTAAGTGATGTGCTTTGATTTTGCAATGTGGAATTGTTTTGGATAAGCAAGTTAGATGTTGAAGCTTTGCTTAATGTTCATTTATCTCATTACTTGCTTATTTTCATTACTTTGCAAGATCATCATCTCTTTTTGCCTAAGAAACATTTTGCTAGATTCTCATGCATAACTATCTATCTTTTGTGCATTCTAGCTTATCTAACTGCTAGCTTTTGATTTCCTCTTGCTTTGTAGAAGTTTAATATTGTTATTAAGACTTGTTAGACTTTTCTTAGCCTAGAGAGTTTTCATTTCAAGCTTTCAGTTATTAGGTTCTTCAGCTTTTGTTTTTTCACTTACCCTGTTTTCAAGCTTTGCTTTTGAAGGTACCATGGGAAGAACAAACATAGCTGCTGGGAAAAAGGGAAAAGCACCTCAGGAAGGAGCCACTACCTCACCACGAGCAACCAAAGACAAGGGAAAAGGTGTTGCAGCTGAGACTTCATCCAAAGCCGCTGGAAAGAGACCAGCTGGAGAGAAAGGCGCCAAGCAGAGAGGCAAGGGAAAGGCTGCTGAGGAAGATATTCCATCCAGGAAGCACAGTGCTAGGGAGCTCATGGTGGGGTTCAGTCGATGCACCTTCAAGCCAACAAGGTACCCAAGCTCCACCACAATGAAGGAGCTAGGGATCTACGAAGGCTGCATCTCCATCTTCGAGAACATGGGGCTTACAAAGCTGTTACAGCCTCTTCCCTCCTATGAGCGCTTCACTCACCAGTTCCTCTCCACTCTCAAGGTGGTCAACTATGAGATGAGTGAGCTTCCTGACCATGATGGATGGAACTCCTTCAAGCTTGGAAAACAGAGGTTCACAATCACATTCCAAGAACTCTCTAAGGCGCTGGGGCTAAGCACCTATTTTCAAAAAGGAAAGAAGTTCTTAATCCATGAATCACAATACCCAAGGCTATGGGAAGTAACTGTCGTTGGGGAATTCAGAGCTGGAATTACAAGGAACCAACACTTGAAGCATCCTGCAGTTAGATATGCACAAAAGGTTCTTGCAAACACATTTTTTGCAAGGAAGGAAACCTCACACCTAACTGGCAAGGAAAGAGACTTCCTCTACAACGGACTGTATACCAGTATGGGCGTCAACCCACCAAGCAGATTCCTATGCCTTGTGAGACTGTTGATGGAGCAGCTGCTAACCTACCAGAGCTGGATTATCAACAAAGGAAAAAGGAAGAGGAATCCCCAACTTCACATTGGAGGAGTTGAGACAGCTATACTCATAGCTTGTGATGTGAATCTTGAGGAACATGCTGGAGATGCTCTAGATCCTATCTAGATAGATATGGATTCCCTGAAGAGAAGCCATTTTCTTGAGAAGAGTATTCAAGGCAAGCATATCTACCAATTCCTCAACAATCACCAAGAGCAAGTAAGAGTCCTTCTCCCTAATCCAGGGCGCACCTCCTTTACCACAAGGACCAACATCTGCTTCATTGTGAGTGAGGAGGAGCTCTACACAGGCGGCCCTATCCCTGGAGAGAGAGAGAAGAAGACAGTGAGGAAGGAAACACTGAAGAGATTGGAGAAGAAGAAGAAGAAGATCACCAATGGAATGCTACTGCTGGCACTGAAGGCCAAGGAAGAACCTATGAAGAAGATGAGCTTGAAGAAGAAGAAGTGTTGAGCTACAGCTCAAGGCAGTTCCACTTCAAACCCTATGAATCACCCAATCAAGGAGGCTCTTTGAAGATAGCTCATGAGCACATCAATGCTCTCCATAAATGGTGTAAATTGCAAGACAAAGCCATTAAGGGGTTGATGAAAATGGTTAGGGGGAAGTTCATGAAAGACAAAGCAACATCAGCAAGAACTTCCCACCAAAGCCCCACTCATCAGCATACACTTCACCAAGAAGAGCAAGCACATCAAGATGAGCCAACTGAATAGGACGAAGCTGTTTGGAACCCTCATTGAAGACACTCTTTCCATGCACAGCCGAGTGATCAATGGGGGACATGGGCACAACCAAGAGCTTCATCTTATGAGCCAAGTACCCATGTACCATCAGCTTGGGAACCAACTCCCACTCCCTCTTCAGTTCAGGACACATGGCAATGAGGTCAACAAGGGAACTCTTCTCAAGCAGAGCAGTTATGGTCAGGCTGGGTTCAACCACCTGAAGAAGCAGAGCATTCCACAAAGGCTTATGAGAGGAGAAACAAGAGGAGAGCTAGCAAGTCTCCTCAGACCTCAGGATCATCCCACCACTCCTACCACTGAACCAAGTACCACATCCTCTCCATTGTTTATACCATTGCATCTTTTTAGTTTTGTATTATATTTTGTGCTTCTCTCTCTCATTGCTTTCATTACACAAGAGACTGTGTAATTTAAGTGTGGGGGAGAGATTTGGGGTTTGACTTTGTGTTCTGTTTTCTTAGTTTTTCTTTTCCTTTTTTCTTTGAGTCTCATGCATATCATGCATTCATGTAAGGCATAGAAAAACACAAAAAATTGAAAGATTTGAAAATTTTTGCATTTTTGCAAACCAAAAAGAAAGTATGTAGTTGCATTTCATTCTTCTAAGATTGAGTCTAGTGTTGCCATATAGGTTGCATTGCCTTTGCATAGGGCATTATGATGAATTTTCCTTGTAAAGTGCTTAGTGTTTAGAGATGATTTCAGTATTTAAGTGCTAGTTGTTTGATGCATCATATGATTGTTAGAAGTTAAGGCTGAACCATGCTTAGATTACTAGATTTGGTCTTCTCATCTCATTCTGAAAGCATTTGTTCTCTGAAAATCAGCTCTATCAACTTGAACTTTAATTTGGACTTTTAATTAGCATGTCTTATGCATTGAAAAGTGAATTCATGGCTACCATATACATATTTGGATCATCTTTTCCTTTCTACTACTCTTGTTGATCCAAATAGCTGATCCTCATACTTATGGGACAGTTACATCCTCGCCCTTAACCAAAACCTCCTTTTGAGCCTAAACACTTTTGTGAGAGCTGTGAGGCCTTTGCATTTCATTTTCGATTTTGTCTTGGCAAAAAAGTGTTAGGAATAAGGCTGGCAATGATTAGCTCTCTTGTAGATATCAGCTTGCATCTTAAGCTTGATTATAGGATATGCGTTTTGGGGTTTAAAAGGGTATTGTAAGTGGTTTGAACTTCATGCATATATGTTTTGAAAGAAAAGGAAAAGATCTGAATGGTAGAAAAGGGGAAACAGTCTAGAATTGTGGTTAAGTAAAGGGGAGAAAAAGCTCTAAGTACAAAGAAGAAAGGTGCCAGCAATAAAGCTCAAAAAGGTCTAAAGAAGAAAGATCAGACCAGGAGCAATCCACCAAAGGTGATGAAGGTGCCAGTACAACAAAGAAGAGCAAGTCCCAACCAAAAAGAAGCAACCCCACAAGTAAAAAGAAGAAGTTTCCCCAGCCATGAAGAAGGGTAAAAGGTAGAGTTTAGGAAAGGGTAGACTTAGGGGGTTCACTTTTGGGGTTTAAAAGTACTTAGGATTCATCTTTGGGTAGAATGGAGCTTTGATTTGCATGCATAAGTGTGCTTTTACCTTTAGCATTTTGCCTAAGATGAAGTCATTTTCATTGTGTGATCTCTTTTGTCTAATAACCCTTTGCTAAAATGAGATCATTTTCATCTCATGACCTTACCCTTTCAACCAAATGTCTTCACTTGATTTGCATAAGCATGATTCATGTTCTGATCTTAATTGAATGTTAAAGAGTTGGTTGATTTGAGCATTTGCCTAAGTTGAGATTTGAGATCATTTTGAAACATGATGAGCATGGCTAGGTTCTTTAAAGTATAGCTGATTATGTTTGCATCCTACAACTAGGCACTTAAGCATTGATACCATCTCTTTACCTATGCACTTTTGGAATCTGAATGCCCACTTTCAAACCTCACTCTCCCATTTGTTCTTAATTGCTTGAGGACAAGCAAAAGGAAAGTGTGGGGGTGTTGATATCTCTTGTATTTACACCATTTCGGACTGCATTTAGTACATGTTTTTGTTCTCATTTGCATGTTTTCCCTTAGTGTTTGCCCCATTTTCTTCTCCTTTTAGACTTAGGTTCCATTTAGGGTATAGTTTGCATTTTTCTTGCACTTTGGATGTTTTTAGGTGCTTCTGGAGCCAAAAGGAGTTTGGAGGAGCTTTGGGGATGATTCAGGATGCTAGCTGGATCAAAGGGAGCAAGAAGGATCAAAGCAGACAATCTCTGCAAACGTTTTCGGTCATAGCATGGTGAACATCGGTCAAGAGGTGACCGATACCAGATTTTCGGTCACCAACATCGGTCATGGGGTGACCGATGTAAGCACATCGACCACCAGCATCGGCCAGGAGTGATCGACACAAACACAACGGATCAATTTCGGTCACCAGCATCGATCACTGCCAGACCGATGGGATCTACATCGACCACAGATGACCGTTGTAACTGACCGATGTAAACCCACTCTGAACCTCTTTTTATTTACACTTTTGCCATTACTCTAGGGCTTCTTTCTCTAGGCTATAAATAGCCTATTTTTTCATATTTTCGACAAGTCTTGTCAATTTAATGTTCTTAAGCATTTTCTTTAAGTTTGTAAGACAAATCCTTTGCTTTATTTAATATATTTGAGTATTTGCCTTTAATCTTTCTTTATTCTCTCTTCTAATCATGATTAACATCCTTTTCCTTTGTGATTTGGTGTTAAACATAAGTATGAGTGAGTAGTTTGCTTAGAGTTTCTAGATGTGGTAGATTAGAGGAATTTAAGACTTGATTAGGGCTTGTTTAGTGCTTCAGTGTATGGGTTCCTCTCTATTAATCTGGTATTAATGCTAGATTTGTCTTGATCACACGTATCTAGGTTGTTAGCTTTCTCTTATGCCCACCAAGTGTTTGATGAAATGCTGATCTTGTTTAATAGAGGATTTGTGGTCTTGGCTAAAGAGATTGCCTGTTTGAGGAGCATTTTGACTTGAATAGAGTTGTTTAGTATTGCTTGCTTGATGTTTTATCACTAATGAGAGTTAATTCTTGTTAAGATGTTTAGCAAAGGGCTATTTGCCAAGAGATTGGATATAGCTTGCTTGACTGTGAACTCTATGTCTAGGAATCACCATTGCTTGCTTATTTGCTTGATCAATGTAGTTTGAAACAGCCTTGTATCATGCTACAACAGAAAAGGACCTCTTAGCAGCTGTCTTTGTATTTGAGAAGTTCAGAAGCTACTTAGTGGGGTCTAAGGTAATAGTCTACACTGATCATGCTGCACTAAGGCACATCTATGCCAAGAAAGACACCAAGCCAAGACTCCTTAGATGGATCCTCCTCTTGCAAGAGTTTGACATCGAGATTGTGGATAAGAGAGGCATTGATAATGGTGTAGCTGATTACCTTCCCAATCAATGATACTCTACCAGAAGAGCAGCTGCATGCTTTAGGAGTGAAGACAGCTGAAGTGCTAAGCTTAGAAGAGAACAAACTGCCTTGGTATGCTGACTTTGTGAACTACTTGGTTATTGGCCAGATACCACTGAACCTCAACTCACATCAGAAGAAGAAGTTCTTGAGAGATGTCTCTCACTACTATTGGGATGAACCTTATCTCTACAAGAGAAGGAATGATGGATTGTTCATAAGGTGCATAGCTGTAGAAGAAGTTCAAGTAATTCTACATCATTGCCATGTTTCAGCCTATGGAGGTCACTTTGCAACCTTCAAGACAGCCTCAAAGGTACTTCAAGCTGGCTTTTGGTGGCCTAGTTTGTTCAAGGACGCCCAGGCTCACATCTCCTCATGTGATGCATGCCAAAGGAAGGGAAACATCTCCAAAAGAGATGAGATGCCTCTGAACTCTATTCTTGAAGTGGATCTGTTTGATGTGTGGGGGATTGACTTTATGGGACCTTTCCCTTCATCCTATGGGGATAAGCACATCCTTTTTTTGTGGATTATGTCTCAAACTGGATTGAAACCAATGCCAGTCCATCAAATGATGCCAGAGTTGTGCTGAAGCTTTTCAAGATAATCATCTTCCAAAGGTTTGGTGTTCCAAGGTGTGTGATAAGTGATGGTGGAAGTCATTTCATCAACAAGCTCTTTGAGAGTTTGCTAAATAAGAATGGTGTTAAGCACAAGGTTGCCACTCCTTACCATCCTCAAACAAGTGGTCAAGTGGAGGTGTCTAACAGAGAGATCAAGGCCATCCTAGAGAAGGCAGTTGGTGTTACAAGAAAGGATTGGTCTAATAAGCTTGATGATGCTTTGTGGGCTTACAGTATAGCCTTCAAGACACCCATTGGTAGAACCCCTTTTTCACTCATGTATGGCAAGGCTTGTCATTTGCCTGCTGAATTTTGACATCAAAACAGCTCAGGAAAAGAGACTCATCAACTTGCATGAGTTAGAAGAAAACCGCCTTGAAACTTTTGAGAGTTCTATGATCTACAAGGAGAGGATAAAAGCCTTTCATGACAAGAGGATAAAACCCAAGGACTTCAAGGCAGGAGATTAGGTGCTGTTGTTCAACTCAAGGCTGAAGTTGTTTCCGGGAAAGCTGAAGTCAAGGTTGGTAGGTCCATTCAAGATCAAAGAGATGTTACCATATGGAGCTGTGACTTTGTTTGGCAAGGATGGAGAAGACTTTACAGTGAATGGGCATAGGCTGAAGTCATACATGGCAAGTGAGTCCATTGGAGATGATGTACACATCAACCTTGAGGATGCTCCATAAGAGTGATCAACCAAGGAAAGTCAAGCTAAGGACGTTAAACAAGCACACTTGGGAGGTATTCCCATATTATCCTTGTACATATTATTGAATTTTATGTTTTTGTTTGTGTTTATTTTTTTATCCTAGGAGCAAGTGGGGTTTAAAGCAAGTTGTTAGCTGAGTTGATGCATGTTCTAGCCAGCATCGGTCACTTACATCGGTCGGGGTTGACCGATGGGGACCACATCAGACACCTACATCGGTCAGATGTAATCGATGTGATCCACCTGAGAGCTACATCGGTCAACAGCATCGGTCAATACTGACTGATGCGCCTACATCGATCACCAGTATCGGTCATGGATGATCAGTGTGAATGGGCAGGAAGTTTTGATAACTACATCGGTCAACAGCATCGGTCTGGAGGGACCGATGCAATCCTCTATTCTGCCAAAACTCCTTTTAAGGTACACAACTCCACTCCTTTCCTTCTGAATCCTTCTGTATTCATTCTGAGTATTCCTGTCACTCTCCTTCAAGCATCTATTACACAAGAGACTGTGTAATTTAAGTGTGGGGGAGGGTATTGCATTTGACATTGTGTTTTGTTTTCTTTTTTTCTCTTTTGCACACTTGAGTCACACGCATTCATCCATATGGCTTCTCCTTGTATTATTATTAGTCCCAGATGATTATTTCAAGCATAGTTACTCCATTTTCTTTGTAAACATTTTTGGAACCATAAAGATCATTTAGCTGCATTTACATAACTAAGATTGAGTCTAGATGCATTTCATATATTTCATACATTTGCATAGGGAGTAGATGATAAACACTTGTCAAGATGTTAATGTTTGAGTTGTTTTCAATGCTTTCGTTATCTGTTTTTTGACTGCATTGTAGTGAGTTTGAAGCTAAGGCTGCGTCATATCTTGACTATTTGCATTGATATTCTTGTATGCTGAAGTTTGCTTTGATTTGATGCCATCTCTGTTTATTAGAACCATAATCTTGACATTTAATTATCATGTTTATCCGTTGGGAGTGATCACATGGCTACCCATATACATACTTGGATTATCTTCTTCCCTTCTTACCACTCTTGTTAATCCAAGTAGCTGATCCTCATCATTATAAGACAGTTAACCACACCCTAACCCAATCCTTCTTTCTAAACTTAAACACTATTGTGAGAGTTGTGAGGCCGTGCTTTGTATTATTTTCGATTATATCATAGCAAAAAGTGTTAGGAATAAGGCTGACAAGAAGAAGCTCTCTTGTAGACACCAGCTTGCATTTTGAGCTTGGTATTAGGTTAGGAATTTGGGAAAGGGGTAGTATAAGTGGTTTGAGTTTCAATGTTTATACCCTTTGAAAGTAGATGAAGAAATATGGGGATGGTAGTATGGGGGAAACAAGTTAAGTTTGTGCTTAAGTATAAGGGAGAGGAGCTCTAAGTGTTTAGGAAATGGAAGGCGCCAACAGCAACAAAGTTTACAAAGGTCATTCCAAAAGGAGAGATAAGACCAAGCATTCCACCAAAGGTGAAGAAGAATGGCGCCATTTATACAACAAAGAAGAGCAAGTCCCAACAAAGAATCAACCACACAAGCAAAAAGAAGAAGGAGTTTCCACAAACATGAAGGAAGAAAAGATCAAATTCTTTGGGAAAGGGTAGACTTAGGGGTTTCATTTTGGGCTTTAGAAGATAATAGGTTCATCTTGGGGTAAAAATGGTAGAAGAGAGCTTTTACTTGTATGCATATGTGTGCTTTCTTCTTTAGCATTTTGCCCAAGATAGAGTTATTTCATTGAGTGATCCCTTATGTCTTTTAACCCTTATCTGAATGAGATAGTTTTCATCTCATGACCATTTCCCTTTAACAAAGTGTGTTCACTTGATTTGCATAAACTTGATCCATTGGTTACCAATCAATGAATGTTAAACAGTTGGCTGATTTGGATGCTTGTGTAAGCTGAGCTAGAGTGCATTGTTTGCAATGATAGGTATGGCTAAGGCTTTTGAAGTAGAACAATCTTTTTGCATCTTAGAACCTATAAATTGAGCACTGATTCAATTTTTCCATTGGCATCTTTAGTTTTGAGCTCCCACTTTCAAAACCTCACTCTCCCATTTGTTCTTATTTGCTTGAGGACAAGCAAAAGGCAAGTGTGGGAGGGTGTTGATATCTCATACATTTACATCATATAAGCATGCATTTGGTTCATGTTTTTGTCTCCTTTTGCAAGTTTTCCTTCTCTTTAGTCCCATTTTCTTTTCCTTTTAGACTTAGGTTGCATTTAGGTTGTAGTTTGCATTCTCTGTGCATTAAGGATGCTTTTAAGTACTTAAGAAGCTATTGGGAGCAAGAAGGAAGTGTAGGAATGGTTCAAGGAGTTAGCCAAGCTGAGAAAGAGCAAAAGGTGCTAAGGAAGGCGATTTCTGGTGTTCCATCGGCCATGGCATGAAACATATCGATCAATGGGGACCGATGCAAAGCAGCAGAGAAGCGGGTGAATCCCATCGGTCATCTGCAACGGTCACTTGTGACCGATGAGAAGAGACAGGATACCTGCATCGGTCAAGACTGACTGATGGGATCTAAGCGAGTGTCTGAAGATTCACATCGGTCATCCGTATCGGTCATCAGCAGACCAATGAAAAGCAAACGAGTCGAGCATTGGTCATCCCCATATGTCACTTATGACCAATGCTGACCCGGAACGAAGACAACTTATTTACAATTTTGCCAATTTATTTAGACTCCTATAAATACTTAAAATCTCTAATTTTTGGGAACAAGCTTTTATCTAGCAGTTCTTTCCTCTTTTGTTTTTGTTTTTGTTTTGATCTTTTAGTTTGAATCTTTGTTCCATTTCATTATAAGTTTGCCTTTATCTTCTTGTTTAATCTCTCTAATAACAATTTGCTATCTTTTTCTCTTTGAATTGATAGTTTTGCTGGTGATTAGTGAGTAGTGACTTAGGGATTTCAGATTGGTTAGGTTTAGGGAATTTGAGGCTTGATCGATGATTGCTTAGTGTTAATTCTTCCATTTCATTTTGTTGATTGCTGTGTTTAATGCCTGATTAGCCTTAGCTAAATTGATTATGATCTTAGGCTCATTTTATGCCCACCAAGTGTTTGATGAAATGCCTGAACTGCTTTACAGGAGAATTGCTTGTCCTAGCTCAAGAGATTGACTGTCTAGGGAGTGATTTGGCAATATAGGATTGATAGATTATCTTAATGCTTGCTGTTTGTCATTCCACTAATGACAATTAGTTCTTGATATGATGATTAGCAAAGAGATTAATGCCAAGAGATTGGATTAGTCATACAAATGAATCTTGTGCATAAGGAATAGCATTGTGTGAGTTTGTAAGCATGATAGGTTGAGTTGATAGTTCCCTTACACCAATTATCCCATCTCAAGTCTTGTCCTTCCTCTGTTTTTAGTTCATTACGAAATTTCTCTGTTTTTGCTTATGTTTTAGTTGATTTGCTTGCTGTTCACTCTTAGTTTGGTGTTACGTTAAGTTCTGTTTGATCACTTAGGTTGTTAGACACTTCAATCGTATCTATATCTTCTTGAATTAAGAGCTCTATTGCATTCCTACTGCTTCAATCTTCCCCTTTTAGATTGACATAAAACCCTTACTATAATGACTAGTACAAAGGGTGATTGAGAAAGAGACTCAAAACTCTTGTATCACCCCACACTTAAATTACACAGTCCCTTGTGTAATAAAAGCTTGAGAGAGGTGAATAAAACATACCAAAACTAATTGCAAAAGAATGCATAAAGAAAGGAGTGGAGTTAGGTACCTTATAGGAGTTTTTGGGAGCTCGATGTTAGAGCTGGATGTGAACTCTTGAACTCCCGGGCTGGTTACATCGTGTGATGTCGTTGGTTGATGTTGGGACATCGAGCAGAGCCTATTTGATGCGAGTGCTCGATACGTTTGCCTCAACTCTCGGGTTGTTTACATCGCACAATATGTTCACTCGATGTGCTTCGATTCTTCTCCACTTTTGCATATCGTGCGTTGCTAGTGCTCGATGTGCCTCACCTAACTCTCGGGCCATTTACATCATCCCATGATCTTGCTCGATGTTGCTTGAGACTCTTCTTGGCTTTAAGACATCGCGCGATGTAGCTGCCCGATGTGTCTTAACTCTGCTGACATTGAGCTCCTCTACTCGATGCTTATACTCGATGTCAGCCACATCGAGCATTGCATGCTCAATGTTGGAGCTCGATATCAGGCAGAACATGAGAAGATGTTTTCCAATCCAACCAACCACCTGCATTGAACTCCTCTTGCCTATAGGATCAAAAGAAAGACATAAACACAAACTTAAAATGCAATAATATATACAAGGATACCATGGAAATGCCTCCCAAGTGCGCTTGTTTAACGTCCTAAGCTTGAATTTCCTTGACCCATCACTCTTGTGAAGGGTCTTGAAGATGAATGGAAATCTCATCTTCAAGGGACTCACTTGCCATGTATGGTTTCAGTCTATGGCCATTCACTGTGAATTCTTCTCCATCCTTATTAAACAGGGTAACAGCTTGATAGGGCAATACGTCTTTGATCTTGAAAGGTCCTGGCCATCTTGACTTAAGCTTTCTAGGAAACAACTTCAGCTTTGAGTTCAACAGCAGCACCTGATCACCAGCCTTGAAGTTCTTGGGTCTTATCTTCTTTTCATGGAAGGCTTTGGTCCTCTCCTTATAGATCTTAGAGTTTTCAAATGCTTCAAGGCAATTTTCCTCTAGTTCATGGAGGTTGATGAGCCTCTTCTCTTGGGCAGTCTTGATGTCAAAATTCAACAGCTTTGTTGCCCATAAGGCCTAGTACTCTAGATCCACAGGAAGATGGCAAGCTTTACCATAAAGGAGTGAGAAGGGTGATCTTCCAATGTGTGTCTTGAAGGCTGTCCTATATGCCCAAAGAGCATCATCAACCTTATGAGACCAATCCTTCCTTGTACCAACAGTCTTCTCCAAGATAGCTTCGATCTCTTTATTATACACCTCCACTTGACCACTTGTTCGAGGATGGTAAGGAGTAGCAACCTTATGCTTTAACACCATGCTTCCTTAGCAAACTCTCAAAAACATTGTTGATGAAGTGGCTCCCTCCATCACTTATAACTCCTCTTGGAACACCAAACCTTGGGAAGATGATTAATTTAAAAAGCTTCAGCACAACCTTGGCATCATTTGTTGGACTAGCTACTGCTTCAACCCACTTTAAGACATAGTCTACAGCAACAAGGATGTATTTATTCCTATATGATGAAGGGAAAGGGCCCATAAAGTCAATCCCCCAAACATCAAACAGTTCCACTTCAAAAATAGAGTTTAAAGGCATCTCATCTCTCTTGGAGATGCTTCTCTTCCTTTGGCATGCATCACAGGAAGAGGTGTAAGCCTGGGCGTCCTTAAACAAACCAGGCCACCAAAAACCAGCTTGAAGTACCCTTGAAGCTGTCTTAAAGGTTGCAAAGTGACCACCATAAGCTGAGCCATGACAGTGATGTAAGATTCCCTGAACCTCTTCTTCAGCTATGCACCTTCTGAACAATCCATCATTCTCTTTCTTGTAGAGATAAGGTTTATCCCAATAGAAGTGGGAGACATCTCTGAAAAAATTCTTCTTTTGATGTGAGTCAAAGTTCAGTGGTACCCTGCAAATAAAATAACCAAATAGTTCACAAAGTCAGCATACCAAAGTAGTTTCTCCTCTTCTAAACTCATCACCTCTACTGTCTTCATCCCTAAAGCATGCAGCTGCTCTTCTGGTAAAGTATCATTGATGGGGACAAAATCATCAGTCCTTGGCCTTGAGAGGTGATCAGCGACACTATTTTCAAGGCCTCTCTATTCTACAATATCCATATCAAACTCTTGCAAGAGGAGTATCCATCTGAGTAGTCCTGGTCTAGTATCCTTGTTGGCATAGATGTGCCTTAGTACAGCATGATTAGTGTAGACTATCACCTTGGACCCAACTAAGTAGCTTCTGAACTTTTCAAATGCAAACACTACTGCAAGAAGCTCCTTTTCTGTTGTGTCATATCTGGTTTGAGCCTCATCCATTGTCCTACCAGCATGATAGATGACATGCAGCTTCTTGTTTACTCTCTTTCCCAAGACAGCTCCCACAGCATAATCACTTGCATCACACATGATCTTAAAGGGGAGATCCCAGTTGGGAGCTTGGACTATGGGTGCACTTACTAGAACTTCTTTGAGAGTGAGGAAATCCTGCAAGCAGTCTTCATCAATGACGAATTCTGTTTCCTTGCACAGCAGCCTTGTTAGCGGTCTTGCTATCTTTGAGAAGTCCTTGAGGAAGCTATTATAGAAACCAGCATGTCCCAAGAAGCTTCTGATTCCCTTGACTGAATTTGGAGGCTCTATACGCAACATCACATCTATCTTGGCCTTGTCTACTTCTATCCCTTTCTCTGAAATCTTGTGACTCAACACTATGCCTTCTTGCACCATGAAATGGTATTTCTCCCAATTCAGAACTAGCTTAGTGTCTTCACATCTCTGTAAAACCTGAAAAAGATTGGACAAACAGACAACAAAGGAAGATCCATAGACACTAAAGTCATCCATGAATACTTCCACCATCTTTTCAAGTAAATCAGAGAAAATAGAGGTCATACATCTCTCAAATGTTGTTGGGGCATTGCACAGTCCAAATGGCATTCTTCTATATGCAAAAGTGCCATAAGGACATGTGAGAGTGGTTTTTTCCTGATCATTAGGGTGAATGGATATCTGGAAAAACCCACTATACCCATCTAAATATCAATAATATTGATGATTAGCTAATCTTCTAGCATCTGGTCTATGAATGGCAAAGGGAAATGATCTTTCCTAGATACAACATTTAGTTTTCTATAGTCTATGCACATCCTATGACCTGTTATGGTTCTAGTAGGGATTAGCTCATCATTTTCATTTTTTACTACTGTGATTCCTAGTTTTTTAGGCACCACATGGACTTGTGATACCAATGTGCTGTCTGAAATATGATAGATCACACCAGCATCAAGCAATTTTAAGATTTCCTTTTCAACAACTTCTTTCAGATTAGGGTTCAATCTCCTTTGAGGTTGAATTGATGATTTTTTCTCATCCTCTAGATGGATCCTATAAGTGCACAGGTTAGGAGAGATGCCTCGGATATCATCTAGTGAATATCCAATGGCTCTCCTAAACTTCTTTAGCTCATTGATAAGAGCAAGGATCTCATCATCACTGAGGTTATCATTGACAATTACAGGATAAGTAGAATTAGAGTCTAAGAAGACATACCTTAGCCCTTTAGGAAGTGATTTTTCTCCACCTTTGGCGTTAGGTTCCTTTATTGAAGAGCCAGCTTCATGGACTGAGAGAACCTCTTTCTCTTTGTAACCCAACTCCTCAGATGGTTCCTCTTCTTCAGAGGCCTTTGTAAGACATTTTGGATACGATCCATGGGAATAAAAATTGCATTGAACTAGCAAGTGGTTTGTTGTGGTGAAAGTAATGCACTTTAACATGTCGTCTTGGTTTTGAAAGAGGCTCATGTTACACTAGCTTATGCTAGTTTTGTAATCTTTTAAAGCCCATTATCAATCTTCAAAACATGTGAAACCATTAATACATGGGGTTTTTAGTGAAACTTCCTCTACTTAATTAAATGTTTCATAAAGTGTTAATTCATGAGACTGAGACTCCCTCCAAAACTCCTGATTATTAATGACTTTAGTATTAATGTGGGGAATTGACCATCGTTTCCCATGTAAGAAATGGTTGTTTTGCGATGTCTAAATTCTACATCCTAAAAAGAAAAAAAAGGAACTTCATGATTATGCATATTGGCCAACAATGGAAATATATTATCTAAAAGATTGGGATTTTGAATCTGATCACCGATAAGGTCTAAGTTTTACCCAATTATTTTATTACTGCAAGTGCACAGCAAAGCAGTTGTAGCACAAAGGGTTGTCGAATCCCAAAAGAGTAAGCTATTACACTATAGATTTTAGATTTAGATTAAGCTAAGCAGTAAATAATGAATATAATGCGTAATAACTAAACAAATGTAAGCAGGCGATTTTGATTTATTGTTCTAAAGTTCAGAAAGCTAAAGGCGCTAAGTCAGGATAATTCGCAGGTTGAATCCGATAATGTAGAATGCATGCAATCAAGAATGAATTAAAACCGTCTAGAACTCGAAACATAGTGATATAACTAATCAATTCTCATTGCAGAAGTTATCTATGCCTAATCTACATAATTTTGAATCTCTTTGCAAATTCTGACAAGCCAAGCAAGCATTAATGATCAGGTTTCAATTGTTCACAAAACATCTAAAACACATCTCTTTGCGATTATCAGTTTTGCTATCTAATACTAGTAAGGTGATTAACAATGTTCTCACATCTCTTAAACAACCTAGTGTTCGAAATCTAGATGATCAGTTCTAGAAATCGATATGAATGCAAGCACAGAAGAAGAACCAATGGATTTTCCTAACAGTTTGGCAATTCTACAAACTCTTCATCAACCCTTAAATCATCCTAACTCAACTGGCTGATTACTCAGACATGATTATGAATGAACAACACATAACTGAATAATACTGTATAAAATAGATAAAAGTAGAGATACAAGGGTTCAAAATATTCTCTAAAAGAGTACATGATTTCTCTCCCTCAATGCTCTGAAAACTATCTCTCTTAAAAGCTTTCTAGAAAATCAGATACAAGATACAAGCCAACAATGACTGAAAAATCTAATATACGGGCTAAAACACGAGCTGGGGTCTTCTTGTAAATAATGGAACTCTAAGGTCAAAAGGGCATATTCCTCTCAATCTTTTAATAAAACCACACGATCCTTCTCAAATGTGGGTGACGAGCGTCACCCTTGAGTGGTGACGATCGTCACCAGTGCAGGATAAGCCTTCTGAGTTGCTTCCTTCGGGAATGATTCTTGCTTTGATCCAAAAAGCTCCAAAACCTCCAATTGTGCTCCAATCATGCCATAACCTGCAAAGACTCTACAAAGACTCTAAAAAGACAAAAAAACTCAATAGAAGGACTTATATCATGGTTGAAAACCATAAAACCATGATATATCACTCCCCCAGACTTATCTTTTGCTTTCCCTTAAGCAAACATCAGACCAAGAACATGGTCGAGGTATGAAAACAGAAACAATCAGCTAACCTTAGAAACGCCACATTGATCAGTACTTTCGAATCCACATACCACAGATCCAACACAAGATCAAAGTTCAGTCTACCTATCACAAGCTTAGCTATCTCTCAAATCCAGTCCAATCCCCTTCACGAAATCCAAAATCTCTACTGCTAACTCCTTTCATTTATCTAAGTGTGATATCTCATGAAGCATTTATCAACTCAATCACTTATAGATTCTTTTCTTTCCCTTCCTTAACACTGAACAAGTCAATCTCAATACAACTCTCCTATTTTCTCTTCTATTGATCTATTTTTTGATTTTTTTGATTTTTCAACTTTTTCTCATTTTTTTTACGGCCTAGACATGATGCTACTCAATACTTGTGTTCCTTGTGAGGCGACAGGTTCTTGAATGTTCACTACTGTTATTCCTTGTGAGGAGACAGGGTCGTGATGCACCATTCTATAGACTTAAACTCTTAAAAGCTGTATCAGGGAAGATCAAAGAGAGACTACACCCAAACATTCTTGCAAGTGTTGAAAGAGAGAATTAAGATCAATGAATATCAAGCCCCAAGATGAAAAGTTAAAAGTTCATTAAGGTGGGGTCGACATGACACATAAGTTTTTAGGTCTCAGTCAATCACCCCTCTATGTTAATCAATTGTAGTATAGCAAGGGTTTTATGTCAATCCAAATGGGTTTGTTGAAAGCAGAAGAGTTGTGAGCAGAGATCTATAAGTCTAGCAGAGCAAAGAAGGTTTTTGTTGCCTAAGCAACTTATCTAACAACCTAAAATGATAAACAACTAAACAGAATTCAAAAGAAGCAATCTAGCAATGACCAAAAGAGACAGAATAGAGCAAAATAAACAGAGTACTAAGAAAATTCAAAATTCAATAAAAGAGAAAGCAAGTTCCTAGATGTGGTTATTGATTGATAACAGTTTTTTAACGTGCAAGCAAGGAGGTTATCAAAACTCAAGCAATACACAGTTGTAGTACAGCAAGAGGTATCAATCCAATCCTAGGGAGCAGGAAGAGCAAAGAGAATACAAGGATGAAGCAAATCTACGCAAATTGGTAAATGATTGGTAAAACCTAGGAAAACTAAATGCAACGATCTAATGCAATGCAAAACAATTTTAAAATCCCTGGAAGAGGGTTAACTACCACGAGGAACAAGCAAAAGATGAAAAAAGCAAAGCTACTAAAAACTAAAAATCGACCAGTGAATCGACCACAGGATCGAGCACTGGATCGAGCAGAATGGATCGATCTAACAAACAACTTTAAGCAAATGACTTTTGATGAACAGGATGCAAGCTAAATGACAAGTGTATGATGAACAGAGGTTTAAAACACTAAAAGAGAGGGTTTAGGGTCGAGGTTCATATTCAAGGGTATCAAATATTCAAGCTTTGGTTTAAAAACATTTAGATCTACTCTTCTAAGAGGTTTCTCTAAGCCTTGAAAACAAAACAAGAACCATCCATGGCGTGTGGTATGGTTCACTTCCTCAATCTCTTCTCCAAACCCATGGCGTTTGGTGGAAAAAGATATCGAAGAGCAAGAAAGACAGATTTCAAACAATGACCTAACTAATCCCTTTTACAACCATGGCATGTGGGAAAGGTAAGATTAGCCTCTAGGATCTGGTTTTCCAGGACATCTGAATCCTGTCAAGGTAAGACAGCCTTTGGTTCATAGAGACCTCTTCCAAGGCTCTCTAGGTCCTAAGATCCCAAGATCCTAGAAGAGAAGGTATGAAGAACAAAGAAAACACAAAGCTTTGAACCCTTTGAACCCTTTTGAATCACCTCAACCCCAAAACCCGAAACGACTACTCACTACACATGTTTAAGATCAAATCAAAAGCAATAAACGATAAGATAAGCATGATTAACGATTGATTAAAGAAAAACTTGCTTGATATTAAAAGATTCAAAGGTTCAAAAACGAAAAAGCTTAAGCTGTTCTCCAATGGCGAATCGCCTAACTTAGAGAGATGAAGGAAAAAACAGAATGAAGATAAGATAAAGGTGATGGCTGCTTTTGCCAAAATTGGCTAAACCGTTAGCTGGTCCCCCTTTCGCTAGCCGCCAAAGACAGCTGGACGGATAAGGCTCGTCTGGGATCGACTTTGAGATCGACCAATGTGCTCGACCATCTTCAGAAATCGCCTTGCTCCTCTCGATCTTTTGGTCGATCTGGTTGGAGGGATTGAGTATCTTCCAAGATCTACGTCTCGATCTTTGGATGATCGAGTCTTGGTCTCGATCTGGCTCTCGTTCTGCATGGCGTCATTTACGTCCGTACTCCAGTTTGATCTCCTCTCTCGATCTCGGTCTCGATCCTTCCTCTTGAATCGACTTGGTGCACTGGATCTTCTGGTCGATTTCATCTAGATCGACCTGCCTTGCTCGATCCGCTACTCGATCTCGGGTACTTCGCATGCCGAGCTAAGTTCTCCATGTATCCACGATCTCCACTTTGAACCTCCTCGCGTCCACATAGCCTGCGCAACTCCATAGTGCTCCAAACAACTTGATAATGATGCATATATGCAAGAAATATGCAAAATGCGAATGCAAGGGGATCTAGAACCTAAAATGCAACAAATGGATCAATCTAGCCTATAATGCAAGATGAATGCATGAATAACTACTCTAAATGCATGCAAAATATGCAGAATATATGGTAATATCAACCCCCCCAAACTTGCCTTCTGCTTGCCCTCAAGCAAACATAATTCTAGAAGGAAGAGAGGTTTTAAAAACGGGGGTTTAAGCTTCTTGCAAAAGTGTTTTTCAAATGAATCAATTCAATGGTCTTAGTTCTTAATCCTAAGATGCAATGCACACACTCATACTCCAACGAACTTAGCCGTACTCATCACATAATGAATTTCAAATCATGACTCTCATATCCCAAACAATCCAAGAATCCTATCCTTTAACATTCATTAAGCTCAAAACCAAGAATAACACTTATGCACTTTAAAACCGGATACACTTGGCTAAGGGACAAGGGTTGCGAGATAAAAATGAATTCACTTACAAGGGCTATTCAAACAAGGGGTTATCTCAAAGAATGGTTGAACTTTCACATAATGCTAAAGGTGAAGACAATTGATGCATACATGATTAAACCTTCATCTACCCATGCATACTAATCAAAGATCATAGAACCCTCTCCCATTTTTCTTATCTTTTAAAGCTCACTCACCCTCCTAAAGACTGCCCTTATCACCAAGGCAATTCGCCTAGCAAAAACCCAAGTAAAAGCATTATTTTAAATCTCTTTAGGCTAATGGAAAGGCTGAAAACATACTTAGCTCTTTTCTTTTACTTTGATAGCTCTCTACTCATTTTTTTTTTCCTTTTCTTTTAAAACACTTGGCCTTTTGGCTCTTTTCTTTTCTTTTTTCTTTTTATTATGAGAGCTACCTTCTTAGATAAACTTAGAGCTTTTATTTTTAAAACACCAAGCCTTCCACTTAAAACCACTGAAACCTTTTTAATTCAACTTCCAAATATCAAACTCTTTAAACCGAAGCAAAACAAAGCAATCCCTAAGAACACCCGCCCTATCCTAAGCCTAAAACTAGCTTCAAAATGCAAAGCTAGTATCAATACGAAAGCCTAAATGTAACACTTTATTCTATGTTCAACCGAAAAAAGGCCTCACAAAGATTTAACACACAAGAACATTGGCTTGAAAGGAAGGTAAGGTAAGGGTGGGGAAATCTATTTAGGCTTACAAGAGAGTTGTAAAAGGAAGAAGAAAGCCTAAATATGTATAAGTAATCTGTGTATCCTTTTTCAAATGCATAAGTATGATAATTAAAAAGATTCAATTTAAAGTTCTCACTTATTAGGATAAGATTCAATTCATGAATGTTCAACTTAAGCCACGAAAATCAAAACACAGGGTCCAAGTATGGTTAGAGCTTACTTTCAAAGAGTGTACAATGCATCAAATGACTACTAACTAGGGCCTTGAAACAATTCATGAGCTTAAAACACTTTTTAAAGAAAAACTTTAACCCCTTATGCAAATGTAAACAACCTAGATGCTCAAAAACTCTAGACTCAATCCTAAAATGTTGAACAAAGTGAATGCAACTACGTGAATGTTTTTGAAAATTTTTGAAATTTTTAAAAATTTTACCAATATTTTTGTTCTTTTCTGTGCCTTAGGATGTATGCAAGAATCAAAGGATGATAACAGAAAATAAGAAGAAAGAAAACATGTCAAACACACCACACACTCCCCCAAACTTGAATGACACCGTCTCAGTGGCAAACAAATTGAAAGGAGTTCAAAACACAAAGCAAAAACAAAGAAAACATGCGTGGTATATACAAGGGATGGTTGTTGGTACCTCGGAGCTAAGTAGTGCTAGAGCTTGAGGTTGTTCCAGATTTCTTGCTCTTCTTAGGATCGTCGTGAGCTACTGCCTTGCCTTTGTCCTTTGCAGCTCCTTCATGAACCGAATGTCGAGCAGGTAGGACGGTGCTTCTTTGAGGCTCACGTAAAACGATCCCACCAGTTGATCTCCTCCTCTTCTCGGGCTGCTCGACTTCTTCGCTTACAGCCTTCTTAGGTGAGCTCCCTTGAAGCGCCTTGACCTTCTTGGCAAGCTTCTTGATTACCTTGCTCTGCCAATTGTTTATTTTCCTTTGCATCTCTACAACAGAAGCAAGGAACTTCTGGGTCTTAGTCTGCAGCTCAAAGTCGACCTTGGGGAGAACAAAGCTTTCGGGCATTTCATCATCCGAGGCAGGAGACTCTGATCGCGGGCGAGCAGCTTGTGGAAGGGCGGCTGTAGCTCCTAAAGGGGCAAAGCACTCCTCTACACTCGGCAAGAACTTGATGTTGCCAACTCCTTGCAGCTCGGTTTCCTCCTTGTTCGGCAGTATGCACACTCTCTTCTCATTGTCAGTGTCGATGAACAGATAGGCAAAGAAGCCCTCGGCTGGCGTGCGTCCCAAGCTATCTGTGTTCCTCATATAGATCTCATCCATGAAAGCTCTCTCCAGAACAGGAGTGAAGTCTTGAAGCGGTACGCCAGCTTGCACAAACAAGGGGGTGAGAAAGCCTCCTATAAGCGCCGAGCTTGTCATGCATCGCAAGGCATATGCCTTGTATTTCACCCATGAGGCAGCTAGGATACACCCATAGTTCACGTCATTGCCGAGCTCTCCCTCCATTGGCTCGTCCTTCTCCTTGGGATTGCAAAGCAGATGCTTAACGCCTTGGATAAGGAAGCAAAGCTCGGTCTTCGTGACTGTGGGGGCTACGGACCGTCCACTGAAGGTGTTGGCAATCAGCTTGAGCGTGTACCTTAGCACCGGACTCCTCACTCTCTTGATCTTCGCCGTATTCGCCTTGTAGTCATCGTTGCTTATGAGATCTCACAAGTCATTGGCTTGTGTGAAGGGAGGGAACTCAACCTTGTTGGCAGCAGCGTTGAGGCCATAGTCTTGATAAAGCTCTGGGATTGAGAGACGAAAGGCTTGACGTTTGATCTTGAAGTTGATGTGGCCTTGAGAAGGATTAGGGATGCTCGGGTTCTCATATACGAACTCCAAAGTCGCTAGGAAATCGATTGTCACCTTGGGAAAAGTTGGGCAGTCCATTCGTGATATGCACTGGAGCCCTATGTTCTTGAGGAGTTGATCAAAGTCTCCCAAGATCCTCATCTTAGCTAACAGACCTCTATCCGCGAACTTAGTGGGATCGAACCCCCTAACATCTAGTATTCAAGCAAAGCAATAAAAATGAAATTTTCCAAAATATTTTGAGCAATTAATAGAAAATACCTTTGCAGAGTTTGAAAACAGATGTTGTTAGCCTTTAGGAAAAACAAATATCACTCTCTCTTGCTTAGAAAACTCGAAACACAAAAAAATGAGAGAGTGTGTGTTTGCTTGAAAATATAAAGGCCAACAAAAATCTAAAACCATGGGCAAGCTAGTGGTTTTCTGACGAAAGTGTGGTCAGGGCACATCTTTTATGGTCAAAGATTCCTGCCTTGACCACAGTTTAAATTTAAAAATAGGAGGGAAAGAAGGAAATAGGGGAAAGAAATTGTTACCTCGGCACGAGATCGAGTCCATTTGGTCGATCTAGGACTCGATCTCATGCCCATATGGCTAGGATCGAGAGGTTTGATCGATCAAGGACTCGATTCAACTTGCATCGAGTCTTAGATCGATTGTACCGTCTCGTTCCTTGACTTTTGGTTAACCAGACATTGGTCCTTGGATCGAGCTACGTGATCGATTTGAGGGTTGATTTGGCTTATATCGAGTGGAAGATCAAGTTGACTGATCGATCTGTCATTGAAGGATCTTCTCGAGAGAAATTAGATCGGTCGATCCAGATTTGGACCAATTTAAATTGTTGTCAAGGCAAATTAGATCGGTCGATCCAAACTCCAAGAATTTCCCGAGACATTTTAGATCGGTCGATCTAGATGGGACCGATCGATCCGAACTCATCTAGATCGACATTGTCTACTCGATCTCGTCTAGATCGACTGGCTCCTCTCGATTCACTAGCTCGATCTAGTAAAGATCGAGCTAGGATAAGTCGATCTAGCACTCGATCTCTAGCTTATACTTAGCCATTCTCGCCTCTTTTGGACTCAAAGATCACACCTAACAATGCTTTATCCATCCACCCACACACTTAGACAATAAAAGCATAAAACTGAAATAAAGATAAAGCAAGAAATATGTACAAGACAGACATGGGAATGCCTCCCAAGTGCGCTTTCTTTAACGTCTTTAGCTAGACTTTACTTGGTTTAGGACTAAGGGGGGTCTTGAAGATGCACGGATGTGCTCTCCTTGCTGTAGCCATCCGCCAAGTAAGGCTTAACCCTGTGCCCGTTGACCGAGAAGGCATTTCCGCTCTTGCCAACCAATGTAACTGCTTCATACGGTAGAACCTCTTTGATCTCAAACGGTCCACACCACCTTGATTTGAGCTTGCCCGGGAACAGCTTCAACCTCGAGTCGTAGAGTAGCACCAGACTGCCTTCTCTTAACTCCTTATGAACAAGCTTCTTGTCGTGAACAGCCTTAGTCCGCTCCTTGTAGATCTTAGCACTTTCTTAGGCTTCCAACCGTAGCTCATCCAGCTCATGTAGCTCAATCAACCGCTTCTCCTGAGCTGTTTTGAGGTTGTAGTTGAGCTGCTTCACTGCCCATAGTGCCCTATGCTCGAACTCAACAGGAAGGTGACACGCCTTGCCGTATAGGAGAGTGAAAGGAGTCGTGCCTATACGGGTCTTGAAAGCGGTTCGGTAAGCCTACAAAAGCATCGTCTAGTTTGACCGCCCAATCCTTTCTAGTAGCCCCAACTGTCATCTCGAGTATAGCCTGATCTGCCTGTTAGAGACCTATACTTGCCCACTCGTTTGAGGATGATAAGGTGTTGCTACCTTGTGCTTCACACCATACTTCCTCAAGAGGCTTTCAAACACCTTGTTGATAAAGTGGCTTCCACCGTCACTGATTACTACCTTGGGGACTCCAAACCGTGGGAAGATGATGGTCTTGAAGAGCTTGATCATCACCCTTGCATCATTTTTTGGGGAAGCTATAGCCTCAACCCACTTAGACACATAGTCAACAGCCACTAAGATGAACTTGTTGCCGTAAGAAGATGGGAATGGCCCCATGAAATCTATCCCCCAAGCGTCAAATACATCAACCTCAAAGATAGGAACCTGATGCATCTCGTTTCTATTGGTGATGTTCCCTGCCCGTTGACAAGCTTCACAACTTTTGACAAACTCGTGAGCGTCCTTGAAGATAGATGGCCACCAGAAACCCGCTTGTAACACCTTTGTAGCAGTCTTGAAGGAAGCGAAATGACCACCATATGAAGAGCCATGACAATGTAGAAGTATGTCCTTAGCTTCATCCCTTGTTACACACCTTCTATACAAGCTGTCCACGCCTCTCTTGTACAAGTATGGCTCGTCCCAAAAGTAGTGGGAGACATCTGTCATAAACTTCTTCTTGTGGTAATGGTCTAGATGAGACGGCTCTTCTCCACAGGCCAAGAAGTTCACTAAATCAGCATACCAAGGTAAGTCTTCTTCCTTGAAACTCAAAACTTCTTCAAACTTGTCTTCAAGCTTCTCACATACCGCCGTGGTGATCATTATGAGCTGCTCCTCAGGAAGTGAATCATCAAGTGGCAAAGCTTCATTGACTCTCATCCTTGAGAGGTGATCAGCAACACCATTCTATATCCCCTTCTTGTCTTTTATCTCCATATCAAACTCTTGTAGAAGGAGAATCCACCTTAAGAGCCTCCGTTTAGTGTCTTTCTTGGAATAGATGTATCTCAAAGCTGCATGATCTTTGTGGACGACAACCTTAGAGCCTACGAGGTATGATCTGAACGTCTCAAAGGCAAACACAACGGCCAGCAACTCCTTTTCTGTTGTAGCATACTTCACTTGCGTGTCATCCAAGGTACGGCTGGCATAGTAGATAACATGCAACCGCTTGTCTTTCCTCTGACCAAGAACAGCTCATATGGCGTAGTCACTGCGTCGCACATGATTTCAAACGGTAGACTCCAGTCCGTTGCTTGTACTATTGGCGCGGATACAAGAGCCTCTTTGATAGTCTTGAAAGGATGAGGACAATCCTCATCAAACAAAAACTCAGCTTCTTTGCATAACAACCGTGTGAGGGGCCTTGCAATCTTGGAGAAATCTTTTATGAATCTCCTGTAGAAGCCTGCGTGACCTAGGAAACTCCTTATACCCTTGATATTAACCGGCGGCTCAAGACTCATCATGACCTCAACCTTGGCTTTATAAACCTCTATGCCCTTCTCTGATATCTTGTGGCCAAGCACGATCCCTTCCTTCACCATGAAGTGGCACTTCTCCCCGTTAAGCACAAGGTTTGTCTCTTCACAACGCTTAAGTACCTTGCAAAGATTCAACAAACAAGCAGAAAAAGATGCACCATATACAGAGAAGTGGTCCATAAATACCTCTACTATCTCCTCTATAAGATTAGAGAATATCGACATCATACACCGCTGAAACGTAGCCGGTGCGTTACACAACCCGAATGGCATCCTTCGATATGCGAAGGTACCATAGGGGCATGTAAAAGTCGTCTTCTCTTGATCGTTAGGATTCATTGGTATTTGAAAAAATCCACTAAAACCATCAAGAAAGCAATAGTAAGGATGATTAGCAAGCCTCGCTAACATTTGATCCATAAAAGGAAGAGGAAAATAATCCTTTCTAGTAGCAGCATTGAGCTTCCTATAGTCCCACTTGCTGTCACTTATGGGACAGATCACGTCAGCCTCTAATAACTTAAGAATCTCTTTCTTGACTACTTCTTTCAAGTTCGGATTTAAGCGCCTTTGGTGTTCAATAGAAGAAGAGTTATCATTATCTAAGTGAATCCTATGAGTGCAAAGCATTAGTGAAAGGCCCTTGATGTCACTTAGAGAGTACCCAATGGCCTTCCTATACTTTCTCAGCTCATTTAGGAGCGAGTGCAACTCATCATCACTAAAGTTCTCATTCACAATCACGGGGTATGTATCATTAAGCCCTAAGAAAGCATACCTTAGCCCTTTTGGGAGCACCTTTAGGTCCACCTTTGGGGCTAGCAGCTAGCTCCAGTCATCCTCGCGGCTAGTGTTGGCGTTCCCGTCCTCAGTAGCCTCCTTCGAACACGAGACATGAGCCTTAAGACTGCCTTCTTGAACCGTTGTCCCCTCAGAGATCGAGTCATCCAGTCGATCTTCGACTCGTTCTGGTTTGGATCGAGCAATTTCACTCGATTCACCTACTCGATTTGATATGCATCTAGCAGGAGATCGAGTCCCTGGCTCGTTCTCTGAACTGATCGATTGGCTTCTCTCGATCTTCCCATCGTTCTCTTCTCTGGATCGACCAGCCTCCTCGATCTTCTTGTCCATTGCTGTCCTGGATCGAGTGATCTTCTCGATTTCCTGATCGATCTCTAGGCATCCGGCTTCATCATCATTGACAACTCTTCTAGCAATTCATCTGCCAAAGCATCCAACGTCTCTATGTAGAATGCTTGTCCTTCAATGGTCGGCTTCTTCAGGACCTCATTGATATCAAAATCCAGCTTAATGTCTTGGTCAAGGTGTAGAGCTATCTTCCCATTCATGACATCAATGATTGCTCCGGCAGTTGCAAGGAATAGTCTACCAAGTATAAGCGGATCCTTAGGTTCTTCATCCATCTCAAGCACAACAAAGCCAGTTGGTACATTGACATCGCTTATCCTCACTGGAAGATCCTCTACCATACCCACTGGAAGTCTCATGCTTCTGTCAGCTAACACAAGGGAGATCCTACACTCTTTGAACCGTGTGAAACCGAGCTTCTTTGCTATAAAATGGGGCATGAGATTTATACTAGCTCCCAAATCGCATAAACAGCTCTCAAACTTCAATGGACCCAAAGCACAAGGAATGGTGAAGGATCCTGGATCTCCCAGCTTCTTAGGCACTATTTCTCTGTGAATAATGGCACTACACTCTTCACTAAGCACCAACACTTCTTTACTTTCCTTGTTCTTCTTTGTAAGGGTGTCTTTGAAGAACTTAGCACACTTCGGCATCATAGCTAGGCAATCCACAAGAGGCAACTTGATCTCTACATCCCTTAGATGCTTCTCAAACAAGAGTCTATGCTTCTCTATCTGCTGTTTCTTGAAGCGGCCAGGAAAAGGAAGCTTAGGTACATACGGTGGAGGCACATAAACATATTTCTCTTTAGTAGCTTGCTCCACTTTCTTCTCTACGGCTACCTCTTTACCCTTTCTTGGTCTCTCAATTCACACATCATCAAAGTTAATCTGCTCATCGGCTGAAAGCTTACCCTCCCCCTCTTGGACTACTATGTCCTCATTGTTCATAGGAGCAACATGCGGAGGAAGCTCTCTACCACTCCTCAAGGTAATGGCGTTGGCGTATTCCTTTGGATTTTGCTCACACTTGCCCGTTAAGATTTTCTGACCGCTTGTACTAGCCTTTCCCTTCTCTAACTGCTTGATCTTGTAGTTCAGGTTTGTTATCTGAGTTGAGACGTCAGTATGAGAGGAGTCAAGGCGGTTGTTCATCTCGGCAAACTTCTGATTAGTCGAAGCTTGACCTTGAAGCAACTGCTGAAACATTGCTTGAACCGGGTCTTGAGGAGGCTGTTGCATCTGTTGTTGTTGAGGAACAAAGCCGAGAGGAAACGTAGGAGTGTAACCTTTGTTGCCTTGCTGTTGCTGCTGACCTTGAAATTTTCCTTGCCTCTGCCCTTGAAAGCCACTATTCGGTTGAAAACCCTTGTTATAAGGTACAAAGGGCTTTGCTTGCTGAGGGGGCTAGACCTGATCTTTAGGGTTCTCCAAATTCGTGCTCTTGTAAGAGAGATTGTTGTTCGCTTGGTAGCCTTGTGAATAACCCTGATTCTTGTTGTAGTTCTGACCAGCAATCCAGTTAGCTTCTTCTTGACTCAGCTCTAGTTCCTCGGAGACATCTTCAGCTTCTCCTATGAAGTGAACTTGCTCCTATGAAGTGAACTTAAGCTCTTTCTTGTGAGATGCTAGATCAGCTCCTCTTGGTGCTCGGTCATAGTCCTCTGAAAAATTCCCAGCACTCAATGCCAAGTTCTCTATTAGCTTCATACCTTCTTCAACTTCTTGACCAAGGAAATTGCCCTTACTTACCGTATCAAGCAACATTCTGATCTTGGGTAATGCTCCTCGGTATATTGTGCTTAGGAGAGTCTCTTCACTGAAGCCATGGTGAGGACACTGAATGGTATAGTCTTTGAACCTCTCCATACCTTCATTGAATGTCTCGTTCTGCCTTTGAGTGAAGCCATTGATCTCACTTCTCAACTGAGCTGTCCTGGTGCTTGAGAAAAACTTTGAAAGAAAAGCTTTCTTACATTCAGCCCAACATGTGATGGTGCCTTGTGGAAGTGTCTTCTCCCAATGCCTAGCCTTGTCACCGAGAGAAAATGGGAACAGCCGTAGCTTGAAGGCATCTTCCGAGATCCCATTGATCTTGATCATCCCACACACCTGTTCAAAGTTATCAAGGTGCTCTAAGGGGTCTTACAAAGCCAGCCCGTGGAATTTGCTATTTTGAACCATTGAGATGAATCCAGGCTTTATCTCAAAATTGTTATTCTGGACTGGAGGAGGAGTGATCCCAAAGCGATTGTGATGCGTATTAGGAGCATCTCCAGCGCCTATGATCTGTGGGGGTCTAGCTGCGTGGATGGGGTTTCCATGGCCCCTTCCTACACCACCGTGAGCTAATGGAGGTCCTTCAGGATGTTCCTGCTCAGCCATTGTTGCAAAGTTTACTGTACCAGCTTGAACAATCTCCTCAAAGGCTCTAGCTTGCTCTCTTGCTCTTCTTGTTCTTGAATGTCCGAGTCGGTGAATATTGTCCAGGGGTGTAAGTAAGTTGTTGTCACCCCTAGAACACAAATTCATGTACCTGAAAGACACAAGTGTGAAGAGAAAGAGATTAGTAACCAAACTTAAAGTAAAGGCTTAGTCTTTACTAAACCCTAAATCTTAATGCTTCCTAGCAACTCTAAGATGGCAACGGCGCCATTTGATAACAGGTTTTTAACGTGCAAGCAAGGAGGTTATCAAAACTCAAGCAATACACAGTTGTAGTACAGCAAGAGGTATCAATCCAATCCTAGGGAGCAAGAAGAGCAATGAGAATACAAGGATGAAGCAAATCTAAGCAAATGGGTAAATGATTGGTAAAACCTAGGAAAACTAAATGCAATGATCTAATGCAATGCAAAACAGTTTTAAAATCCCTGGAAGAGGGTGAACTACCACGAGGAATAAGCAAAAGATGAAAAATGCAAAGCTACTAAAAACTAAAAATCGACCAGTGAATCGACCACAGGATCGAGCACTGGATCGAGCAGAATGAATCGATCTAACAAACAACTTCAAGCAAATGACTTTTGATGAACAGGATGCAAGTTAAATGACAAGCGTATGATGAACAGAGGTTTAAAACACTAAAAGAGAGGGTTTAGGGTCGAGGTTCATATTCAAGGGTATCAACGATTCAAGTTTTGGTTAGAAAACATTTAGATCTACTCTTTTAAGAGGTTTCTCTAAGCCTTGAAAACAAAACAAGAACCATCCATGGCGTGTGGTATGGTTCACTTCCTCAATCTCTTCTCCAAACCCATGGCGTTTGGTGGAAAAAGAGATCGAAGAGCAAGAAAGACAGATTTCAAACAATGACCTAACTAATCCCCTTTACAACCATGGCATGTGGGAAAGGTAAGATTAGCCTCTAGGATCTGGTTTTCCAGGACATCTGAATCATGTCAAGGTAAGACAGCCTTTGGTTCATAGAGACCTTTTCCAAGGATCTCTAGGCCTTAAGATCCCAAGATCCTAGAAGAGAAGGTACGAAGAACAAAGAAAAAACTAAGCTTTGAACCCTTTCAACCCTTTTGAATCACCTCAACCCCAAAACCTGAAACGACTACTCACTACACATGTTTAAGATCGAATCAAAAGCAATAAATGATCAGCTAAGCATGATTAACGATAGATTAATGAAAAACTTGCTTGATATTAAAAGATTCAAAGGTTCCAAAACGAAAAAGCTTAAGCTGTTCTCCAATGGCGAATCGCCTAACTTAGAGAGAAGAAGGAAAAGACAGAATGAAGATAAGATAAAGGTGATGGCTGCTTTTGCCCATATTGGCTAAACCTTTAGCTTGTCCCCCTTTCGTTAGCCGTCAAAGACAGCTGGGCGGATAGGCTCGTCTGGGATCGACTTTGAGATCGACCAATGTGCTCGATCATCTTCAGAAATCGCCTTGCTCCGCTCGATCTTCTGGTCGATCTGGTTAGAGGGATCGACTATCTTCGTCGATCTACGTCTGGATCTTTGGATGATTGAGTCTTGGTCTCGATCTGGCTCCCGTTCTGTATGGCGTCATTTACGTTTGTACTCCAGATCGATCTCCTCTCTCGATCTCGGTCTCGATCTCCTCTCTCGATCTCGGTCTCGATCCTTCCTCTTGAATCGCCTTGGTGCACTCGATCTTATGGGCGATCTCATCTAGATCGACCTGCCTTGCTCGATCCGCTACTCGATCTCGGGTACTTCGCATGCCGAGCTAAGTTCTCCAAGTGTCCACGAGCTCCACTTTGAACTTCCTCACGTCCACATAGCCTCCGCAACTCCATTGTGCTCCAAACAACCTGATAATGATGCATATATGCAAGAAATATGCAAAATGCGAATGCAAGGGGACCTAGACCCTAAAATGCAACAAATGGATCAATCTAGCTTATAATGCAAGATGAATGCATGAAAAACTACTCTAAATGAATGCAAAATATGCAGAATATATGGTAATATCATTGATTTTGGGGAATCTAGAGACTAGCTAAGGTTGTTTTAAACAGCATTGATCAAGCAATCAAGCTAGCAATGGTGATTTGTAGACATAGAGTTTATAAACAAGCAAGCTATGTCCAAGCTCTTGTAAAATAGCCCTTTGCTAAACACCTTAGCAAGATGTAACTCTTATTAGTGCTAAAACGTATAGCAAGCAATAGCAACCAACTCTATCCATGTCAAAATGCTCCTCAAACAGTCAATCTCTTGAGCAAAGGCCAGCAAATCCTCTATCAAACAAGATCAGCATTTCATCAAACACTTGGTGCGCATAAGAGAAAGCCTAAATTCTAGATAAGTGTGATCAAGACAAATCTAGCTTAAAAACAGATTAATAGTAAGGAACCCATGAAATTAAACACTAAACAAATCTTAATCAATCCTTAAATCCCCTTAATCTACCACATCTAAGAACCCTAAGCAAACTACTCACTAATACTCATGTTTAACACCAAATCACAAGAGGAAAAGATGTTAATCATGATTAGAAGAGAGATTAGAGAGAAATTAATGGCATATACAAACTTACATTAAATATAATAAGAAATTTGTCTTACAAACCCAGAAAGAAACTCAAAAACAGTGTTATGAGGTGACTTCTCAAAAATTCCAGAAAAAGGGTATTTATACATAAAAGAAGGAAGCCCTAAAGTAATAGCAAAAGTGTAATAAAAAAAAGGCTCAGACTGGGTTCCTATCGGTCAGTTGTGACCGATAGGAATGATCGATAGGGATCCTATCGGTCTGGAAGATGACCGATAGGGTGACTGAAATATTAACGGTGCACTGCTATCGGTCACTTCACTGACTAATAGGCCTGGTCGATAGGGATCCTATCGGTCACTCCTTGACCGATAGGTCTTGTGCCTTGATCAATAGGCTCTGCAGAGATCGTCTGCCTTGGTCCGTTTTGCTCATCTTGGCCCAACTGGCTTCCTGGATCATCCTCAAAGCTTCCCCATGCTCCTTATAGCTTCATAGGTACCTAAAAACATCCATAATGCATAGAAAATGCAAACTATGCCCTAAATGCAACCTAAGTCTAAAAGGAGAAGAAAATGGGACAAAAGAAAAGGAAAACATGCAAAAGAGAACCAAAACATGTACTAAATGCAAGCCTAAATGGTGTAAATACAAGAGATATCAACACCCCCACACTTGGCTTTTGCTTGTCCTCAAGCAAATAAGAACAAATGAGAGAGTGAGGTTTGAAGGTGGGCATTCAAATCCAAAAGTGCAAAGGTAAAGAGATGGTATCAATGCTTAAGAGCCTAGTTGTAGGATGCAAACATAATCAGCTATACTTTAAAGAACCTAGCCATGCTCAATATGTTTCAAAATGACCTCAAATCTCAACTTAGGCAAATGCTCAAGTCAATCAACTCTTTAACATTCAATTAAGCTCATAACATGAATCATGCTTATGCAAATCAAATGAAGACATTTGGTTCAAGAGGTAAGGTTATGAGATAAAAATGATCTCATTTTAGCAAAAGGGTTTTCAAATACAAGGGATCACTCAATGAAAAAGATTCCATCGTAGGCAAAATGCTAAAGAAAAAACACACTTATCTATGCAATTGAAAGCTCCCTTCTACCCAAAGATGAATCCTAAGCACTTCTAAACCCAAAAGTGAGCCCCTAAGTCTACCCTTTTCCTAAACTCTACCCTTTACCCTTCTTCAAGGCTGGGGAAACTTCTCTTTTTACTTATGTGGTTGCTTCCTTTTGGTTGGGACTTGCTCTTCTTTGTTGCATTGGCACCTTCATCACCTTTGGTGGATTGCTCTTGGTCTGATTTTTCTTCTTTTGACATTTCTGAACTTTGTTGCTGGCGTCTTTCTTCTTTAAATTTAGAGCTTAGAGCTTTTACTTCCCTTTACTTAACCACAACTCTAGACTGTTTTCCCTTTTCTACCATTTCAAACCTTTTCCTTTTCTTTCAAAACATATATACATGAAGTTCAAACCACTTAACACTACCCTTTTAACCCAAAACTCTTATCCTAGAATCAAGCTCAAGATGCAAGCTGATATCTACAAGAGAGCTTATTATTGCCAGCCTTATTCCTAACACTTTTTGTCAAGACAAAATCAAAAATGATATGCAAAGGCCTCACAGCTCTCAAGATAGTGTTTAGGCTCAAAAGAAGGTTTTGGTTAAGGGAGTGGATTAACTGTCCAATAAGTATGAGGATCAGCTATTTGGATCAATAAGAGAGGTAAAAAGGAAAAAGATGATCCAAATATGTATATGGTAGCCATGAATTCACTTTTCAATGCATAAGACATGATAATTAAAAGTCCAAATTAAAGTTCAAGTAAGTAGAGTTGATTTCCAGAGAATAAGTGCTTTCAGTATGATATGATATGATCAAAATTAGCATTCCATGCATGGATCAGTCTTAACTTCTAGCTTTCTTATGATGCATCAAACAACTAATCACTTAAACACTGAAATCATCTCTAAACTCGAAGCACTTTACAAGGAAATTTCATCATTTTGCCCTATGGAGATGCAATGCAACCTATATGTCAACACAAGACTCAATCCTATAAGAATGAAATTCAACTATATGCTTTCTTATTTGGTTTGCAAAAATGCAAAATATTTTCAAAATTTTCAATTTTTTTGTATTTTTCTATGCCTTAGATGAATGCATGATATGCATGTGACCCAAAGTGAAAGAAAATGAAAAACTAAGAAAACAAAACACAAAGTCAAACCTCAAATCTCTCCCCTACACTTAAATCACACAGTCCCTTGTGTAATGAAAGCAATGAGTGAGAGAAGCAACAAAATATAATACAAAATCGGAAAGAAATGCAATGGTATAGACAATAGATAGGATGTGGTACCTTGTTTAATAAGTGGACTGGTGGGAGGATCCAGATGTCTGAGGAGACTTGCTAGCTCTCCTCTTGTTCCTCCTCGCATTAGTCTTTGAAGATGGCGCTGCTTCTTGTGGTGGGGGAACCCAGCTTGACAATAACTGCTCAGCTTTAGAAGAAGTACCTTGGTGACCCCATTGCCATGTTTGTTAAACCTCAGAAGGGATGGTAGTTGGCGCTTCCCATGCTGATGGAATATGGGACCTTGGCTCATATGATGAAGCTCTTGGTTGTGCCCATGTCCCCCATTGATCACTTGGCTGTGCATGAAAGGAATGTCTTCCATGGGGGTTCCAAACAGCCTCTTCTTCTTCAGTTGGGTCAGCTTGTGGCATAGGCTCTTCTTGATGAGAAGTGTGCTCCTGAGTGTGGCTCTGATGGGAAGCTCCTGCTGATGTAGCTTTGTTCTTCTTGAACTTCCCTTTAACCATTTTCACCAACCTCTTAATGGCTTTGTCTTGCCACTTACACCATTTTTGAAGGGTGTTTATATGCTCATGAGCAGACTTCATAGAGCTTTCTTGGCTTGGGCCTCCATAAGGTTTGAAGTGGAACTGCCTTGAGCTGTAGTTCAGCACTTCTTCTTCAGTAAGCTCATCTTCTTCTTCTTGTGTTTCCCCTTGGCTTTCAGCGCCAGCAGTAGCATCTTCAAGGACTTCTTCTTCACCTTCTTTTCTTCTCTCTTCTCTTACTTCTTCTTCAACCTCTTCTTGTTCTTCTTCCTCATTAGCTTCTTCTCCTTCGTCATGAACATGGCTGATATACCTACATATTTAGCATATTTAGCATGCATTTAGAGTAGTTTTCATGCATTTATCTTGCATTATAGGCTAGTTTCTACCATTTGTTGCATTTTAGGTCCTAGATCACTTTGCATTCGCATTTTGCATATTTCTTGCATCATTTGCATCATTATCAGGTTGTTTGGGACACTCTGGAGTTGTGGAGGTTGTGTGGATGGGCTTAGATCAAGAGGAAGCTGTGGACACTTGGAGAACTCAGCCATGCATGCAAAGGACCTGAGATCGAGCAGCAGATAGAGCAAGGCAGGTCGATCTAGATGAGATCGACCAAAAGATCTAGTGACTCAAGTCGTTTCAAGGAGAAGGATCGAGACCAAGATCGAGAGAGGCGATCGATCGTGAGTACAGACGTAGATGACACCATGCAGAGCGAGAGCCAGATCAAGACCATGACTCGATCACCCAAGGATCGAGTAGGAGATCGAAGGAAGTGCTCGATCCATCCAACCAAATCGACTTGAAGATCGAGCAGAAGAAGGCGATCCATGGACAAAGATCAAGTGAGCTGATCGATCTCGAGATCGATCACGGGGTCCTTATCCGGCCAGCTCATTTTTGGAGCGTAGTGAGGGGACCATTAGGGATGTTTGGCTATTTTGGGAAGGAGGCGGCTATCACTTTCATAAGATACACTTTGTCTTATCTTTTCTGTTCTTTCTCTTAGGCGATTCCACCATTGCAAAACCTTTTAAGCTTTTCTTGTTTTAAAACTTTGAATCTCGTTAATCATTAAGTCTTTTTCCATAATCGCTTGCTTAATCATGCTTTGTTTACCTTTCTTTGCATTTGAATCGATTTCAATCATGAGTAGTGAGTAGTTTTCTTTGGGTTAAAGGCTGGGGCGATTCAAAGGGGTTTAAGGGTTTAAGTTTTTGGAGTTTTTCTTGTTCTTAACTTATTCTCTTCTAGGATTTGGAGTCTTAAGGCTTAGAGAATCTTGAAAAAGAGCTCTATGATTCCAGGGTTTCTCTTACCTTGACCGGATTCAGAGATCTTTAAAAACCAAATCCTAGAGACTGATCTATCCTCTCCCATACGCCATGGATGTAGAGGGGGTTAGTTACGCCACTATTTCGGATCTTTGCTTTATGTTCCTTGACCCATCTTTCCACTACACGCCATAGGTTTGGAGGAAGGGTCAGAGAAAGGGGTCTTACCACATGCCATGGAAGATCCTAGTTTAAGTTTCCTAAGGCTTAGAGAAAGCTCTTCAAATGAGTAGATCTAGGTGTTTTCAAACCAAAGCTTTAACCTTTGAATCTCTTGAAAATGACCCTCGACCTTGAACCCTCATTTTAGCATTTTAAAACCTCTGTTTATCTTTGATACTATGATTTTTGCAAGCAATGTGATGTATCAAATCCCAAACCACAACAATGATGTAGTATAGTAGTAAAGGCAATCAATCCAACCTAGGAAGCAGGAAGAACACTAAGAATGCAAGGATGAAGCAAATCTAAGCAAATCGGGTAAATAATGGGTAAAATCCACTAAAACTAAATGCAATGATCAGATGAAATGCAAAACTCTTTTAAAATCCCTGGAAGAGGGTTAACTAACACTGAAAGAAAACAGAACAACAAAAGAGCAAATCTACTAACAACTAAAAATCGAGCACTAAATCGAGCACTGGATCGAGCTCAGAATCGCGTAAAACAGATCGATCTAACAACTTAAGGACAATGATATCTAATGATCAAGAATGCAACTTTATGACAAGCGAATGATGAACAGAGGTTTTAAAATGATAAAAGAGGGTTTAGGGTCGAGGGTCATATTCAAGAGTGTCAAAGGTTTAAGCTTTGGTTTGAAAACATATAGATCTACTCATTTATGAGCTTTCTCTAAGCCTTGAAAACAAAACAAGAACCATCCATGGCGTGTGGCATGATTCACTTCCTCAATCTCTTCTCCAAACCCATGGCGTTTGGTGGAAAAAGAATCGAAGAGCAAGGAAAACAGATTTCAATCTAATAGCGTAAATAACCTCCTCTACAACCATGGCGTTTGGGAGAGGAAAAATTATTCTCTAGGATCTGGTTTTCTAGCACATCTGAATCCGGTCAAGGTAAGATAACCTTGGAATCATAAAGATCTTTTCCAAGACTCTCTAAGCCTTAAGACCCCAAGATCCTAGAAGAGAAGGAATGAAGAAAAAGAAAAACACAAAAATTAAACCTCTTAAACCCTTTGAATCACCTCAACCCCAAATCCCAAAAAGAACTACTCGCTACTCATGAAAGAAACCGAACGAAATGCAATAAACAAAGAACTAAGCATGATTAACGAACGATTAAAAGAAAAATGCTTAATATTAAAACGATTCAACGTTCAAAATCTAAAAGAAAAGCTTAGATGTTCAACAATGGCTAATCGCCTAAGATAAGAACGAAGAACAGAAAAAGCTAAAGCAAAATGTAGATTATGAAAGTGATAGCCGCCTCTTTCCCTAAATGGCCAAACAGCTGGACTGGTCCCCGCCACTACGCTCCAAAAACAGTTAAAGTACCCGAGATCGATCTTGAGATCGATCAGTGCATTCGATCGTCTTCAGGGATCGCCTTCTGCTGCTCAATCTGCGAGTCGATCTGGTTGGATGGATCGAGTACTTCGTCCGATCTTCTACTCGATCTTTGGATGATCGAGTCATGGTCTCGATCGGCTGTCGTTCTGCATGATGTCATTCACGTCCGTACTCCAGAACAATCTCGTCTCTCGATCTTGGTCTCGATCCTTCCTCTTGAATCGACTTGGGTTACTCGATCTTCTGGTCGATCTCATGTAGATCGACCTGCCTTGCTCGATCCGCTACTCGATCTCGGGTCCTTTAAATGCAAGGTTAAGCTCTCCAAGTGTCCACGAGCTTCTAGCTGATCCTCCTCACGTCCACATATCCTCCACAACTCCAGAATGCTCCAAACAACCTGATAATGATGCAAAAGTGCAAGAAATATGCAAAATACGAATGCAAAGGGACCTAGGACATAAAATGCAACAAATGGAACAAACTAGCCTATAATGCAAGATGAATGCATAAAAAACTATCCTAAATGTATGCAAAATATGCAAAATATATAGTAATATCAACTCCCCCAAACTTGCCTTTTGCTTGCCCTCAAGCAAACAAAATTCAAGAAAGGAAGAGAGGATTGAAAGTGGAAGTTCAAAACGAAAGATGTCAATGGAAAAACCGATTCAACGCCCATGTTATAAGTTCTAAGATGCAAAGAGGTTGTTCTACTTAAAAAGCTTTAGCCATACTCATCAAAGCAAACAAATGAACTCTAGCTTAGCCTACACAAGCATTCAAATCAACCAACTCCTTAACATTCATTAAGCAATAACCAATGGATCAAGTTTATGCACATCAAGCCAAAGCACTTGGTCAAAGGGATATGGTCATGAGATGAAAATGATCTCATTTAAAAAGGGGTTTAAAAATCCAGGGGATCACTCAATGAAAGAATCATATCTTTGGTAAAATGCTAAAGGTAAAGGCACACTTATGCATGCAAATTAAAGCTCCCTTCTACCCTTTTTACCCAAGATGATCCTAAAGACTTCTAAAACCCAAAGTTAACCCCTAAATCTACCGTTTTCCAAAGGGATTGATCATCTTCATTCTTCACAATGGGGGAAACTCCTATTCCTCCTTTCCCTGTGGTTGACTTCTTTGTTTTTGAACCTTGCTCTCCTTTGTTGTATGCTCGGCGCCTTTTTCATCACCTTTGGTGGATGGCTCGGTCTGATTTTCTTCTTTTAGAATGACCCCTTGTAAGCCTCGTTATTGTTGGCGCCTTTCTCTTCTTTGACACTTAGAGCATTTTATCTACTTTACTTTACCACATCTTATTTGTTCCCCCTTTGCTACTAATCCCATTCTTTTCCTTCTTCTGTAAAGATGTAAACATTAAACACTTAAACCACTTAACAACCCTTTTCCCAAACTCATAACCTAATACCAAGCTCAAAATGCAAGCTGGTGTCTACAAGGGAGCTTTTCCTTGCCAGACCTATTACTAACACTTTTTGCTAAGATAGGATAGAAAATGATGCAATGAAAGGCCTCACTACTCACGCAAAAGTGTTTAGGTCTGAAAGAAGGGTTGGTGTAAGGCGTGGTTAACTGTCCCATTCTGATGAGGATCACCTACTTGGATTAACAAGAGTGGTAAGAAAGGAAGAAGATAATCCAAATATGTATATGGGTAAGCCATGCAATCGCTTTAAATGCACAAACAAGTTAATTCAATGTCAAGATTAAGGTTCTACTAAGATGAAGTTGGCATCAAATCAAAGCGAGTTTCAACATAAGACTAGAGTATCAAGTGCAAGTCATCAAGGTATGGTGCAGCCTTAACTTCAAATTCACTAGATGCAATCAAACAACAAACAACTTAGGCATTGAAAACAATTCAAACATTGACAACTTAACAAGTGTTTATCATTTACTTCCTATGCAAATGCAGCAACCTAAATGATTTTTAAAAATTCTAGACTCAATCTTACAATATCTAACAATGCAAGTGCAACTACATGCATTTTTTTTGAAATTTTTTAAAAATTTCATCATTTTTTTGGTGTTTTCTATGCCTTATGATGCAATGCAAAACTCAAGGGATGATAACAGAAAATAAGATCAAAGAAAACATGTCAAACACACCACATACTCCCCCAAACTTGAATGACACCGTCTCGGTGGCAAACAAAGCTCAAGAGGAGTCAAAACACAAACAAAAATCAAAAGATGTGTGGTATATGCAAGGGTTCGGTTGTTGGTACCTCGGAGCTAGGCTCGGCTGGAGCTTGAGGATGCTCCAGACTTCCTGCTCTTGCTAGGAGGGTCTTGAGTGACCGCCTTGCCTTTCTCCTTGCTTGCTCCTTCGTGTAGAGAGCGACGCGCAGCTTGCTCGTTGCCTTGAGGCTCACGGATCACTATCCAACCAGTTGATCTCCTCCTCTTCTCGGGTTGTTCAACCTCCTCGCTTGAAGATGCCTCGGATGAGTTCTTCTTTAAGTCCTTGATCTTCTTGGCAAGCTTTTTAATCATCTTGCTCTGCCATTTGTTGATCTTGTGCTGCATCTCGACGACGGAAGCAGGGAACTTCTCCGCCTTAGTCCTCGGCTCAAAGTCAAGCTTTGGAAGGACGAAGCTCTCGGGCATCTCAGCATCCGAGGTAGGGGACTCTGACCGTGGGCGAATAGATTGTCGTGGAGGTGCGGCTGTGGCTCCTAGAGGTGCATAGCATTCCTCAACACTTGGAAAAAACTCCACATTGCCAACACCTAGCAGCTCCGTTTCCACCTTGTTTGGCAAGATGCACACTCACTTCTCATTCTCACAATCGATGTACAAGTAAGCAAAGAATCCCTCAGTCGGCGTGCGTCCCAAGCTATCCGTGTTTATCATGTAAACCTCATCCATATAGGTTCTCTCTGCGCAAGGAACGAAGTCTGGAAGGGGTACACCAGCCTTAACAAACATCGGAGTGAGAAAGCCTCCTTTAAGCGCCGAGCTTGCCTTGCATCTCATCGCCCATGCTTTGTACTTCACCAAAGAGGCAGCCAGTATGCATCCGTAATTCACATTATTGCCGAGCTCGTCCTCCATTGGCTCGTCGTTCTCCTTAGGATCACACTGCAGATGCTTAACGCCTTGGAACAAGAAACACAGCTCACTCTTGGTGACTGTAGGAGCCACGGACCGTCCACTGAAGGTATTGGCGATGATTTTGAGCGTGTATCTCAAGACAGGACTGCGGACTCTCTTGATCTTCGCCGTGTTTGGCTTGTAATCATCGTTGCTTATCAGATCCCACAAGTCGTTGGCTTGAGTAAAGGCAGGAAACTCAACTTTCTTCGCGTCAGCCTTCAGACCATAGGCTTGGCAAAGCTCTTGGATCGAGAGATGATAGGCTTGTTTCCTGATCTTGAAGGTGAGGTGACCTTGAAAAGGAGTGGGGAGGCTCGGATTCTCGTAGGTGAACTCCAAAGTGGCCAAGAAGTCCAAGGTTGCCTCGGGATAAGTTGGGCAATCCATTCTTGATAAGCACCGGAGCCCAATGTTCTTGAGAAGCTGATCAAATTCTCCCAGGATCCCCATCTTAGCCAAAATATCCCTACTCGCGAACTTTGTGGGATCGAACTGAAGCCTTTCCAGCTGTTTCTTGGCTTGCTTCTCCTCTTTCGTCCATCTGAACCTCTCTTGAACCACTTCTTGAGCTTCTCCCTCTTGTGCTGCCTCTTCTCTCGTTCTCTTTGGAGCCATGGTGCCTGAAACACAATTCTCAAGCAAGAGGATAAGTAAAGGCGGCGAATATTGAGAGAAAGACAAGGTAGAAGGAGAAACTTTTTAACAATTATCCTAGATTTTTGGGGAATTTATAAAAAATATTAGATAGATAATGGAGAATAAAATCTAGAGATATGATTAAATCTAGAAATTTTCCTAATATCTAGCTATTTTTAAAAATTAATTAAACTCCCTAACAACTAACCGCCAACCAAAGCAAATAAAAGGAAATTTTCAAAAGATTTTAAACAATGAACCGCAAATACCATTGCAAAGATTGAAAGCATATGTTGTTAGCCTTTAGGAAAAGAAAATCACACTCTCTCTTGCTTTAGAAAACTCGAAATAAAAATGAGAGAGAGTGTGTGATTGCGTGAAAATATAAAGGCTAACAAAATTGTAAAACCATTGGCAAAACAAGTGGTTTCTGACAAAAGTGTGGTCAAGGCACATCTTTCAGGGTCAAAGATTCTTGTCTTGACCACAATTCAAATTTAAAAACCAGAGGGAAAAAAGAAAACAGGGAAAGAAATTACTTACCTCAGCACGAGATCAAGTCCATCTGGTCGATCTAGGACTCGATCTCATGCCCATGTTTACTAGGATCGAGAGGTTTGATCGATCAGGGACTCGATTCAGATTGCATAGTGTCTTAGATCGATTGTACCCTCTCGTTCCATGATTTTTGGTCACTTAGGCTATGCTCCTTGGATCGAGACACGAGATCGATTTGGGGGTCGTTTTGGCTTAGATCGAGTGGCAGATCGAGTAAACTGATCGATCTATTCTCGAGGATCGAGTGATTCGATCGATCCACAGCTCGTTTAGTTTTCAAGCTAAACGCATAGGTGGTTTATCCTCTCAAGATCGACCGTTCCACTCGATTATCTACTCGATCTCGTCTAGATCGACTTACTCCTCTCGATTCACTAGCTTGTTCTAGTAAAGATCGAGCTAGGATATGTCGATCTAGCACTCGATCTCTAGCCTATACTTAACCCTTCTCGCCTCTTTTGACTCCAAGATCATGGCTTACAGCCCCTTATCCTTTCACCTACACACTTAAACATAAAAAGCATGAAACTGAAATGGGAAGAAAGCAAAAATATATACAAGATAGACATGGGAATGCCTCCCAAGTGCGCTTTCTTTAACGTCATTAGCTAGACTTTACTTGGTTTAGGCCTGAGGGGGGTCTTGGAGGAGCATTGTAGTGTCCTCCTTGCTGTATTCACTCGCCAAGTAGGGCTTAAGCCTGTGCCTATTGACCGTGAAAGCGTTACCGCTCTTGCCAACCAATGTAACTGCTCTGTAGGGTAGGACTTCCTGGATCTCAAATGGTCCGCACCATCTAGACTTGAGCTTGCCTGGGAACAGCTTCAACCTCGAGTTGTAGAGTAGCACCAGACTGCCTTCTCTTAACTCCTTATGAACCAACTTCTTGCCATGAACCGCCTTGGTCCGCTCCTTGTAGATCTTAGCACTCTCGTAAGCTTCTAGCCGAATAAACCGCTTCTCCTGAGCTGTCTTGAGGTCGTAGTTCAGCTGCTTCACTGCCCATAATGCTCTATGCTCCAACTTAACAGTAAGATGACATGCCTTGCCGTATAGATGAGTGAAAGGAGTTGTGCCTATAGGAGTCTTAAAAGCGGTTCGGTAAGCCCACAAAGCATCATCGATTTTGACCGCCTAATCTTTTCTAGTAGCCCCAACTGTTCTCTCAAGTATAGCCTTGATCTGCCTGTTAGACACCTCTACTTGCCCAGTAGTTTGAGGATGATAGGGGGTTGCTACCTTGTGCTTCAATCCATACTTCTTCAAGAGACTTTCAAACACTTTGTTGATAAAGTGGCTTCCTCCGTCGCTTATAACTACCTTGGGAACTCCAAACCGTGGGAAGATGATGGTTTTAAAGAGTTTAACCACCACCTTTGCATCATTAGTTGGGGAAGCTATAGCCTCAACCCACTTAGACACATAATCAACAGCCACCAAGATGAATTTGTTGCCGTAAGAAGATGGGAATGGTCCTGTAGCATCCGTATCCGAGAAAATGTGGAATGATCGTATCAGACAGGGCATTGTCCGAGGAATGACCGAGCCAAGGGTCGGATATTGGCTGGGAAATGGAGGTTCGGACTATGGTCGGGTGTTGACCGGTGAAATAGTCGGATGTGGGCTGGATAGTCGAGCCGGATGGACCATATCCAAGGGAAAACAGGGTCCAGTCCGAGGGAAATGGGATTTATCCCGGGGCAGTGGGATTTATCCGTGAGTCTGGAAGGTTAGTCCGAGTGTTAGTGGATTGTCTCCGAGGGAGTAAGGGAAACCTCCGAGAGAAAGTAAGGATTAGCCGAGGTGGGACAAGTGGTCCGAGAGAAAAAAGAATATCCGGGTGAAAAATGGAAAACACCTCGGATAAAGGCGGTTTATCTGAGTGGGAAGGGATTTGGGCCGTGGGCCAAGTGTTTGGTCGGCTATTTTGGGGTTTATCGAAGGAATGGTCGAGCCGGTACAGGGGATAGCTGAGAGAATCGAATTGGACCGGGATAAAAATTACTGGAACCAGGAAAACGTCGGATAAGTCCGGGTTACCTAGGGTTTTGTGAGTATTTAAGGGATTTTGAGACTTTTTTCGGGAGAGTTGTGTTTATTCGAGAGCAATAAAGCAAAGAAAGAGTATAGTCGAGAGAAAACCCTAAGAAAAACAGTTTATCCCGAGGATATCCGAGAGAGATCAGGCTATAGCCGAGCAGAACCGACCATCGCCGAGATAAACTGGTAAGCGATCAGATATTTCCCTAAGTGTTGAGTTTTCATCGGATAACCTCGAGCTAATAGCCTTGTTTTGTGGGGTTTCTGAGGGAAAACAGAGTTTGGCTCGAAGAAGGGTGAACGGATCAAGAGATAGCCGAGGGGATAAGGATCGGATCGTACCGTGAGCCGAGAGATTCTTAGGGAGATCGGATATCTTCGTTTTGGTGCGGTTTTCATCGGGATTTCTTCTGACCAATCTGTTTCTAGCCTTGTTTAAGGTGAGTGCGTGACTGTGGTTGGGTCTAGGACCGTATGATTGCTAGGGTTGAGTGTTTTGCGTGTTGATTGTGTGATTTTCATGTTATGTGTTTAGAATTGATAAGCAATCCTTATGTTATGGGATATTGTGGTGTTTACCGTGGCATATATGATGTTTAGCTAACCTCAGGGTAATCCGGATCATGTACTAGCTTAGGAGATGTGGGATTCTCGCTGAAGTAGACATGGGTCTTAAAAAGGGATTGATCTTGGTTGGTTAGGCTAGATGATCATGGCCGTTGGATATTGTTATGTCTATTGCGAATTGATTGTGTTGAATGTTGAATCCGAAAGTATGACTGCGTGTTTTGGTACTGACCAGGTGTTACGGGATGACCGTACTCACTAAGTATTTATGAAATACTTATGCCTCTCATCTTGAGTGTGCAGGTACTAAGCAGTAAAGGGGCGAGATCAGGCGGCAGTGATGGATATGGATGGATCGGGACTGGGTTTTATTTATGTTTAAGACTTGTTTTTAGAGTCTTATGGCTTTGGTGTTTGATCGTTAGGTTGCTAGATGATCAGTTGTAATCTTTAGCGAACCTTGTGCTTTTATTTATGTTGAATCCCGAATCCTGTTTAAGTGTTTTATGAAAGTTAAATGAATGAAATGAGTTGCTTTATATTCCGCTGTGTATTGATAAGAAAGAATAAGTTTAAAGAAAAAGTTTAAAAATATGGTTAAGTATAGAAACGGACTTAGAGGATGTAGTGGGACACAGCCGCGGTATGGTTTACCGGGTTAGGTTACCACATTTCCCATGAAATCTATCCCCCAAGCGTCAAAAACATCAACTTCAAAGATTGGCACCTGAGGCATCTCATTCCTCTTCGTGATGTTTCCAGCTCTTTGACATGCTTCACAAGACTTGACAAATTCATGAGTGAACAGCGATGGCCACCAAAAGCCGGCTTGTAACACCTTTGTAGCGGTCTTGAAGGAAGCGAAATGACCACCATATGAAGAGCCGTGACAATGTAGAAGTATGTCCTTAGCTTCTTCCCTTGCTACACACCTTTTATACAAGCTGTCCACTCCTCTTTTGTATAATTATGGCTCGTCCCAAAAGTAATGGGAGACATCTCTCATGAATTTCTTCTTGTGGTAATGGTCTAGATGAGAAGGGTCCTCTCCATAAGCTAATTAGTATACTATATCAGCATACCAAGGCAAGTCTTCTTCCTTGAAACTCAAAACCTCTTCAAACTTGTCTTCAAGCCTACCACATACTGCCGTGGTGATCATCATGAACTGCTCTCCAGGAAGTGAATCATCTAATGGTAAAGCTTCATTCACTCTCATCTTAGAAAGGTGATCAGCAACACTATTCTCTATCTCCTTCTTGTGTTTTATCTCCATATCAAACTCTTGTAGAAGGAGAATCCACCTTAAGAGCCTCGGCTTGGTGTCTTTCTTCGAGTAGATATACCTCAAAGCAGCATGATCCGTGTAGACAACAACCTTAGAGCCAACCAAATATGACCTGAACTTCTCAAAAGCAAACACAACGGCCAGCAGTTCTTTCTCGGTTGTAGCATATCTCACTTGTGTGTCATCCAAGGTACGGCTGGCATAGTAGATTACATGCAACCGCTTGTCTTTCCTCTGCCCTAGAACAGCTCCCACGGCGTAGTCGCTCGCATCACACATGATCTCAAACAGTAAGCTCCAATCTGGTGCTTGTACTATAGGTGCTGTGACAAGAGCCTCCTTGATAGTCTTGAAAGCGTGAAGACATTCATCATCAAACACGAACTCGGCTTCTTTGCATAACAAACGTGTAAGAGGGCGAGCTATCTTGGAGAAATCCTTGATATACCACCTGTAGAAGCGGGCGTGCCCCAGGAAACTCCTTATCCCCTTGACATTAGCCGGCGGCTCAAGACTCATCATGACCTCAACCTTAGCTTTATCAACCTCTATCCCTTTCTCTGATATCTTGTGGCCAAGCACGATCCCTTCCTTCACCATGAAGTGACACTTCTCCGAGTTGAGAACCAAGTTTGTCTCCTCAAATCGCTTAAGTACCTTGCAAAGATTCAACAAACAAGCAGAAAAGGACGCACCATATACAGAGAAATCATCCATAAACACTTCCACCATCTCGTCTATAAGATCAGAGAAGATTGACATCATGCACCGCTGGAATGTTGCTGGTGCATTACATAACCCGAATGGCATCCTTCGATAAGCAAAGATATCATAAGGGTATGTAAATGTCGTCTTCTCTTGATCGTCGGTGGATTGATATTTGAAAGAAACCACTATAACCATCAAGAAAGCAATAGTATGGGTGATTAGCAAGTCTCTCAAGCATCTGATCAATAAAAGGAAGAGGAAAATGATCCTTTCTAGTAGCAGAACTAAGCTTCCTAGAGTCTATACACATACGGTGACCAGTTATAATCCTAGTAGGAATCAATTCATCTTTCGCATTCTTAATCACTATGATTCCCCCCTTCTTAGGCACCACGTGGATAGGAGAAACCCACGTGCTGTCACTGATGGGGTAGATCACATCAGCATCTAACAATTTCAGAATCTCTTTCTTAACTACTTCTTTGAAATTCGGGTTTAAGCGTCTTTGATGTTCAATAGAAGAAGAGTTTTCATTATCTAAGTGAATCCTATGAGTGCAAAGCATTGGTGAAAGGCCTTTGATGTCACTTAGAGAGTACCCAATGGCCTTCCTATACTTTCTCAGCTCATTAAGGAGCGAGTGCAACTCATCATCACTCAGATTCTCATTCACAATCACGGGATAAGTCTCATTAAGCCTTAAGAAAGCACACATTAGCCCTTTTGGGAGCTCCTTTAGGTCCACCTTTGGGGCTAGCAGCTCGCTCCAGTCCTCCTCGTGGCTTGTGTTGACCTCTTTGTCCTCACTGCCCTCCTTAGAACCCAAGACATGAGCCTTAAGACTGCTTTCTTGAACAGTTGTCCCCTTAGAGATCGAGTCATCCAGCCGATCTTCCACTTGTTCTGGTCCAGATCAAGCAACTTCACTCGATTCACCTACTCGATTTGATGTGGATCGAGCAGGAGATCGAGTCCCTGACTCGTTCTCTGAACTGATCGATTGGTTTCTCTCGATCTTCTCATCGTTCACTTCTCTGGATCGACCAGCCTCCTCGATCTTCTTGTCGATTGCTGTCCTGGATCGAGTGACCTTCTCGATTTCCTGATTGATCTCTGGGCATCCGCCTTCATCTCCTTTGATAACTCTTCTAGAATCAAGGAGATTAACATACTCTTGGGTCTTCTCACTTAAGAAACCATACTTCCCTCTCTCCTTAGTCAAAGCAAGCTTCAAGTGATCCTCTTGTGCCCACTCTTCTAGCAATTCATCAGCCAAAGCATCCAACGTTTCTATGTAGAATGCTTGTCCTTTAATGGTTGGCTTCTTCAGGACCTCATTGATATCAAAATCCAGCTTGATGTCTTTGCAAAGGTGCATGGCAATCTTCCCATTCTTTACATCAATGATTGCTCCGGCGGTTGCAAGAAATGGTCTTCCAAGTATAAGCGGATCCTTAGGCTCGTCATCCGTCTCAAGCACAACAAAGTCAGTTGGTACGTTGACATCGCTTATTCTCACTGGAAGATCTTCTAGCATACCCACTGGAAGTCTTACGCTCCTGTCAGCAAACACAAGGGAGATCCTATACTCTTTGAACCGTGTGAAACCTAGCTTTTTTGCTATAGAGTGGGGCATGAGATTGATACTTGCTCCCAAATCACATAAACAGCTCTTAAACTTCAATGGACCCAAAGCACAAGGAATGGTGAATGATCCTGGATCTCCTAGCTTCTTAGGGACAATCTCCTTGTGAATAATAGCACTACACTCTTCACTAAGCACCAAAATTTCTTTACTCTCCTTGTTGTTCTTTGTAAGGGTGTCTTTAAAGACTTAGCACATTTCGGCATCATAGCTAGGCAATCCACAAGAGGAAGCTTGATCTCAACATCCTTTAAATGCTACTCAAATAAGAGTCTGTGCTTCTCTATCAGCTGTTTCTTGAAGCGGCCAGGAAAAGGAAGCTTCGGTACATACGAGGAGGCACATAAGCATCCTTCTCCTTAGTAGCTTGCTCCACTTTCTTCTCTACAGCCACTTCTTTGCCCTTTCTTGGTCTCTCAATCCACACATTGTCAAAGGTGATTTCTTCATCAGCTGAAAGCTTACCCTCCCCCTCTTGGACTAGAATGTCCTCATTGTCTTTAGGCACAACTCTCGGCGGAAGCTCTTTACCACGCCTCAAGGTTACAGCGTTTGCATACTCTTTGGGATTCTGCTCACACTTGCCCGGTAAGCTGTTTTGACCGCTTGTACTAGCTTTGCCCTTCTCTAATTGCTTTATCTTATTGTTCAGATTTGTTATCTATGTTGAGACGTCAGTAAGAGAGGACTCAAGGCGGTTGTTCATCTCGGCAAACTTCTGATTAGTGGAAGCTTGACCTTGAAGAAACTGTTGGAACATTGCTTGAACCGGATCTTGAGGTTTGGGTTGCATCTGTTGTTGTTGTGGACCGAAGCCGGGAGGAAACGTAGGAGTAAAGCCTTTGTTGCCTTGTTGTTGCTGCTGGAAATTGCCTTGTCTCGGACCTTGATACCCGTTGTTTTGTTGAAAACCCTTGTTGTAAGGTACAAAGGGCTTTGCTTGCTGAGGGGGGTACACCTGATCCTTTGGATTCTCAACATCTGTACTCCTGTATATGAGATTGTTGTTGGCTTGGTAACCTTGTGAATAACTCTGAGGCTTGTTGTAATTCCGACCAGCAATCCAGTTAGCTTCTTCTTGACTCAACTCTAGCTCCTCGGAGACATCTTCGGCTTCTCCCACGAAGTGAACGTGCTTCTGATTTGCAAGAACGAGCTTGTATATTTTCTCATGGAGGGACTTGAGCCCTTTCTTGTGAGACTCTAGCTCAGAACCTCGTGGTGCACGGTCATAATCCTTGGCGTAGTTGCCGTCACTCAAAGCCAAATTTTCGATTAACTCCATACTTTCTTCCACTTCTTGACCAAGGAAGTTACCTTTGCTTGCCGTATCAAGTAGCATTCGGATCTTGGGCAATGCTCCTCAGTATATTGTGCTCAAGAGAGTCTCTTTACTGAAGCCGTGGTGAGGACACTGAATGGTATAGTCTTTGAATCTCTCCATAGCTTCATTGAATGTCTCGTTCTGCCTTTGAGTGAAGCCACTAATCTCACTTCTCAACCGAGCTGTTCAGGTGCTTGAGAAAAACTTTGAGAGAAAAGCTTTCTTACGTTCAGCCCAAGAGGTAATGGTGCCTTATGGAAGGGTCTTCTCCCAATGCCTAGCCTTGTCACCGAGAGAAAATGGGAAGAGCCGTAGCTTGAAAGCATCTTCCGAGATCCCATTGATCTAAATCATCCCACACACCTGCTCAAAGTTGTCAAGGTGCTCTAAGGGGCCTTCCATAGCCACCCCGTGATATTTGCTATTCTGAACCATAGAGATGAATCCAGGCTTTATCTCGAAGTTGTTATTCTGGACTGGAGGAGGAGTGATCCCAAAGCGATTGTGATGCGTATTAGGAGCATCTCCAGCACCAATGATCTGTGGTGGTATAGCTGCGTGGATGGGGTTTCCATTGCCCCTTCCTACACCACCGTGAGCTGGTGGAGGTCCCTCAGGATGTTCTTGCTCAGCCATTGATGCAAAGTCTACTGAACCAGCTTGCACAATCTCTTCAAAGGCTTGAGCTTGCTCTCTTGCTCTTTTTTGTCTTGCATGACCGAGTTGGTGAATATTGTCCAGGGGTTTAAGTAAGTTGTTGTCACCCCTGGAGCGTAAGTACATGTACCTGAAAGACACAAGTGTGAAGAGAAAGAGATTAGTAACCAAATTTAAAGTAAAGGCTTAGTCTTTACTAAACCCCAAATCTAAATGCTTCCTAACAATCCTAAGATGGCAACGGCACCATTTGATACTAGGATTTTGGCAAGCAAGGTGATGTATCAAATCCCAAATCACAACAATGATGTAGTATAGCAGTAAGGGGAATCAATCCAACCTAGGAAGCAGGAAGAAAACTAAGAATGCAAGGATGAAGCAAATCTAAGCAAATCGGGTAAATGATGGGTAAAATCGACTAAAACTAAATGCAATGACCAGATGAAATGCAAAACTATTTTAAAATCCCTGGAAGAGGGTTAACTAACACTAAAAGAAAACAGAACAACAAAAGAGCAAATCTACTAATAACTAAAAATCGAGCACTAAATCGACCACTGGATCGAGCTCAGAATCCAGTAAAACTGATCGATCTAACAACTTAAGAAAAATGACTTCTAATGATAAAGAATGCAACTTTATGACAAGCGAATGATGAACAGAGGTTTTAAAATGATAAAAGAGGGTTTAGGGTCGAGGGTCATATTCAAGAGTGTCAAAGGTTTAATCTTTGGTTTGAAAAAATATAGATCTACTCATTTAAGAGCTTTCTCTAAGCCTTGAAAATAAAACAAGAACCATCCATGACGTGTGGCATGATTCACATCCTCAATCTCTTCTCCAAACCCATGGCGTTTGGTGGAAAAAGAGATCGAAGAGCAAGGAAAACAGATTTCAATATAATAGTCTAACTAACCTCCTATACAACCATGGCGTTTGGGAGAGGAAAGATTAGTCTCTTGGATCTGGTTTTCTAGGACATCTGAATCCGGTCAGGGTAAGATAGCTTTGGAATCATAAAGATCTTTTCCAAAACTCTCTAAGCCTTAAGACCCCATGATCCTAGAAGAGAAGGAATGAAGAACAAGAAAAACACTAAACTTAAACCTCTTAAACCCTTTGAAGCACCTCAACCCCAAATCCCAAAAAGAGCTACTCGCTACTCATGAAAGAAACCGAAAGAAATGCAATAAACAAAGAACTAAGGATGATTAAAGAACGATTAAAAGAAAACTGCTTAATATTAAAACGATTCAAGGTTCAAAATCTAAAAGAAAAGCTTAGATGTTCAACAATGGCTAATCGCCTAAGATTAAAACGAAGAACAGAAAAAGATAAAGCAAAATGTAGATAATGAAAGTGATAGCCGCCTCTTTCCCTAAATGGCCAAACAGTTGGACTGGTCCCCGCCACTACGCTCCAAAAATGATTAAAGTACCCGAGATCGATCTTGAGATCGATCAGTGCATTCGATCGTCTTCAGGGATCGCCTTCTGCAGCTTGATCTGCGAGTCAATCTGGTTTGATGGATCGAGTTCTTCATCCGATCTTCTACTCGATCTTTGGATGATCGAGTCATGGTCTCGATCCGGCTCTCGTTCTGCATGGCGTCATTCACGTCCATACTCCAGATCGATCTCCTCTCTCGATCTTGGTCTCGATCCTTCCTCTTGAATTGACTTGGGTCACTCGATCTTCTGGCCGATCTCATCTAGATCGACCTGCCTTGCTCGATCCGCTACTCGATCTCGGGTCCTTCGCATGCAAAGTTGAGCTCTCCAAGTGTCCACGAGCTTCTAGCAGATCCTCCTCACGTCCACATATCCTCCACAACTCCAGAATGCTCCAAACAACCTGATATTGATGCAAAAGTGCAAGAAATATGCAAAATGCGAATGCAAAGGGACCTAGGACCTAAAATGCAACAAATGAAAAAAACTAGCCTATAATACAAGATGAATGCATGAAAAACTATCCTAAATGCATGCAAAATATGCAAAATAAATGGTAATATCAATCATTCTCTTGTTATAAAGTTTCATTCTTTATCATTAGAAGTCATTTGTCTTAAGTTGTTAGAATCGGCTTGTTTTACCCGTTTCAACTCTCGATTTTTAGTTATTAGTAGATTTGCGTTTTTGATCCTCTGTTTTCTCGTAGTAGTCGTTAACCCTCTTCCAGGGATTTTAAAATAGTTTTCTTAGTAGTTTGGTCGTTGAATTTAGTTTTCGTCGATTTTACCATCCAATTACCCGAATCTGCTTAGCTTTGCTTAGTTCTTGCATTCTTAGTGTTCTTTCTTCACCCAGGCTGGATTGATACTCTCTTGCATACTATACTACAACTATTGGTTGCTTGAGCTTTGATATTCTTCCATTACAAACAATCCTGTTTATCAAATGGCGCCGTTGCCATCTTGGGTTTGTTAGAAAGCATTAGGATTTGGTGCAAGGCAAAGACTAAGCCTTTAACTTTTATTTTGATTACTTATTGCTCTACCTTACTGATTGTGTTTTCAGGTACATGAATTTGCGCTCCAGGGGTGACAAAAATCTGCTTAAACCCCTGGACAATATTCACCAACTCGGACACGCAAGATCAAAAAGAGCGAGAGAGCTAGCTCAAGCCTTTGAAGAGATTGTGCAAGCTGGTACAGTAGACTTTGCAAGAATGGCTGAGCAAGAACATCCTGTGGGACCTCCACCAGCTCACGGTGCTGTCGAAAGGGGTAATGGAAACCCTAACCACGCAGCTAGGCCACCACGGATCATTGGTGCCGGAGATGCTCGAAATACACATTATAACCGCTTTGGGATCACTCCTCCACCAGTTCAAAAAAACAACTTCGAGATCAAGCCAGGCTTTGTCTCTATGGTTCAGAACACCAAGTTCCACGGGCTGGCTATGGAAGACCCTTTAGAGCACCTTGACAACTTTGAGCAAGTGTGTGGGATGATAAAGATCATTGGGATCTCGGAAGATGCTTTCAAGCTACGTCTCTTTCCATTTTCTCTTGGAGATAAGGCTAGGCACTGGAAGAAGACCCTTCCACAAGGCACCATTACTTCTTGGGCTGACTGTAAGAAGGCGTTCCTCTCAAAGTTTTTCTCAAGCACAAGAACAGCTAGGCTGCAAGTGAGACCAGCGGGTTCACTCAAAGGTAGAACGAGACATTCAGTGAAGCTATGAAGCGGTTCAAGGACTATACCATTCAGTGTCCTCACCACGGCTTCAGTGAAGAGACTCTCTTCAGCACAATATACCGAGGAGCATTACCCAAGATCAGAATGCTGCTTGATACGGCAAGCAAGGGTAACTTTCTTGGTCAAGAAGTGGAAGAGAGTATGGAGCTTATAGAAAACTTGGCTTTGAGTGATGGGAATTACACTGAGGACTACGACCGTGCACCTAGAGGTTCTGAGCTTGAGTCACACAAGAAGGAGCTCAAATCGTTCCATGAGAAGATAAATAAGCTCGTTCTTGCAAATCAGAAGCAAGGACATTTCGTGGGAGAAGATGAAGATGTTTTAGAGGAGTTAGAGCTGAGCCAAGATGAAGCTAATTGGGTTGCTGGTCAGAACTACAACAAGCCTCAGGGCTATTCAGAAGGATACTAAGTCAACAACAATATCTCATATAGGAGCACCAACGTTGAGAATCCAAAGGATCAGGTGTACCCCCCTCAACAAGCAAAGCCTTTTGTACCTTACAACAAGGGGTTTCAACAAAACAGTGGGTACCAAGGTCAGAGGCAAGGCAATTTCCAACAGCAACAGCAAGGCAACAAAGGCTACACTCCTATGTTTCCTCCTGGTTTCATACCTCAACAGCAACAAGCTCCACTGCCACCTCAGGATCCGGTTCAAGCAATGTTTCAACAGTTGCTTCAAGGTCAAGCTTCTACAAATCAGAAGTTTGTTGAGATGAACAACCGGCTAGACTCCTCTCTTACTGACGTCTCTACACAGATCACCAATCTGAACTGCAAGATCAAACAGTTAGAGAAAGGCAAAGCTAGTACAAGCGGTCAAAGCAGCTTACCGGGCAAGTGTGAGCAAAATCCCAAGGAGTATGCAAATGCTATTACTTTGAGAAGTGGGAAAGAGCTTCCGCCGAGAGTTGCACCTAAAAACAATGAGGACATTGTAGTTCAAGAGGGGGAGGGTAAGCTTTCAAATGATGAGGAGATTACCTTTGACAATGTGTGGATTGAAAGGCCAAGGAAAGGCAAAGAAGCCGTTGTAGAGAAGAAAGTAGAGGAGGTGAACAAAGAGAAATATGCATTCGTTCCTCCACCATACAAACCAGAGCTTCCTTTTCATGGGCGGTTCAAGAAACAGCTGCTTGAGAAGAATAAAGCAGTCTTTGAGAAACATTTGAAAGATGTTGAGATCAAGCTGCCCTTAGTTGATTGTTCAGCCATGATGCCTAAATGTGCTAAGTTTTTTAAAGATACTTTAACTAAGAAAAGCAAGGAGAGTGAAGAGGTTTTGGTGATTAGTGACGAGTGCAGTGTGATTATTCACAGGGATATTGTTCCAAAGAAGCTAGGAGATCCAGGATCATTCACCATTTCTTGTGCTCTTGGTCCCTTGAAGTTTGAAAGCTGCTTATGTGATCTTGGTGCATGCATTAATCTCATGCCCCATTTCATTGGAAAGAAGCTCGGTTTCACAAAGTTTAAGGAGTGTAGGATCTCTCTCGTGCTAGCTGATAGAAGCATAAGGCTTCCTGTGGGTATGCTTGAAGATTTGCCCGTGAGGATCAGTGAAGTTAACCTGCCAACAGATTTCGTTGTTCTTGAAATGGATGAAGAGCCAAAGGATACTCTTATCCTTGGAAGACCGTTTCTAGCAACCGTTGGAGTCATCATAGATGTGAAGAATGGCAAGATCTCTCTACACTTGGGCAAAGACATCAAGCTAGACTTCGACATTAATGAAGTCTTGAAGAAACCAACCATTGGAGGATAAGCTTTCTACATTGAAACTCTAGATGAGTTAGCCGATGAGTTGCTTGAGGAGTTGGCACAAGAAGATCACTTGCAGCTAGCTTTGACTAAGGAGCCAGGGAAGCATGGTTTTCTGAGCGAGCAGACCCAGGAGTACGTTCATATCCTTGATTCTCGCAAGGTTGTGAAGGAAGATGAAGGCAGATGCCTAGAGATCGATCAGGAAATCGAGGACTTCACTCGATCCAGGACTACGATCGACAAGAAGATCGAGAGGACTGCTCGATCCGGGAAAGAAATCGATAAGAAGATCGAGAGAGCCAACTCGATCAGTTCAGAGAACGACTCAGCAACTCGATCCATTGCTCGATCCACATCAAATCGAGCAAGAGATCGATGTGAGTGCAATGGATCCGGACCAGAACGATAGGAAGATCGAATGGATGACTCGATCTCAGAGGAGACAAAGGCTCAAGATGGCAGCCTGAAAGCTCACAACTCAGGTTCTAAAGAGGGCAGTGAGGACAGCGACGTAGACACAATCCACGAGGAGGACTGGAGCGAGCTGCTAGACCCAAAGGTGGACCTAAAGGAGATCCCAAAAGTGCTAAGGTATGCTTTCTTAGGGCTTAATGAGACTTATCCCGTGATTGTGAATGAAAGTCGGAGTGATGATGAGTTAAACTCGCTTCTTAAGGAGCTGAGAAAGTATAGGAAGGCCATTGGGTACTCTCTAAGTGACATCAAGGGCCTTTCACCAATGCTTTGTACTCATAGGATTCACTTAGAGAATGAAAACTCTTCTTCTATTGAAATCAAAGACGTTTGAACCCGAACATTAAAGAAGTAGTTAAGAAAGAGATATTGAAATTGTTAGAGGCTGATGTGATATACCTTATCAGTGACAGCACGTGGGTTTCCCCAGTCCACGTGGTGTTTAAGAAAAGGGGAATCACAGTCATTAAGAATGAAAAAGATGAATTGATTCCTACTAGAACCATAACTGGTCATTGAATTTGTATAGATTATAGGAAGCTCAATTCAGCTACTAGAAAGGATCATTTTCCTCTTCTTTTTATTGACCAAATGTTAGAGAGACTTGCTAATCATCCATATTATTGCATTCTCGATGGTTATAGTGGTCTCTTTCAAATACCAATTCATTATAACGATCAAGAGAAGACGACTTTCACTAGCCCTTATGGTACCTTCGCTTATCGAAGGATGCCTTTTGTGTTATGTAATGCACCAGAAACCTTTCAAAGGTGCATGATGTCTATCTTCTCTGATCTTATAGAGGAGATGGTGGAAGTTTTTATGGATGATTTTTCTGTGTATGGTGCGTCCTTTTCGGCTTGTTTGTCTAATCTTTGCAGGGTACTTAAGAGGTGTGAGGAGTGTCTTCACGCTTTCAAGACCATCAAGGAAGCTCTTGTCACGGCACCTATTGTACAAGCACCAGATTGGAGCTTACCCTTCGAGATCATGTGCGACGCGAGTGACTACGCTGTGGGAGCTGTTTTAGGGCAGAGGAAAGACAAGAGGTTGCATGTTATCTACTACGCCAGTCTTACCTTGGATGACACGCAAATGAAATATGCTACAACCGAGAAGGAGCTGCTGGCCATTGTGTTTGCTTTTGAGAAGTTCAGATCATACTTGGTGGGCTCTAAGGTTGTTGTATACACTGATCACGCGGCGTTGAGGTACATCTATTCCAAGAAGGATACCAAGCCGAGGCTCTTAAGTTGGATTCTTCTTCTACAAGAGTTCGATATGGAGATAAAGGATAAGAAGGGGATAGAGAACGGTGTAGCTGATCACCTTTCAAGAATGAGGGTCAATGAAGCCTTACCTTTAGATGATTCACTCCCTGAAGAGCAGCTCATGAAGATCAACACAGTGGTGTGCACACGGCTAGAAGGTCAGTTTGAAGAAGTTCTGAGTTTGAGAGAAGAGAACCTGCCTTGGTATGCAGATATAGTGAACTTCTTAGCTTGTGGAGAGGAACCTACTCATCTTGACCACTACCACAAGAAGACGTTCATGAGGGACATCTCCTACTATTTTTGGGACGAGCCTTACTTGTACAAAAGGGGAGTAGATAGCTTGTACAGAAGATGTGTTTCAAGAGAGGAAGCACATGACATCCTCCTTCACTGCCACGGTTCATCCTATGGAGGACATTTCGCTTCTTTCAAGACGGCAACAAAGGTCTTACAAGCCGGTTTTGGTGGCCATCGCTATTCAAAGACGCTCCCGAGTATGTAAAACTGTGTGAGGCTTGCCAAAGAGCTGGAAACATCACCAAGAGAAACAAGATGCCTCAGGTGCCAATCTTTGAAGTTGATGTGTTTGATGCTTGGGGGATAGACTTCATGGGACCGCTCCCATCTTCTTACGGCAACAAATTCATCTTGGTGGCTGTTGATTACGTGTCTAAGTGGGTTTAGGCTACAGCTTCCCCAACCAATGATGCAAAAGTGGTGATCAAGCTCTTATAGACCATCATCTTCCCACGGTTTGGTGTTCCAAAAGTAGTGATCAGTGATGGGGGCAGCCACTTCATTAACAGAGTGTTTGAAAGTCTCTTGACGAAGTATGGAGTGAAGCACAAGGTAGCTACACCATATCACCCACAAACTAGTGGGCAAGTAAAGGTCTCTAATAGACAGATCAAGGCTATCTTAGAGAGGACAGAGGGAGCAACTCAGAAGGATTGGGCAAGTAAGCTAGACGATGCTTTATGGGCGTATAAAACCGCCTTCAAAACTCCTATTGGTACCACTCCCTTCACTCTCCTATACGGCAAGGCATGTCACCTCCCTGTGGAGCTAGAGTATAGAGCACTATGGGAAGTGAAGCAGATGAACTTCAGTCTCAAGACGGCACAGGAGAAGAGGTTGATTCAACTCCATGAGCTTGATGAGTGAAGGCTAGAAGCTTATGAGAGTGACAAAATCTACAAGGAAAGGACCAAGGCGGTTCATGACAAGAAGTTGGTGCATAGGGAGCTTAAGGAGGGCAGTCTGGTCTTGCTTTATAACTCACGCTTGAAGCTATTCCCAGGCAAGCTAAAGTCAAGGTGGTGTGGACCGTTTGAGATCAAGGAAGTTCTACCCTATGGAGCGGTTACTATGGTTGGTAAGAGTGGAAAGGCTTTCACGGTTAATGGGCACAGAGTCAAGCCCTACTTGGAGAGTGATTGCAGCAAGGAGAGCACTACACTGCTTCTCCAAGACCCACCTCAGGCCTGAACCAAGTAAAGTCTAGCTAAAGACATTAAAGAAAGCGCTCTTGGGAGGCATTCCCATGTCTATCTTGTATATATTTTTGCTTTCTGTTTATTTCAGTTTTATGCTTTTTATGTTTAAGTGCGTAGGTGAAAGGATAGGTGATTGGAGATCATGATCTTGGAGTCAAAAGAGGCGAGGAAAGGAGAAGTGTAGGCTAGAGATCGAGTGCTAGATCGACTTATCCTGGCTCGATCTTTACTAGATCGAGCTAGTGAAACGAGAGGAGTCATTCGATTTAGATGAGATCGAGTAGACAATCGAGTGATTCAGTCGATCATGAGAGGATAACCCACCAATGCGTTTAGAACGAGGTGTGGATCGACTGACCTCACTCGATCCTCGATCTGAATCGATCAAGCAACTCGATCTGCCACTCGATCTTAGCCGAAACGACCTCCAAATCGATCACGTGGCTCGATCTAAGGAGCTTAGCTACAATGATCAAGAATCATGGAACGAGAAGGCACACTCGATCTAGGACTCGATGCAATCCAGATCGAGTCCCTGATCGATCAAACCTCACGATCCTAGCCAACATGGGCATGAGATCAATTCCTAGATCGACCGAATGGACTCGATCTCGTGCCGAGGTAAGTCAAAAATCTTCCCTCCTTTCTTCTTTCCCTCCAGTTTTAAATTTGAATTGTGGTCAAGACAATCATCTTTGACCATGAAAGATGTGCCTTGACCACACTTTTGTCAGAAACCACTTGCATGATCCATAGTTTTCTTTGCCTTTATATTCACATGCATCCACACTCTCTCATTTTTGTGTTCGAAACCGTTTTCCAAAGTAAATAGAGAGTGTGAGTTTTGTTTTAAGGCTATTAGCATCTGCATTCTTCCTTTTAAAAAGGTATTTTCGGCTTATAGATTTCTTGTTTAAATTTTTTTGGAAAATTACCTTTTAATATGCTTAGGATGATTGTAGTTGTTAGGGAGTTAGGATAATTTATAGAAATAGCTAAAGATTAGGAAAACTGCTAGATTTGATTCTATTTCTAGATATTCTCCTCTAGTATTTAACTATAATTTTTATAAACTCCCTAAAAATCTAGGTTTATTGTTACAAGTTTTTCTCTCCTACCTTGTCTTTCTCTTACATTCGCCGCATATACTCATTCTCTTCATTGAGATTTGTGTTTCAGGTATCATGGCTCCTAAGAGAAGCAGAGAAGAGACAACACAAGGAGGAGAAGCTCAAGAAGTGGTTCAGGAGAGGGTCAGATGGACAAAGGAGGAGAAGCAAGCTAAGAAAAGGTTGGAGAGGCTCCGGTTTGACCCTACAGTTCGCGAGCAGGGATTTGTTGGCAAAGATGGGGATATTGGGAGATTTTTATCAGCTTCTCAAGAACATTGGGCTCCGGTGCTTGTCAAGGATGGATTCCCCAACTTATCCCGAGGCAACCCTAGACTTCTTAGCCACCTTGGAGTTTACCTACGAGAATCCAAGCCTCCCCACTCCATCACAAGGTCACATCACCTTCAAGATCAGGAGGCAAGCTTATCACCTCTCCATCGCCGAGCTATGCCAAGCCTACGGTCTGAAAGCTACTGCCAAGCTCGTCGAGTTTCCTCCTTTCACTCAAGCCAACGACCTATGGGATTTGATCAGCAACGATGACTACAAGGCTAACATGGCCAAGATCAAGAGAGTCCGCAGCCCTGTGCTGAGATACACCCTCAAGCTCATAGCCAACACTTTCAGCAGAAGGTCCGTGGCTCCAACAGTCACCAAGAATGAGCTGTGTTTCCTGTGTGATACTAAGGAGAATGACGAGCCGATGGAAGACGAGCTTGGAGATGATGTCAATTATGGATGCATTTTGGCTTCCTCTTTGATCAAGTACAAGGCGTGGGCAATGAGGTGCAAGGCGAGTTCAGCGCTGATAAGAAGCTTCCTTACACCGCTGTTTGTTCAAGCCGGTGTACCTCTTCCTGACTTTGTGCCTTGCGTGGATATAGCTTATATGGATGAGGTTTACATGTGCAACACAGACAGCTTGGGACGCACGCCAGCTGAGGGGTTCTTTGCTTACTTGTTCTATGATTGCGAAAATGAGAAGAGGGTGTGCATCTTGCCAAACAAAGAGGAAACGGAGCTGCTAGGTGTTGGCAACATTGAGTTTCTACCAAGTGTTGAGGAATGCCATGCACCTCTAGGAGCCACAGCCGCACCTCCACGAGTTGCTCGCCAATGTTCAGAGTCACCCCCCCCCCCCTCCCCTCTGATGCTGAGATGCCAGCTAGCTTCGACCTTCCCAAGCTTGATTACGAGCGAAGAACCAAGGCGGAGAAGTTTCTTGCTTCTGTTGTGGAGATGCAGCGGAAGGTGAATCAGTGGCATAGCAAGATGATTAAAAAGCTTGCTAAGAAGATCAAAGGCTTGCAAAAGAAATCATCTAAGGCGTCTTCAAGCGAAGAAGTTGAGCAACCCGAGAAGAGAAGGAGATCAACTAGTGGGATAGTGATCCGTGAGCCCCAAGGCGACAACCAAGCTGCACGCCGCTCTCTACACGAAGGAGCAAGCAAGAAGAAAGGCAAGGCGGTCACCCACGAGACTCCTAGAAAGAGCAGGAAGTCTGGAGCATCCTCAAGCTCCAGCCATGCCTAGCTCTGAGGTACAACCTCACAACCTTGTAAATATCATGCATTTTCTTTAATTTTTCCTTTGTGTTTTGACTCCTCTTGAATTTGTTTGCCATCGAGACAGTTTCATTCATGTTTGGGGGAGTGTGTGTGTTATTTGACATGTTTTCTTTGATCTTATTTTCTGTTATCATCATTTGAGTCATCATGCATCATCTAAGGCATGGAAACGGACAAAAAAATGATAAAATTTTTAAAAATTTGCAAAAAATTTATATAGTCTGCATTTGCATTGTTAAATATTGTAGGATTGAGTCTACAATTTTTCTTGAAAAGTGTTTTAAGCTCATGAATTGTTTCAAGGCCCTAGTTAGTAGTTCTTTGATGCATTGTACATATTTTGAAAGTAAGCTCTAACCATATTTGGATAATTTGTTTTGATTTTCGTGGCTTAAGTTGAACATTCATGAATTAAATCCTTTCCTAATAAGTGAGAACCTTAATTTGAATTTCTTGAATTATCATACTAATGCATTTGAAAAAGGATACATGGATCACTTCTACATATTTAGGCTTTCTTCTTCCTTTCACCAATCTCTTGTAAGCCTAAATAGACTTCCCCACCTTTACCCTACCCTTCTTTCAAGCCAATGTTCTTGTGTGATGAATCTTTGTGAGGCCTCTTTTCGGTTGGACTAAGCATAAAGAATTAGGTTTAGGCGACATGATTAGGCTTTCATATTGATGCTAGCTTTGCATTTTGAAGCTAGTTTTAGGCTTAGGATAGGGCAGGTATTCATGGGAGTTGTTCTGTTTTTGTTTCGGTTTAAAGAGTTTGAAGTTTGGAAGTTGAATAAAAGTGTTTAATGGTTTTAAGTGGAAGGCTTTGTGTTTGAAATGAAAGCTCTAGTTTTAAAAGTAGGTAGCTCTCAAAAGAAAAGAAAAGAGCCAAAAGGCCAAATGTTTTAAAAGAAAATAAAAAATAAGGAGAGAGCTATCAAAGTGTTTAAAAAGAGCTAAGTGATGTGTTTATTTGGGGTTTTGCTAGGCGAATTGCCTTGTTGATAAGGGTAGTCTTTAGGTGGTTGAGTGAGCTTAAAAAGAAATGAAAAATAAGAGGGGCTTAGGATCATTGTTAGTGTATATGGGTAGATAAGAGTCTAGTCATGTATGCATCAATTGTCTTTACCCTTAGCATTATGCATAAGTTCAACAATTCTTTGAGAAACCCATTGTTTGAATCACCCTTATAAATGAGATAATTTTTTATCTCATAACCTTTGTCCCTAGCCAGATGTATTCAGTTTTAAAGTGCATAAATGTGATTGAGGGTTTGATCATTAATTGAATGTTAAAGGAGTGGGTTCTTGGATTGTTTGGAATATGAGAGTCATGATTTGAAATTCAACATGTGATGAATATAGCTAAGTTCTTTGGAGTATGAGTGTGTGCATTGCATCTTAGGATTAAGAACTAAGACCATTGGATTGATTCATTTGAAAAACACTGTTGCAAGGAATTTGAGCCCCCGTTTTTGAAACCTCTCTTCCTCTCTTGAATTTTGTTTGCTTGAGGGCAAGTGATATAGCTGCATATTCCAGGCATTTTGCATACATATAAGTTAGTTTCTCACACATATACATTGTATTTTAGGTTAGTTTGCATCACTTTAGGTCCTTGAGTGTTCTTGCACCAGCATATGCATATTTCTTGCATTTTGCATCGCATACAGGTTGTTTTCGGCTACTTTGGAGACTTGGAGGGTTCGTGGATCTGTTAAGGCTCGTGAGGATGTTTGAGGAACTTGAAGAATTTGGGAATGCTTGCTAAGGATCAGATATCGAGAGGAGGTTCAAGCATGGCCGGTCGATCTAGATGAGATCGACCAGAAGATCGAGTAGCCCAGCCGATCCAAGGGAACTGATCGAGACGGAGATCGAGTGAAGCGATCGATCAAGGAGTACTGACATGAATGACACCATGCAGAGCGAGAGCCGGATCGAGTCCACCACTCGATCCTCCAAAGATCGACTCCAAGATCGAACGAAGCACCCGATCCACCGAGGAAGATCGAGTCAAAGTTCGAGCTGAAGGCACGATGTCTGGAAGTGATCGAGAGAGCTGCTCGATCCCGAAGTCGATCTCAGTGTACTTTAACCGCTTTTGGCCGCTAGCGAAGGGGGGACCATCGGATTGTTTTGCCTGCTTTGGCAAGGCGGCGAGCATGCTTTTAGAGACACTTTTCATTTTTATCTTTTTATCATCTTTTTCTCTAGTTTGGAGGCGATTTCGCCATTGTTAGACCTTGAATTTTGTTCTTGAATATTTCGCATCGTTTTAAGCTTAATCCATCGTTTTTATGTTTATCGTTTCATCTGTCATGCTTTGCTTGGTTTATTTAATGTGTTGTGAGTAGTTTAATCGAGTTTTGGGGTTGAGAGGATTCAAAGGGGTCGAAAAGGTTTTCAAGTTTCGAGTTTTCTTGTTCTTAATGGCTTTCTTTTCTAAGATGTTGAGTTCTTAAGGCTTAAAGAGTCTCACGTCAAGATCTTTATGATCAGAGAGAGCTCGTACCTTGACAGGATCCAGAGATCTCTGAAAGTCACAGCTTAGAGGCTAGTTACTCTTTCCCAAACGCCATGGTAGTTTAGAGGACTAGTTAAGCTGCATGTTTGAAATCTGTTTTCCTTGCCTCTCAATCTCTTTTTCCGCCAAACGCCATGGGTCTGGAGGAGAGAATGAGAGAGTGATCCATACCACACGCCATGGATGGGTCTTGTTTTGTTTTCAAGGCTTAGAGAACCTCACAAAGTGAGTAGATTTAGAGTTTTCAAACCAAGCTTGAACCTTTGAAACCCCTGAACGTGAATCCCAACCCTAGACCCTCTTTCATAGTATTCTTACATCTTTTCAAGTCATTCGCTCGTTGTTTACTTTCACCTTGGTCATTAGATTCGTTTTCGCTTAACCTGTCTTTTAGATCGATCGTTGTTGCTCGATCTAGTGGTCGATCCACTAGTCGAATTTTTTAAATTCATAGCTTTGCATTTTAATCATTCTGCTTGTTCGTCGTGGTAGCTAGTTCATTTCTGGTATTTTTAATATAGTTTTGCTTTGCATTTAGTCGTCGCATTTAGGTTTTAGGAATTTTACAAAATCATTCATCATTTGCCTAGCTTTACTCGATCCTTGCATTTTCATTGCACTTTCTAGCTCCTGGATTGGATTGATTCTTCTTGCATGCTATACTACGACTGTGTGCTGCTTGAGTTTTGATAACCTCCTGTTGCATTTGCTCACGCCTAGAAAAAAGCTTGTTATCAAACGGCGTCGTTGCCATTCTAGGAGTGTTTAGAATGCATTGAGATTTGGGGTTTAGTAAAGACTAAGCCTTTACTTTGTTTAAGTTACTAATTTTTCTACTCTCAAACGTGTGTCATTCAGGTACATGAATCTTCGTTCAAGGGGAGACAAAAATCTACTTCAACCCTTGGACAACATTCACCAACTCGAACACTCACGACAAAGAAGAGTTAGAGAGCAAGCCAGAGCCTTTGAGGAGATTGTTCAGCACGGTTTGGTTGACTTTGAAGCTATGGCTGAACACGAGCATCCAGAGGGACCTCCTCCAGCTCACGGGGCAGTGGGAAGGGGCAATGGAAACCCCCACCACGCGGCTAGACCCCCAAGGATTATAGGAGCTGGAGATGCTCCCAACACTCATCACAATAGGTTTGGGATCACTCCTCCTCCTGTACAGAACAACAATTTCGAGATTAAGCCGAGTTTCATCTCAATGGGGCAAAACAATTGTTTCACGGGCTAGCAATGGAAGATCCCTTGGAGCACCTTGATAACTTCGAACAAGTATGTGGGATGATCAAGATTAACGGCATATCCGAAGATGCTTTCAAGCTGCGTCTCTTTCCATTTTCTCTCGGAGACAAGGCTAGACATTGGGAGAAGACACTTCCACAAGGCACCATTACATCTTGGCCAGAGTGTAAAAAGGCGTTTCTCTCAAAATTCTTCTCTAGCACCAGAACAGCACGGTTGAGAAGTGAAATCAGTGGCTTCACTCAGGGGAACAATGAGACGTTCAATGAAGCCATGGAGCGTTTTAAAGATTACACAATCCAGTGTCCTCATCACGGCTTCAGTGAGGAGACCTTACTCAGCACCATCTACCGAGGTGCTTCACCAAAGATTCGCTTGTTGCTTGACACGACTAGTAAAGGGAACTTCCTTGGTCAGGAGGTAGAAGAGGGCATGGAGCTGATTGAGAACTTGACATTGAGTGACGGCAACTATGCCGAGGATTATGACTGTGCACCGAGAGGTTCTGAGCTAGAGTCTCACAAGAAAGAGTTGAAATCATTGCATGAGAAGATTGACAAGCTGGTGTTAGCTAACCAGAAGCATGTTCACTTTGTTGGTGAAGCGGATGAGAACCAAGAGGAACTTGAGTTGAGTCAGGAAGACGCCAATTGGGTGGCAGGACAGAACAACTACAAACCTCAAGGCTACACTCACGGTTACAACCAGAACAACAATCTCTCATACCTTAGCACCAATGTCGCAAACCCTAAGGATCAAGTGTACCCTGCTCAGCAAGCAAAGCCTTTCGTACTATACAACAAAGGTTTTCAGCCGAGTGGTGGCTTCCAAGGGCAAGGGCAGAACAAGTTCCAAGGACAACAGCAAGGAAACAAGGGTTATACGCCAATGTACCCTCCAGGCTTTGTACCTCAGCAGCAACAACCGATGCAACAACAAGTTGATCATGTCCAAGCTATGTTTCAACAATTAATTCAAGGGCAAGCCTCTACAAACCAGAAGTTTGCCGAGATGAATACTCGCTTGGACTCGTCTCTCACGGATTTCTCTACTCAGATTACAACCTTGAATAACAAAATCAAGCAACTTGAGAAGGGAAACGCAAGCTCAAGCAGTCAGAATAGCTTACCGGGCAAGTGTGAGCAGAATCCCAAGGAATACGCCAACGCCATTACGCTAAGGAGTGGGAAAGAGCTTTCACCTACGGTTGCTCCAACGATCAACGAGGACATTGTAATTCAAGAGGGGGAGGGTAAGCTTTCCGCTGATGATGAAATAAACTTTGACAATGTTTGGATTCAAGGGCCAAGAAGAGGTGACAAAGCGGTTGTAGAGAAGAAAGCGGAGCAAACTACTAAGGAGAAGGATGCTTATGTACCTCCACCGTATGTACCTAAGCTACCTTTTCCTGGCCGTTTCAAGAAGCAACTCATAGAGAAGCATAGAGTTTTGTTCGAGAAGCATCTCAAGGACGTAGAGATCAAGCTACCTCTCCTGGACTGCCTTGCAATGATGCTTAAATGCGCCAAATTCTTCAAAGACACTCTCGTGAAGAAGAATAAGGAAAGCAAAGATGTGCTTGTTCTAAGTGAGGAGAGGAGATAGTCCCTAAGAAGTTAGGAGACCCTGGAAGCTTCACTATACCTTGCGCTTCAGGTACTTTAGAGTTCAAGAGTTGCCTTTGTGATCTCGGAGCTAGCATAAATCTGATGCCTCATTCCGTGGCAAAGAAACTTGGCTTTACCCGTTTCAAGGATAGTAGAATCTCGTTGGTACTAGCTGACAGGAGTGCGAGGTTACCCGTGGGTTTGCTTGAGGACTTGCCAGTGAAGATTAGTGGAGTAAACGTGCCTACGGACTTCGTTGTGTTGGAAATGGATGAAGAACCAAAGGATCCACTCATTCTCGGTAGGCCGTTCTTAGCCACCGCCGGAGCTATCATAGACGTCAAACACGGAAAGATTGCCTTGCACTTGGGTAAAGATATAAGGCTGGACTTTGATATCAATGAGGTTTTGAAGAAGCCTACGATAGAAGGGCAAGCTTTCTACATTGAAACGTTGGATGCTTTAGCGGATGAGTTGCTGGAAGTGTTGGCCCAGGATGATCATTTGAAGCTGGCATTGACTAAGGACCAAGGAGAGCTTGGTTACGTGGATCAGAGGACTCAGGAATACATTAACTTGCTCAATTCAAGGAAGGTTGTGCTGGAAGATGAAGGCGGTTGCCCAGAGATCGACTCCGAGATCGATGATATTACTCGATCCAGGGGTCAAATCGACAAGAAAATCGAGAAAAACAACTCGATCCGGTGCAGCAATCGACAGTCAGATCGAGGAGGGTGATCGATCGAGAGAAGCCTTCCGATCAGTTAGGGGTCTAATCTGGAGATCGACTCTGCGTCTCGATCACTCACTCGATCCACATTTAATCGAGTGAGTGAATCGAACAAAACTGCTCGATCTAGACGACATCGAGAGCAAGATCGACTTGATGACTCGATTTCAGAAGGGATAGCGGTTGGAGAAAGCAGCTTCAAGGACCATGTCTCGAGCTCAAAGGAAGGTTCTAAGGAGGAAACCAACAGCAACAGCCACGAGGATGATTGGAGCGAACTTCTTGCACCGAAGGTCGACCTTAAGGAGCTCCCGAAAGGGCTAAGGTATGCCTTCTTGGGACTTAACGAAACCTATCCTTTAATTGTGAACGAAAACTTAAATGATGATGAGTTTCACTCACTCTTAACAGAGTTGAGAAAGTACAGAAGGGCCATTGGGTACTCTTTAAGTGACCTCAAGGGCCTTTCTCCAATGCTTTGCACTCACAAGATTCATTTGGATAATGAGAACGCCTCCTCTATAGAACATCAGAGGCGTTTGAATCCTAATTTGAAAGAGGTTGTTAAGAAAGAGATTCTTAAGCTTTTAGAGGCTGACGTGATCTATCCCATAAGTGACAGCACGTGGGTTTCTCCCGTACACGTGGTGCCTAAGAAGGGAGGGATCACAGTCATTAAGAATGACAAAGATGAGCTTATACCTACTAGGACTATTACTGGACAACGTATGTGTATTGATTATAGAAAGCTTAACCTTGCTACTAGAAAGGATCACTTCCCCTTGCCTTTTATTGATCAAATGCTTGAAAGACTTGCTAATCACCCCTACTATTGCTTTCTTGATGGATATAGTGGATTTTTCCAAATACCAATCCATCCAAACGATCAGGAGAAGACGACCTTTACATGCCCTTATGGCACCTTCGAAGGATGCCATTCGGGTTGTGTAACGCACCGGCTACGTTTCAGCAGTGTATGATGTCGATCTTCTCCGATCTAATAGAAGAGATGGTAGAGGTGTTTATGGATGACTTCTCGGTATATGGTGCGTACTTTTCTGCGTGTTTGTTGAATCTTTGCAGGGTACTAAAGCGTTGTGAAGAGACAAACTTAGTGCTTAACTGGGAAAAATGCCACTTCATGGTGAAGGAGGGGATCATGCTTAGACATAAGATATCAGAGAAGGGTATTGAAGTCGACAAAGCAAAGATTGATGTGATGACAAGCCTTGAGCCGCCAGTTAACGTCAAAGGAGTGAGAAGTTTCTTGGGACACGCCGGCTTCTACAGGCGCTTCATAAAAGACTTCTCTAAGATTGCACGCCCTCTCACACGGCTGTTGTGCATGGAGGCTGGATTCATCTTTGATGAGGAGTATTTGAAGGCTTTCGTGACCATTAAGGAGGCCCTAGTATCCGCGCCTATAGTGCAAGCACCAGACTGGAATCTACCTTTCGAGATTATGTGCGATGCTAGTGACTACGCCATGGGAGCCGTTCTAGGCCAAAGGAAGGATAAGAAGCTGCACGTGATATACTATGCTTCAAGAACCTTGGATGACACGCAAACGAGGTATACAACTATGGAGAAGGAGCTATTGGCGGTTGTATTCGCCTTTGAGAAGTTCAGGGCTTACCTCGTGGGTTCCAAGACCATTGTTTACACGGATCACACAGCTTTTCGTTATATCTATTCCAAGGACACTAAGCCGAGGCTTTTGAGATGGATCCTCTTACTCCAGGAATTTGACATGGAGATAAAAGACAAGAAAGGAATAGAGAATGGCGTTGCTGACCATCTCTCTCGGTTAAGGATCAACGAGTCTCTTCCTTTAGACGATTCTCTCCCCGAGGAACAACTCATGGCAATCACTATGGCTGTCTGTGGGAGCTTAGAGGGGTAGTTTGAGGAATTTCTGAGCTTCAAAGAGGAGGATCTCCCTTGGTACGTGGATATTGTGAACTACTTGGCATGTGGGGAGGAGCCGTCGCATCTTGACAACTACCATAGGTAGAAGTTCATGAGAGACGTGAGCCACTACTATTGGGATGACCCTTATTTATACAAGAGAGGAGTGGATAGCCTGTACAGAAGATGCGTGACAAAGGAGGAAGCGAGAGACATCATCTTTCATTGCCACGGGTCTTTGTATGGAGGGCATTTTGCTTCATTCAAAACCGCCACTAAGGTCTTACAAGCCGGCTTCTGGTGGCCATCCTTCTTCAAAGACAGCCACGAGTTCGTGATGAGCTGCGAGGCATGTCAAAGAGCAGGGAATATTACTAAGAGGAATGAGAAGCCTCAAGTTCCCATATTTGAGGTAGGCGTCTTTGACGCGTGGGGCATAGACTTCATGGGGCCGTTTCCTTCATCATACGGCAACAAGTTCATACTCGTAGCTGTTGACTACGTCTCTAAATGGGCTGAGGCCATTGCTTCCCCAACAAACGACTCTAAGGTGGTGATCAAGCTCTTTAAGAGCATCATTTTCCCGAGATTTGGAGTACCCAAGGTGGTGATAAGCGACGGAGGAAGCCATTTCATCAACAAGCTCTTTGAAAATCTGCTAAAGAAGTATGGCGTGAAGCATAAGGTAGCTACGCCTTACCATCCTCAAACGAGTGGCCAAGTGGAAGTCTCTAACCGTCAGATCAAGGCGATACTCGAGAATGCAGTTGGGACTAGTCAGAAGGATTGGCCAGTGAAGTTAGATGACGCTTTGTGGACCTATCGGACTGCTTTCAAGACGCCTATTGGTACCACTCCTTTCACTCTTCTCTACGGTAAAGGGTGTCACCTTCCTGTTGAGTTGGAACATAGGGCGTTGTGGGCTGTGAAGCGGATGAATTTTGATCTGAAGACGTCTCAGGAGAAGCGGCTGATCCAGTTGCACGAGCTTGATGAGCTAAGGCTGGACGCTTACAAAAGCGCTCGGATCTACAAGGAACATACCAAGGCTGCTCATGACAAGAAGCTGGTGCCTAAAGAGCTTAAGGAAGGGATTTTGGTGCTGGTATACAACTCGAGGCTCAAGCTCTTTCCAAGGAAGCTAAAGTCACAGTGGAGCGGTCCGTATGAAATCAAGGAAGTATTACCTTACGGAGCTGTCACGTTGGTGGGCAAGAGTGGGAATGCATTCACAGTGAACGGACACAGAGTTAAGCCATACACGGCGAGTGCGTTTGACAAGGAGAGCACCTCAATGCTTCTCCAAGACCCGCCATCTGCCTAAACCAAGTAAAGTCTAGCTAAAGACGTTAAAGAAAGAACACTTGGGAGGCATTCCCATGTCTATCCTGTACATACTTTTGCTTTATTTCTTTTCCAGTTTTATGTTTTTCTCTTATGAGTGTGTAGGAACAAGTATGAGAGAAGCAAGCCATGATCTGAGTTCCCAAAGGAGTAAGAAAGGGGTGAGTATAAGCTAGAGATCGAGTGCTAGATCGACTCATCCTGGCTCGATCTTTGCTAGATCGAGCTGGTGAATCGAGAGGAGCCAGTCAATCTAGACGAGATCGAGTAGACAGATCGAGTGACGAAGTCGATCTAAAATGTCTCGGGAAATTCTTGGAGTTTAGATCGATCGATCCAAAATTGGATCGACCGATCTATTTTCTCTCGGGAAAGTCCTTCATAGACAGATCATTCGGTCAACTCGATCCACCACTCGATCCAAGCTAAATCGACCCCTGAATCGATAGCATGGCTCGATCACGAGGACTTAGTCGCGATTTTAAAAACTCAAGGATCAAGAGAGCCAATCGATCCACGACTCGATTCAAATCGAATTGTGTCCCAAATCGAGTAACCCTCTCGATCCACGCCATTATGGGCATTAGATCGAGTCCTAGATCGACCAAAGGGACTCGATCTCGTGCCGAGGTAACATTTTCTTTTCCCTCTCTCATTCTTTCCCTCCACTTTTTAAATTCAAATCTCGGTCAAGGCAGGAATCTTTGACCCTGAAAAATGTGCCTTGACCGAGACTTTTCTCAGAAACCACTTCTTGTACCCATAGTTTTGTTTTTGTTAGCCTTTAAATGTTTTCAACAACTACACACTTTCTCATTCTTGTTTTCTCGAGTTGCTAAGTAAAAGAGAGTGAGAGTTCTTTGTTTTCTAAAGGCTAACAAGCATTTTTAACAATCCTTGCAAAGGTATTTTCGGATCTTGAGAAAATCTTTAGGAAAATCCCTTTTATTTCGCAATTGATTGTTTTAGATGCTAGGGCGGTTTTGATTTTTTTAAAAACTAGCTTAATAATAGGAAAATTCTGGATTTTCTAATATCTCTAGATCTGATTCTCTATTATTTTGCTATATTTTTGTTTTTTAAAATTCCCCAAAATTCTAGGGTATCAGCTATCGACTTTCTTCTTTGCTTCTCTCTTTCTCTTAACATATCGTCTATTTGCTCATAGCTTTGCTTGAGAACTTTGTTTCAGGCGCAATGGCCCCCAAAAGAACGAGAGAAGAGACAGCACAAGAGGGAGAAGGTCAAGAAGTAGCTGTTCAAGAAAGGGTTCGCTTGAGTAAGGATGAGAAAAGGGACAAGAAGCAGCAAGAGAGGCTTCGGTTCGAGCCTACCACGTTCGCGAACAGAGGGCTACTCGCTAAGCTAGGGATTCTTGGAGATTTCGACGAACTCCTCAAGAACTTTGGCCTAAGATGTCTGTCACGAACGGATTGCCCAACCGTTCCAGAAGTGAAAATTGACTTCCTTGCCACGTTGGAGTTTGGTTACGAGAACCCTAGCATCCCTGTTCCTTCACAAGGCCGTCTCTCTTTCAAGATCGGACGTCAAGCTTTCAGCCTCTCGATCCCCGAGCTGTGTCAAGCATATGCTCCCAATGCAGCCGCCACCAAGATCGAGTTCCCCTCCTTCACGTGTGCAAACGAGTTTTGGGACCTGATCAGCAACGATGACTACAAGGCCAACACCGCCAAAATCAAGAGAGTGAGAAGCCCGGTACTGAGGTACACCTTGAAGCTGATCGCCAACACATTTAGCGGACGATCAGTTGCTCCCACGGTCACGAAGACCAAGCTTTGCTTCTTGTTCCAAGGCGTGAAGCATTTGTTGTGTGATCCGGCGGAGAATGATAAGCCTATGGAGGATGAACTCGGCGGTGACGTGAACTACGGATGCGTACTTGCTGCCTCTTTGGTGAAGTACAAGGCATATGCCTTGCGGTGCAAGGCAAGCTCTTCATTCATTGGCGGTTTCCTCACTCCTCTGTTCGTGCAAGCCGGCGTACCTATACATGAGTTCACACCCGCCCCGGCTAGAGCTTTCATTGATGAGATCTACATTAGGAATACCGACCGCTTGGGACGCACGCCAGCAGAAGGGTTATATGCTTATCTTTTCATCGATGAGGACAATGAGAAGAGAGTGTGCATCCTGCCAAACAAAGACGAGACCGAGCTGCTTGGTGTCGGGAACATCGAGTTCTTACCATCCGTAGAGGAGTGCTTTGCTCCTCTAGGAGGAACGCCTGCTCCAGCGATTGTTCCACGGCCAAGGTCTGAGTCCCCTGTCATGGAAGATGAGATGCCCGAGGCTTACACCCTTCCCAAGATCGATTTCGAGCCGAGAACCAAGACGGAGAAGTTCCTAGCATCTGTTGTGGAGATGGCAAGGAAAGATGCTCAAGAAGCTTGCCAAGAAAGTCAAGGCGCTTCAAGGAAACTCATCCGCGAGGTCTAAGGGGTCAAAGAGTGAAGAGGTTAACCAGCCCGAGAAGAGGAGGAGGTCAACTGGAGGTATTGTCATCCGTGAGCCACAAGGCGAAGATCAACAGGCGCGCCATTAAGTCCATGGTTTCCCCACCGAGGATAGAGGAAAAGGCATAGCCCGACATTCCTCTAGCACGAGCAGCTCCACTGGAACATCCTCAAGTTCCAGCCGAGTATAGCTCCGAGGTACCAAACGACCTACCCTTGTATATACCGTTCATATTTTCTTTTATTTTTGCATTGTGTTTTGAGCTCCTTTGAATTTATTTGCCACCGGGACAGTGTCATTCAAGTTTGGGGGAGTATGTGTGTTGTTTGACATGTTTATTCTGATCTTATTTTCCCTTTAGCATCCTTGAGTCTTCATTGCATGAAAAATTGGTAAAATTTTTAAGAAAAATTCATGTAGTTGCATTCATCTTGTTAAGCATTTTAGGATTGAGTCTAGGATTTTTAAGCATCTAAGTTGTTTGCATTTGCATAAAGTGTTAAAGTTTTCTTAAAAAGGTGTTTTAAGCTTATGAATGGTTTCAGTATCCTAGTTGGTAGTTCTCTAATGCTTTGCTCATATTTTGAAAGTAAGTTCTTACCATGCTTGGATCACTAGTTTTGATTTTCGTGACTCTAATTGAACTCTCATGATTTGAAACTTGTCCTATTATGTGAAAACCTTAACTTGAATTTTTAAATACCATTTATGCGTTTGAAATTGAACACATGGACTTTTAAAATATTTAGGCTCTCTTCTTCCTTTTACCACTCTTTGTGAGCCTAAGTAGAACTCCCACCTTGACCCTTACCTTTCTTTGAAGCCAAGTTTTCGTGTGTGACATCATTGTGAGGCCTCTTCCGGTTTGAACTTAGCATAAAGTGTTACGTTTAGGCGACATGATTAGGTTCTTATATGTTTGCTAGCTTTGCATTTTGAAGCTAGATGTAGGCTTAGGATAAGTTTGGGGGATCATTGGGGTTGCTTTCTTGTTTATATGCTTTCGGTTTCAAAAGAGCTTGGTTTTTGAAGTAAGAAAAAGGTTTTAAGTGAAAGGTTTTGTGTTTAAAAATCAGAAGATGGCTCTCTCTAAAAAAAAAAAATAATAATAATATATATAAAAGAGCCTAAGTGCCAAAATAAAAAAAAAAGAAAAGAAAAGAAAAAGAAAAAAAAAATAAGAGAGCCATCAATAAGAAAAAGAATAAAGAGCTTAATATTTTAAAAACCTTTTCACTAGCCTAAAATAGTTAAGATGTTTCATATTTTGATTTGGGGATTGCTAAGCTTTTGCTTTGGAAAAAGGGATAGACTCTAAGTGGTGAGTGAACTTAAAAAAATATAAAAATGAGAGGGGTTTTAGGATCATTGTTAGTTTACATGGATAGATGAGAATATGATCATGTATGCATCAATTATCTTTACCTTTAGTATTATGCATAAAGTTCTTACCATTTTTGAGAGAAACCCTTGCCTTAAATAAAACCCTTTTTCAAATGAGATCATTCTATGCTCATAGACTATACCCTTACCCAAATATGTTCTGCTTTAAAGTGCATAAGTTTGATTCATGATTCGGTCATTAATGAATGTTAAAGGACGAGTTTCTTTGATTGATTGGAATAGAAGAGTCACGATCTGAAATTCTTTGTGTGATGACCATGGCTAAGTTCTTTGGAGTATGAGTGTATGTATTGCATTTTAGAACTAGTAAGTAGGACGTTGAGATTGATTCATTTGAAAAAACACCTTTGCAAAAAGCTTAAACCCCCGTTTGTTTTAGAAACCTCTCTCCCTTCTTTAATTTTGTTTGCTTGAGGGCAAGCAAAAGGTAAGTTTGGGGGAGTTGATATAGCTGCATATTCCATGCATTTTGCATACATATAAGTTAGTTTCTCACGCATATACATTGCATTTTAGGTTAGTTTGCATCACTTTAGGTCCTAGAGTGTTCTTGCACCAGCATATGCATATTTCTTGCATTTTGCATCATATACAGGTTGTTTTCGGCTACTTTGGAGTCTTGGAGGGTTCGTGGATGTGTTAAGGCTCGTGAGGTTGTTCGAGGGACTTGAAGAATTTGGGAATGCTTGCTAAGGATCAGAGATCGAGAGGAGGTTCGAGCATGGCCGGTCGATCTAGATGAGATTAACCAGAAGATCGAGTAGTTCAGCCGATCCAAGGGAACTGATCAAGACAGAGATCGAGTGAAGCGATCAATCAAGGAGTATGGACGTGAATGACGCCATGCGGAGCGAGAGCCAGATCGAGTCCACAACTTGATCCTCCAAAGATCGACTCCAAGATCGAACGAAGCACCCGATCCACCGAGGAAGATCGAGTCAAAGATCGAGCTGAAGGCACGATGTCTGGAAGTGATCGAGAGAGCTGGTCGATCCCGAAGTCAATCTCAAGGTACTTTAACCGCTTTTGGCCGCTAGCGAAGGGGGGACCATCAGATTGTTTGGCCTGTTTTGGCAAGGCGGCGAGCATGCTTTTAGAGACACTTTTCATTTTTATCTTTTTATCATCTTTCTCTTTGGTTTGGAGGCGATTTCGCTATTGTTAGACCTTGAGCTTTGTTCTTGAATATTTCAAATCGTTTTAAACTTAATCCATCGTTTTTATGTTTATCGTTTCATCTTTCATGCTTTGCTTGGTTTATTTAATGTGTAGTGAGTAGTTTAATCGGGTTTTGGGGTTGAGAGGATTCAAAGTGGTCGAAAAGGTTTTCAAGTTTGGAGTTTTCTTGTTCTTAATGGCTTTATTTTCTAAGATGTTGAGTTCTTAAGGCTTAAAGAGTCTCACGCAAAGATCTTTATGATCAGAGAGAGCTCTTACCTTGACAGGATCCAGAGATCTCTGAAAGTCACATCTTAGAGGCTAGTTACTCTTTCCCAAACGCCATGGTAGTTTAGAGGACTAGTTAAGGCGCGTGTTTGAAATCTGTTTTCCTTGCCTCTCAATCTCTTTTTCCGCCAAACGCCATGGGTCTATAGGAGAGAATGAGAGAGTGATCTATACCACACGCCATGGATGGGTCTTGCTTTGTTTTCAAGGCTTAGAGAACCTCACAAAGTGAGTAGATCTAGAATTTTCAAACCAAGCTTGAACCTTTGAAACCCCTGACCTTGAATCTCAACCCTAGACCCTCTTTCTTAGTATTCTTACATCTTTTCTAGTAATTCGCTCTTTGCTTACTTGCACCTTGGTCATTAGATTCGTTTTCGCTTAACCTGTCTTTTAGATCGATCGTTGTTGCTCGATCTAGTGGTCGATCTTATGGTCGATCCACTAGTCGAAGTTTATAAATTCATAGCTTTGCATTTTAATCATTCTGCTTGTTCGTCGTGGTAGCTAGTTCATTTCTGTTAATTTAAAATAGTTTTGCTTTGCATTTAGTCGTCGCATTTAGTTTTTAGGAATTTTACAAAATCATTCATCATTTGCCTAGCTGTACTCGATCCTTGCATTCTCATTGCACTTTTTAGCTCTTGGATTGGATTGATTCCTCTTGCATGTTATACTACGACTGTGTGCTGCTTGAGTTTTGATAACCTCCTGTTGCATTTGCTCACCCCTAGAAAAAAGCTTGTTATCAGTAAGCAAAAGGCAAGTTTGGAGGAGTTGATATACCTAAATATTTAGCATATTTAGCATGCATTTAGAGTAGTTTTCATGCATTTATCTTGCATTATAGGCTAGTTTCTACCATTTGTTGCATTTTAGGTCCTAGATTACTTTGCATTCGCATTTTGCATATTTCTTGCATCTTTTGCATCATTATCAGGTTGTTTGGGACACTCTGGAGTTATCGAGGTTGCGTGGACGTGCATTGATCAAGAGGAGGCTTGTGGACACTTGGAGAACTCAGCCATGCATGCAAACGACCCGAGATTGAGCAGCGGATCGAGCAAGGCAGGTCGATCTAGACGAGATCGACCAGAAGATTGAGTGACTCAAGTCGTTTCAAGGAGAAGGATCGAGACCAAGATTGAGAGAGGCAATCGATCACGAGTACGGACGTAGATAACGCCATGCAGAACGAGAGCCAGATCAAGGCCACGACTAGATCACCCAAGTATCGAGTAGGAGATCGAAGGAAGTGCTCGATCCATCCAATGAAATCGACTTGAAGATCGAGCAGAAGAAGGTGATCCATGGACAAAGTTCGAGTGAGCTGATCGATCTCTGGGACCTTATCCGGCCAGCTCATTTTTGGAGCGTAGTGAGGGGACCTTTAGGGATGTTTGGCAATTTTGGGAAGGAGGCGGCTATCACTTTCATAAGATACACTTTGTCTTATCTATTCTGTTCTTTCTCTTAGGCGATTCCGCCATTGCAAAACCTTTTAAGCTTTTCTTGTTTTTAAACTTTGAATCTCATTAATTATTAAGTTTTTTTCCATAATCGCTTGCTTAATCATGCTAAGTTTACCTTTCTTTGCATTTGAATTGATTTCAATCATGAGTAGTGAGTAGTTTTCTTTGGGTTAAAGGCTGGGGTGATATCCCTTGTATTTACACCATTTAGGGCAGCATTTAGTACATATTTTGGTCCTCTTTTGCATGTTTTCCCTTAGCTTTTGTCCCATTTTCTTCTTCTTTTAGACTTAGGTTGCATTTAGAGTATAGTTTGCATTTTCCTTGCATTTTGGATGTTTTTAGGTGCTTTTGGAGCTAAAAGGAGCTTGGAGGAGCTTTGGGGATGATCCAGGATGCTAGCTGGGCAAAAGGGAGCAAGAAGGATCGAAGCAGAAGATCTCTGCAGAAGTTTTCGGTCAGGGCACGGTGAATATCGATCAAGGATGACCGATACGGATCAGTATCGATTACCAGTATCGGTCAGGAGTGACCGACACAAACACAACAGATGGATTTCGGTCACATGTGTCGATCACTCCAGACCGATGGGGATCTGTATCGGTCAGTGAAGACCGACACAACTGACCGATGCTGACCCAGCCCGAACCTGTTTTAGTTTACGCTTATGCCATTACTCTAGGGTATTCTTCTCTAGGCTATAAATAACCTCTTTTTCCAGATTTTCGACATGTCTTGTCAAAATACTGTTCTTGACTATTTTCTTTAAGTTTGTAAGACAATTTCTTTGCTTTGTTTAATATAATAAAATATTTGCTTTAATCTTTCTTTAATCTCTTTTTAATCATGATTAGCATCCTTTTCCTTTGTGATTTGGTGTTCAACATGATTATGAGTGAGTAGTTATCTTAGAGTTTCTAGATGTGGTAGATTAGGGGAATTTAAGACTTGATTAGGGCTTGTTAAGTTCTTCAGTTTATGGGTTCCTCTCTATTAATCTGTTATTCATGCTAGATTAGTCGTGATCAAACTTATCTAAGTTGTTAGCTTTCTCTTATGCCCACCAAGTGTTTGATGAAATGCTGATCATGTTTAATAGGGGATTTGCTGGCCTTGGCTCAAGCGATTGACTGTTTGAGGAGCATTTTGACTTGAATAGAGTTGTTTACTGATAGGGTCAGGTTTTACCCAAATAAAAATTACTGCAAGTGCACAGCAAAGCAGATGTAGTATAAGGGGTATCGAAATCCCAAGAGAGTAATGCTAACTACACTATCAATTATAGATTTGGACTAAGCTAAGCAAAATATGATGTATGTAATGCGAATGAATAATTAGAAATAAGCAAATGATGGTATGATATGTTCTAAGTTCAGGAAGACTAAAAGCTCTAAGCTAGGGTAATTCGCAGGTATGAATCCAAGAATGTAGAATGCAGAGTATCAGGAATGATTAAGAACCGTTTTTAAACATGAATCTCTAATGCATAACTAATCAATTCTCATTGCAGAAGTTATCTATACCTAGATCACAGAGTTTCAAATCTCTTTGCAAACCCTAACAACCTAAGCATGCAGTAATGATCAGGTTCAATTGTTTACAAAACTCCTAAGCCAAATCTCTTTGTACTAAGTTGTTTTGCTCATCAAATAATAGTTCAGGTTATGAATAATGCTTTCACATATATTTAAAAACCTATGATTTTCGGATTCCTAAATGATGTTTCTCAGAAATTCGATTTTAAAGCAAGTAGAGATGAAAAACCATGAGATATTCCTAACAAATAGCGATTCTACACTCTTTTCATCAACCTTTGAAAAACCCTAACTTAACTAGCAGATTACTCAGACATGATTATGAGATCACAAAACATAACTGGATAAAATTGCATTAAGAGAAAGAGTAGAAAACAAAGGGGGTTCGAAATCTTCTCTAAAGAGTACAGGATTTGTCTCCCCAAAAAGCTCTGAATAAAATCTCTCTCTAACTCTCTCAATTCTCAAAAACTAAGATTCTTGCCAACAATGGCTGAAAAACCTAATAAATAGGGGCTAAACACGATCTGGGGTCTTCATATAAATAAAGGAAACTTCTGTGTAAGTTCTGCAATTCTTCTTGATACTTTTAACAAATAGCCACGCTCCTTCCTATCTGGGTGACGAGCGTCACCAATGGGGTGACGATCGTCACCATATGGGATACTTTTCTGCTTCGAGCTTGGTACTTCGTGGCTTCAACTCAGAATGCTCCAAAAAGGTTCCAATATCTCCAATTATGCTCCAGACATGCTTTAACCTGCAAAGACTCTTCTAGGACTCTAAAAAGACCAAAAAGACTCAATAAGAAGGACTTATATCATGGTTAAAAACCATAAAAACCATGATATATCAACTCCCCCAGACTTAGCTTTTGCTTGCCCTCAAGCAAACATTAGATAGAGTACAGGGTCGAGGTTTGAAAACAAGAAACAGTCAGTTAGTCATCAGAAACACCATACTAGTTAAAGCTTTCGAATCCACATACCACATAGTTAACACAAGATCAAATTTCAGCCTAATCATCACAAGCTTAGCAAATCTCTCAAGTCCAGTCTAAATCCCTTCAAGAAATCCGAAATTTCTACTGTTAACTCCTTATTTTTATCTAAGTGTGAAGTCTCATCAAGGCTCTATCATCTTAATCACTTTACAGATTCTTTTCCCTTCCTAAACACTGAACAAATCAATCCCAACACAGCTCTCCTATTTTCTCTTCCCTTGATCTTTTCCTTTGAATATTTTCGATTTTTCACTTCTTTTTCTCAACTTTTACAGTCTAAGATATGGTGCTACTCAATACTTGTGTTCCTTGTGAGGAGACAGGTTCTTGAGTGTGTTCACTACTGTTGTTCCTTGTGAGGAGACAGGGTCATGAATGCACCATTCTTTGGACTTAATCATTTAAAAACTACATCAGGGAAGATCAAAGAGAGACTGTATTTTAACCTTATTTTCAGTGCTGAAAGAGAGAATCAAGATCAATAAGAATCAATCACCAAGACAAGAAGTTTAAAGTTCATTAAGGTGGAGCTAACAGTAAATTTTCCAGATTCTCTAAGAACCTAAACCTTCATTGCTAGACTGATCTACCTATGACTTTCAACTTAGTAAGACTTGTAATCAACTATTGTGGCAATGGTTCTTATCAGCCAAAACGTCCTATGGCTAGTTCCAAGAAAAACTAACAGTTTCAAAAATTTTGACTCTATAAAACAGGTTTTTTTTACTCAATTTTAAGACTCTATAAACATGACACAAAGCACACAACGTCAGTAACCACCTCCCCCAGACTTAAACAACACTGTCCCCACTAAGCGCTTGTTTAAATGCTATGCCATCATGTGTACTCCGAAGTCAAATAGTGGGTTGCCTCCCACTAAGCGCTTGTTTAAAGTCATTAGCTCGACTTTGAATGCTGCTCAGACAGCTGGTGGAACAGAAGGTGGCATTGAATGCCTTGGAGAAGAATGTCTCCTCATCCATGGTGGTTTGGAAGCAGTAGATGTATGAACACTTCCAAGGAAGTGAGGAACATCAGCAGGGTGGGTCGTGAGTGTGGGTGGGACATTTCGTTTTCCTGCAGAATCATCAAAAGAAACACCAAGCTTTCTACGAGAATCTCGTTGCTTGCATAAGTGTGAAACATCTTTTTCACCTTTTAAATTCTTATTGATTAGATTAGGAGGTTTGGAACTGGTTCCAGGAAGTGCATACCTTTGCTTAGTTGCAGGTTTCTGGGTTGTGGACTGTTGAATTTTCGGATTGGCAACATATGATGGACTTGTAGAGCAAATATCACGTCTCTCCTTTGTGTCCAGGTTGGTGACGAGCGTCACTAGGTCAGTGACGCTCGTCACTGACTCTGCAGTTCGAGTTTCTGCAGTTTTCCTGCAATTCAGCTCTGCAAGTGATGCTTCCATCACATACACGTCTTCCTCCAGCAACTTGGCATTCATTAGAACCTCTTTTTCAAGCCCAGTCATGAAGATATGATCCTCACTGCAATCCTCAAACCCAACAGCTTCTGCAGAAGTTTCAGATATTAGCTCTTCAACAGCCATCTTGCTCACTTGCCCACTTATATCCGATTTATTGACACACTCAGCAATAGTGTCTTCTGAATTCTCCATGACAGTCTCTTCATCTCTAGAAGTTCTTACAGAAAAGGTCTGACCATCAATGGTAGAACTACCTCTTAACTTATCCATGTCAAAGTTCATGACAACATCACCAAGATCAAGCTCAATGTTCCCCTTTCTCACATCAATGATGGCTCCAGCAGTAGCCAAGAATGGTCTTCCCAGAATAAGAGGATCTTTAGGTTCTTCAGCATATTTCAGAACCACAAAATCTGTAGGAATTATGCAGCCTTCAATGTTAACATGAACATTCTCAAACATGCCTTCTGGGGTCCTTATGGATCGATCTGCTAGGATGAGAGAGATCCCAACTGGCTTGAAATCAGTCATTCCAAGTCTAGCAGCAACAGAGAAAGGCATCAAGTTAATACTTGAGCCTAGATCACATAAAGAGTGGGGAAAACGTCTTGCAAATATTGAGCAATCAAGCACAAAGGTCCCTGGATCAGATAGCTTCTCTGGAACTCTGCTTTGAGTGATGGTATTGACTTGTTCAGAAACAGTCACCTTCTTCTTCTTCTTTGGAACTGTGCCTAAGAGAATTGCACTGATGTCTCTGGTAAGCAATGCTCCTTCCTCAGGACTTACACCATTCACAACCATTCTCTTTACATACCTTCTTAGAGCTGGTGAAAGCTTGACTGCATCAACAAGTGGGATCTCAAGCATCAGCTTGTCTACCATAGCTTTACATCTGGCTTCTTCTATCTCCTGTTTAGACTTCCTAGGATGCTTGGGGAATGGTGTTTTGGGTTTATAGACACGTTCCTGGTCATAATTTGCAGTTACAGGCGAAGCAGTTTCGTTCTGGGGTGGGTGATGACCGTCACTAGGGGGGTGACGCTCGTCACTCACCTGTGACAACCCCCGATTCTCTTGTATGTTGGTGACGAGCGTCACTCCAGGGGGGTGACGCTCGTCACTCACCTCTGAGACAGAAAAAATTTCATCTTCAGACTCCATGAGTTGCACGATCTGTTCTGCACTCAACCTCTTTTTCTGCACTGTTTTAAGCTCCTTTTCATTTCTGACTGTGATGGCATTAACCTGATGCTTGGAATTGATATCAGTCCTTCCAGGAAGGAATCCCTCTTGCCTTTGAACAGCTTCTGCAGTTTTAGCAACCTGCACATCAAGCTTCTTCATGTGAGAGTTCAGACTGTCAATTTTTCCATTCAGGTCTTGATACAGCGAATCTAGCTTGCCATTGAAGTTCACTGTCATCTTCTGCTGTCCTTCAAGTACCTGCTCCATCATAGCTTCCATTTTATTGTCTTGTGGAGGTGCAGTTTGGTAGGAAGAAGAACCATAATTCCTGCTGTTTTGGTAAGGTTTCTCAACTTCAGTCTTCTGGAATGGGGGCTTAGGAGTGTAACCAGGCGTGCTCTGTCCTCCTGTAAAGGTACTCTGCTGATTATTGCTGTTGTAGCCTCTGTTCCATTGCTGATTTCCAAACTTTTGGCTCTGAAAACCCCCTCCATTGATGAAATTAACATCTTTCTGCTCAAATTCTTCAGGATTTTCGAAACTCTCCACTTCTGCAGCGAATTAGACTGACTTCTTTCCCACCAAAAGGCTGTGCATGCTGTCCAACTTAGCCTTAAATTCAGCTATTTGGTTTCCATCATTCAAACCAGCCTGCTGCTTTCTCTGAAAATCTGCATTCTTAGTGCTGTTACTGCAGGCCAAGTTTTCAATCAATCTTACAGCTTCTTCTGGTCTGTTGGTGCTGAAGTTTCCTGCACTTGCTGCATCCAGCGCCATCTGATACTTCCAGTCAATGCCTCTGAAGAATATCCCAAGTAATTGCACCTGACTGAAGCCATGATGAGGACAGTCCCTTTGATAGGACTTAAACCTGATCCAAGAAGCCTTAAAAGCTTCAGTAGGGCCTTGTGTAAAGGAAGCAATTTTCGTCCTCATGTCCTCTGATCTTGCATCATCATAGAAGTTATTCAGAAAGGCATTCTTAGTGTCTTCCCAAGTGGTCAATGAAGCAGGTTCCAGTTGCTTCAGCCAATATGCAGCTTCTCCTCCAAGAGAGTAAGGAAAAAGCTTGCAGAACAGGAAATCATTGCTGACTCCAGTAGCTTTGACACTTGAAGCCAGATCCTCAAACCTCTCAATGTGATCCATAGGATGCTCATGAGGTAAGCCATGGAATGGATGCTGGCCAACCAGCTGATAGTAGACTGGTTTAACCTCAAAATCGTTCCTCTGGAAGGCAGGAGGTCGGATTGCAGCTCTGTTGGCATAGAACTGATCAGGTCTGTTGTAGTCACCTAGAGTCCTCTGAACAAAACGCCTAGCAGCGTTATTGACAGCAGCAGGGACCCCCACGTTCTCAGCCACTTGCTGAACCTGCTGTTCAACAATGACATTCCCCTCTTGATCAATTCTCTGCCCCTCTTCGTTCCTCCTGTTTCCTTCCCTGTCAACCAATTGACCTTCTGCATCTTCAACCAAGATAAGTGGAGCGACCATTGTAGATTGCTTCTTAGCTTTCCTGTTAGTTCTCTCCAACCTAGCAAGCTCGTCGATGCTCAAAGTCACAAGCTCCTTCTCTTTGTTGCTTCTGGTTCTGCGATTAGGCATACACCTGAAACAGGAACAAAGAAAAGTTGCTGAAAATCAGTAAACAAATAAAAACTTAGACAAAATCTTAATACTAAAATTCGATAGGCAGCTATTACTCCCCGGCAACGGCGCCAAAAACTTGATAGGGTCAGGTTTTACCCAAATAAAAACTACTGCAAGTGCACAGCAAAGCAGATGTAGTATAAGGGGTATCGAAATCCCAAGAGAGTAATGCTAACTACACTATCAATTATAGATTTGGACTAAGCTAAGCAAAATATGATGTATGTAATGCGAATGAATAATTAGAAATAAGCAAACGATGGTATGATATGTTCTAAGTTCAGGAAGACTAAAAGAGCTAAGCTAGGGTAATTCGCAGGTATGAATCCAAGAATGTAGAATGCAGGGTATCAGGAATGATTAAGAACCGCTTTTAAACATGAATCTCTAATGCATAACTAATCAATTCTCATTGCAGAAGTTATCTATACCTAGATCACAGAGTTTCAAATCTCTTTGCAAACCCTAACAACCTAAGCATGCAGTAATGATCAGGTTCAATTGTTTACAAAACTCCTAAGCCAAATCTCTTTGTACTAAGTTGTTTTGCTCATCAAATACTAGTTCAGGTTATGAATAATGCTCTCACATATATTTAACAACCTATGATTTTCGGATTCCTAGATGATGTTTCTCAGAAATTCGATTTTAAAGCAAGTAGAGATGAAAAACCATGAGATATTCCTAACAGATAGCGATTCTACACTCTTTTCATCAACCTTTGAAAAACCCTAACTTAACTAGCAGATTACTCAGACATGATTATGAGATCACAAAACATAACTGGATAAAATTGCATTAAGAGAAAGAGTAGAAAACAAAGGGGGTTCGAAATCTTCTCTAAAGAGTACAGGATTTGTCTCCCCAAAAAGCTCTGAATAAAATCTCTCTCTAACTCTCTGAATTCTCAAAAACTAAGATTCTTGCCAACAATGGCTGAAAAACCTAATAAATAGGGGCTAAACACGATCTGGGGTCTTCATATAAATAAAGGAAACTTCTGTGTAAGTTCTGCAATTCTTCTTGATACTTTTAACAAATAGCCACGCTCCTTCCTATCTGGGTGACGAGCGTCACCAATGGGGTGACGATCGTCACCATATGGGATACTTTTCTGCTTCGAGCTTGGTACTTCGTGGCTTCAACTCAGAATGCTCCAAAAAGGTTCCAATATCTCCAATTATGCTCCAGACATGCTTTAACCTGCAAAGACTCTTATAGGACTCTAAAAAGACCAAAAAGACTCAATAAAAAGAACTTATATCATGGTTAAAAATCATAAAAAACATGATATATCATTTACTCTTGCTTGCTTGATGTTTTAGCACTAATGAGAGTTAGTTCTTGTTAGAATGTTTAGCAAAGGGTTATTTGCGAAGAGATTGGATCTGACTAGCTTAATTGTGAACTCTATGTCTAGGAATTACCATTGCTTGCTTACTTGCTTGATCAATGTAGTTTGAAACAGCCTTGGTTAATGTATGAAATTCCCCAAAGTCAATAACCACATCTAGGAACTTGCCTTTCTCTTATTTGAATCTCGGATTTGCTCTGTTTTTCTCTGTTTTGCTCTGCTTTTCTTGTTTAAAACTGCTTGGTTGCTTTTGTTTTCACTTCCTTTGTTGCTTGTTTCACTTAGGTTGCTAGAACTGTTGCTTAGGCAACAAAACCTTTTCTCTGCTTTCTTGACTTAGAGATTTTACTTTCAACTCTTCTGTTTTCAACTCTTCCCAATTGGATTGACATAAAACCCATACTACAACTGACTAGTACATGGGCGATTGAGTCAAGTCTCAAAAAGCTTGCATCAATTTGGCGCCGTTGCTATTTGGGAATTAAGTTTAAATCATTAGAGTTTGTAGAATCTTTAAGATCAAGCTTTTACTTTTCTTTGGTTACTAACTCTGTTTTCAAGTGTTTTCATTTCAGGTGAGTTACAACAAAACATCAAGATGGTGTACTTTGAAGACACTACCTACAGCAACTTCTGCCAAGAGCCTTTACCTCTGCACTACTTTGAAGAGAGCTACACTCCTTCCCACACTCAAGACCAACCCTACATTCCTACATCTGGATCAGCTCACATTAGGAGCATGATCATGGTCAACATCAACCTCCAAACCATTGGAAACATGGAGATGAACAAGAGATTTCCTGAGCTGCACAACAGGATTGCTTATGTTCATGATGACCTCCATGCCAAATTTGAGGACCTAGACTCAAGGATACAAATCTTAGAGAACAGCCAGGATGATGCACCAACACCAAGACTTCAGGATACTCCTAGTACACAAGCTGTACACAACCCTCAGCATTTCTGCCATCTACTCATTGAAGAAGCAAAGGAAGAGGAAGAGGAACTCCTTGATGAAAATGCATCATTGGAAGAGATTGGTATCATTATCCAAGAAATGCTGATACATATAGACAGAATGAGGATTGAATATGGAGGGGAAGACAGAAGAAGTCACATTAGTGATCAAGAAGCTCAGGAAGTTGTAGGGAAGTTCCTCCGTGGATTTGATGAATGCTTAACCAGAGAAGAAGAACAGGAAAGAGCAGCACTGGAAGCTGCTCAGAAAGAGGGGGCTAAGGAAACCCCAGCTACTACAGAAGAGACCCCCACACCAAAGCACATTGATGCTGATGAAGAGGCACTAGAGACACGCCATGCTTTGATGGTTTTGTCTGACAACACTCCTCAATACTCTAAGGAGCTCTACCATAATCAAGTGGATAACTCTTCAAGCACTACTGAAAAGGGTAAAGAACTCTCAGCTCAGGACTGCAAACCACCAGTCTCCTATCCCACAATGCATTTCACCAAAGCCAGAATGGAGATTTACATAAAGTTCAAGCAAGACATACAAGATGCTGGAATACAACTCCCACATGGCACCACTTTTCTAGAAGTGAAAAATCAAATCAGGTTCCTGAAAGAAGTTTTTGACAAGCTAGAAGTGGTGGAACCAATCCTTGAGAATGTGGGGGCTCACATGAAAAGAAGCAAGATGATGAAGTCATTGCCAAAAATCACGAACCCAGGAAAGTTCCTCATCACTTGTGAGCTGCAGATGATTGACAATGTTAAAGCCCTATGTGATTCAGGATCAACTGTCAATGTCATGTCTTTCCATCTGAGCCAAACTTTGGGGATCAAAAAGCTGCTGCCATCCAGGACTTCTATCACCTTTGTGGACAACACTTCCACAAAACCTTTAGGCATGGTGAAGGACTACCCTGTGAAGATTGGAGAATGCCTAGTTCCAACAGACTTTGTGGTCATGGAGAAAACATATTCCAGAGAGGTGCCACTTCTTCTAGGTACTCCATTCTTGGCAACAGCAGGAGCTCAGTTAGACTTCAAGAGAGGTTCAGCAATTTTGAAGAATGGTGATGAGTTCAAAGTCTACAAGATTGATTCTCCTTCCATAGCTTTCTGTGGAAAACCTGAGCAAGAGGATTACTACTGGAAGCTCCCAGGTAGTTTGGAGGATGCTATGAACCCCACTATGAGCATGTTGATGAGTGATGCTTCCCTTACTAAACCAAACAAGAGTCAGAATACCAAGTTGAAGCTTGAGGAAAGTTTGAAGGATATTGACAACTCAGCAGCCAAGGAAGTGACACCTTCAGCCACACCAAATGTCAAGAATAAAAGGCATAGGATGTTAGCTCATGAGAAACACAAGCAACTATCAAGGGGCACATGGGTCTGGAGGAAGAAAGAGGCAGGAGCACAAGCTCCATCCACCTCTACTCACTAACCAAGAGGTAATCAAAGTCAAGCTTAGTGACATTAAACAAGCACACTTGGGAGGTAGTCCCATTGTATCCTTTTGTATATATTATGCTTTCTAGTTTATCTTTTATGCTTTGTTTTAGTGTATAGAAGCAGGATTTCGAACTGGGGTTTGAGAAAGTCTGAAGGGGACAAAGAACAGGTGTATTCTGGCTGATATCGGTCATCTGTATCGGTAATGACAGACCGATACACAGATTTTCGGTCATCAGTATCGATCATGTTTGATCGATATCAGTGGAGCCAGTCTACACCAGTCACTTGTGACCGATATGGAAAGAAGTTTTGAAAGCAGGACAATTTTCGGTCACTCATATCGACCAGACTTGATCGACATAAACACACCGTATGATTTTCGGTCTAGTGTGTCGATCACTCGTGATCGATGGGATTCTTGGAATCATATCGGTTACCAGTATCGATCACTCAAGACCGACACAATCACACCGGATGTATTTCGGTCAAGTGTGTCGATCAATGGTGACCGATACTAATACCAGGAAGCACATCAGTCTCCAATATCGATCATTCAAGACCAAAACTGCCATTTCGGTCAGTAATTTTGGTCATGAGTGACCGATATTCCATCCGAGGTAAGTATCTCAACTTTCAAAATTTTTTACCTCCTTTGGTTTGGAGCCAAAGGAGTTTGAATTTTTAAATGGGATTCCTTCTGACCTCTTTCTTAGCTTCTGAACACTTTTGTTTTTGTCCCCCACACTTTTGATTCCATATGTTCCCTCACCAACCTTTGATTCCTTTGGTTTCCTCTCTTTTCTCTCTATTTAAGCAACAACTTCTATCATTTCTCTTCAAACTTAAACTCACTCTTCTTCTCACCTAAAGTTCGAAATTACTAGTTCTTTATCTCCTTTATTGCTTTCTTTAAGTGTTCAAAAGCTCACTAAAAGTTTGCTTCCTAAACTATCTCTATTTGCTCTTACTCTTTGCTTATGTTCAAAATTGCTTATTAGATGTTTTTAAGAGCAGCTAGTGTTTAGTTTCACTTGTTGTGCTATGGTTTTGCAATTTGGATTTGTTTTGAAATATCAAGCTAGATGTTGAAGTTCTGTTTAAATATCTATTTATCTCATTGCTTGTTTATCTTCATCCACTTGGAAGATCATCATCTCTTTTGCCTAAGAACCATTTTGCTAGAATGTCATGCATAACTGTTTATCTTTTGTGCATTGTAGCTTATTTAGTTGCTAGCTTTTGATCTCTTCTTGCTTTGAATAAGTTTAAGCTTGTTGTTAGGACTTGTTAGACTTTTCTTAGCTTAAAGAGTTTCTCCATTAAAAACTTTCAGCTATCTGGTTCTTCATCTTTCATTCTTTCACTTACCTTGTTTTCAAGCTTTGCTTTTGAAGGTACTATGGGAAGAACAAACACAGCTGCTGGGAAAAAGGGAAAAGCACCTCAGGAAGCACCAATCCAACTAAGAACTAAGAAAGATAAAGGAAAAGGCAAAGCTGATGAGCAATCCTCCAAAGCCGCTGGAAAGAGACCAGTTGGAAATGAGGGAGAATATCAACAAAAGAAGGGCAATGCTGCTAGAGAACTCATAGAGGCTTTCAACCAGTGCACTTTCAAGCCAACAAGATATCCTTGCACCTCAACAATGAAGGCACTGGGACTCTATGGTGACTGCAAAACTATATTTGAGCACATGGGCCTTGGAGCTTTCATGGAGATGCCACTCCCATCCTACCAACAGCTCACTTACCAATTCCTCTCCACACTCAAGGTGGTCTGGTATGAAGACAGTGAACTCTCTAATGGTGATGGATGGATTTCTTTTCCGATTGGCAAGGAAAATTTCTCCTCAACATTCACTAAGATCGCCAAAGCTCTAGATCTGAAGTCCCAGCCCACCAAGCTGAGTAGGTTCAAAATCCCCAGTAAGCAGCACATCATGCTGTGGGGCATTATTGGGGTTGGGCAGTACACTCCTGGAAGATCAAGGAACCAGCACCTGAGGCATCCAGCTGTGAGATATGTCCACAAGGCACTTGCGAATACACTCTTTGCAAGGAAGGAGACAACATATCTCACAGGAAGGGAAGCAGATCTGATATACCAAGGACTGTATGAACTTTTGGGAGGCGACGAATATGGAGTACCTCTCAGAGCACCGAAAAGCTACCCCTGCTATGTGTCTGTGCTGATGGAACAGCTCATACCCTACCAGAGCTGGGTTGTAAGTAAGACAAAGAAGGAAAGCAGCCCTCAAGTGCACATTGGGGGAGTTGTGACAGCAGTTCCACAAGCTAGTGGAGTAGACCTTGAGAGACATGAAGGTGATACGCTTGAGCCACTATGGATTGACATTGATTATCTCAAGAGGAGCGACTATCTTGAAAGAATCACTGGTGGAAAGCATGTGTGCAACTTCATCACAGGCCTTGACACACCAGTAAAAGTCCTCATCCCCAATCCAAAGCTTACATCCTTCATCAGAAAAAGAAACATCAGCTTCAACCCAAGCACTGAGGATCTCTACACAGGCGGCCTTTTTCCTAGAGAAGAAGAAGAAGACAGTGAAAAAGAAGAGGAGCACACTGAAGAGATTAGAGAAGAAGAAGAAGAAAATCAATGGAATGCTACTGCTGGCGCTGATTGCCAAGGAGGAACCTATGATGAAGATGAGCTTGAAGAAGAAGAAGTGTTGAACTACAGCTCAAAGCAGTTCCACTTCCAGCCCTATGAAGCTCCCAACCAAGGAAGCTCTTTGAGAGCAGCTCATGAGCACATCAACACACTCCAGAAGTGGTGCAAGTGGCAAGACAAAGCCATCAAAGGGCTTATGAAGATGGTGAAAGGGAAGTTCAGGATGAACAAGGCTACATCAGCAAAAACTTCCCACCAAAGCCACACCCATGAGCTCAACTCTCACCAAGAAGAGCAACTTCACCAAGCTGAGTCAACTGAAGAGGAGGAAGTTGTATGGAACCCCCATGGAAGACACTCATTCCATGAACAACCAAGTGATCAATGGGGTACATGGGCACAACCAAGGGCCTCATCCTATGAGCCAAGAGCCCATGTTCCATCAGCTTGGGAGACATCAAACCCCAACCCCTCTGAAGTTCAGGAGACATGGCAATGGGGCACACAAGGGACTTCTTCACAAGCTGAGCAACTATGGTCAAGCTGGGTTCAACCACCTCAAGAAGCAGAGCATTCCACACAAGTTTATGAGAGAAGGAAGAGGAGAGCTAGCAAGTCTCCTCAAACCTCAGGATCATCCCACAACTCCTACCATTAAACCAAGTACCACATCCTTTCCATTGTTCTATAACATTGCATCTTTTTATTTCTGTAATATATTTTGTTGCTTCTCTCTTCCATTGCTTTCATTACACAAGGGACTGTGTAATTTAAGTGTGGGGGAGAGATTTGGGGTTTGACTTTGTGTTCTGTTTTCTTAGTTTTTCTTTTTTTCTTTTCACTTTGAGTCTCATGCATATCATGCATACATGTAAGGCATAGAAAAACACAAAACAAAATCCAATTTTTTTTGCATTTTTGCAAACCAAAAAGAAAGCATGTAGTTGCATTTCATTCTTCTAAGATTGAGTCTAGTGTTGACATATAGGTTGCATTGCTTTTTCATAGGGCATTATGATGAATTTTCCTTGTAAAGTGCTTAGTGTTTAGAGATGATTTCAGTTTTTAAGTGCTTAGTTGTTTGATGCATCATTTGATTGCTAGAAGTTAAGGCTGAACCATGCTTAGATTGCTAGATTTGGTCTTCTCATCTCATTCTGAAAGCATTTGTTCTCTGAAAATCAACTCTATCAACTTGAACTTTAATTTGGACTTTTAATTATCATGTCTTATGCATTGAAAAGTGAATTCATGGCTACCATATACATATTTGGATCATCTTTCTCCTTTCTACCACTCTTGTTGATCCAAATAGCTGATCCTCATAATTATGAGACAGTTACATCCTCACCCTTAACCAAAACCTCCTTTTGAGCCTAAACTCTATTGTGAGAGCTGTGAGGCCTTTGCATTGCATTTTCGATTTTGTCTTGGCAAAAATTGTTAGGAATAAGGCTGGCAATGATTAGCTCTCTTGTAGATATCAGCTTGCATTTTGAGCTTGATTTTAGGATAGGAGTTTTGGGGTTTAAAAGGGTAGAGTTAGGTGGTTTGAGCTTAATGTTTATATGTTTTGAAAGAAAAGGAAGAGATTTGAAATGGTTGAAAAGGGGAACCTATCTAGAATTGTGGTTAAGTAAAGGAAAGAAAAGCTCTAAGTTTAAAAAGAAGAATTGGCGCCAACAACAAAGCTCAGAAAGGGTCCAAAGAAGAAAAATCACACCAGGAGCAAGCCACCAAAAGTGATGAAGGTGCCAATACAACAAAGAAGAGCAAGTCCCAACCAAGAAGAAACAACCACACAAACAAAATGAAGAAGTTTCCCCAGCCATGAAGAAGGGAAAAAGGTAGAGTTTAGGAAAGGGTAGACTTAGGGGGTTCACTCTTGGGTTTAGAAATGCTTAGGACTCATCTTTTGAAAATAAGGGTAGAAGAGAGCTTTGAATTGCATGCATAAGTTTGCTTTTATCTTTAGCATTTTGCCTAAGATGAAGTTATTTCATTGAGTGATCCTTTATGTTTTTAAAACCCTCTGCTTAAGTGAGATCATTCTTTTCTCATAACCTTACCCCTTTTCAACCAAATGTCTTCACTTGATTTGCATAAGCATGATTCATGTTCTGAACTTAATTGAATGTTAAACAGTTGATTGATTTGATCATTTGCCTAAGTTGAGATTTGAGATATTTTGAAACATGATGAGAATGGCTAGGTTCTTTATAGTATAGCTGATTATGTTTGCATCCTACAACTAGGCACTTAAGCATTGAAACCATCTCTTTACCTTTGCACTTTTGGAATCTGAATGCCCACTTTCAAACCTCACTTTGCCATTTATTCTTATTTGCTTGAGGACAAGCATAAGGCAAGTGTGGGGATGTTGATATCCCTTGTATTTACACCATTTAGGGCTGCATTTAGTACATATTTTGGTCCTCTTTTGCATGTTTTCCCTTAGCTTTTGTCTCATTTTCTTCTCCTTTTAGACTTAGGTTGCATTTAGAGTATAGTTTGCATTTTTCTTGCATTTTGGATGTTTTTAGGTGCTTTTGGAGCTAAAAGGAGCTTGGAAGAGCTTTGGGGATGATCCAGGGTGCTAGCTGGGCAAAAGGAAGCAAGAAGGATCGAAGCAGAAGATCTCTGAAGAAGTTTTCGGTCAGAGCACGGTGAATATCGGTCAAAGATGACCGATACGGATCAGTATCGATCAAGGATGACCGATTCGGATCAGTATCGATCACCAGTATCGGTCAGGAGTGACCGACACAAGCGGATGGATTTCGGTCACATGTGTCGATCACTCCAGACCGATTGGGATCTGTATCGGTCACTGAAGACCGACACAACTGACCGATACTGACCCAGCCCGAACCTGTTTTTAATTACGCTTATGCCATTGCTCTAGGGTTTTCTTCTCTAGTCTATAAATAGCCTCTTTTTCCAGATTTTCGACATGTCTTGTCAAAATACTGTTCTTGAGCATTTTCTTTAAGTTTGTAAGACAATTTTTTTGCTTTGTTTAATATAATCCAGTATTTGCTTTAATCTTTCTTTAATCTCTCTTTTAATCATGATTAGCATCCTTTCCCTTTGTGATTTTGTGTTAAACATGATTTTGATTGAGTAGTTATCTTAGAGTTTCTAGATGTGGTAGATTAGAGAAATTTAAGACTTGATTAAGGCTTGTTAAGTTCTTCAGTTTATGGGTCCTTCTCTATTAATCTGTTATTCATGCTAGATTAGTCTTGATCAAACTTATCTAAGTTGTTAGCTTTCTCTTATGCCCACCAAGTGTTTGATGAAATGCTTATCATGTTTAATAGAGGATTTGCTGGCCTTGGCTCAAGAGATTGACTGTTTGAGGAGCATTTTGACTTAAATAGAGTTGTTTACTCTTGCTTGCTTGATGTTTTAGCACTAATGAGAGTTAGTTCTTGTTAGAATGTTTAGCAAAGGGTTATTTGCCAAGAGATTGGATCTAACTAGCTTAATTGTGAACTCTATTATTAGGAATCACCATTGCTTGCTTACTTGCTTGATCAATGTAGTTTGAAACAGCCTTAGTTAATGTCTAAAATTCCCCAAAATCAATAACCATATCTAGGTTATATTTCGGATTTGCTATATTTCGCTCTGTTTTTCTTGTTTAAAACAGCTTGGTTGCTTTTGTTTTCACTTCCTTTGTTGCTTGTTTAAGTTAGGTTGCTAGAACTGTTGCTTAGGCAACAAAACCTTTTCTCTGCTTGCTTGACTTAGAGATTTTACTCTCAACTCTTCTGTTTTCAACTCTTCCCAATTGGATTGACATAAAACCCATACTACAACTGACTAGTACAAGGGTGATTGAGTCAAGTCTCAAAAAGCTTGCATCAAGGCGATTCAAAGGGGTTTAAGGGTTTAAACTTTTAGAGTTTTTCTTGTTCTTAACTTATTCTCATCTTGGATTTGGGGTCTTGGAAAAGATCTCTATGATTCCAGGGTTTCTCTTACCTTGACCGGATTCACAGATCCTTGAAAATCAAATCCTAGAGACTGATGTATCCTCTCCCAAACGTCATGGATGTAGAGGGGGTTAGTTAAGCCACTATTTAGGATATTTGCTTAATGTTCTTTGACCCATCTTTCCACTACACGCTATAGGTTTGGAGGAAGGGTCAGAGAAAGGGGTCTTACCACACGCCATCGATGATCCTAGTTTAAGTTTCCTAAGGCTTAGAGAAAGCTCTTCAAATAAGTAGATCTAGGTGTTTTCAAACCAAAGCTTGAACCTTTGAATCTCTTGAACATGACCCTCGACCTTGAACCCTCTCTTTAGCATTTTAAAACCTCTGTTTATAATTCTCTTGTCATAAAGTTGCATTCTTGATCATTAGAAGTCATTTGTCTTAAGTTGTTAGAATCGACCTGTTTTACCCGTTTTAGCTCTCGATTTTTAGTTATTAGTAGATTTGCGTTTTTGATCCTCTTTTTTCTCCTAGTAGTCGCTAACCCAATTCCAGGGATTTTAAAATTGGTCGTTGTATTTAGTTTTCGTTGATTTTACCATCCATTTACCCGAATCTGCTTAGCTTTGCTTAGTTCTTGCATTCTTAGTGTTCTTTCTTCACCTAGGCTGGATTGATACTCTCTTGCATACTATACTACAACTATAGGTTGCTTGAGCTTTGATATTATTGCATTACAAACAATCCTATTTATCAAGGGCCGCCCTTGGAAAGCTGATAATCACTTGGATTGAAACTGATGTTGCTCTTCATGGTGATGGATGTAAGCCTTGGATTGGGGAGGAGGACTCTTGCTGGTGTTCTGAAGTCCTTGATGAAGTTGTAGATGTGCTTGCCATTGATGCTCTTCTCAAGGAAGTGGCTCTTCCTGAGATAGTCTATATCAATCCATAGTGGCTCCAAAGCATCATCTTCATGTCCCTTAAGGTCTACTCCACTAGCTATAAGAATAGCAGTCACTACTCCTCCAATGTGGATCTGTGGGATTTTCTCCTTTTTCACTTTACTTAGAACCCAGCTCTTATAGGAATAGAGCTGCTCCATCAGCATATACACATAACAAGGGTATCCTTTCGGCGGCTGTAAAGCTCTTCCATCTTCACTGGTACTCACAAATTCATATACCCCTTGGTAGATCAGGTCTCTCTCCTTTCCTATGATATATGTTGTTTTCTTCCTTGCAAAGAGTGTGTTTGCAAATGCCTTGTGAGCATATCTCACAGCAGGATGCCTCAGTTTCTTTTTTCTTGTGGTTCCAGCAATGTATAGCCCAGCTCCAATCTCGCACCATAGCATGACGTGTTGCTTCAGGGAGATAGCGAACCTTTTCCACTTGTGGGTATAGGACCTTAGACCAAGAGCTTCAGCGATAGTCAGGAAGGTTGGGGAGAAATTCTGCTTGCCAATCTTGGAAGAGATCCACCCATCTCCATTAGAGAGCTCACTCTCTTCATACCAGACAACCTTGAGAGTGGAGAGAAACTGGTAAGTGAGTTGCTGGTAGGATGGGAGCCGTTTTCCCATGAGGTCTTCAACTCCCATGTGCTCAAATACTGCCTTGCAGTCCATGTAGATCACAAGCGCCTTCATTGTGGTAGCACAAATGTACCTTGTTGGCATGAAGGTGCACTGGTCGAAAGCCTCCATGAGTTCCCTAGCACTTGGCTCATGGTATGGGACTTCTTCCTCCACAGTCTTGCTCTTCTTTTTCTGATTGGCGCCTTTATCTCCAACTGGTCTCTTTCCAGCAGCCCTTGATGATTGCTAAGCAGCAGCACCCTTGCCCTTATCTCTTCTGACTCTTGAAGAAGTGGGCGCTTTCTCTTGTGTTGCTTTTCCCTTGCTTGCAGCTGTTGCTCTTGTTTTACCCATAGTACCTACAAAAACAAAGCTTGAAGATATTATAAGTACAAGAACAAAGGTTTGAGAAACCAATAACTGAAAGCTTTAAAATGAACTTCTCTAAGCTAAAAGAAGTTTATCTAGTCACTACACATGATTAAACTCCTAAAAAACAAGAAGAATTCACAAGCTAACAATTTAAACATGCTAGAGTTTATAAAGATAAAACAAACATTCATGCATGTGAACCTAGCATAGTGGCTCTAAGCAAAAGAGAAAATGATCATGCAAAGGGATATCAAACTACCAAGAACTGAGATTAAAGAACAGTAAACAAAGCTTTAACAGTAAACTTGCTCAATTTAAACATATCCACCATGAAAAACCAAAGCACAACATCTTAAACTAAATAAAACTTGCTCTTAAAACCATAATTTTAACAATTTTGAGCACATGCAAAGTGTAAGAACAAGAAATGAATAGTTGAGAAAGCAAACCTTAATGAAGTTTCTGAGCACTTAGAAAAAATAAACAAAAGAGAGAGAGAGCTAAAGAATTTGGATTTTGGTGAGAGAAGTAATAAAATGAAGTGTGAAGAGAAGAGAAGAGATTGTTAGTTTTTAAAGAGGGGAGTGGGGAACCAAAGGAATCAAAAGTGGGTGGGGAACAAGAATGAAAGGTGCTCAAGAGCTCTGCAAAGTGTCAGAGAGGAGCAAAAATTTGAATTTAAACCTCCTTGGCTCCAAGCCAAAGGAGGGAAAATTTTTTGAAAATTTTGGACACTTACCTCGCGGGCTATCGGTCATGGTTGACCAATAGGAATGACCGATAGGGTGCCTATCGATCACAAGTGATCATTAGCACTGGCCGATACCCTCCTGTGAATCATATCAGTCTCTAGCTTGAATGATACACTGACCGAAATATATCCGATTGTTTTCTATCGGTCACTCTCTAGACCAATAAAGTGACCGAAAAACAACCAATACATTTCCATCGATCAGTCTATGATCGATAGCTTAGACCGATAGGGGTTCACTTAGCAGACTTCTTTCCCTATCGATCACAAGTGATCGATATGTTGACTGGTAGCATCCTGGCTCTACTACTATCGATCACATCATGACCAATAGCATGACCGATAGGGTCTGTATCGGTCTTGTAGTGACCGATACAGTGATCGATAATAGCCAGAATGTACCTATTCTTTGTCCCTTAGGCACTTTTTCAATCCCCAAACCGAACTCCTGCTTCTATACACATTAACTAAACATATAAATAAACTAGAAAGCTTAATATATACAAAGGATACTATGGGACTACCTCCCAAGTGTGCTTGTTTAAACTCACTAAGCTTGACTTTGTTTACCTCACTAGTGAGAAGAGGTTGATGGAGCTGGTCCTCCTGCCTCCTTCTTCTGGTAGACCCATGTGCCCACAGACATCAGCTTCTTTTTCTCACTAGCTGACTTCCTGTTCCTCTTCTTTTTGACACTTGGTGTGGTTGAAGGTTTCACTTCCTTGGTGATTAGACTCTCAACCTCATTCAAACCATCTTCAAGTTCCAACCTAGTGTCCAGCTTCTGATCTGGCTCATCAGGGAGAGTGTGACTCACCAAGGTCCTCCTTGTGGAGCCCATAGTATGCCGCACATGCTCTGGAAGTTGTTGTTGTTCACTTTCCTCTTCAATGATCATTCCACAAAAGACTATGGAGGGACATACAATTTTGTAGACCTTGAACTCATCAACATTTTTTAGAATAACAGAGCCTCTCTTGAAGTCCAGCTGAGCTCCTGCTGTTGCCAAGAATGGTGTTCCTAGAAGAAGTGGCACCTCTCTTGAATGAGTCTTCTCCATAACCACAAAATCTGTTGGCACTAAGCAATTCCCAATCTTCAGAGGGAAATCCTTCACCATGCCCAAAGGTCTTATTGAGGTGCTATCCACAAAGGTGATAGAGGCTCTGCATGGCTTCAGTTTCTTGATTCCCAAAGTTTGGCTCAAGTGGAGAGACATGACATTCACTGTTGATCTTGAATCACACAAGGCCCCAACATTGTCTAGCATCTCTAGTTCACAACTAATGAGGAACTTTCCTGGATTGGGAAGCTTTGTCAATGTCTTCAGCTCTTTGCTTCTAGTTAGATCAGCCCCCACATTTTCCAGAATTGGCTCCACTACTTCCAGCTTGTCAAAGACTTCCTTGAGGAACCTGATCTGATCCTTCACTTCAAGCAAAGTGGTTCCATGGGGAAACTTTATTCCAGCATCTTGTATGTCTTTCCTGAACTTTGTGCAGGCTTCCATCCTAGCTTTTGTAAAGTGCATTGTGGGGTAAGTGACTTTTGGTTTGTAAGCTTGAACTTCAGGGGCTTTACCCTTCTCATTTCTGCTTGAGGAGCTGCCCACTTGGCGATCATATAGCTCCCTGCAGTCTTCAGGATTTTCACTAGCCAAGACCATCAAAGCCGAAGACACGATGTCCGGATATGATCGAGAGAACCACTCGATCTTGGAGTCGATCTCTGTCCTTTCAACCGTTTTTGGCTGTTAGCGAAGGGGGGACCATTGGCTTGTTTGGGCATTTTGGGAAGGCGGCGACGTCCTTTTCCCATAACTTTTGAGATCCTTATCTTTTTCCTTATGTTTTCTCTCTCGTTTTCGTGAAGAACACCATTGTTGAAACTCGTTTTTCTCTTAAGCTTTTGTATTCGAATCATTATCGTTTTATCCAGTTTTCCTTTCATGTTCACCATCTCGTTTCATATGCTTTGCTTGATTTACTCTATGTGTAGCGAGTAGTTTCCTTTGGGTTCGGGGTTGAGAGGATTAAGGGGTCAAAAGGGTTTCGATCTTGGTTTGTTTTTCAAAACGTTTTTAAAGGCTATCTCTTCTAAGGTGTTGAGATCTTAAAGCTTGAAGACTCTCACGCCAAGAGCTTCATGATCCGAGAGGTTCCTTACCTTGACAGGATTCAGGAGCCTCGGAAGATCACACCTTAGAGACTAGTTACCCCTTCCCAAAAGCCATGGAAGTTTGGGGGATTAGTTAAGCCATTCGTTTGAAATCTGTTTTCCTTGCCTTTCGACCTTTCTTTCCACAAAAAGCCATGGGTTTGGAGGAGAGGATGAAAGAGTGATCTATACCGAAAGCCACGGATAGATCTTGTTTTGTTTTCAAGGCTTAGAGATCCTCACCAATGAGTCGATCTAAAGTTTCAAACCCAAGGTCGAACCTTTGAACCCCCTTTACATGAATCTCAACCCTAGGCCCTTTCTTTTAGCATCTTTACGTCTATTCTCATCTTTCGCTTGTTATCTGATAGCATCCTGGTCATTAGCTTTACTGTTCTTCAGTTTTTAGACGAGATCGATTGTTACTGCTCGATCTAGTGGTCGATCTCGTGGTCGATCCACTAGTCGAATTTTAATAATTCGAAGCTTTCTTCTTTAATTAATCTGTTTGTTTCTCGTGGTAGTTTCTTACTTTCTAGTAGTTTTAAAATAGGTTTCACTCTGTTTAAGTTGCTGCATCTAGTTTTTAGAGATTTTATCATAAACTGTCTCATTTTGCTTAGATTTGCTTTAGTCCTTGCATTCTCTGTGCATTCTCTATCATCCTAGAAGTGGATTGACTCTCTCTTGCTTGATGTACTACAACATGTCTTGCATTTGAGTTTTATAACCTCACTGCAATATAAATCCTTGCTAAGGAAATGGTTATTAATTTGGTGTCCCGCGGATTGTCATAAGTGATGGTGGTTCTCACTTTGTCAATAAGGTTTTTGACAAACTGTTGAAGAAGTATGGTGTACAGCATAGAGTAGCCACGCCTTATCACCCCCAAACAAGTGGGCAAGTTGGGGTTTCCAACAGGCAGATCAAGCAGATTCTGGAAAAGACAGTTGGGAAGACAAGGAAAGATTGGTCTGCAAAGCTGGATGATGCATTATGGGCTTACAGAACAGCATACAAAACGCCACTTGGGACTACACCATTCTATCTTCTCTATGGCAAGGCGTGCCATCTACCAGTAGAGTTGGAGTTCAAAGCAGAATGGGCCATCAAGAAGCTGAACTTCGATCTGAAGCCTACTGCAGAGAGGCGTTTGATTCAGCTCAATGAACTGGATGAGATCAGATATCTGGCCTATGAAAACTCCAAGTTATACAAGGAGAGGACAAAGGCATATCATGATAAAAAGATCATCTCCAGGCATTTCAAGCCCAATGACCAGGTATTACTGTACAACTCTCGTTTACAGCTTTTTCCTGGTAAATTGCGTTCTCGATGGTCAGGTCCCTTCACTGTCAAAGAAGCTCGCCCACATGGTGCAATTGTTCTGATTAACTCCAAAGGAGAGGAGTTCACTGTCAATGGACAAAGGGTGAAGCATTACTGGGCACAAGCAGAGATTCCAGCAGGACACATTGTGTCTCTGGATGATGCACCAGCTGTCTAAACAGTCAACAAAAGTCAAGCTAATGACTTTAAACAAGCACTTAGTGGGAGGCAACCCACTGGTAAATTGTAGGTATTACATTTAGCTATTAGTTTCGTGCTTAAGATTAGTAATTAGAATATAAGTTAAAAAAAAAAAAAAAAAATTGGTGACGATCATCACCCTTAAGGTGACGCTCGTCACCGAATGGGGTCGAGCACGGGTACTTAATTCTTTCTTCTTCTTCTTCATGCTCATAACTGTTAAAACCAACAAACACTTAGAAATTTTCAGAGATTCATAACTTTTGATTTTCTAAACCAAATTGAGTGATTCAAGAGTCTAATCCGTGCGGATTTTGCTCCTCTTTCTGAATATCAACTCGGTTTTTAAGATCTGCAAGGTATGTGTTTGGAATCCCCAATTTTCAGTCTGCCATAGGTTTGGTAAAATCCGATTTTTGACTTGATTAGCTTGATTTAACTGTTGAATCATGGTTAGTTAGGTTGTATTAGAGGAATGAAACCATCTATGTGAGCTTTTATCGGTTGATTTGCAAGTTTTGAATTTTCGAGTTCATGATGAAATTTGCAAAAATCTGGAAATTTTGGGTGATTTGGGTTGAACTGATGATTGAATTGTGTTCCTGGTAGTGCTGTAGTTGATCGCCATCAATTATTTCACCTTGATTGATTGATTTTTCGAATTTTGAAAAATTTGCTAATTTTGGTGATGTTTTTGGTCGATTTTGATCTTCAATTTTCAGATGCCTAGAAAGGAGAAATGACCAAGACAAAGCTCGTCTTCAAGCACTGCAACAAGGTCTACAGATTCCTTCAGTCAGTACCCGGTTTACAGGCCTGCATGGCCCAAGCGAGAAGATCGGAAAATAGCCTCTGGAGTGGCTTGGGCAGGAACTCCGAGGCAGGAAATATCACGGGACACTTGCATATTCCGTGATATCCAGGAGGAGTGGGAAGAGTATGACACGCTATTCTACAATGCGTGGCTGGGAGTGAAGATTACCCCTACTCGGTTTGCGGATTCTGCTGTTCTGCAGAAGATAGGGATCTTCGAGGAGGTTATGCAGATTCTGGAGAGCATTGGGATGGGGACTATGTCGTTCCAGCAGTATGATCTCTATCCAGATTTGATCCGCCAGTTTCTCTCTACAGTTCGCGTCTACTACGCGAATGAGCTGGCGAAGCGTGCGCAGGAAGGCACGATGACGTTTCTCATCCAAGGGGTTCAATACCAGATCAGTCTGATGGAGCTTTGTGGGATCTATGGCTTCTCTGACCATCCCACAGGCGTTCTCCTTCCCTCTCAGTGGACCCATATGCGGACATTCTGGTCCAAGTTCGGGAATGGAGTCTATCACAGCAAGACTAGCACGCATACAGAGGTTCGACATCCTGTCTTGAGGTACATTCTGCGCCTCTTTGGCCATACCATTTTGTGCAAGTCTGCGCCTAGCAAGACTCGGGTTAGTGAACTGATTCTCCTCTACTACGGACTTTATGAGATGCCTGATGATGTGATCCCTATCGATAGCATGGCTCGCGCCAACTTGGACGCTGTTTTCGCTGAGCATCTAGTCTCCTTGAAGACCAAGCCGTTCACCAGTACGAGGGAGAAGACTGAGAGTGTTGGCAGCCTTCTGACGCCGATCTTCCATCATTTCCAGATCGATGTCACTCCCTGCAGTCTCCTTAGTACCAGATCACTTATGGATGACCAGTATCTGCGCCATGTCACTTGGCTGAAGATTGGAGTTGTCTGGACTTTCACTACTACTTCTGGAGAGTATGTTGGCATTAAGTTGCCACGGAGAGCCCTCACTACGATTCAGGGAGTCCCACGCCAGCTTTTCTTCATACCAGCTCAGACTCTGCTGCGCCCTTTGGCTCTACGCCCTGCTAGGGCTGCTACAGGTGGTGTTTCTGCTTCTACCGCAGCTGCTGATGATGATGGACCTTCTACACGCCAGAGTACCCCCTCTACTGCTTTCAGGCGTCCTCCACGACCACAGACACCCATGGATATGGCTGTTTTTCAGGAGTATGTCATTTACAGCTTTGAGGGACGCTGGGATGATGTTGCTACACTTAGCAACTGTGGTTGTGTCCGCCCCCATTACACCACTGAGCCTTGCGAGGATGAGGACTGAGGCTCCACTAACTGGTTACTTGTTTCTCTTTCTCTTCTCTTTTATTTTTCTTGAGTCATTTTTATGTTTTCTTTGAGTCAGTTGTCAGTTTCTTTGATGATGTTTTGTGAGATTGTTGAACCAGGTAATTATTGCTATGTTTGGATGTTAATTATCTGTTTGAGTGCTCAAAAAGTCTAACTTTCGAGAACACATGACAACACTTCGTTACTTAACATCTAACTTAACAATTGGGCAATACAGGTCGCGGTTACGCTCGTCACCAGATTGGTGACGCTCGTCACCCGATCCCACGCGAGGTAACACTTTTCTGACTTGGTTTTTCGACTTCTCATTCATTTTTCTGACCAACTCTTGGCTTAATAATACTGGGGACAATGTTGTTTAAGTCTGGGGGAGGTGGTTACTGACGTTGTGTGCTTTGTGTCATGTTTATAGAGTCTTAAAGTTGAGTCAAAAACCTGTTTTATAGAGTCAAAATTTTGAAATTGTCAGTTTTTCTTGGAACAAACCATAGGACGTTTTTGCTGATAAGAACCATTGCCACAGTAGTTGATTACAAGTCTTACTAAGTTGAAAGTTATAGGTAGATCAGTCTAGCAATGAAGGTTTAGGTTCTTAGAGAATCTGGAAAATTTGTTGTTAGCTCCACCTTAATGAACTTTAAACTTCTTATCTTGGTGATTGATTCTTATTGATCTTGATTCTCTCTTTCAGCACTGACAATAAAGCCAAGATACAATCTCTCTTTGATCTTCCCTGATGTGGTTTTTAAAAGATTAAGTCCAGAGAATGGTGCATTCATGACCCTGTCTCCTCACAAGGAACAACAGTAGTGAACACACTCGAGAACCTGTCTCCTCACAAGGAACACAAGTATTGAGTAGCACCATATCTTAGACTGTAAAAGTTGAGAAAAAGAAGTAAAAAAATCGAAAATATCCAAAGGAAAAGATCAAGGGAAGAGATAATAGGAGAGTTGTGCTGAGATTTAATTGTTCAGTTGCTAGGAAGGGAAAAGAATCTGTAAAATGATTGAGATGATAGAACCTTGATAAGATATCACACTTAGATAACAAATAAGGAGTTGACAGTAGAAATTTCGGATTTCATGAAGGGATTTGGACTGGACTTGAGAGATTTGCTAAGCTTATGATGATTAGACTGAAATTTGATCTTGTGTTGACTCTGTGGTATGTGGATTCGAAAGTTCTAACTAGTGTGGTGTTCTTGATGACTGACTGACTGTTTCTTGCTTTCAAACCTCGACCCTGTTCTTTGTCTGATGTTTGCTTGATGGCAAGCAAAAGCTAAGTCTAGGGGAGTTGATATATCATGTTTTTTATGGTTTTTAACCATGATATAAGTCCTTTTTATTGAGTCTTTTTGGTCTTTTTAGAGTCCTAGAAGTGTCTTTGCAGGTTATAGCATGTCTGGAGCATAATTGGAGATTTTGGAACCTTTTGGAGCATTCTGAGTTTAAGCCACGATGTACCAAGCTCGAAGCAGAAAGTATCTCATATGGTGACGCTCGTCACCACCCTTGGTGACACTCGTCACCACCCTTGGTGACGCTCGTCACCCATCAAGGAAGGAGCGTGGCTGTTTTATTAAAAGTGTGAAGAAGATTTGCAGAATTGGCCCAGAAGTTCCATTATTTACAAGAAGACCCCAGGTCGTGTTTAGCCTCTATTTATTAGGTTTTTCAGCCATTGTTGGCTATTATCTTAGTTTTTGAGAATTCATAGCTTAGAGAGAGATTTATTCAGAGCTTTTTGGAGAGACAAATCCTGTACTCTTTTGATAAGATTTTGAACCCCTGTATTCTTTTACTCTTTCTCTTAATGCAATATTATTCAGTTATGTTTTGTGATCTCATAATCATGTCTGAGTAATCTGCTAGTTAAGTTAGGGCTTTTTCAATGGTTGATGAAGAGATTGTAGAATCGCAATTCTGTTAGGAATATCTTTTGGTTTTTCATCTCTGCTTGCTTTAAAATCGAAATTCTGAGAAACATCATCTAGGAATCCAAAAATCATAGGTTGTTAAATATATGTGAGGGCATTATTGATAACCTGAACTAGTATTTGATAAGCAAAACAACTTAGTGCAAAGAGATTTGGCTTAGGAGTTTTGTAAACAATTGAATCTGATCATTCCTGCATGCTTAGGTTGTTAGGATTTGCAAAGAGATTTGAAACTCTATGATTTAGGCATAGATAACTTCTGCAATGAGAATTGATTAGTTATACAGATAAGCAATTTCTTTGCAAGGGTGAGTACGCAATGAGATTATCAAACTCAAATGCACGACAGGTTGCAGCACAGTATGCAAGAGAGCGTCAATCCACACCTAAGATGATAGAAAATGCAAAGAGAATGCAAGGGCTATGCAAATCTAAGAGAAACAAGAAAGGTTTTGAGAAAATATCTAAGAACTAGATGCAGCAACTAAATGGAATGCAAACTATTTTAATATTATCAGGAATGATCAAACTACCATGAGGAACAAACAGAATACTTAAAGGACAAAGCTATGAATTACTAAAATTCGACTAGTGGATCGACCATGGGATCGACCACTAGATCGAGCAACAACGATCGATCTCGTCTAAGAATGCAAGAACAGTAAAACTAAAGACCAGGATGCTCTCAAAGATCAAGCGAATGACGAGAGAAGATGCTATCAGGGGTTTCAAAGGTCCGAACTTGGGTTGAAAACTTTAAATCGACTAACTTTGTGAGGATCTCTAAGCCTTGAAAACTAAATAAGATTTATCCGTGGCTTTCGGTATAGATCACTCCTTCATCCTCTCCTCCAAACCCATGGCTTTTGGTGGAAAGAGAGGTCGAAGGGCAGGAAAAACAGATTTCAAACGAATGGCTTAACTAGTCCCCCAAACATCCAAGGCTTTTGGGAAGGGGTAACTAGTCTCTAGGGTGTGATCTTCAGAGGTCCCTGAATCCTGTCAAGGTAAGGAACCTCTCGGATCATAAAGCTCTTGGCGTGAGAGTCTTTAAGCTTTGAGAACTAGATACCCTAGAAGAGATAGCCATTAAAATGCTAGAAAATCCCAAGATCGAAACCCTTTTGACCCCTTATATCCTCTCAACCCCGAACCCAAATGAACTACTCACTACACATAAGATAAATCAAGCAAAGCATGAAGAAAGAAACGATGAACATGAAAAGAAAACTAGATTAAACTCAAACGATTCGATTACAAAAGCAAGAAGAACTCAAGTTTCGACAATGGTGGATAATCTCCAAAACCAGAGAGAAAAGCATAAAAAAGATAAGAATGAAAAGTTGTCTGGGAAAAGGACGTCACCGCCTTCCCAAAATGGCGAAAACAACCCGATGGTTCCCCCCAAGCTAGCGGCCAAAAGCGGTTGAAAGGACAGAGATCGACCTCGGGATCGAGGGGCCGTGTAAGAGGACGTGCAATCTTGGAGAAATCCTTGATGAAGCGCCTATAAAACCCGGCGTGTCCCAAGAATCTTCTGACTCCCTCAACATTACCCGGCGGCTCAAGACCCATCATGACTTCCACTTTAGCCTGATCAACCTCAATGCCCTTCTCTGATATCTTATGACCAAGCACGATCCCTTCCTTAACCATAAAGTGGAATTTCTCCCAGTTTAGCACCAAGTTTGTCTTTTCACAACGCTTTAGTACCCTGCAAAGTTTCAACAAACACACAGAAAAGGACGCACCATAGACAGAGAAGTCATCCATGAACACCTCTACCATCTCCTCTATTAGATCGGAGAAGATCGACATCATACACCGCTGAAATGTAGCCGGTGCATTACACAATCCAAACGGCATCCTTCGATACGCGAAGGTACCGTAGGGACATGTGAACGTCGTCTTCTCCTGATCATTTGGGTGAATTGGTATCTGAAAGAAACCGCTATACCCATCGAGAAAACAGTAGTAAGGGTGATTCGCAAGTGTCTCAAGCATTTGATCAATAAAAGGCAAAGGGAAATGATCTTTCCTAGTTGCAAGGTTAAGTTTCCTATAATCAATACACATCCTATGACCAGTAATGATTCTAGTAGGAATAAGCTCATCTTTTTCATTCCTTATGACCGTGATCCCTCCCTTCTTAGGCACCACGTGTACAGGAGAAACCCACGTGCTGTCACTTATGGGATAGATCACGTCAGCCTCTAAAAGCTTAAGGATCTCTTTCTTAACAACCTCTTTCAAATTAGGATTCAAACGCCTTTGATGTTCTATAGAAGAGGCGTTCTCATTATCCAAGTGAATCCTGTGAGTGCAAAGCATTGGTGAAAGGCCCTTGATGTCACTTAAAGAATACCCAATGGCCTTCCTATACTTTCTCAGCTCAATCAGGAGCGAGTGCAACTCATCATCACTTAAGTTTTCATTCACAATCATGGGATAGGTGTTATTAGGCCCTAAGAAAGCATACCTTAGCCCTTTTGGGAGCTCCTTAAGGTCCACCTTTGGGGCTAACAGCTCGCTCCAGTCATCCTCGTGGCTGTTGTTGTTGACTTCCTCCTTGGAACCCTTCTTAGAACCCGAGGCTTGGCCCTTAAGACTGCTTTCCTCAACCGCTATCCCTTCTGAAATAGAGTTCTCCAGTCGATCTTGCTCTCGATGTCGTCTAGATCGAGCAGTTTCGCTCGATTCACTTACTCGATTTGATGTGGATCGAGTAAGGGATTGACACGCTGAGTCGATCTCCTGATTAGATCCCAAAATGATCTGAAGGTCTCTCTCGATCGTTGACTCGATTGTTTTTCCGGATCGATCATTCCTCTCGATCTGTCTGTCGATTGCTGCACCGGATCGAGTTGTGTTCTCGATTGCCTTGTCGATCTGACTCCTGGATCGAGTGATAGCATCGATCTCGGGGTCGATTTCTAGGCAGCAGCTTTCATCCTTCTTAACAATCTTCCTAGAATCCAGCAAGTTGACGTACTCCTGGGTCCTCTGATCCACATAGCCAAACTCCCCTGGCTCCTTTGTCAGTGCCAGCTTCAGATGGTCTTCCTGAGCCAGTTCTTCCAGCAACTCATCCGCTAAGGCATCCATTGTTTCAATGTAGATAGCTTGCCCTTATATGGTCGGTTTCTTCAGAACCTAATTGATATCAAAGTCCAGCCTTATGTCCTTTCCCAAGTGCAAGGCAATCTTCATGTTGTTGACGTCGATGATAGCCCCGGCGGTTGCAAGGAATGGTCTTCCTAGGATGAGTGGATCCTTAGGCTCTTCATCCATTTCCAACACGACGAAGTCCGTATGTACGTTCACACCACTGATTCGCACCGGTAGATCTTCAAGCAGCCCCACTGGTAGCCTCACATTCCTATCAGCCAGTACCAACGAGATCGTACAGTCTTTGAAACGAGTAAAGCCAAGCTTCTTTGCCACGGAATGAGGCATCAGGTTTATGCTAGCTCCGGGATCACAAAGGCAACTCTTGAACTCCAGAGGACCTAAAGCGCAGGGTATAGTGAAGCTTCCAGGGTCTCCCAACTTCTTAGGGACTATCTCCTTATGTATCACAGCACTACACTCTTCACTTAGAACAAGCACCTCCTTGCTTTCTTTCTTCTTCTTCACGAGAGTGTCTTTGAAGAATTTGGCGCATTAAGGCATCATTGCAAGGCAGTCAACAAGAGGTAGCTTGATCTCCACGTCCTTAAGATGCTTCTCAAAGAGGATTCTATGCTTCTCTATGAGTTGCTTCTTGAAGCGGCCAGGAAAAGGCAGCTTAGGTACATACGGTGGAGGCACATAAGCATTATTCTCCTTAGTAGTTTGCTCAGCTTTCTTCTCAGCAACTGCTTTGTCTCCTCTTCTTGGCCCTTGGATCCAGACATTGTCAAAGTCAATCTCATCATCAGCTGAAGGCTTACCCTCCCCCTCTTGAATTACAACGTCCTCATTGTTCTTAGGAGTAACCGGAGGTTCTAGCTCTTTGCCGCTTCTTAACCTGATGGCGTTGGCATACTCCTTAGGATTCTGCTCACACTTGCCCAGTAGGCTATTCTGACAACTTGTACTCGCTTTCCCCTTCTCTAGATGCTTGATCTGGTTGTTTAAGTTGGTGATCTGAGTGGAGAAGTCAGTGAGAGATGAGTCTAGACGAGTGTTCATCTCGGCGAACTTCTGCTGCTGTAACATGGCCTGAACCGGATCAACCTGTTGTTGCATCGGCTGTTGCTGCTGAGGTGCAAAGCCCGGAGGGTAGTTAGGCGTATAACCCTTGTTACTTTGATGTTGCCCTTAGAGGTTGTTCTGCCCTTGACCTTGGAAACCACCACTAGGCTGAAAACCTTTGTTGTAAGGGATGAAAGGTTTTGCGTGCTGAGCTGGGTCACTTGGTCCTTAGGGTTAGCAACGTTGGTGCTTCGGTTGGAGAGATTGTTGTTCTGGTTGTAGCCTTGGTTGTAGCTTTGAGGTTTGTAATTTTTCTGTCCCGCCACCCAATTGGCTTCTTCCTGGCTCAACTCAAGCTCCTCTTGATTCTCATCTGCTTCACCAACAAAGTGAACATGCTTCTGATTGGCTAACATCAGCTTATCTATCTTCTCATGCAAAGATTTCAGCTCCTTTTTGTGAGACTCTAGCTCAGATCCTCTCGGTGCACGGTCATAATCCTCAGCGTAGTTGCCATCACTCAATGCCAAGTTTTCTATCAGCTCCATGCCCTCTTCTACTTCCTGACCAAGGAAGTTACCTTTGCTAGCTGTGTCAAGCAACAACCTGATCTTTGGTGAAGCTCCGCGGTATATGGTGCTGAGTAGGGTCTCCTCGCTGAAACCGTGATGAGGACATTGGATCGTGTAGTCTTTCAAATGTTCCATTGCCTCGTTGAATGTCTCGTTGTTTCGTTGAGTGAAGCCGCTGATTTCGCTTCTCAACCATGCTGTCCTGGTGCTAGAGAAGAACTTTGAGAGAAAGGCCTTCTTACACTCGGCCCATGAGGTGATGGTGCCTTGTGGGAGGGTCTTCTCCCAATGCCTAGCCTTGTGTCCGAGTGAAAAGGGAAAGAGACGCAGCTTGAAAGCATCTTCGGATATGCCGTTTATTTTGATCATCCCACATACTAGCTCGAAGTTTTCAAGGTGCTCCAAGGGATCTTCCATTGCTAAGCCGTGGAACTTGTTGTTTTGTACCATGGAGATGAAACCTGGCTTAATCTCGAAGTTGTTGTTTTGTACAGGAGGAGGAGTGATCTCAAACCTATTGTGATGAGTATTGGGAGCATCTCCGGCTCCTATGATCCTTGGGGGTCTAGCCGCGTGTTGGGGGTTTCCATTGCCCCTTCCCACTGCCCCGTGAGCTGGAGGAGGTCCCTCTGGATGCTTGTGTTCAGCCATAGCTTCAAAGTCAACCAAACCGTGCTGAACAATCTCCTCAAAGGCTCTGGCTTGTTCTCGTACTCTTCTTTGCCGTGAATGACCAAGCTGATGAATGTTGTCCAAGGGTTGTAGTAGATTGTTGTCTCCCCTTGAACGAAGATTCATGCACCTGAGAGACACACGTTTGAGAGTAGAATGATTAGTAACTAAAACAAGGTAAATGCTTAGTCTTTACTAAGTCCCAATTCTCTATGTTTTCTAAACAATCTTAGGATGGCAACGGCACCATTTGATAAGCAATTTCCTTACAAGGGTGAGTACGCAATGAGGTCATCAAACTCAAATGCAAGACAGGTTGTAGCACAGTATGCAAGAGAGAGTCAATCAACACCTAGGATGATAGAAAATGCAAAGAGAATGTAAGGGCTATGCAAATCTAAGCAAAACAAGAAAGGTTTTGAGAAAATCTCTAAAAACTAGATGCAGCAACTAAATGGAATGCAAACTATTTTAATATTATCAGGAATGATCAAACTACTATGAGGAACAAACAGAATAATTAAAGGACAAAGCTGTGAATTACTAAAATTCGACTAGTGGATCGACCACTAGATCGAGCAACAACGATCTATCTCGTCTAAGAATGCAAGAACAGTAAAACTAACGACCAGGATGCTATCAAAGATCAAGCGAATGACGAGAGAAGATGTAAAGATGCTAAAAGAGAGGGTCTAGGGTTGAGATTCATGGTCAGGGGTTTCAAAGGTCCGAACTTGGGTTGAAAACTTTAAATCGACTCACTTTGTGAGAATCTCTAAGCCTTGAAAACTAAATAAGCTCTATCCGTGGCTTTCGGTATAGATCACTCCTTCATCCTCTCCTCCAAACCCATTGCTTTTGGTGGAAAGAGAGGTCGAAGGGCAGGAAAAAGAGATTTCAAACGAATGGCTTAACTAGTCCCCCAAACTTCCATGGCTTTTGGGAAGGGGTAACTAGTCTCTAGGGTGTGATCTTCAGAGGTCCCTGAATCCTGTCAAAGTAAGGAACCTCTCGGATCATAAAGCTCTTGGCGTGAGAGTCTTTAAACTTTGAGAACTCGACACCCTAGAAGAGATAGCCATTAAAACGATAGAAAATCCAAAGATCGAAACCTTTTTGACCCCTTAGATCCTCTCAACCCCGAACCCAAATGAACTACTCACTACACATAAGATAAATCAAGTAAAGCATGAAGAAAGAAACGATGAACATGAAAAGAAAACTAGATTAAACTCAAACGATTCGATTACAAAAGCAAGAAGAACTCAAGTTTTGACAATGGTGGATAATCTCCAAAACCAGAGAGAAAAGCATAAAAAAGATAAGAATGAAAAGTTGTCTGGGAAAAGGACGTCGCCGCCTTCCCAAAATGGCGAAAACAACCCGATGGTCCCCCCCTCGCTAGCGGCCAAAAGCGGTTGAAAGGACAGAGATCGACCTCGGGATCGAGCGGCTCTCTCGATCATCTTCGGACATCGTGTCTTCAACTCGATCTGGGTCTCTATCATCTTCAGCGGATCGAGTGTTGCATCCGATCTTGGTATCGATCTTCGGTTGGATCGAGTGGTGGACTCGATCCGGTTCTCGCTCTGCATGGCGTCATTTACGTCCGTACCGTTTGATCGATTGCTTCACTCGATCTTCGTCTCGATTATTTTCCTTGGATCGCCTGGTCTTCTCGATCTTCTGGTCGATCTCATCCTAGATCCACCTGCCATGCTAGATCTGTTCCACGATCTCTGGTCCTTAGCAATCATCCGAGCTTCCACGAACCGCCACAACAGTTTCAGCATGTCCACGAACCTCCACAACTCAAAAGTAGCCAGAAACAACCTGAATGTGATGCAAAATGCAAGGAACATGCGTATGCTGGTGCAAGAATGCTCTAGGACTCTAAGTGATGCAATCTAGTCTAAAATGTGATGTAAATGCATGAAAAGCTAACTAATGTATATGCAAAATGTATGTAATATGCAGTAACATCATATACATCAGTGATTCATGTTTAAAACGGTTCTTAATCATTCCTGATTTCGTGCATTCTACATTCTTGGATTCAACCTGCGAACTGTCCTGACTTAGCGCTTTTAGTCTTCTGAAACTTAGATCATCTTACAAAATCGTTTGCTTACTTGTATTCATTCATTCGCATTACATACATCATATCTTGCTTAGCTTAATCCGAACCTACATTCGATAGTGTAATCTGCATTACTCTCTTGGGATTTCGTTACCCCTTGTACTACAACTTCTTTGCTGTGCACTTGCAGTAGTTTTATTTGGGTAAAACCTGAGCCCTATCAAGTTTTTGGCGCCGTTGCCGGGGAGTAATAGCTGCCTATCGATTTCTAGTATTAGGATTTTGTCTAAGTTTTAATTTGTTTGCTGACTTTTTGCTGCTTTTCTTTGTTCCTGTTTCAGGTGTATGCCTAATCGCAGTACCAGAAGCAACAATGAGAAGGAGCTTGTGACTTTGAGCATCGACGAGCTTGCTAGGTTGGAGAGAACTAACAGGAAAGCTAAGAAGCAATCTACAATGGTAGCTCCACTTATCTTGGTTGAAGATGCAGAAGGTCATTTGGTTGACAGGGAATTAAACAGGAGAAACGAAGAGGGGCAGAGAATTGATCAAGAGGGAAATGTCATTGTTGAACAGCAGGTTCAACAAGTGAATGAGAAGGTGGGAGTCCCTGCTGCTGCCAATAACGCTGCTGGGAGTTTTGTTCAGAGGACTCTAGGTGACTACAACAGACCTGATCAGTTCTATGCCAACAGAGCTGCAATCCGACATCCTGCCTTCCAGGGGAACGATTTTGAGGTTAAACCTGTCTACTATCAGCTGGTTGGCCAGCATCCATTCCTTGGCTTACCTCATGAGCATCTTATGGATCACATTGAGAGGTTTGGGGATTTAGCTTCCAGTGTCAAAGCTAGTGGGGTTAGCAATGACTTTCTGTTCTGCAAGGTTTTCCCTTACTCTCTTGAAGGAGAAGCTGCATATTGGCTGAAGCAACTGGAACCTGCTTCATTGACCAATTGGGAAGACACCAAGAATGCCTTTCTGAATAACTTCTATGATGATGCAAGATCAGAGGACATGAGGACGAAAATTGCATCCTTTACACGAGGCCCTACTAAAGCTTTTAAGGCTTCTTGGATCAGGTTCAAGTCTTATCAAAGGGACTGTCCTCATCATGGCTTTAGTCAGGTGCAATTACTTGGGATTTTCTTCAGAGGCATTGACTGGAAGTATCAGATGGCGCTGGATGCAGCAAGTGCAAGAAACTTCAACACCAACAGACCAGAAGAGGCGATCAGACTGATTGAGAATTTGGTCTGCAGCAACAGCACTAAAAATGCAAACTTTCAGAGGATGAAACAAGCTGGTGTGGCTGATGGAAATCACGAGGAGGACTGGAGGGAGCTGCTAGCCCCAAAGGTGGACCTTAAGGAGCTCCCAAAAGGCTAAGGTATGCTTTCTTAGGGATTAATAATACATACCCCGTGATTGTGAATGAAAACTTAAGTGATGATAAGTTGCACTCGCTCTTAAATGAGCTGAGAAAGTATAGGAAGGCCATTGGGTACTCTCTAAGTGACATCAAGGGCCTTTCACCAATGCTTTGCACTCATAGGATTCACTTGGATAATGAAAACGCCTCTTCTATAGAACACCAAAGGCGTTTGAATCCTAATTTGAAAGAGGTTGTTAAGAAAGAAATTCTTAAGCTATTAGAGGCTGGCGTGATCTATCCCATAAGTGACAGCACATGGGTTTCCCCTGTACATGTGGTGCCTAAGAAGGGAGGGACAGCACGTGGGTTTCCCCTGTACACGAGTTGCTGGCAGTTGTATTCGCCTTTGAGAAGTTCAGGTCATACCTCGTAGGCTCCAAGGTGGTTGTCTATACAGATCACGCATCTCTGAGGTACATCTATTCCAAGAAAGACACTAAACCAAGACTTTTGAGATGGATCCTTTTGCTCCAAGAATTCGACATGGAAATTAAGGACAAGAAAGGGATAGAGAACGGCGTGGCAGATCACCTCTCTAGGATGAGAATAAATGAGTCTCTGCCCTTAGATGAGTCGCTTTCAGAAGAACAACTCATGATGATCACTACAGCTGTTTGTGGAAGGCTAGAAGGGCAGTTTGAAGAAGTTCTGAGTTTCAAAGAAGAAGACTTGCCTTGGTACGCTGACATTGTAAACTTCTTGGCATGTGGAGAGGAGCATATTCACCTTGATCATTACCACAAGAAGAAGTTTATGAGAGATGTTGCCTACTACTTTTGGGACTAGCCCTACTTATACAAGAGAAGGGTTGATAGCTTGTACGGAAGATGTATCTCTAAGGATGAAGCTCAAGACATTCTACTTCACTGCCATGGATCTTCTTACGGAGGACACTTTGCTTCTTTCAAAACCGCTACAAAGTTGTTACAAGCGGGTGTTTGGTGGCCGTCTATCTTCAAGGACGCTCACGGGTTTGTTAAGAGTTATTAAGCGTGTCAAAGGGCAGGAAACATCACCAAGAGAAACGAGATACCTCAGGTTCCTATCTTTGAGGTTGATGTCTTTGACGCTTGGGGGATAGATTTTATGGGTCTATTCCCATCTTCTTACGGTAATAAGTACATCTTGGTGGCGGTTGATTATGTATCTAAATGGGTTGAGGCCATTGCTTCCCCTACAAACGACTCTAAGGTGGTGATCAAGCTCTTTAAAACCGTCATATTCTCAAGATTTGGAGTCCCCAAGGTTGTGATCAGCGACGGTGGCAGCCATTTCATCAACAAAGTAGTCGAGAACCTCTTAAGGAAATATGGTGTGAAGCACAAGGTAGCTACACCTTACCATCCTCAAACGAGTGGACAAGTATAGGTCTCTAACTGGCAGATCAAGGGAATACTCGAGAGGACAGTAGGAACTACTCGGAAGGATTGGGCGGCTAAGTTACACGATGCTTTGTGGGCTTACCGGACCGCTTTTAAAACCCCCATTGGTACTACTCCTTTTACTCTTCTCTACGGCAAAGGATGTCACCTCCCTGTTGAGCTGGAACATAGAGCATTGTGGACTGTGAAGCAGTTGAACTATGATCTCAAGACAGCTCAGGAGAAGCGTTTGATTCAGCTACACGAGCTTGATGAACTAAGACTCAACGCCTACAAGAGCGCTAAGATCTAAAAGGAGCGTACTAAGGCGGCTCATGACAAGAAGCTGGTTCACAAAGAGCTTAAGGAAGGCAGCCTGGTGCTACTCTATGACTCGAGGCTGAAGCTGTTCCCGGGCAAGCTCAAATCAAGGTGGTGTGGACCGTTTGAGATCAAGGAGGTATTGCCCTATGGAGCCGTTACGTTGGTTGGCAAGAGTGGGAATGGATTCACAGTCAAGAGACACAGAGTTAAGCCATACATGGTCAGTGCATTCAACAAGGAGAGCATTTCAATGCTTCTCCAAGACCCACCATCTGCCTAAACCAAGTAAAGTCTAGCTGAAGACGTTAAAGAAAGCGCACTTAGGAGGCATTCCCATGTCTATCTTGTATATACTTCTGCTTTCTTTCCATTTCAGTTTTATTTTTTTTATCTTCTGAGTGTGTAGGAAAAGGTATAAGGGATAACAGGCAATGATCTAAGATCCAAAAGGAGTAAGAAGGAGCGAATATAGGCTAGAGATCGAGTGCTAGATCGACTCATCCTGGCTCGATCTTTGCTAGATCGAGCTAGTGAATCGAGAGGAGTCAGTCAAACTAGACGAGATCGAGTAGACAAATCGAGTGGAATGGTCGATCATGAGAGGACAATTCGTCAATGCGTTCGGACTCGATCTCGTGCCGGGGTAACCAAAACTTTTCCCTCCCTTTGTCTTTTCCCTCTCTTTTTGAATTTGAATAGTGGTCAAGGCAAGCATCTTTGACCACGAAAGATGTGCCTTGACCACGCCTTTTGTCAGAAAACCGCTTTCCTTGCCCATGGTTTTAGCTTTTCTTGGCCTTTATGTTTTCAACAACTTCACACTCTCTCATTTCTGTTTTTACGAATTCTAAATCGAGAGAGAGAACTATTTTTCTTTTCCTAAAGGTCATTAGCTTCTGTTTTCAATCCTGCAAAGGTATTTTCATATTTTTGATTAAAATCTTTTCATAAATCCTTTAATAATCGCATGGTTGATTTAAGTTGCTAGAGATTTTAACAAATTTTTAAAAGTAGCTAGAAATTAGGAAATTATCTAGATTTAATCCCATCTCTAGATCTTCTTTTCTTTTATCTAGTTACAATTTTTATAAATCTCCCAAAAATCTAGGGTATTAGTTGCGAATCTCTCTCTCTCTTCTTTATGTTTTCTACTCTAACTCTCTCTTTCGAGAATCACCTTTCAGGCACCAATGGCACCTAAGAGAACCAGAGAAGAGGATACACAAAGTGAATAAGAGCAACAAGTGGTTCAAGAGGAAGGGGCTCAACAAGTTCAAGAGAGGATCCGTTGGACTAAGGAGGAAAAGTCAGCGAAGAAAAGGTTAGAGAGGCTGCGGTTTGAGCCTACCAAGTTCGCGAGTAGAGACTTGTTGGCAAGGATGGGTCTTCTAGAAGATTTTGACTCTCTTCTCCAAAACATGGGGCTTGCTTGCCTTTCAAGGATGCATTGCCCAACATATCTGCAAGTCACCTTGGATTTCCTCTCTACCTTGGCGTTTTCCTATGAGAATCCGAGCATCCCTACTCCCTCACAAGGACATCTCAGCTTCAAGGTCAAGAGGCGAGCTTATTACCTTTCCATTGAAGAGCTTTGCCAAGCTTATGGACTCAACGCTGCGGCTAAGCAAGTGGAGTTTTCCCCTCTCAAGAAAGCTAGCATCATATAGGACGTGCTTTGTGATGAAGACTACAACAAACACGGCCAAGATCAAGAAAGTGAGGAACCCCATCCTGCGGTATACTCTCAAGCTGCTTGCAAACACTTTCAGCGGGCGGTCAGTGTCTCCTACAGTGACAAAGACCGAGTTATGCTTCCTTTTACAAGGGATCAAAAGGATACTGTGCAGCAGCGAAGAAGAGAACCACGATCCGCTGATGGATGACCTTGGGAATGATGTTAACTACAGGTGTATTCTAGCATCCTCCTTGGTGAAGTACAAGGCATACGCTCTGAGGTGTAAGGCGAGTTCAGCATACATTGGAGGTTTCCTCACGCCACTTTTTATCCAAGCCGGTGTACCTCTTCAACGCTTCGAGCCTTGCGCGGATAGATCATTCATGGACGAGACCTACATGCGCAATACAGATAGCTTGGGACCTACGCCAAGAAAAAGAGCGTGTGCATCTTACCCAACGTTGATGAGACACACTTGGACAGCATCTGTACAATCGAGTTTTGCCCAACCCACGACGAGTGCTACGCCCCACTTGATGCAACCATGATGCCTATTCAGTCCGCACATGAGCAGTCAGAGTCACCACCCTCAGAAGGCGCAATGCCGGCCAACTTTGAGCTTCCCAGGATGGACTGTGAGCCACAGACCAAGGCGGAGAAGTTTCTTGCTTCGGTGGTGGAGGTGCAGCGAAAGATAACTAAGTGGCAAGGGAAGATGATCAAAAAGCTTGCCAAGAAAGTCAATGCGCTTCAAGGGAGTTCATCCGCGAAGTCTAAGGAGTCCATTAGTGTAGAGGTGAACCAGCCCGAGAAGAGGAGGAGATCGACTGGCGGCATTGTCATCCGTGAGCCGCACGGTAGCACGCAACAAGCCCGTCATTCCGTCCATGGTTTCCCAACTGCGGATAAAGGCAAAGACATAGCACAACGCTCCTCTAGCAAGAGCAGTTCCGCTGGAACATCCTCAAGTTCCAGTCGAATTTAGCTCCAAGGTACCAACAACCACCCTTTGTATATACCGCGCATGTTATCTTAGTTTTCTTTGCTTTTGTTTGAACTCCTTTGAATTTGTTTGCCACCGAGACGGTGTCATTCAAGTTTGTGGGAGTATGTGGTGTGTTTAATGTGTTTTCTTTCCTCTTATTTTCTATTTGCATCCTTTGAGTCTTGCATTACATTTCATTGCATCTAAGGCATAGAAAAGAACAAAAAAATTGGTAAAAATGTTAAAAATTTTCAAAAAAAGTCATGTAGTTGCATTCACTTTGTTAAACATTTGAGGATTAAGTCTAGAATTTTCAAGCATCTAGGTTGTTCACATTTGCATAAGGGGTTCAAGTTTTCATAAAAAGTTGTTTTGAGCTCATGAATTGTTTCAAGGCCCTAGTTAGTAGTTCTTTGATGCATTGCACACTCTTAGAAAGTAAGTTCTAACCATACTTGGATCATGTGTTTTGATTTTCGTGGCTTGACTTGAACATTCATGAACTGAATCTTGTCCTAATAAGTGAAAACCTTAATCTGAATTTTAATTATCATACTTATGCAATTGAAAATGAACACATGGATCTTATACATATTTGGGCTCTCTTCCTCCTTTCACCACTCTTTTGTGAGCCTAAGTAGAACTCCCACCATAACCCTTACCTTTCTTTCAAGCCAAATGTTCTTGTGTGACATCATAGTGAGACCTCTTTTCGGTTTGAACTTAGCATAAAGTGTTAGGTCTAGGGGACATGATTAGGCTCTCATTTGATTGCTAGCTTTGCATTTTGAAGCTAGAGCTAGGCTTAAGTTAGGTTCGGGGTTCATGGGGTTGTTTATTTTGCTTATTTGTTTACGGTTTCAAAAAGGTTTGGTGATTGAAGTGTTTGAAAAAGTTTTAAGTGGAAGGCAATGTTTTCAAAAAAAAAAAAAAGCTCTAAGTGTATTTCAGAAGATAGCTCCCAAATAAAAAAAAAGAAAAAGAAAGAAAAAGAGCTTAAGTGCCAAATAAAAAAAAAAAGAAAAGAAGAGAATGAGTAAGGAGCAATCAATAAGAAGAGTAAAGAGCTAAAAATGTTTTCAGCCTTTCCACTAGCCTAAAAGAGTAAAGATGTTTTCTGTTTTTATTGGGTTTGAGCTTAAAAAGGGTAGTATCTAAGAGGGTGAGTGAGCTGAAAAGAAAAGAAATGAGAGGGGTTTGATATTGCTGCATATTTCACGTGTTTTGCATACATATAAGATAGTTTCTCATGTATTTACCTTGCACTTTAGGCTAGTTTGCATCACTTTAGGTCCTAGAGTACTTTTGCACCAGCATTTGCATGTTTCTTGCATTTTGCATCACATTCAGGTTGTTTTCGGTTACTTTGGAGCTATGGAAGATTCGTGGAGGTGCTAAGGCTCGTGAGGAAGTCCGTGGAAACTTGGAGAAATCAGGATTGCACGCTAAGGACCTGAGATCGAGTAGCAGATCTGGACGAGATCGACCAGAAGATCGAGTGTGGAAATCAATCTGAAGTACGGACGTAAACGACGCCATGCAGATCGAGGACTGGATCGAGCTTCCAACCCGATCAGCACAAGATCGACTCAGAGATCGACCAAGAGCCATCCGATCCAAGACAAGATCGAGTGCCAGATCGAGCTTCGTGATTGATCCCAGACCAACCTTATCCGTCCAGCTGGCTTTGGACCATAGCGAAGGGGGGACCATTTGCGGTTTGGCCATTTTTGGCAAAAGGCAACGATCCCTTTCATTATTCCACCCTGTCGACTACTTTTTATCTTCTCTCTCGTTTTAGGTGAATCGCCATCTTTGCTTTTAATCAATCGTTTTTCATGTTTAGTTCATCATCTATTGCATTTCGTTCGGTTTACTTTATGAGTCGTGAGTAGTTTCATCGGGTTTTCGGGGTTTAGAGGATTCAAAGGGGTTGAAAAGGTTTAAAGTTTGGTGTTTTCTTGTTCTTCATCACCTTCTCTTCTAGGATTTGAGAACTTAAGGCTTAAAGACTCTCACGCCACGATCTTTATGATCGGAGGGATATCTTACCTTGACGGGATTCCGATGTCCTGGAGAAGTCAAATCCTAGAGGCTAATCCTTCCTTTCCCACACGCCATGGTTGTTTAGGGGGTTAGTTAGGCCGTGTGTTTGAAATCTGTGTTTTATGCCTTTCAATCTCTTTTTCCACCAAAAGACATGGGTTTGGAGAAGAGAATGAAAGAGCGATCCATACCACACGCCATGGATGGATCTTGTTTTGTTTTCAAGGCCTAGAGACTCTCACAAAGTGAGTAGATCTAAAGTTTTCAAACCAAGCTTGAACCTTTGAAACCCTTGAATATAATTCTCGACCCTGGACCCTCTTTCTTAGTATTTTATCATCTCTGTTAATCATTCGCTTGCTATCTGTTTGCATCCTGGTCATTAGATTCGTTTCTGTTTGAATTGTTAGACGAGATCGATCGTTGTTGCTCGATTTGTGGTCGATCCCCTGATCGATCCACTAGTCGATTTTTAATAATTAGTAGTCTTGCATTTTAATTATTCCGCTTGTTCCTCGTGGTTGCTAACCCTCTTCCAGGGATTTTAAAATTTTTTGCTTTGCATTTGACACTTGCATTTAGTTTTTAGGGATTTTACCAAACAATTATCATTTTAGCTTAGCTTTGCTCATCCTTTGCATTCTTGGTGAACTTAATACCCCTAGGTGTGGATTGATACCTCTCTTGCTCACTACATCTTGGTGTGCATTAGAGCTTTGATAACCTCTCTGTTGCATATTGACATATCATTGCACTAAGAAATCAATTATCAGGGTTTTAGGTTCATTGTTAGTATACATGGGTAGATGAGAGTCTAATTATGTATGCATCAATTGCCTTTACCTTTAGCATTATGCATAAAGTTCATAACCTTCTTGAGAGATACCCTTTGCATTATAAAGCCCTTTTAAATGAGATCATTCTGTGCTCATAGCCTTTGCCCTTAGCCAAATGTGTTCGGCTTTAAAATGCATAAGTTTGATTCACAGTTTGATCATTAATGAATGTTAAAGAATGAGGTTCGTTGATTGTTTGGAATAGGAGAGCCAGTGTGTGCATTGCATTTTAGAATTAATAACTAGGACCATTGAGATGATTCATTTGAAAGACACCTTTGCAAGAAGCTTAAACCCCCGTTTTTAAAACCTCTCTCCCTCCTTGAATTTTGTTTGCTTGAGGGCAAGCAAAAGGAAAGTTTGGGGGAGTTGATATTGCTGCATATTTCGTGTGTTTTGCATACATATAAGATAGTTTCTCATGCATTTACCTTGCACATTAAGCTAGTTTGCATCATTTTAGGTCCTAGGGCACTTTTGCACCAGCATTTTCAAATTTCTTGCATTATGCATCGCATTCAGGTTGTTTTCGGCTACTTTGGAGCTTTGGAGGATTCGTGGACGTGCCAAGGCTCGTGAGCAAAGTCATGGATACTTGGAGAACTCAGGAGTGTTTGCTAAGGACCCGAGATCGAGTGGCAGATCGAGCACGGCAGGTCGATCTAGGTTAGATCGACCAGAAGATCGAGGGACCAAGTCGATGCAAGGAAATGGATCGAGACCAAGATCGAGTGTGGTGATCGATCTGAAGTACGGACGTAAATGACGCCATGCAGATCGAGGACCGGATCGAGCCTTCAACCCAATCAGCACAAGATCAACTCAGAGATTGACTAGAGCCATCCGATCCAAGACGAAGATCGAGAGCCAGATCGAGTTTCGTGCTCGATCCCAGACTAACCTTATCCGACCAGCTGGCTTTGGACCGTAGCTAGGGGGGACCATTTGCGGTTTGGCTATTTTTGCCAAAAGGCAACGATCCCTTTCATTATCCCATTCTGTCTTTTACCTTTTTTTGTTCTCTCTCGTTTTGGAGGCGATATCTGCCATTGTAAACTTTCGAAGCTTTCTTCTTGCATTTTAACTTTTGAATATTGAACCTTTAGCCTTAATCTTTGTTAATCATGCTTAATAGATCATCTTTTATGCTTTCATCGGTTTTCTTTATGAGTCGCGAGTAGTCTCTTTGGGTTTTGGGGCTGGGGAGATTCGAAAAGGTTGAAAAGGTTAAAGCTTTGTGTTTTCTCGTTCTTCATCACCTTCTCTTCTAGGATTTCGAGTGCTTAAGGTTTAGAGACTCTCACGCCATGATCTCTAAGATTCGAGGGATGTCTTACCTTGACAGGATTCAGATGTCCTGGAAACTAGAATCCTAGAGGCTAGTTTTCCTTTCCCACACGCCATGGTTGTAAAGGGGACTAGTTAGGTCGTTTGTTTGAAATCTATGCTTTATGCCCTTCAATCTCTTTTTCCACCAAACGCCATGGGTTTGAAGAAGAGAATGAAGGAGTGATCCATACCACACGCCATGGATGGATCTTGTTTAATTTTCAAGGCCTAGAGAACCTCTCAAAGAGAGTAGATCTAATGTTTTCAAACCAAGCTTTGTCCTTTGAGACCCACGAACGTGACCCTTAGCCCTAGACCCTCTTTCTTATTGTCTTAAGTAGTTTAATATCATTCCATCATCATAAAGTTGTGTTCTTGTCAATCACAAATCGCATCATTTCATCATTCTAGGTTGTTTAGACGAGTTCGATCGTTGTTGCTCGATCTAGTGGTTGATCCTGTGGTCGATCCACTAGTCGATTTTTAATAATTAGTAGCTTTGCATTTTAAATATTCTGAAAGTTCCTCGTGGTAGTTAACCCTCTTCCAGGAATTATAAAATTGGTTTCCCTGCATTTGAAACTTGCATTTAGTTTTTATGGATTTTACCAATCATTTATCATTCTCGCTTAGCTTTGCTCATCCCTTGCATTCTTAGTGAACTTGCTACCCCTAGGTGTGGATTGATACCTCTCTTGCTCACTATACTACATCTCTGTGTGCATTAGAGCTTCGATAACCTCTCTGTTGCATCTTGATACATCATTGCATTGCAAAAACCTGTTATCAATGAGGAACCAAGAGACCCTCTAATCCTTGGTAGACCATTTCTAGCAACTGCTGGAGCCATCATAGACGTGAAGAATGGCAAGATTTCTCTACACCCTGGCAAAGACATCAAGCTGAACTTTGACATCAATGAATTCTTGAAGAAGCCAACGATTGGTGGACAAGCGTTCTACATTGAAACTTTGGATGAATTGGCTGATGAGTTGCTTGAGGAATTGGCACAAGAGGATCATCTACAGTTGGCTTTAACTAAAGAGTATGGGGAGTATGGTTTCTTGAGTGAACAAACCCAGGAGTATGTACGCATCCTTGATTCTCGCAAGGTTGTGAAAGAAGATGAAGGCGAGTGCCTAGAGATCGACCTGGAGATCGATCAGATTACTCGATCCAGGAAGGAGATCGATGAGACAATCGAGCGAGACAATTCGATCCTTTCAGAGAATGACCTCGCAAATCGATCTCCTGCTCGATCCATATCAAATCGAGCAAGTGAATCGAGAGAGTGCAATCGATCCAGCCTAGAATGAGGAAGCGATCGACTGACTGGCTCGATCTCTGCGGTAGGAACGGTTCAAGATGGCAACTTAAAACCATGACTCGGGTTCAAAAGGGGCGAATGAGGACAGCAACCTCAACTCAAGCCAAGAGGAGGACTTGAGTGAGCTGCTAGCCCTAAAGGTGGACCTGAAGCAGCTTCCAAATGGGCTAAGGTACGCTTTATTGGGACCAAATGATACTTATCCGGTCATTGTGAATGAAAATCTAAGTGATGATAAGTTAGACTCGCTCCTTAAGGAGATGAGGAAGTATAGAAGGGCCATTGGGTACTTTCTCAGTGACATCAAGGGCCTTTCACCAAGGCTTTGTACTCATAGGATTCACTTAGATAATGAAAACACATCTTCCATTGAGTATCAAAGACGTTTGAACCCAAATTTAAAAGAAGTGGTCAAGAAAGAAATCTTAAAACTCTTAGAAGCTGACGTGATATACCATATCAGTGATAGCACATGGGTCTCTCCGGTCCATGTGGTACCAAAGAAAGGGGGTATCATGGTTATAAAAAATGAAGCCGAGTTCATCTTTGCAAAGAATGCACGTCCTCTCACAAGGCTACTGTGCAAAGAAGCCGAGTTCATCTTTGATGAAGAATGCCTTCAAGCCTTTAAGACCATCAAAGCAGCCTTGATCACCGCGCCTATAGTTCAAGCTCTGGATTATGTGCGACGCGAGTGACTACGCCGTGGGTGCTGTCTTGGGTCAGAGGAAGGATAAGAAGCTGCATGTGATTTACCATGAAAGCCGTACCTTGGATGACACGTAAGTGAAATATGCAACCACTGAGAAAGAGGTCTTAGCCGTGGTATTTGCTTTTGAGAAGTTCAGGTCTTACTTGGTGGGTTCTAAAGTCATTGTATATACTGATCATGCTGCCTTGAGGTACATATACTCCAAGAAAGACACCAAGCCGAGACTCTTAAGATGGATCCTTATCTTACAAGAGTTTGATATGGAGATCAAGGACAAGAAAGGTATAGAGAACGGTGTAGCGGATCATCTCTCAAGGATGAGGGTGAATGATGTCTTGCCTTTGGATGACTCACTCCCTGAAGAGCAGATTATGATGGTCAACACTGTGTTATGTGCAAAGCTAGAGGAGAAGTTTGAAGAAGTCTTGAGCTTCAAGGAAGAAGATCTACCATGGTATGCGGATATTGTCAACTATTTGGCTTGTGGAGAAGAGCCTACTCACTTGGACAACTACCATAAGAAGATGTTCATGAGGGACATCTCTCACTACTTTTGGGACGACCCTTATCTGTACAAGAGGGGTGTGGATAGCTTATACCAAAGATGTGTCACAAAAGAAGAGGCAAGAGACATTCTTCTCCATTGCCATGGTATGTCTTATGGTGGGCACTCGCTACAAAGGTTCTACAAGCCGAGTTTTGGTGGCCTACACTCTTCAAGGATGCACATGAGTTTGTGAAATCGTGTGAAGCTTGCCAAAAGTCTGGAAACATAACTAAGAGGAATGAGATGCCGTAAGTACCTATCTTCGAAGTGGATGTCTTTGACGCTTGGGGAATTGATTTTATAGGTCCATTCCCATCATCATACGGCAACAAGTATATCCTGGTGGCAGTAGACTATGTGTCTAAGTGGGTTGAAGCCATAGCTTCACCAACTAATGATTCAAGGGTGGTGGTCAAGCTTTTCAAGACTATCATTTTCCCAAAGTTTGGATTTCCTAAGGTGATGATTAGTGATGGAGGCAGCCACTTCATCAACAAGATTTTTGAGGGTCTTTTGAAGAAGTATGAAGTTAAACACAAGGTAGCCACGCCTTATCACCCTCAAACCAGTGGCCAAGTGGAGGTTTCGAATAGGCAAATCAAGACCATCCTAGAGAGAACCGCGGGAGTAACTAGAAAAGACTGTGCAAGCAAGCTTGATGAAGCTCTTTAGGCTTATAGAACGGCTTTGAAGACTCCCATTGGTACCACACCTTTCAACCACCTCTATGGTAAATCTTGTCACCTCCCTGTGGAGTTAGAGCACAGAGCTCTTTGGGCTGTGAAGCAAGTGAACTTCAATCTCAAGACGGCACAAGAGAGAAGACTGGTGCAACTTCATGAGCTTGATGAGTTGAGGTTGGATGCTTATGAAAGCGCCAAGATCTACAAAGAGAGGACCAAACCATGCATGACAAGAAGATGGTGCTTAAGGAGCTCAAAGAGGGAAGCCTGGTTCTGCTCTACAACTCGCGTTTGAAGTTGTTCCCCGGGAAGCTCAAGTCTAGATGGAGCGGTCCGTTTGAGATAAAAGAAGTGCTACCGTATGGGGCGGTTACTTTGGTTGGCAAGAGTGGAGAGAGTTTCACGGTGAATAGGCATATAGTCAAGCCCTACATGGCAAGTGATTGCAGCAAGGAGAGCACCACATTGCTTCTCCAAGATCCCCCTCTAGCCTAAACCAAGTAAAGTCAAGCTAAGCGACGTAAAACAAGCGCACTTGGGAGGCATTCCCATGACTATCATTGTACATATTTTTGCTTTCTTTCTGTTTTAATTTTATGCTTTTTAGTTTAAGTGTGTAGGTATAAGGAGATGGGAACCGAAGATCATGATCTTGGAGTCAACAAGGCAAGGAAAGGAGAAACAGAGGCAAACGATCGAGTGATAGATCGACCTACCCTGGCTTGATCTTTACTAGATCGAGCTAGTGAATCGAGTGAAGTCACTCGATCTAGATGGGATCGAGTAGAAAATCGAGTGAGTCAGTCGATTGCGAGAGGATGACCCACCCATACGTTTAGCTTGAAATGCAAACGGGGTGTGGATCGACTGATCTCACTCGATCCTCGAACTGGATCGATTAGTTCACTCGATCAGCACACTCGATCCTTGCCAAAACGACCTCGGAATCGATCAAGGAGCTCGAACCAAGATGCATGACCTCAACCACGTGGAATATTGAAACGAGTAGCAAACTCGATCTAAGGCTCGATGCAAATCATATTGAGCTTCCAATCGAGCAAGCCACTCAATCACGGGCAGAATGGGCATGAGATCGAGGTCAAGATCGACCAATTTGACTCGATCTCTTGCCGAGGTTGGTTTAAATTTTCCTCTTCTTTCTCCCTCCCTCTCATTTTAAATTTGAATTGTGGTCAAGGCAAGCATCTTTGACCATGAAAGATGTGCATTGACCATACTTTTTCAGAAACCACTTGTTACATGTGTCGAAACAATTTCTGTTTTATAAAAACCTCTCTTGCACACTTCCTCTTCACTTTGCAAAAACTGATTTTTACAAAAACAAAGAAAGAGAGTGCGAGTTTTAGTTTTTAAAGACAATGGCATTTCATATTCATCAATTTTCAAAGGTATTTTCGAATTCTTGCATTGCATATTCAAGTTTTCAAAATCTCCTTTCTATTAAATGGTTGAATGTTATTGCTAGGGATTAGGCTAATTTTTAAAAAAAAAATATCTAAGTGTTAGGGATGCTTTCCTGATTTAATCATATCTCTTGAGATTTTCCTCTACTATTTATTGATATATCTTAGCATATCCAAAAAATCTAGGACTTAAGGTTAGAGATTTTTTTCTTATTGCTATATCTTCTTCTCTTAAATTGTCGCCTATACTTACTTTCTCCTTGAGAATTTGTATTTCAGGTACTATGGCACCCAAGAGAAGTAGAGATTTGGCAACTTCAACTCAAGAGGAACCTCAACAAGTGGCTGAAGAAAGGGTGAGATGGTGTAAGGAAGAGAAGAAGGCAAAGAAGAGACTTGAGAGGTTGCGATTTGAACCTACGAAGTTTGTGAGTAGGGAACTCTTGAAAGGTTAGGGCTGTTGGGAGATTTTGATGAGCTGCTCAAGAACATGGGACTTGCATGGATTTCAAGGATGGACTGCCCTACTTACCTCGAGGTCACGCTTTACTTCCTCTCCACCTTCGACTTCTCCTATGAAAATACAAGCCTCCCCACTCCATCAAAGGGTCACCTCATGTTCAAGATCAGGAGACAAGCTTACCTCCTCTCCATCCCTGAGCTATGCCAAGCTTATGGTCTCAATGCTGAAGCCACGCAAGTGGAGTTTCCCAAGTTCATGTCTGCGAATGATCTATGGGACTTGATTTGCAAAGAGGACTACAAGGCCAACACAGAAAAGATCAAGAAGGTGCGCAATCCTGTGCTGAGATACACCCTCAAGCTACTAGCCAACACCTTCAGTGGAAGATCTACAACCACCACAGTCACCAAGAATGAGTTGTGCTTCATCTTCCAAGGGATCAAGAAGGTTCTATGGATGCTGAAGAGAGTGATGAGCCAATGGAGGATGAACTTGGAGATGATGTCAACTATGGATGCATCTTGGCTTCTTCCTTAGTCAAGTACAAGGCTTGGCCAATGAGGTGTAAGGCGAGCTCTGCACTCATAGGAGGCTTCCTCACGCCTTTATTCATAGAAGTGGGAGTGTCACTTCAAGAGTTTGAGCCTTGTGTGGAGCGAGCTTACATGGGCCAGGCCTACATGAGCAACACTGATTCCTTGGGACCCACTCCCACTCCAGGTTTCTATGCCTACTTGTTCTACAACAGTGATCACGAAAAGAAGGTTTGCATCCTACCAAATCCTGATGAGACACACCTAGAAAGCATCGGTACTATTGAGTTCTTGCCAAGCGACGAGGAGTGCTTTGCGCCTCTTGGAACCGCAGCAGCCCCACCACAGCTCACTCGCTTACCTTCAGAGTCCCCTCTTACGGATGCTGAGATGCCCCCGAGCTTTGATCTCCCCAAGCTAGACTATGAGCCACGGACAAAGGCTGAGAAGTTCCTTGCCTCGGTTGTAGAGATTCAGCGCAAGGTTAACTAGTGGCAAGGGAAGATGATCAAGAAGCTGGCTAAGAAGATCAAAGACCTACAAGGAAGCTCATTTGAGGCATCTTCAAGTGAGGAGGTTGAGCAACCGGAGAGGAGGAGAAGGTCAACCGGAGGTGTGGAGATCCGTGATCCTCAAGGAAGTGATCAAGCTAGGCGCCGTTCTCTACACGAAGGCACAAGCAGGAGCAAGGACAAGGAGATCCTCCACGAAACTCCTAGAAAGAGCAGGAGGACTGGAGCAACCTTAAGCTCTAGTCATGCCTAGCTCCAAGGTACCAAAACTCAACCGTTGTAAATATCATGCATTTTTCTCATTTTTGCTTTGTGTTTGAACTCCTCTTGAATTTGTTTGACACCGAGACGGTGTCATTCAAGTTTGGGGGAGAGTATGTGCTTTGACATGTTTTATTTGGATTTTATTTTGTGTTAGCATCCTTGAGTCATCATGCATCATCTAAGTGCATAGAAAAATACAAAAAAAAACATAAAATTTTAAAACAATTTCAAAAAAATTTCAAAAAATAAAATCATATATCTTGCATTTGCATTGTTAAATAGTTTAGGATTAAGTCTAGAATTTTTATCATTTAGGTTGCTTGCATTAGCATAAAGAGCAATGATATAAAAGTTTTTCTTGAAAATTGTTTTAAGCTCATGAATCGGTTCAAGGCCCTAGTTAGTAGTTCTTTGATGGTTTGTATATACTTTGAAAGTAAGCTCTAACCATATTTGGATCATTTGTCTTGATTTTCGTGGCTTAAATTGAAAAACATGAATTGAATCCTTTCCTGTCAAGTGGAACCTTAATTTGAATTTTTTTGAATTATCATACTTGTGCATTTGAAAAAGAATACATGGATTACATATACATATTTAGGCTTTCTTACTCCTTTCTTACCACTCTCTTGTAAGCCTAAATAGAACTCCTCACCTTTACCCTTGCCTTCCTTTCAAGCCAATTTTCGTGTGTGACATTATTATGAGGCCTCTTTTTGGTTGAACTTGGCATAAAGTGTTACGTTTAGGCGACATGATTAGGCTCTCATATTGATGCTAGCTTTGCATATTGAAGCTTACTTGTTTTGGGTTTCATGGGTGTTCTTTAAATTGTATACTTGTTTTGGGTTTAAAAAGAAGTTGATGTTGGGAGTTTGATTAAAAGGGATTCATAGTTTTAAGTGGGTGGCCTTGAATTTTTTTGTAAAAAGCTCAAGTTAAAATGAAAAGAAGGTAGCTCTCAAAAAAAAAAATATATATAAGAAAAGGGCCAAAAGGCCAAGTACTTAAAAGAAAATTAATATTTGAGACGAGAGCTATCAAAAGAAAAGAAAAGAGCTGAGGTTATGTATAAGGCCATCCCACTAGCTATAAGAAAGGTTGAATGATGTGTTTTTATGGGTTATGCTGGGCGTCTTGCCTTGTTTGATATGGGTAGTCTCTAGAGGGTGAGTGAGCTTTAAAAAGAAAATAAAATGAGAGAGGGCTTAGGATCATTATTAGTGTATATGGGTAGATGAGAGTCTAGTCATGTATGCATCAATTGCCTTTACCTTTAGCATTATGCATAAGTTCAATCCTTTTTGAGATAAACCATTGCTTGGAGTATCCATATGAATGAGATCATTTTTATCTCATGACCTTGTCCATAGCCAAATGTATTCGGTTTTAAAATGCATAAGTGTGATTCACGGTTTGAACTTAATGAATGTTAAAGGATAGGATTCTTGGATTGTTTGGAATATGAGAGTCATGATTTGAGATTCAATATGTGATGGATATGGCTAAGTTCTTTGGAGTATGTGTTTGTGCATTGCATCTTAGAATTGAGAACTAGGATCATTGAATTGATTCATTTGAAAAACACTTGTCAAGGAATTTGAGCTCCCGTTTTTAAACCTCTCTTCCTTTCTTGAATTTTGTTTGCTTGAGGGCAAGTTTGGGAGAGTTGATATACTCATATATTTCGCATATTTAGCATGCATTTAGAGTAGTTTTCATGCATACATCTTTCATAATAGGCTAGTTTGCACCATTTATCTCGTTTTAGGTCCTAATTGCACTTTGAATTAGCATTTGTATATTTCTTGCATTCTTGCATCATATTCAGGTTGTTTTGGATACACTGGAGCTATGGAGGTTGCGTGGACGTGCTAAGGATCGAAAGGAACGCTATGGACTTGGGAGAAATCAGCCATGCAGCAAAGGAGCCGAGATCGAGGCAAAGATCGAGCTAGGCAGGTCGATCTAGACGAGATCGACCAGAAGATCGAGACACTCAGGTCGTTTCAAGGAAGGAGATCGAGATCAAGATCGACCAAGGTGATCGAACGTGAGTACGGATGCGGACTAAGCCCGGGAACAACGAGAGTCAGATCGAGGTCACGACTCGATCATCCAAGGATCGACAAGAAGATCGACTGAAGCACTCCATCCACCCGACCGAATCGACCCAATGATCGAGCAAAAGAAAACGTTCTAGCCAGGAGATCGAGTGAACAGATTGACGACTCAGCTCGATCTCTACACCTTATCCGGACAGCTCATATTTTGGATTTTAATGAGGGGACCATCTCCCTTGTTTAGCTATTTTGGGATCGAACAACAACAATAATTTCATTCTGTCTTTTCTTCTTTAAGCTTTACTATTTCCTTAGGAAAATCGCCATTGTTTTATGTTTTCAAGCTTTTCATCTTTCTAGAACCTTAATCTAGTTTTAATCTTAAGCATTTCTCTTAATCTGTCTTCTTTAATCGTTTTAATCATGCCCATCTTTTCTTCATTTGCACTTTCTTGTGTTTTAATCATGAGTAGTGGGTAGTCACCTATGGGTTTAAGGTTGAGGTGATTAAGGGGTTTTAAAGGTTTAAGCTTTGGTCTTTTTCTTGCTCTTAACTTAATCTCTTCTTGGATTCGGGGGTTTTAATGCCTAGAAAGTCTTGGGAAAGATCTATTTGATCTCAGGGATTTCCTTACCTTAGTAGGATTCAGGAGATCCCTTAAAACGAAATCCAAGAGACTAGCTCATCCTTTCCCAAACGCCACGGATGCTTAGGGAGCTACTTAAGCCATTATTTGAGATTTATGCTTCATGTTCTTCAATTTTTCTTTGCACCACACGCCATGGGTTAGGAGGAAAGGTTGAGGAAAGGATTTATACCACACGCCATCGATAAATCTAGTTTAGCTTCTCAAGGCTTAGAGATAGCACTGAAAAGTGTAAATCTATGTTTTCAAAACCCAAAGTTTGAATCTTGAACCTCTTAAACATGACCCTCAACCTTGAATCCTCTTTTAGCATTTAAAAAACTTAAAGTTATCATTTCTTAGTTCTAAAGTTCGCATCTTTTGTCTTAGTTTCTTGAATATCATCCTAGGTTGTTAGATCTTTCCTTTCTGTCTGCCTTTAGCTTTCGAATTTTAAAAACCAGTAGTCTTGCATTTTAAATTCTTAGAAGTCATCTAGTAGGTTTTTAACCCTTCAGTAGGGATTTTAAAATAGTTTTTGTGGTCATTTAGCTGTTGCATCTAGTTTTCATAGATTTTCTCCTCAGTTAATCCGGATTTCACTTAGATTTACATAGCTCTTGCATTCCTAGTAACTTTCATCAACCTGAGCTGGATTGACACCTCTTGCACCTATACTACAACTATATTGTGCTTTAGGCTTTGATAGTAAAAACAGCCGAGTGAAAACTCTGTTATCAATAACACTGGGGACAGTGTTGTTTAAGTCTGGGGGAGGTAGTTATTGATGTTGTATACATTGTGTTTGATTTTTAGAGTCTTAAAGTTGAGTCAAAACCTGTTTTATAGAGTCAAAATTTTGAAACTGTCAGTTTTTCTTGGAACTAACCACAAAACGTTGATACTTATAAGAACCATTGCCACAATAGTTGATTACAAGTCTTACTAAGTTGAAAATCATAGGTAGATCAGTGTAGCAATAAAGGTTTAGGTTCTTAGAGAATTTGGAAAATTTGCTGTTAGCTACACCTTAATGAACTTTAAACTTCTTATCTTGGGGCGTGACTATGATTGATCTTGATTCTCTTTTTCAACATTGACAATAAGGTTTAGATGCAGTCTCTCTTTGATCTTCCCTCATACAGCTTTTAAGAGTTTAAGTCCATAGAATGGTGCAATTCATGACTCTGTCTCCTTACAAGGAACAACAGTAATGAACACACTCACGAACCTGTGTCCTCACAAGGAACACAAGTACTGAGTAGCACCATATCTTAGACTGTAAAAATATGAGAAAAGAGTTGAAAAAATCGAAAAAAATGAGAAAAGAAAAGATCAAGGGAAGAGAAAATAGGAGAGCTGTGTTGTGATTGCTTTGTTCAGTTGTTTAGGAAGGGAAAAGAATCTGTAAGTGATTGAGATGATAAGACCTTGATGAGATATCACACTTAGATAGATATAAGGCGTTAGCAGAAGAGATTTCGGATTTCTTGAAGGAGCTTGAACTGGATTTGAGAGATTTGCTAAGCTTATGATGATTAGACTGAAATTTGATTTTGTGTTGGCTATGTGGTATATGGATTCGTAAGTTTTAATCAATGTGGTGTTCCTGATGATAGGCTGACTGTTTCTCTTTTCAAACCTCGACCCTGTTCATTGTCTGATGTTTGCTTGAGGGCAAGCAAAAGCTAAATCTGGGGGAGTTAAAAACTTGATAGGGCTCAGGTTTTATCCAATTAATTTACTACTGCAAGTGCACAACAAAGCAGTTGTAGCATAAAAAGGTTATCGAATCCCAAAGGAGTGAGCTTACTACACTAACGATTTATAGATTCAGATTAAGCAAAGCAGTAAATAATGAATGTAATGCAAAGTTACTAAAATTATGAAAGCAAACTATTTTGGTTGATTTAGATTCAGAAAACTAAAAGCGCTAAGTCAGGTCAATTCGCAGGTTGAATCCGAGAATGTAGAATGCATGAAATCAGGAATGAATAATAACCGTCTTGAACATCAAACAAAAAGATATAACTAATCAATTCTCATTGCAGAAGTTATGTATGTCTAAATCACAGAGTTTCAAATCTCTTTGCAAACCCTAACAACCTAAACATGCAGTACTGATCAAGTTCAATTGTTCATAAAACTCCTAAGCCAAATCTCATTGCACTATGGGGTTTTGCTCATCAAATACTAGTTTAGGTTATCAATAATGTTCTCACATCTATTAAACAACCTAGGTTTCAAATTTTCTGATGATGTGTCTAAGAAAATCGGTTTTAAAGCAAGCACATATAAAGAACCAACAGATATTCCGAACAGTTGGCGATTTCTACAAACTCATCCTCAACCTTTGAAAAGCCCTAACATAACTAGCAGATTACTCAGACATAATCATGAAGAGACGAAGCATAGCTGAATAAAATTGCATTAAAGAGATAGAGTAAAAGTTAAAGTGGTACGAAATCATCTCAAAAGTGTAAAGGATCTGTCACCCCAAAAATCTCTAAAGAAATCTCTCTCTAAAGCTCCCTGAATTCTAAAATCTAAGATAAAATCCAAAAATGGCTGAAAACCTAATATATACAAGTTAAAACACGAGCTGAACACTTTTGTAATTAGTGAAACTTCAGGGGCCAAAGTGCAAATAATCCTCAACCTTTTAACAACAGGTCGCGAATCATTCCCAGCTACGGGTGACGAGCGTCACCCACTTCAGTATTCGCCTTCTGAGTTGCACACTTCGTGGTTATATCTTGCAATGCTCCAAAAATCTCCACAATTTCCAATTATGTTCCAGACATGCTATAACCTGCAAATACTCTACTAGGACTCTAAAAAGACCAAAAAGACTCAATAAAAAGGACGTATACCATGGTTAAAAACCATAAAAACCATGATATATCTCCTCAGCTCTGTAGTGCATTCTCTAGCATCAAAGATAGCGCCAGCTGAAGCTAAGAATGGTCTTCCTAGAATGATTGCATTCTTGATCTGCCCTTCAACATCCAACACCAAGAAAACAGTTGGGATTGTTACTCCCTCAATCTTCATAGGCATATCTTTGAGGGCTCCTAATGGCATCTTCACTGTCCCATCAGCAATGGTTAAGGACACATTACTTTGCTGAAACTTGGTGTAGCCCAACTCCTTAGCTGTAGTTGATGGCAACAGATTTATGCTAGCACCCAAGTCACACAAATAGCTCTTGAAGGTTCTTCCTTTAAGTTCACATGGGAGAGTAAAGCAACCAGGATCTCCAATCTTGGCAAGAACTTTCCCAAGCTCTTCTTCAGAATCTAGACCTCTCATTTCCATTTGAGCAGCATAAAGAGTTGCATACTTCTTGACTAGCTGCTCTTTGAACCTTCCTGGAAATGGAATGTTAGGTTGGTAAGCCGAAAACAAATCAGCTTGAGCCTCGTTCTTAGCATCAAATACTTGAACAAGATCTTCCCCCTCACTTTTTTCATCAATGTCCTCATTGATTAGTGACAAGAACTCATCTATAATAGCATCTTCCTTAGTGGTGAAATCATCTTGAGAATCAACAGCTTGGCAATACTCCTTAGGATTCATCTCACACTTGTTTGTCAACTCCACATGAACAGTGTTTATCTTGTGTGGACCTCAGCAAACTTTTTGTTCATCTCCAAGGTAGTGTTGATTTGATTTTGAAGCACTTGTTGGATGAGAGTCTTGATTTCACAGTCTGGAGTGCTGGAAGAGGCTTGAGCTGGTTCTTGGGCATTGAATCCTGGAGGGTTGTAGGGCGCTCTAGACTGGAAGTTATTGTTCCTTTGTTGAAAGCCTTGATTGTTGTTGTTGCAAGGCACAAAAGGTCTTTCACCAGCTTGCTATTGTTGTTGAGGTGGGTAAACCTGATTTTGAGGGTTGACAACATTGTTGCTTCTGTAGGATATATTTGGGTTATGTCTGTAGTTTCCATATCCATTATAACCTCCTTGATTACCAAGATAGTTCATCTCCTCAACCTGGCAGCCTTCTTTATCTTCAACATGAACCAAGTCACCAACAAAACTAACATCCATCCTTTCTCTTAACAACATACCAATCTTCTCATGTAAAGCCTTGATCTCTTTCTTGTTAGATTCAAGTTCATCCTTAGCACTCCTTGTACCTCTATCAAACTCCTCATTGTAATTCCCATCTGATTGTGCTAGATTCTTCACATGTTCCAATCCCTCATCAACATCTTTAGATAAGCAGTTACCATTTGATGCAATATCCAAGAGCATTCTGATCTTTAGGAGGGCGCCTATGTATAGATTGGAGAGGAGTGAAGCTTGTGAAAACCCATGGTGTGGGCACTGAAGTGTGTAGCCTTTAAACCTTTCCCATTCTTCACCAAAGCTCTCATTATTCCTTTGAGCAAATCGAGAGATTTCATTCCTGATTCTAGCAGTCCTTGAGTAGAGAAGAACTTGGCCAGAAATGCTCTATTGCACTCATCCCAGCTTGTGATGCTCCCCTAAGGTAAATCCTTCTCCCATTTGTAGGCTTTGTGTCCAAGAGAGAATGGGAACAGCCTCAACTTGAAACCATCTTCACTGACTCCATTGATCTTGGTGAGAAAGCATAGTCTCTCAAAGTTATCGAAGTGATCCAAAGGGTCTTCTAAAGGTAAACCATGGAATTTGCTTCCTTGGACCATGCAGATAAGACCAGATTGATCTCAAAGTTATTGTTCTGAACAGCTGGAGGAAGGATTCCTGTTTGGTTGTTGTAAGCATTGGATGCATCTCCTGCTCCAATGGGTCTTATAGGCCTTGGAGCTTGAGCTGCTCCTCTAGGACCTTGCTCTCCTTGCTGTCCTTCAATCCCTTGTTGGCTCTGTTGGCCCTGAATACCAGCTGCTCTTTGAGGTCCTTGATACCTCATATCATCCACACCTTGATCTTGGATGTTCAACCCCAATCTCTCAAAGTGTTGCTGTCTTTCCCTTAGTCTCCTTGCCCTTTGACCTCTGTCCAGCAAATTAATATTGTCTATGAAGTCAACTAAGTTGCTAGAGCCTCTTGATCTAAGGTTCATACACCTGAATACAGCAATGAGAGTTGAAGACTATTAGTAACCGAATACAAATAAAACCTGATCTTAAAGATTACACAAATTCTTATGATCCAAACAATAACCTCAATGGCAACGACGCCAAATTGATATAAGAGTTTTGGGTCTCTTGGTCAATCATCCAGCTTGTACTAATCAGTTGTAATATAGCATAAGGTTTTCATCAATCCAAAATAGTTATTAATAGATGCCAATAGAATTATGAGCAGAAAACCTTAATTCAAATGAATCAAAGAAGTGAGTGTTGCTTAGCAAATAGACTAACAACCCAAGTGAATCAAGAACCAAGCAGAACTAGTTAAAGCCATACCAAGCAATGATTCGAAGCAAAACAGAGCAATAAAAACATAGCACTTAAAACAAATTCGAAATTCAATAAGAGAAAACAAGTTCCTAGATGTGGTTATTGACTTTGGAGAATTTAAAGGCAAGACAAGGCTGATTCAAACACATTGACAATGTTAATTCCTCGGCATATACTTCACAATCATGCAAGTTAAGTTCAATCTCTTGACAAATAACCTTTTGCTAATCATCCTAACAAGAACTAACTCTCATTAGTGATAGAACAATCAACAAGCATGAAACACAACTCTATTCAAGCCAAAATACATCTCAGACAGTCAATCTCTTGAGCTAAGACCCGTAAATCCTCTATCAAATAAGATCAGCATTTCATCAAACACTTGGTGGGCATAAGATGAAGATAAATCTAGCCTAAACACAGATTAATAGAGAGGAATCAACCTAATTAAGCACTAACAAACTCTAATCAAGCCTCTGAATTCTCTTAATCTACCACATCTAAGAACCCAAAAAAGTCTACTCACTCATCACAATGAAAACACCAAATCACAATAGTAAATAATGTTAAACATGATTAGGAGGGAGATTAGAGAATATTTAATGATTTAAATACAAAACTTTAATTAAAAGGATGATCGTGTTCTTACAAGGACTGAAAAACTCTTAAGAAACTAAGCAAGAACAAGACTTGGCTAAAAACCAATAGTCTAAGCCTATTTATAGTAAAAGACAAAAACCCTAAAGCAATGGCAAACTTGTAAATAAAAGTGTATCAGATAAGGCCAACATCGACCACAAGTGATCGATGTGGATGATCGATACTGGTCTCTGGTGCTTGATATCGGTCACCTGGTGATCGATGTGCTTGATCGATGTCGACCCCCATCTTCTCTGCTGCTTTACAATGACCAGATGTGATCGATGGGGATTCCAGGCTTGATCGATGTGATCACTAGTGATCGATGTTGTTCTAGTCATGATCGATGCTACACAAAAAACCATTTTTATTGGCTCCTTTTGCTACTCCTTAACTCAGGCAACTCCTTGAATCATTCCCAAGGTTCCTCCTTGCTCCGAACAGCTCGTTTGGTACCTAAAAACATCCTTAATGCATAGAGAATGCAAACTACAACCTAAATGCAACCTAAGTCTAAAAGAAAGGGAAAATGGGACTAAAGAAAAGGAAAACATGCAAAAGGAAACCAAAACATGAACTAAATGCAAGCCTAAATGATGTAAATGCAAGAGATATCAACTCACCAAATCGTCACAAGATATCAAAATAGTAGTCAAAGTGAGGTGAGTCTGCGCAGCCTCTGTTTCTCTCCCGAGGGAGAAATATATATCTTCGCCATCAGTCCGCCAGACGCCTGTCTGACGTCTGTGTGTCGTCAAACATGGGATGTATTTGTGTCTTCTAGTCCCCCACAACTCGAGTTAATTTCTGGCAATATTGATACAAAAGTTTTAATTCTCTTTTTCAATCACCCTTTGTACTAGTCATTGTAGTAAGGGTTTTATGTCAATCCAAAATGGGAAGATTGAAACAGCAGGAATGCAGTAGATTTCCTAATTCAAGCAGATATAGAGAGAGTTTAGATGTCTAGCAACCTATATGATTAAACAGAACTGAAGCAAACACCAAACTAAGAGTGAACAGCAAGCAAAACAACTAAAACATAAGCAAAAACAGAGCAAAATCAAAATGATCTAAAATAGAGAGAAGACACAACTTGAGAATTCAGCCTATGATGCTTACAAACTCACACAATGCTATTCCTTATGCATATAATTCATTTAGTTTATGTTTGCATTTCTCTTGCATAAGGGATGTAAGCTTGCATTTAGTTTATGTTTCAGTCCTCTTTTGCATGTTTTCCCTTTGCTTTTGTGCCATTCTTCCTTGTTTTAGACTTAGCTTGCATTTAGGTTGTAGTTTGCATTTCTCTTGCATAAGGGATGTTTCTAGGTACTTAAGGAGCCATTTAAGACAAGGATGAAATGTGGGAGTGATCCAAGGAGTTCTCCCAATGAAAGAGGAGCAAGAGGAGTCAAGAAAATGGAAATTTGGCCGAGCATCGATCAAGGCACAAACCGCATCGATCAGGAGTGATCAATGTAAAGCAGCATAAAGAAACAAAGTTCACATAGATCACTCACATCGGCCAAGACTGATCGTTGTCAAGCCACAGACACCTGCATCAATCTATCGGCACTAATCTCTTTGCTAATCATCAAGTCAAGAACTAATTCTCATTAGTGAAATGTCAGACAGCAAGCATTAAGACAATCTATCAATTCTATATTGCCAAATCAAACAGCAAGCTCGTTTACATCGTTCAGTCTTGGTCGATGTTGGTGATTGATGCAGGTGTCTGTGGCTTGACAACGATCAGTCTTGGCCGATGTGAGTGATCTATGTGAACTCTGTTTCTTTATGCTGCTTTACATTGATCACTCCTGATCGATGCGGTTTGTGCCTTGATCGATGCTCGGCCAAATTTCCATTTTCTTGACTCCTCTTGCTCCTCTTTGATTGGGGGAACTCCTTCGATCACTCCCACATTTCCTCCTTGTCTCAAATGGCTCCTTAAGTACCTAGAAACATCCTTTATGCAAGAGAAATGCAAACTACAACCTAAATGCAAGCTAAGTCTAAAACAAGGAAGAATAGGACAAAAGCGAAGGGAAAACATGCAAAAGAGGACTGAAACATAAACTAAATGCAAGCTTATATGATGCAATTATGAGAGATATCAAATATAACATTTTTGCGGCATTTACCCCAGAGAGAGAGAAATAACTACTGTGCGTCGTGGATGAGTTCGACTGTTGAATCATCACAGGTTATCAAAATAGTAGTCAAAGGTGAAGTGAGTCTGCGGAGCCTTTGCTTCTCGCCTGCGGGAAGAATATATCTTCGCCATCAGTCCGCCAGACGCCTGTCTAACGTATGTGTCTTGTCAAACATAGGATGTCTTTTTGTCTTCTTATCCCCCACAACCCGAGTTGATATGCTGACAATATAACATTTTTGCGGTATTTATCCAAGAGAGAAAGAGATAAACAACTACGGCGCATCGTGAATTAGTTATACTGGTCAATCTTCACAGGATATCAAAATAGTAACCAAAGGTGAAGTGAGTGTGTGTATCCTCTGCATCTCGCCAGGGGGAGGAATATATCTTCGCCATCAGTCCGTCAGACGCCTGTCAAACGTCTGCGTCTCGTTAAACATGGGATGTCATTGTGTCTTTTTGTCCCCTATAACATAACATTTTTGCGGCATTTACCCGAGAGAGAGAGAAATAACTATGGTGCATCGCAAATGAGTTCGACTGTTGAATCGTCACAGGATATAATAATAGTAGTCAAAGATGAAGTGAGTCTGCGCAGCCTCTGCTACTCGCTTGTGGGAGGAATGTATGCTTGACATTAATCTGGTGCCACTGCGTGAGCCACTACCGGTGCAGGCACAACCACAGGTAACACTCCAACACTTGAGCCAACAACCCTACAGCTTCCAGCCTATCCGGTTGTGCTCCCACAGCATTCCTTGCCATGTTTCCCACATTTGCCGCAGCCGCATTCACAGCAGCAGCCGCATCATTCGCAGCATAGTCAGCCGCATTTCCATGGTGGTCCCCAACCAGTTTCCCAGTTCCAGAACTCTCAGTAACCTCAGCAACATTCACTTGTGCTCTCGCAGTTCTCTTTCTCTTAGCCATCTGCCAAACAGAAAAACCGGTTAGCCTGAAACTAACCCCAGACAAGAGTTCCACACTCTACAGAACAATAGACTGCGAGACTCTGTAGTGAAAATGTGGATAGACTCTAACCTTAACTATGCTAATGAACTGTCCTAGAATAAACCACGCTTTGATAACAACTTGTGAAGCCCCGGCCGTCTATCACTAGATCGGCCCGAACCTCACCGAGCCTTCTCTCGGCCAGAATAAAAAAACACACATATTTTAATAAGTTTTCATTAACTTTAAAACAAGTTCGATTCTTCAAAAGACATTCATTCTCATTGCATAATTATTCCAGAAACACCTTATAGAATTCGGATTCAAAAACAGAAAACTAAACTTATCAAATTCAATTTAACTCAGAAATGCTAACACGAAAGCCATAAAAACAGAGAGCTCAGAACATGAATCCTAAAACCCTGTCCTAATCCACCCCTTCTCTTCACTCCCACCACATCTGTCTTAAGGACTACTTGTCCTGGACAATCACATTACCTGCACACTCAAAAATAGAGGCATATGTGTTTGATAATTACGTAGTGAATACAGTCATCTCATAACACCTCAGCCAGTACCAGAAAACACATCATACTATCAGTTATATAATTCACATTATCACTTAGCAAGCAAGCACAGAAATCAGTTCGGTCCTATGATCATCTCAACTATTTGTGAAGCCTCATGGATAGTCAAACACACTTGCGATATCTCAGCTATCGCTTAGACTAGTCCGACGAAATCCCAACGCCTCTCGGCTATCTCTCAACCCGTTCACTTTTTCTCAGGCAAGAATCTGTATTCTGTTGGAAACAGTACTGATATGCTCAAATTATCCTTAGAGCTACTCTCTCAAATTAAAATATCACTGTAGTACTTAAGAGTCGAATCCACAAAGACTTAGATTGTTGCATAATAAATTTTAGGTTTAAATCAAGCTAAACAAAACTAAATGAATGTAATGCAAGTAATAAAAAGAAAGCAGCAAATCGATTGTGAGGAGGTTTTAAATCGAAGAGAGAAACGCTAGGCTTTGGGAAATTCGCAGGTAAATCCAAATTGCAAATCTAGACAGAATGTTAGGAGTTTCTTAAGCACTGTTCTTGAACTTGAAACACTAATATAAAATTAATCAACTTCCGCTGCAGAGATTATCTATGTCTAAATCCTAGAAAAATCCTTTCATAGACCCAAAACACGGTCTTCAGAAAACTTTAAAAACTCGGGCAGGATTTGTGCACTTTTGGTGTCGATCGACACCAAGATCTTACTGTCGATCGACACGGGATTTGTACGTGCACTGCACAGTTTCTGCTCGACAGTCTACAATTTGTGCACGGCTTGAATTCTTCAGCAACATCTTCTGTTTTGCTCCAGAATGCTCCAATATCTCCAATTAAGCTCCAAACATATCCAAACCTGTAATGACTCAAAAGACTCGAAAAATACCAAAAAGGCTATATCATGGTCAAAAACCAGTAAAAACCATGATATATCAAGTACGAAACAGAAGGATTAGTTTGATGTTACTTGACGGAAACTGGTACTAACCAGAATATCCGAACACTTACCAGATTCTCTCGGACGAATCAAAGTGCTCTTGGATATCTGATATACTCATTATTTACACCATATTAGCATACAACTTGCATTGTTTTATAGTCTTTATACATGCAGTTTTGCTTGCTTTTGTCCCATTTGCATTCAATTAGGGCTTAGTGTAGATTTAGGGTTTGCATTGCATGTTTTTTGCATCTGAGGAGTTAAGCAGGTATGTTTGGAGAGTGTGGAGACTACAAGGAGCATGGGAGATGATGGTGGATGCAGCACAAGACATCAAAAGAGCCTAGAAGAAGGTGCACCTTGTTGAAGCGGCCATAAACTTTACCAGACAAACCCGGCTCTGAAAAACTTCTCCAATCCGATTCAGCTTCAACAGTCTTCATCAATGTTGTATCCCCGTCAGTTAGCTTGCCTCTGGATGTTGTTTCAGGTTATTTCCATCAGTGGTTAGAAAGTTACAGAAGTTTTCGTGAAACCGCTCAACCTGCATCGACCAAGGCACGAACCACATCGATCAGTGATGATCGATGTAAAGCAGCAGAGAAGCTGGTGAATCACATCGGTCATCCACATCGATCGTTTGTGACCGATGTGAATAGACAGGACATCCACATCGATCAACAGCATCGGTCAAGAATGACAGATGTGCTCCACCCGAGAGTTTGAAGATTCACATCGGTCCGACACATCGGTCATCAGCTGATCAATGTCAAGAAACTGAAGGACCATATCGACTGAAGACCAGCTCAGATGAGGTGTTTGCATTCCGATTTGGCCTCAGGGTTCTTCATAAAACTTTGTAGCCACTTGCGTTAGCTTGCGTTTGGTGTTGGTGTCGAGCCATTCCTGTCGGTGTTTGAAGAGTTATTGCTAATGAAATCAGCACATGTCCATCTGGAGTTTCAACCGATCATCTTGACCTACTTAAAGATCAGCCTGGACGAAAGGTTTCCATCTTGATACAGCTTCTGAACGCTTCGTGAAATTTGTAGCTGATGTTAGGGTTTTTAATCCTTAGAATCAATCCTCAAACACACATGTCATTGTAGTACTTGAGGTGTCAATCCAATCCAAAGGCTAAGGAACAATCAAGATGCAGAAAACTTGCTAAGCTAGGCCTAATCAAAAGAGGAAATTGAACTCTAACAACCTATGATGAACAAGAAAGAAATCTAACAACCTAAGGATGGACAAGAAGAAAGCAAAGCATAAAAGGTGAAAATCAAGCAAAGCAACCAAAATAAAGGAAAACAGAGCAAACTCAGAACATAGCTTAAAACAGAGAAAAGATGGAACTTAAGATGAGATAATTGGTAATAGGAAACTCTTGACTCAGCCTATGACGCTTACAAACTCACACAATGTTATTCCTTATGCATAGGATTCATTTATATGACTAATCCAATCTCTTGGCACTAATCTCTTTGCTAATTGCAAAGTCAAGAACTAATTCTCATTAGTGAAATGATAAAGAGCAAGCATTAAGACAAATCTATCAACCCTATATTGCCAAATCACTCCCTAAACAATCAATCTCTTGAGCTAGGATAAGCAATTCTATTGCAAAGCAGTTCAGGCATTTCATCAAACACTTGGTGGGCATAAAATGAGCCTAAGATCTTAATCAACTTAGCTAGGGATAATTAAGCATTAAACACAGAAATCAAGAAAGGAAATGGAAGAATTAACACTAAGCAATCATAGATAAAGTCTCAAATTCCCTAAACCTAACCCATCTCAAATCCCTAAAAAGAAAGCAAACACAAAAAAGGCAAGGTTCAAGACTAAAGTGATAGCAAAGTGAATCATGCTTATGGTTAAGGGATCAAATCAAATTAAGAGCAATTCAACTCTAGATAAGGACATCTAAAACAAGACAAGCTACTTTGTTCATTGGCATGTCAAACCCATGGTTAGTGGTGTATTTACCAACAAACAAGCAAGAAGCACAAGGTCTATAAAATCTAACAAGTTCTCATACCTCCACTTTTGATGGCTTGTGTGATTACTTATCACTTGCTGGAATATATCAGACAACTACTCCCTGGTTAGGTTTATTGCAGTTATCTAAGGGTAACTTTCCACCAATGGGTGATGCAAAGACTCATGACATTCTAAGCATCTATTTCAAGACTTAAACCATTAAGACATTTCATCAAACACATGGAGTGCAGGATAAAACGCCCATGATTCTTGTCTAATCCAAAGAGGTACTAGGCATTAAAGAGCAATTCTGCAAGAAGAGGAATGGGATCTAGCAACCTAACACATCAAGCATCCAAAAGAAACACTTTTGCATCACAAAAAAATCATGAATCTCTAAAATAACACAAACCCTAAAGAGCAAATTCGAAATTAATAAAAGTAAGAGCAAGACTAAAGATTAAAGACTTATGATTAAAAGAAGAAGAAAACATAAATAAAAGTATACACAAGTGATCCAATCTCAACCCACAAAGGATTTGTTCTTGTTCTATGAAAAACCAAAGCAAAGCTTTGGGGAAGAGAAAGGATAAGAGAAAATAGATCTAGGTTTAGCTATTTATAGGGAACATCCCCAAAATAGCCCTAGGAAGCAAAAATAAAGAACTCAAAGATGGTCAAAGATGCTTTTCGGACAAAAACCTATCGATCTGAAGGAAGGAGGTAGGAGATCGATGTGGTGATCGATAGGAACTTCTGGTTGCGGACAGTGATGCTTGAACCGCCGTATCGTTTGAAATACTGATCGGATTGACATTATTCAACTTCCGTTGGAAAGATTATTTGACCCTCTACAACCTCTATGAAGGACGTGGAGGCTGAATCTCATCGGAAGACCTTCGTTTTGACCCATACATTTCATATCGATCTGCACATCGGACAGATTTCTCTCAGCTTTGGTCGATACAGGACTTTGGTGCAGCCTAAAACCCGTCATCTTGGATATTATTCTGGGTTCTTCATGTCCACATCATTCACCATTATCCAAATGTCTTCCTTGCTCCATTTAGACCTGAAAAAGACTCCAAACAATTCAAAACATGCAAATGTCTAACCTTAAACCTATTATGTCTAATATGAATGCAAATGTGACAAAATATGATGAATGAATGCATGAAAAAGACCAAAAACTAAACAAAATGTAAGCTAAAACAAGGTAAATTATGAGGATATCAACACCCCCATACTTAGATCTTGCTTGCCCTCAAGCAAGTATGAACATGGTGGAAGAGAAGTTTGAAAGTATGAGCTATTTGGTTTGAAAGATGCCAATAATAAAAACCAAGTCATTGTCCAAGTTAATGATTCTAAGATGAAAATGATGTTCGTTCTTACTGAAAATATAGCCACACACATCACAAGCATATACAAGAAAACTCAAGACTATCTTACACAAGCAAATCACATCATCCAATCTCTTTAACATTCAATTAACTCATCAACCAAGTGGATCATGCTCATGCAAATCTTGTGTTTTTATTTGGCTAAGGATAAGGCTTATGAGGCAAAGATGACCTCAAACAATTTAGAACTGGTTATATTTAAGTGCAAGGGTTCTCTCAAGAAAATGGAATGAGCTTTGGTAAAATGCTAAGGGTAAAGAACAATTTATGCATACAAAGGTAAACTCCCATCTACCCAAAAACCCATAAATGATATAAACTCCTTTGCTTCTTCCCTAAATCATAATCCTATTCTACCGTTTTTTTCTTGAAGCGTTTTGCTTCTTTTGATCCCATTCTTCATTCTCCTTTGGAGCTTCTTTGATAGTGCATCTTCTTCTTTGATTCTTCTTGGAGGTTTGACCATTTTCTTCTTTGCTTTTGCTCTTCTTTACTTTACTGGTGTTCTCTTTGCTAGCTTTGGACACCTTCTTCATTTGCATAGAGCTTTTAATGATTAGCCAAACTTCCCAAGGTTACTTATGTGCACTCCTTTTCCTTTTCTTTCTCTTTTCCTTCTTCACTTGATAACCCAAAATTTAAATCTCAAAACCATCCCTTGTTAACCAAAACATCCTAGCCTATCTAGCTCAAGAGGGTGAGCTAGTTCTACAATGGAAGGGTCCCTTTGTAGTTCTAACCCAACAGTTTTTACTAAGCTCATTCCTTAGAGAAAAGGCCTCACAATCACTCACAAACAATTTTTGGCTTGAAAGAAGGTTTGGTTAATGGCAGGGAAATCTACTTGGACTCGCAAGACTGGACAAAGAAGGGAAAAATGTATGGTATCCATGAAAACATTTTCAATGTATAAGACATGATAATTCAATATTCAAATTATGGTTCTAGTAAATAGAGACTGAATTCAGGTCATGCAAGCTTCATCAAGACAAGAGTATCATGCAAAGAATTTTAAGTGTGGTTCAAACTTCAATTCAAACTAGACCTTAGCATCAAAGAACAAACAACTTAGGCAATGAAGTGATTTCAAAAATTAACATCTCTCAAAGGCAAGCATCATGCTCAAAATTTCGAATTGGTGAAACCTCAATGCAAATGCAACTAGATGCAATCCTAAAATGCAAGATGCAACTAGGTGATCACTCAAAACATTTTTTAAAAAATAATTTCGAAAATCTTTCAAAAGTTTCAAAATTTTGCAAGTATGAGAGATATGCAAGAGATGAATGCTAAAATTTGAAAGACAACTGTTAGTATCACACCCTCCCCCACACTTAAATTACACAGTCCCTGTGTAATCCACTGTGTAATGAAAGTGCAAGAGGAGCCAATATCCAACAAACAATTCAAAAAAATAAGAGAAGAAGAGAAGAAGAAAAATGCAAAAGTTTTGGAGTATACCTCATGGTCTTGTAATGGAAGAGGAGTGGAAATGTTTTGAAGAATGGCTTGGAATGGTGAATTGTGAAGAAGAAAGCCTTTACTCCCTTGAAACCAGAAGTGTGCACCATACTGAACAAGATCAAGGAGTTATATCGACCAAAACATCTGATATCCAGCTTGATGTAACTTTTGGGGTTCTTGCAGCGCGTTTGCCAAACTCGCAGTATTTCTTGATCCACTGCACCGAATGATACGAAACCAGCTGAATACGAGACCTAACCAATTTTCTATCACTTTCATGAAGACATCTGGGGCTGAATCGAGAGGCAAACCCTTCGTCCAGGCTAATCTTCAAGTCGGTCAAGATGATAGGTCAAAACACCAGATGGATATGTGCTCACTCTATTCGCCATAACTCTTTAGTAACCGATTTTAATGGCTCGAAACCAACATCAATAGAAAGCTAACTCACGGGGCTACATTGTTGATGAAGATCGACGAGGCCAAATCGTAATGGAAACCCCTCATCTGAGCTGATCTTCAGTCGATGAGCTTCGTATCGGTCACCCTTGACCGATGTTGGTGACCGAAATTCATCTGCTGGATTTATGTCGATCACTTCTGACCGATACTGGTGATCGAAATTCATCCGTTGGGTTTATGTCGATCACTTCTAATCGATGCTGGTGACCAAAAATCTGGTATCGGTCACTCCTTGACCGATAGCCTTCGTGCACAGACCGATAAGGGTTGAGCGGTTTCACGAAAACTTCTGAAACTTTTTAACAACTGATGGGAATGACCTTAAACCAACTCCAGACGCAAGCTAACTCACAGGGCTACAACATTGATGAAAATTTTGGAAGCTGAATCGGAGATTAGATGCTTTTTAAGAGCCGGTTTTGTCAGATGAAGTTTCTGGCCGCTTCAACAAGGTGCACCTTCTTCTTGGTTCTTCGTGTAATCCCCATTGAGAGAGTAGCTTGGTGCATATACAGGCAGTAAGACTGAGCAGAAATGTCTGGTTTGTACTCAGTATGTTGCCTACCATTTTTCTTGGCCATAATCTGTGCACCAGCTCAATGAATAAACTGTTGTAGCTCTTTGGCATTGTCCACCTTGTGTTGAACCATTTGATCCATCTTAAAACCCTGAAACACTAAAAAAAAGAAATCAAAAGCAAAAGGAGCATATATAGACAAGGGATAAACATGGAACTACCTTCCAAGTGTGCTTGTTTATAGTCACTAAGCTTGACTCTTAGCAACTGAAACTCAAAGATGAGAGTTCAATGGAACTAATGTTCCTTCTCCAATCATCAAAACAAAAAAAAAACATAAAGAAAATAGCCTAGTCTAAGGAAGTAATCAAACTCAAATGCCTTAGACACAATGAACTGGCAACGGCGCCAGTTGATGTTAGGGTTTTTAATCCTTAGAATCAATCCTCAAACACACATGTCATTGTAGTACTTGAGGTGTCAATCCAATCCAAAGGCTAAGGAACAATCAAGATGCAGAAAACTAGCTAAGCTAGGCCTAATCAAAAGAGGAAATTGAACTCTAACAACCTATGATGAACAAGAAGGAAATCTAACAACCTAAGGATGGACAAGAAGAAAGCAAAACACAAAAGGTGAAAATCAAGCAAAGCAACCAAAATAAAGGAAAAACAGAGTAAACTCATAACATAGCTTAAAACATAGAAAAGATAGGACTTGAGATGAGATAATTGGTAATACGGAACTCTTGACTCAGCCTATGATGCTTACAAACTCACACAATGCTATTCCTTATGCATAGGATTCATTTATATGACTAACCCAATCTCTTGGCACTAATCTCTTTGCTAATTACCAAGTCAAGAACTAATTCTCATTAGTGAAATGATAAAGAGCAAGCATTAAGACAAATCTATCAACCCTATATTGCCAAATCACTCCCTGGACAGTCAATCTCTTGAGCTATGATAAGCAATTCTCTTGCAAAGCAGTTCAGGCATTTCATCAAACACTTGGTGGGCATAAAATGAGCCTAAGATCTTAATCAACTTAGCTAGGGCTAATTAAGCATTAAACACAGCAATCAAGAAAGGAAATGGAAGAATTAACACTAAGCAATCATAGATAAAGTCTCAAATTCCCTAAACCTAACCCATCTCAAATCACTAAAAAGAAAGCAAACACAAAAAAGGCAAGGTTCAAGACTAAAGTGATAGCAAAGTGAATCATGCTTATGGTTAAGGGAAAAAATCAAATTAAGAGCAATTCAACTCTAGATAAGGACATCTAAAACAAGACAAGCTACTTTGTTCATTGGCATGTCAAACCCATGGTTAGTGGTGTATTTACCAACAAACAAGCAAGAAGCACAAGGTCTATAAAATCTAACAAGTTCTCATACCTCCACTTTTGATGGCTTGTGTGATTACTTATCACTTGCTGGAATATATCAGACAACTACTCCCTGGTTAGGTTTATTGCAGTTATCTAAGGGTAACTTTCCACCAATGGGTGATGCAAAGACTCATGACATTCTAAGCATCTAATTCAAGACTTAAACGATTAAGACATTTCATCAAACACATTTAGTGCAGGATAAAACGCCCATGATTCTTGTCTAATCCAAAGAGTTACTAAGCATTAAAGACTTATGATTAAAAGAAGAAGAAAACATAAATAAATGTATACACAAGTGATCCAATCTCAACCCACAAAGAATTTGTTCTTGTTCTATGAAAAACCAAAGCAAAGCTTTGGGGAAGAGAAAGGATAAGAGAAAATAGATATAGGTTTAGCTATTTATAGGGAACATCCCCAAGATAGCCCTAGGAAGCAAAAATAAAGAACTCAAAGATGGTCAAAGATGCTTTTCGGACAAAAACCTATCGATCTGAAGGAAGGAGGTAGGAGATTGATGTGGTGATCGATAGGAACTTCTGGTTGCCAAAAGTGATGCTTGAACCGCCGTATCGTTTGAAATACTGATCGGATTGACATGATTCAACCTCCGTTGGAAAGCTTATTTACCCTCTACAACTTCTATGAAGGACGTGGAGGCTGAATCTCACCAGAAGACCTTCGTTTTGACCCATACATTTCATATCGATCTGCACATCGGACAGATTATTCTCAGCTTTGGTCGATACAGGACTTTGGTGCAGCCTAAAACCCGTCATCTTGGATATTATTCTGGGTTCTTCATGTACACATCATTCACCATTCTCCAAATGTCTTCCTTGCTCCATTTAGACCTGAAAAAGACTCCAAACAATGCAAAACATGCAAATGTCTAACCTTAAACCTATTATGTCTAATATGAATGCAAATGTGACAAAATATGATGAATGAATGCATGAACGAGACAAAAAAACTAAACTAAATGCAAGCTAAACAAAGGTAAATTATGAGGATATCAGTAGCCAAGTGAGTTAGCTTTTTGGAGGACTTGGTTTGAGGTCATTCCGATGAGCGGTTAGAAAGTTACAAAAGTTTTCGTGAAACCGCTCAACCTACATCGATCGGGTACATCGAGCAAGTCTGACCGATGCCATTCACATCGGTCATCCACATCGGTCATTGATGACCGATGCTGACCAAGACTGAAGACAACTTATTTACAATTTTTCCACTCCGCTTAGACTCCTATAAATACTTAAAATCCCTAATTTTGAGAACATCCTATTATCCAGCAGTTCTTTCTTCTTTTGTTTTTGTGTTCAATTTGTAGCTTGAAACTTTGCTTGATTTTAATAATATTTTGCATTTATCTTCTTTATTAATCTTTCTAATCATAATTAACTATCTTTTTCTCTTTGGATTGATGTTTTTGATGGTGATTAGTGAGTAGTGACTTAGGGATTTGAGATGGGTTATGTTTAGAGAATTTGATGCTTGATCTATCATTGCTTTGTGTTAATTCTTCCATTTCCTTTCTTGATTGCTGTGTTTAATGTCTGATTAGTTTTAGCTAAGTTGATTAGGATCATAAGCTCATTTTATGCCCACCAAGTGTTTGATAAAATGCTTGAACTGCTTTGCAAGAGAATTGCTTATCCTAGCTCAAGAGATTGACTGTCTAGGGAGTGATTTGGCAATAAAGGATTGATGGATTGTCTTAATGCTTGCTATTTGTCATTTCACTAATGAGAATTAGTTCTTGATTTGATGATTAGTAAAGAGATTAGTGCCAAGAGATTGGATTAGTCATATAAATGCATAAGGAATAGCATTGTGTGAGTTTGTAAGCATCATAGGTTGAGTTGATAGTTCCCTAGCACTAATTATCCCATCTCAAGTCTTGTCCTTCCTCTATTTTTAGTCTATTTTGAATTTGCTCTGTTTTTGCCTTTGTTCTAGTTGAGTTGCTTGCTGTTTACTTTTAGTTTCGTGTTTGCTTCAGTTCTGTTTGATCACTTAGGTTGTTGAACATTTAAACTCTCTCTATATCTGCTTGAATTAAGAGCTTTATTGCATTCCTGCTATTTCAATCTTCCCCTTTTGGATCAACATAAAACCCTTACTACAATGACTAGTACAAAGGGAGATTGAGAAAGAGACTCAAAACTCTTGTATCAATTTGTTGTCGTTGCCATTAGGGGAATGCTTTGTTCAGTAGGATTTGTAGAGATCTTGAGATCAAGCTTTGTTATTTTCGTTTTTGGTTACTGATTTCTCTTTTGGTCTAGAATTTCTTTTGTAGGTACCACAACACTTGCTCTTAAGTGTCTACAACTACAACTACAACTGAGGTTCAAGGTCAAAGACTTTGGATTTGCAGCATCAGAAATCAGTTGTTGAAGCATGGTTTTGGGTTACAAGGTCCACAAGGTCAACAAGGTCTTCAAGGGATCCAAGGCTTACAAGGACAGCAAGGTCCACATGGTTTACAAGGAGCTTTGGTTCAAAGACCATTGAGACCTATAGGTGCTGCAGATATACCATCAAGCTATGTTTCAAGGCAAGGTATTCTTCCACCTATGGAGACTAACCACTATGAGATAAAGATCAGCATGATTGCTTTGGTTCAAGAAAAGAAGTTCTTTGGCTTGCCTAATCAAGACCCTCTTGAGCACTTGGATCACTTTGAGAGGATATGTGCTATGACAATGCTTAGTGGAGTTTCATATGATGGGTTAAAGCTCAGATTGTTCCCATTCTCTCGAGGTGGTAGACCTCAAATGTGCGAAAAGTCTTTAGTACAAGGCAGCATCACCACTTGGGTACAATGGAAAGGTGCCTTCTTAACTACGTTCTTCTCTCCATCAAGAACTGCCAAATTCAGGAATGAGATCACAAACTTCAAACAGTGGCATAATGAGAGCTTTGGAAAGGTTTAGAGGATTCACTTATCAATGCCCTCATCATGGCTTCACAAAGAAATGATCCTATCCACACTCTATAGAGGTGTTCTCCCAAAGATAAGAATCCTTCTAGATACAGCAAGCAATGGTTATTTCCTTGAAAAATATGTTGATGAAGGTTGGAGATTGGTGGAGAACATGGCACTAAGCAATTGGGATTATGTAGATGAGTTTGAGCAAAATGCAAAGGCATCTGAAGAGAAGATTGAAACAGCAATACATGTAATAAAGGCTTGAATTTCAAAGAAGTATGGCTGCTGAATTTCAAAGAAGCATTGACTCCAGCAACAATAACTTCCAATCCCAAATAGACTCCTTGACTATGCAGATGAGTAAACAAGAGAATAATGCTCAGCCACTCACCTTCAAGAAGCCCTTATAATATTGTTATGGTATCTCCTCTACTTCCCTAAATGCTATTGAAGAGAAAGAAAACTCTATTGCTGAGATTGAAAGCCCTCTATATAGCCATGAGTTTGTCTCCATAACTCCAAAGGTGTCTCCCTCTATCATCAATGAGGACATTGAATCACTAGGTGTGGGGGAGGAACTTGAAAAATCAGTAAGGCCCATAGGAGAGAAGGAGAAGGAAGCTGTTTCTATGGCTGCCTCAAGGGAAGAAAAGGTTATATCGAAGAAAGAGACAGTAGTAGAAGATGATGAAGTGGTTGAGGTTGGTGAAAGCTCAAGGAATAACTAAGCCGAAGAAGTGGTTCAAGAGAAGCCTAATGAGGTACCCAAGGAGACAACCAAGGAACTAAGATACATTCCTCCTCCTTATCAGCTTACAATACCATTTCCTGGGAGGTTCAAGAAGCAGCTAGTTGCCAAGTATAAGGGTCTCTTTGAAGAGCAGATGAGGAAAATTGAAGAGACTACTGGATTAGATGAAGTAACAAAGCAGATGTCTCCAGCCTTTACACCTCTTAAGCAACAGTATCTTGCAATGCTGACAGCAAAGAAAGTTGGGGAAGATAAGGCTCCTAAAGAAGAGATTCCCACTAAAGTTGAAGAAACCCATGTTACTAAGCTTGAAGATCCTGGTTGTTTTACAGTACCATGAAAATTGGGAACACTCTCTTTCAAGAGTTGCTTGTGTGATCAACCTTATGCCACTCTCTTCTGCTAAAACCTTAGGCCACATTATTTTCAAGGAAAGTGATGTCTCTCTCATCCTAGCTGATGGGTCAAGAAAGCAATCAGTTGGGTCTCTTGAGGATGTTCCATTGATGATTGACAAGGTGAAGATACCAACTGATTTTCTAGTGCTAGATATAAAGAGTGATGAGGAGACTCCAATCATCTTGGGAAGACAATTTCTGGCATCTGCTGGTGCTGTTTTTGATGTTAAGAAGGGCATCATTGAGTTAAGGTTGAAGGAAGACAATGTGTTAAGGTTTGACATCAAAAGGACCAAGAAGGAAGATAAGGGAAAAACTTACTTCATGAAGACTGGGGAATGGAGTTTTGCAGCTGAGAATTGGCCTCTCTCCAAGTTACCATCAACCACATTCACAGGCCACTTAGGAAATGATCCCTCAAGGAGTTCTATAACTCCCTCTCAACCCTACTAAGGAGCAAGAAAAGTCAAGCATACTGACTGAGTGTAGATGCATTTTATATAGCTTTGTGATGATAGGTTTTAGGCTATCTCAATCCTCAACCTACACTAGTCATTGCAGTATTGACTTTTATCAATCCATGGGGAGTTGTTGAATACAAAAGAATTGCAAGCACAAGTCTTCAAGTCAAGCAAGTAAAGAGGTTTTTGTTGCCTAAGCAACTGAACTAACAACCTAAAGTGATCAATAACCAAAGAGAACTAAAAAAAGACAGTTTAGCAATGATTAAAGAAGCAAGACAGAGTAAATAAATAGAGCACTTAAACAAATTTGAAATTCAACAAAGAGATAGCAAGTTCCTAGATGTGGTGATTGATTTTGGGGGATTCAAAGACTAACTAAGGTTGTTTCAAGCATCATTGATCAAGCAAACAAGCTAGACATAGAGTTCACAAACAAGCAAGCTAAGCCCAATCTCTTGATAAATAGCCCTTTGATAAACACCTTAACAAGAACTAACTCTCATTAGTGCTAAAATATTCAACAAGCATTAATAATCAACTCTATTCATGTCAAAATGCTCCTCGAACAGTCAATCTCTTGAGCCAAGGCCAGCAAATCCTCTATCAAACAAGATCAGCATTTCATCAAACACTTGGTGGGCATAAGAGAAAGCCTAAATCCTAGATAAGTGTGATCAGGAAAAATCTAGCTTAAGAACATATCAATAGAGAGGAACCCATGTTATTAAGCACTAAACAAACCTTAATCAATCCCTAAATACCCTTAATCTACCACATCTAAGAACTCTAAGCAAACTACTCACTAATAGCCATGTTTAACACGAAATAAAAAGAGGAAAATATACTAATCATGATTAAATAAAGCCAGAAATTTGTCTTACAAACTCAAAGAAATAACTCAAGAACAGTGATATGACATGACTGTTCGAAAATCCCAGAAAATAGGTATTTATACATAAAGGGGACAGCCCTAAGAGCATCTCCAAGAGACACTTAAAATTTGAAGTTTGGAAAACTTTAAATTTGAAGTTTGGAAAACTTTAAATTTGAAGTTTGGAGGTGTTACTCTCCAATGGTAAACTTAAAAAATAATTTCAAAATATTTATATTTTGCATTATAGTCTTCAATATTGATAATAATTAATCAACATAATAAAACTTTTATAAATAACTAAAACATATATATAAAAAGATTACAATCAATACCAATCAATAAAACAATACATAATAATATAAAAATACATAATATACACATATTAAATTATAAATTACAAATAAAATATCAAATTATTCAATAAAACTACTTCCATAGTGTTTTCATATATGATTAATCAATGCATTTCAAAGTTACCTGAATATTAGTATTATTATACTATTTCAATTTGTGTAATATTTATGTGTTTATGTAATTTATTTTCTGGTATTTTGTATTAAATTTGCTTTATATATAATTGTTGTTGTGTAATAAAAATATTTATAATATTGTGTAATATTTCTTCTGAATTTATTTTAAGATTTATATTTAATCTGTATACAAAAATTAAATATATATATATATATAAAATACTAAAATTATATAGACTAAAGTGATAAAAAACAAAACTAAAAGATAAATATTTATATATTATATAATTAGAGAGACTGAAATGCAAATAAAAAAGTGAAACTTCAAATTTGAAGTTTTGAAAAGTGAAGCTTCAAATTTGGAGTTTCACTGTTCAAAACTTCAAATTTTAAAGTTTTGAAGTTTCTCTTGGAGTGCAAAACACTTTATATTTGAAGTTATAGAGAATCTCTTGGAGATGCTTTAAAAGTAATGGGAAAAGTGTAATAAAAAGCAGCTTCGGACTGGTTTCTATCGGTCAGTTGTGACCGATAGGGTGATCGATAGGAATCCTATCGGTCTAGAAGGTGACTGATAGGGTGACAGGAATTCTCACGAGAAACTTCTATCGGTCACTTCTTTGACCGATAGGTTTGATCGATAGCTCCTCTATCGGTCACTCCTTGACCAATAGCCTTCGTGTCCAGACCGATAGGCTCTGCAGAGATGATCTGCCTTGGTTCCTCTTGCTCCATTTCAGCTCAGCTTCCCAAAGCTCCTTCATGCTCCTCCTAGCTCTATAAGTACCTAAATACATCCATGATGCAATGAAAATGCAAACTACATCCTTAATGCAACCTAAGTCTAAATGGAGAAGAAAATGGGAAAAAGGATAAGGAAAACATGCAAAAGAGAACCAAAACATGCACTAAATACAAACCTAAATGATGTAAATACAAGAGATATCAACACCCCCACACTTGCCTTTTGCTTGTCCTCAAGCAAATAAGAACAAATGAGAGAGTGAGGGTTGAAGGCGGGCATTCAAATCCAAAAATGCAAAGGTAAAAAGATGGTATCAATGCTTAAGTGCCTAGTTGTGGGATGCAAACATAATTAACCATACTTTAAAGAACTTAGCAATTCTCATCATGTTTCAAAATGATTTCAAATCTCAACTTATGCAAATGCTCAAATCAATCAACTCTTTAACATTCAATTAAGCTCAAAACCATGAATCATGCTTATGCATATCAAGTGAAGACATTTGGTTCAAAGGGTAAGGTTATGAGATTAATATGATCTCATTCAAACAAAGGGTGCACAAACATAAGGGATCACTCAATGAAATGATTCTATCTTAGGAAAAATGCTAAAGGTAAAAGCACACTTATGCATGCAATTCAAAGCTCCCTTCTACCCAAAGATGAATCCTAAACACTTTTAAACCCCAAAGTGAACCCCTAAGTCTACCCTTTGCCTAAACTCTACCTTTTTACCCTTCTTCATGGCTAGGGAAACTTCTTCTTTTTGCTTGTGTGGTTGCATCTTTTTGTTGAGACTTGTTCTTCTTTGTTGCATTGGCGCCTTCTTCACCTTTGGTGGATTGCCATTCTTTCTAGACACTTAGAGATTTTACTTCCCTTTACTTAACCACAATGCTAATCGGTTTCCCCTTTTCAACCATTTCAAACTTTTCCCTCTTCTTTTCGAGCATATAAACATGAAGTTCAAACCACTTAACTCTACTCTTTTAACCCAAAACTCGTAACCTAGAATCAAGCTCAAGATGCAAGATATATTTACAAGAGAGGTTATTATTGCCAGCTTTATTCCTAACACTTTTTGCCAAGACAAAATCGAAAATAATATGCAAAGGCCTCACAGCTCTCAAGATAGTGTTTAAGCTCAAAAGGAGGTTTGGTTAAGGGAGTGGATAAGCTATTTGGATCAACAAGACTGGTAAAAAGGGAAAAGATGATCCAGATATGTATATGGTAGCCATGAATTCACTTTTCAATGCATAAGACATGATAATTAAAAGTCCAAATTAAAGTTCAAGTTGATAGAGTTGATTTTCAGAGAACAAATGCTTTCAGTATGAGATGAGATGATAAAAAATAGCATTCCAAGCATGGTTCAGTCTTAACTTCTAGCTTTCTTATGATGCATCAAACAACTAATCACTTAAACACTGAAATCATCCCTAAACTCTACGCACTTTACAAGGAAGATTCATCATTATGCCCTATGCAAATGCAATGCAACATATATGTCAACACTAGACTCAGTCCTAAGAGAATGAAATGCAACTACATGCTTTCTTTTTGGTTTGCAAAAATATGCAAAATGTTTCAAATTTTTCGATTTTTTTTTTGTTTTTCTATGCCTTAGATGAATGCATGATATGCATGTGACTCAAGATGAAAGAAAATGAAAAACTAGGAAAACAGAACACAAAGTCATACCCCAAATATCTCCCCCACATTTAAATTACATAGTCCCTTGTGTAATGAAAGTAATGAGAGAGAGAAGCAACAAAATATAATACAAAACTTAAAAAAATGCAGTGGTATAAACAATGAGTAGGATAAGGTACCTTTTAAGTTTGGTGGGAGGAGTGGTGGGATGATCCAGATGTCTGTGGAGACTTGCTATCTCTCCTCTTGTTCCTCCTCTCATACGTCTTTGGAGATGGTGCTGCTTCTTGAGGCGGAGGAACCCAGCTTGACCATATCCTTTCAGCTTGAGAAGAATCACCTTGAGTACCCCATTTCCATGTTTGTTGAACTTCAGAAGGGATGGGAGCTGGCGCTTCCCATGCTGATGGTATATGGTTCCTTGGCTCATATGATGAAGCCCTTGGTTGTGCCCATGTTCCCCATTGATCTTTTGTTGTGTATGAAAGGAATGTCTTCCTTGGGGGTTCCAAACAGCTTCCTCTTCTTCAGTAGGATCAGGTTGTGGCATTGGCTCTTCATGGTGAGAAGTATACTCATGAGTGTGGCTCTGATGGGAAGCTTCTCCTGATGTAGCTTTGTTCTTCTTGAACATCCCCTTGACCATCTTCACCAGCTTCTTGATGGCTTTTTCTTGCCACTTACACCATTTCTAAAGGGCGTTGATATGCTCATGACCAGACTTCAGAGAGCTCTCTTGGCTTGGGACTTCATAAGGCTTGAAGCGGAACTGCTTGGAGTTGTAGTTCAGCACCTCATCTTCATCAAGCTCTTTTTCTTGGGTTTCTCCTTGGTTTTCAGCGCTAGCAGTAGCATCTTCCTGGACTTCTTCTTCACCTTCTTCTCTAACTTCTTCTTCACCTCCTTCTGGTTCCACTTCCTCACTATCTTCTCTTCTCTCTTCTGGAATAGGGTCTCCATGGTAAAGCTGATCTTCACTTGGGATGAAACTGATGTTGTTCCTCATGGTGATGGATGTATGCCTTGGATAAGGGAGGAGGATTCTCGTTGGCTCTTCAAAGTGATTGAGGAACTTGTAGACATACTTGGCTTGAATGCTTTTATCAATGAAATGGCTTCTCCTGAGATAACCAATATCTATCCACAATGCCTCTAGAGCATCTTTTTCATGTTCCTAAAGGTCTACACCACTAACAATTAGAACAGCTGTCACAACTCCTCCAATGTGGAGCTGTGGGTTCCTCTCCCTTTTCCCTTTGTATAAGACCAAGATCTTGTAGGTTAAGATCTGCTCCATCAACATGGTCACAAAGCACGGGAACTTGGTTGGTGGCCCTAGAGGTGTTCCATTTCTGCTGGTGCCCACAAGCGCATACATCCCATTGTATATGAAGTCTCTCTCCTTTCCAGTGAGGTTTGTTGTTTCCTTTCTTGCAAAAAATGTATTTGCAAGCGCCTTATAAGTATACCTCACTGCAGGATTCTTCAGATGTTGATTCCCTGTGGCTCTAGCTATGAAATTTCCAGCCCCATAGCATCATGTGCTCTTTTTGGCCGATTAAGAACTTGTTCCTCTTGTGAGCATAAGACATCAAGGAAGGTTGTTGTAAGCCTTTGCTTTCCAAGCTTGAAGGAGATCCACCCATCTTTGTTGGAGAGCTCACTTTCATGATATCCAACCACCTTGATAGTAGAGAGGAATTGATAAGTGAGCTGCTGGTAGGAGGGAAGTGGCATTGCCATGAACTCACCAAGCCCCATGTGGTCAAAGATACTCTTGCAATCGCTATAGATCCCAAGTGCTTTCATGGTGTTAGCACAAGGGTATCTTGTAGCCTTGAAAGTGCACTGGCTGAAAGCCTCCATGAGTTCTCTAGCACTTGGCTCATGGTATGGGACCTCTTCCTCTACTGTTTTGCCCTTTCCTTTCTGCTTGGAAGCTTTGTCTCCAGCTTGTTTCTTCCCAGCAGCTTTTGATGAATGCCCAGCAGCAGTACCCTTGCCCTTATCTCTTCTAACTCTTGGAGAAGTAGGCGCTTCCTCCTGTGGTGCCTTCCCTTTGCTTCCAGCAGCAGTTCTTGATCTACCCATGGTACCTACAAAAACAAAGCTTGAAGATACTATAAGTAGAAGAACAACAGTTGAGACACTAATAACTGAAAGCTTTAGAAAGATTTTTTCTAAGCTAAAAGAATTTTAACTAGTCCTTAAACAAGATTAAACTCTCAAAAAGCAAAAAAAATTCACAAGCTAACAGTTTAGATATGCTAGAGTTCATAAATAAAGATCAAACATTTATGCATGTGAACCTAGCATGGTGGCTCTAAGCAAAAGAGAAGATGATTATGCAAAGAGATACTAAAACAAGCAAGAAAGGAGATTTAAGAACAGTAAACAATGCTTAACCAATTAACTTGCCCATTTTAAACATATCTACCATGCAAAATCAAAGCATAACACCTTAGACTAAACAAAACTTGTTCTTAAAACCATAAATTTAACAAATTTAAACACATGCAAAGTTTAAGAACAAGAAGTGAATAGTTGAGAAAGCAAACCTTTATGGAGCTTCTGAGCACTTAGAAGAAATAATAAAGAGAAAGAGAGCTAAAAATTTCGAGCTAAATGTGAGAGAAGTGAAGAAATAAAGTGTGAAGAAAAGAGAAGAAGTTTGTTGGTTTTTTAAAGAGGTGGGTGGGGAACCAAGGGAATCTAAAGTGTGGGAGACAAGAACAAAAGTGCACAGGAGCTCTGCTAAATGTCAGGAATGAGCCAAAATTCAAATTCAAACCTCCTTGGCTCCAAGCCAAGAGAGGGAAAAAATTTGAAAATTTTGAACACTTACCTCGCGGGCTGTCGGTCATTTTTGACAGATAGGATGACTGATAGGACGCCTATCGATCACAAGTGATCAATAGCATTGACCGATAGCTTCCTGTTAAATCTCATTGGTCTCTATCTTGATCGATACACTGACCGAAATATACCCGTTAATATGTATCAGTCACTCCCTAGACCGATAGAGTGACCGATAGGATTCACATTTTGCAAACTCCTTTCCTTATCGATCATTACTGACCGATAGGTTGACTGGTACATTCTGGCCCTACCACTATCGATCACAAGCTGACCGCTAGCATGGCCGATAGGGTCTGTATCGGTCTTGCCTTTACCGATACGGTGATCAATGGTAGCCAAAATGCACCTGTTCTTGTTCCCTTAGACACTTTCTCAACCCCAAGCCGAATCCCTGCTTCTATACACATTAACTAAGCATAAAAATAAACTAGAAAGCATAATATATACAAAGGATACCATGGCACTACCTCCCAAGTGTGCTTGTTTAAAGTCACTGAGCTTGACTTTGCTTACATCACTAGTGGAGGTGGGGAGAAGGAGTCTTGGAACTCCTTGGTGTTGCAGTGCCTTCTTTGATCTTTCTGGTGACTCCATCAATCTTCAACACAGCAAAGGGCGTGGGCTTGCTTCCCTCCTTTAACGTGTAGTGGACCTCACCATACTTAGAAATAAAGGACTTCAAGACAACCCCATCTTCTTTGTTACCCAACAGAATTTCATTCACACAATCAGAAACACCCACTATGAGGACCTCCTCTTCAGTGGTATCAGCAAACAACTTGGTTAAGCAGCAGCCATCAATACTCTCTCCCTGGTACCCCTCAAACTCTGGCCAGTTTTTATCAATGCTCTTCACCTTGTTAAGGTCTATAGAGAAAGCATGACCATGCTCCAGCTTGTTTCCCTTGCTGTCAAACTTCAAGACCTTGTTCTTTGTAAGCCTCAGCTCTGTTGTGCACTCTCTAGCATCAAATACAGCGCCAGCTGAAGCTAGAAATGGTCTCCCAAGAATGATAGCATTCTTTATCTGTCCTTCCACATCAAGCACCAAGAAGTCAATAGGTATGGTTACTCCCTCAATCATCATTGGCACATCATTGAGAGTCCCAAGTGGTGTCTTTACTGTCCCATCAGCTATGGTAAGAGACACATTACTCTCTTGAAGTTGAGAGTAGCCAAAAGCCTTAGCAGTAGAGGATGGGAGAAGGTTGATACTTGCTCCAAGATCACAAAGACAGCTCTTGAAGGTCTGCCCTTTAAGCTCACATGGTAGAGTGAAACAACCTGGATCTCCAAGCTTGTTGATGTTCAGCTCCTTAACCTCAGATGTTCCAGCTTTAAATCTTAGTTTTTCAAGCTCCTCTTGACCATTCAGACCTCTCATTTCCATTTGAGCAGCATAGAGGGTCTCATACTTCTGTACTAGCTGCTCTTTGAACCTTTCTGGAAAAGGGATAATGGGCTGGTAGATAGGGAGAACAGCAGCTTGAGTTTTCTTTTTAACATCAGAGACTTCAACAAAGTCTTCCATTGTAGCATCAACAACTTCATGTGGCGCCCACCACTCTTCTTCTTCCAGAGATTCTTCTTCTGCAGCTCCATGGTTAGCATCAACTTCCAAAAACTCTTCCCTCCCACTCTGAAGTTCAGTGTCCTCAGTGAACAGAGAGAGAAACTCTTCAATGACAGCTTCCTCTTCAGCTGAGAAGCTCTCTTTTCAGTGACTATGGCGTTGCAGAACTCGTTAGGGTTAGCTTCTCGTTTTCCAGGAAAGTGTCCTTGAGGTTTTAGACAAGCTATGCCTTTGTTGTTCTCCAGTGTTTTTACTCTTAAAGCCAACCCTTCGAACTTGTTGGTTAATTCAACATGTACTGAGTCTATTTTGTTATGAACGTCAGCAAACCTTTTGTTCAATTCCAAGTTGTTGGTAGTCTGATTCTGAAGCAACTGCTGAACCATGGTCTTGAGCTCAGGATCTGGAGAGCTGGAAGAAGCTTGTGCTGGAGATTGTGCACTGAATCCTGGAGGATGATAAAGCGCTCTTGGCTGGAAGTTGTTGTTTCTCTGCTGATAACCTTGATTGTTGTAGAGAAAAAAAGGTCTTGGAGCAGCTTGTTGTTGTTGTTGTGGTGGGTACACTTGTTCTTGTGGATTTGCAACATTTTTGCTTCTGTATGACAAGTTGGGATTGGGACTGTAGTTCTCATATCCATTATATCCACCTTGATTACCCAGGTAGTTCATCTCTTCCACTAGGCATGTCTCTTGATCATCAAGCTGAACCATGTCACCAACAAAGTGAACTTCTTTCTTCTCCCTTAGCAGCATATCCAGATTCTCTTGTAAGGCCTTGATCTCTTTCCTGCTAGACTCCAGTTCATCTTCAGCACTTCTCAACAAGCTCCAATCCTTCATCCACATCTTTTTACAAGAAGTTCCCATTAGATGCAGTGTCCAGAAGCATTCTTATCTTTGGCAAAGCTCCTCTGTAGAGAGTAGAGAGCAGAGAAGTCCTCAAGTCAAGCAAGCAAAGAGATTTTTGTTGCCTAAGCAACTGAACTAACAACTGATAACTAGGTTCTTTGCAAGGGTGAGTATGCAATGAGGCTATCAAAACTAAAATGCAAGACAGGTTGTAGCACAGTATGCAAGAGAGAGTCAATCCACACCTAGGATGATAGAAAAAGCAAAGAGAATGCAAGGGCTTTGCAAATCTAAGCGAAACAAGATCGGTTTTGAGAAAATCCCAAAAAACTAGATGCAGCAACTAAATGGATGCAAAACTATTTTAATATTACCAGGAATGATCAAACTACCATGAGTAACAAACAGAATAATTAAAGGACAAAGCTGCGAATTACTAAATTTCGACTAGTGGATCGACCACAAGATCGACCACTAGATCGAGCAATAACGATCGATCTCGTCTAAAAATGCAAGAACAGCGAAACTAATGACCAGGATGCTATCAAAGATCAAACGAAAGATAGAGAAGATGTAAAGATGCTAAGAAAGAGGGTCTAGGGTTGAGATTCATGGTCATGGGTTTCAAAGGTCCGAACTTGGGTTGAAAACTTTAAATCGACTCACTTTGTGAGAATCTCTAAGCCTTGAAAACGAAATAAGATCTATCCGTGGCTTTCGGTATAGATCACTCCTTCCTCCTCTCCTCCAAACCCATGGCTTTTGGTGGAAAGAGAGGTCGAAGGGCTGGAAAAACAGATTTCAAACGAATGGCTTATCTAGTCCCCCAAACTTCCATGGCTTTTGGGAAGGGGTAACTAGTCTCTAGGGTGTGATCTTCAGAGGTCCCTGAATACTGTCAAGGTAAGAGACCACTCGGATCATGAAGCTCTTGGCGTGAGAGTCTTCAAGCATTGAGATCTCAACACATTAGAAGAGATAGCCTTTGAAAACGTTTAGAAAACCCCAAGATCGAAACCCTTTAGACCCCTTAATCCTCTCAACCCCGAACCGAAAGAAACTACTTGCTACACATAGAGTAAATCAAGCAAAGCATATGAAACGAGACGATGAACATGAAAAGAAAACTAGATTGAACAGAAATTATTCGAAACCAGCTGAATACGAGACCTAACTCAATTGTCTATCACTTTCATGAAGACATCTGGGGCTGAATCGAGAGGCAAACCCTTCGTCCAGGCTAATCTTCAAGTCGGTCAAGATGATTGGTCAAAACACCAGATGGATATGTGCTCACTCTTTTGGCCATAACTCTTTAGTAACCGATTTTAATGGCTTGAAACCAACATCAATAGAAAGCTAACTCACGGGGCTACAATGTTGATGAAGATCGACGAGGCCAAATCGTAATGGAAACCCCTCATCTGAGCTGATCTTCAGTCGATGAGCTTCGTATTGGTCACCCTTGACCGATGCTGGTGACCGAAATTCATCTGCTGGGTTTATGTCGATCACTTCTGACCGATACTGGTGACCGAAATTCATCTGTTGGGTTTATGTCGATCACTTCTGATCGATGCTGGTGACCGAAAATCTGGTATCGGTCACTCCTTGACCGATAGCCTTTGTGCACAGACCGATAAGGGTTGAGCGGTTTCACGAAAACTTCTGTAACTTTTTAACAACTGATGGGAATGACCTTAAACTAACTCCAGACGCAAGCTAACTCACAGGGCTACAACATTGATGATGATTTTGGAAGCTGAATCGGAGATTAGATGCTTTTTAAGAGCCGGTTTTGTCAGATGAAGTTTCTGGCCGCCTCAACAAGGTGCACCTTCTTCTTGGTTCTTGGTGTAATCGCCATTGAGAGAGTAGCTTGGTGCATAGACAGGCAGTAAGACTGAGCAGAAATGTCTGGTTTGTACTCAGTATGTTGCCTACCATTTTTTCTTGGCCATAATCTGTGCACCAGCTCAATGAGTAAGCTGTTGTACCTCTTTGGCATTGTCCACCTTGTGTTGAACCATTTGATACATCTTAAAACCCTGAAACACTAAAAAAAAGAAATCAAAAGCAAAAGGAGCATATATAGATAAGGGATAAACATGGAACTACCTTCCAAGTGTACTTGTTTATAGTCACTAAGCTTGACTCTTAGCAAGTGAAACTCAAAGATGAGAGTTCAATGGAACTAATGTTCCTTCTCCAATCATCAAAACAAAAAAAACATAAAGAAAATAGCCTAGTCTAAGCAAGTAATCAAACTAAAATGCCTTAGACACAATGAACTGGCAACGGCGCCAATTGATGTTAGGGTTTTTAATCCTTAGAATCAATCCTCAAACACACATGTCATTGTAGTACTTGAGGTGTCAATCCAATCCAAAGGCTAAGGAACAATCAAGATGCAGAAAACTAGCTAAGCTAGGCCTAATCAAAAGAGGAAATTGAACTCTAACAACCTATGATGAACAAGAAGGAAATCTAACAACCTAAGGATGGACAAGAAGAAAGCAAAACACAAAAGGTGAAAATCAAGCAAAGCAACCAAAATAAAGGAAAAACAGAGTAAACTCATAACATAGCTTAAAACAGAGAAAAGATGGGACTTGAGATGAGATAATTGGTAATAGGGAACTCTTGACTCAGCCTATGATGCTTACAAACTCACACAATGCTATTCCTTATGCATAGGATTCATTTATATGACTAACCCAATCTCTTGGCACTAATCTCTTTGCTAATTACCAAGTCAAGAACTAATTCTCATTAGTGAAATGATAAAGAGCAAGTATTAAGACAAATCTATCAACCCTATATTGCCAAATCACTCCCTAGACAGTCAATCTCTTGAGCTAGGATAAGCAATTCTCTTGCAAAGCAGTTCAGGCATTTCATCAAACACTTGGTGGGCATAAAATGAGCCTAAAATCTTAATCAACTTAGCTAGGGCTAATTAAGCATTAAACACAGTAATCAAGAAAGGAAATGGAAGAATTAACACTAAGCAATCATAGATAAAGTCTTAAATTCCCTAAACCTAACCCATCTCAAATCACTAAAAAGAAAGCAAACACAAAAAAGGCAAGGTTCAAGACTAAAGTGATAGCAAAGTGAATCATGCTTATGGTTAAGGGAAAAAATCAAATTAAGAGCAATTCAACTCTAGATAAGGACATCTAAAACAAGACAAGCTACTTTGTTCATTGGCATGTCAAACCCATGGTTAGTGGTGTATTTACCAACAAACAAGCAAGAAGCACAAGGTCTATAAAATCTAACAAGTTCTCATACCTCCACTTTTGATGGCTTGTGTGATTACTTATCACTTGCTGGAATATATCAGACAACTACTCCCTGGTTAGGTTTATTGCAGTTATCTAAGGGTAACTTTCCACCAATGGGTGATGCAAAGACTCATGACATTCTAAGCATTTATTTCAAGACTTAAACCATTAAGACATTTCATCAAACACATTTAGTGCAGGATAAAACGTCCATGATTCTTGTCTCATCCAACGAGGTACTAGGCATTAAAGACTTATGATTAAAAGAAGAAGAAAACATAAATAAATGTATACACAAGTGATCCAATCTCAACCCACAAAGGATTTGTTCTTGTTCTATGAAAAACCAAAGCAAAGCTTTGGGGAAGAGAAAGGATAAGAGAAAATAGATATATGTTTAGCTATTTATAGGGAACATCCCCAAAATAGCCCTAGGAAGCAAAAATAAAGAACTTAAAGATGGTCAAAGATGCTTTTCGGACAAAAACCTATCGATCTGAAGGAAGGAGGTAGGAGATTGATGTGGTGATCGATAGGAACTTCTGGTTACGAAAAGTGATGCTTTAACCGCCGTATCGTTTGAAATACTGATCGGATTGACATGATTCAACCTCCTTTGGAAAGCTTATTTCACCCTCTACAATTTCTATGACGGACGTGGAGGCTGAATCTCACCGTAAGACCTTCGTTTTGACCCATACATTTCATATCGATCTGCACATCAGACAGATTTCTCTCAGCTTTGGTCGATACAGGACTTTGGTGCAGCCTAAAACCCGTCATCTTGGATATTATTCTGAGTTCTTCATGTCCACATCATTCACCATTCTCCAAATGTCTTCCTTGCTCCATTTAGACCTGAAAAAGACTCCAAACAATGCAAAACATGCAAATGTCTAACCTTAAACCTATTATGTCTAATAAGAATGCAAAGGTGACAAAATATGATGAATGAATGCATGAACGAGACAAAAAAACTAAACTAAATGCAAGCTAAAACAAGGTAAATTATGAGGATATCAGTAGCCAAGTGAGTTAGCTTTTTGGAGGACTTGGTTTGAGGTCATTCCGATGAGCGGTTAGAAAGTTACAAAAGTTTTCGTGAAACCGCTCAACCTACATCGATCGGGTACATCGAGCAAGTCTGACCGATGCCATTCACATCGGTCATCCACATCGGTCATTGATGACCGATGCTGACCAAGACTGAAGACAACTTATTTACAATTTTTCCACTCCGCTTAGACTCCTATAAATACTTAAAATCCCTAATTTTGGGAACATCCTATTATCCAGCAGTTCTTTCTTCTTTTGTTTTTGGGTTACAATTTGTAGCTTGAAACTTTGCTTGATTTTAATTATATTTTGCATTTATCTTCTTTATTAATCTCTCTAATCATAATTAGCTATCTTTTTCTCTTTGGATTGATGGTTTTGATGGTGATTAGTGAGTAGTGACTTAGGGATTTGAGATGGGTTATGTTTAGGGAATTTGAGGCTTGATCTATCATTGCTTTGTGTTAATTCTTCCATTTCCTTTCTTGATTGTTGTGTTTAATGTCTGATTAGTTTTAGCTAAGTTGATTAGGATCATAAGCTCATTTTATGCCCACCAAGTGTTTGATAAAATGCTTGAACTGCTTTACAAGAGAATTGCTTATCCTAGCACAAGAGATTGACTGTCTAGGGAGTGATTTGGCAATAAAGGATTGATGGATTGTCTTAATGCTTGCTATTTGTCATTTCACTAATGAGAATTAGTTCTTGATTTGATGATTAGTAAAGAGATTAGTGCCAAGAGATTGGATTAGTCATATAAATGCATAAGGAATAGCATTGTGTGAGTTTGTAAGCATCATAGGTTGAGTTGATAGTTCCTTAGCACTAATTATCCCATCTCAAGTCTTGTCCTTCCTCTGTTTTTAGTCTATTTTGAATTTGCTCTGTTTTTGCCTTTGTTCTAGTTGAGTTGCTTGCTGTTTACTTTTAGTTTCATGTTTGCTTCAGTTCTGTTTAATCACTTAGGTTGTTGAACATTTAAACTCTCTCTATATCTGCTTGAATTAAGAGCTTTATTGCATTCCTGCTATTTCAATCTTCCCCTTTTGGATCAACATAAAACCCTTACTACAATGACTAGTACAAAGGGAGATTGAGAAAGAGACTCAAAACTCTTGTATCAATTTGGTGTCGTTGCCATTAGGGGAATGCTTTGTTCAGTAGGATTTGTAGAGTTCTTGAGATCAAGCTTTGTTATTTTCGTTTTTGGTTACTGATTTCTCTTTTGGTCTAGAATTTCTTTTGTAGGTACCACAACACTTGAGCCAAGGCCAGCAAATCCTCTATCAAACAAGATCAGCATTTCATCAAACACTTGGTGGGCATAAGAGAAAGCCTAAATCCTAGATAAGTGTGATCAGGAAAAATCTAGCTTAAGAACATATCAATAGAGAGGAACCCATGTTATTAAGCACTAAACAAACCTTAATCAATCCCTAAATACCCTTAATCTACCACATCTAAGAACTCTAAGCAAACTACTCACTAATAGCCATGTTTAACACGAAATCAGAAGAGGAAAATATGCTAATCAGGATTAAATAAAGCCAGAAATTTGTCTTACAAACACAATGAAATAACTCAAGAACAGTGATATGACATGACTGTTCGAAAATCCCAGAAAAATAGGTATTTATACATAAAGGGGAAAGCCCTAAGAGCATCTCGAAGAGACACTTAAAATTTGAAGTTTGGAAAACTTTAAATTTGAAATTTGGAGGTGTTACTCTCCAATGGTAAACTTAAAAAAAAATTTTAAAATATTTATATTTTGCATTATAGTCTTCAATATTGATAATAATTAATCAACATAATAAAACTTTTATAAATAACTAAAACATACATATAAAAAGATTACAATCAATACCAATCAATAAAACAATACATAATAATATAAAAATACATAATATACACATACTAAATTATAAATTACAAATAAAATATCAAATTATTCAATAAAACTATTTCCATAGTGCTTTCATATATGATTAATCAATGCATTTCAAAGTTACCTGAATATTAGTATTATTGTACTATTTCAATTTGTGTAGTATTTATGTGTTTTTGTAATTTATTTTCTTGTATTTTGTATTAAATTTGCTTTATATATAATTGTTGTTGTGTAATAAAAATATTTATAATATTGTGTAATATTTCTTCTGAATTTATTTTAAGATTTTTATTTAATCTGTATACAAAAATTAAATATATATATATATATATATAAAATACTAAAATTATATAGACTAAAGTGATAAAAAAGAAAACTAAAAGATTAATATTCATATATTATATAATTAGAGGGACTGAAATGCAAATAAAAAAGTGAAACTTCAAATTTGATGTTTTGAAAAGTGAAGCTTCAAATTTGGAGTTTCACTGTTCAAAACTTCAAATTTTAAAGTTTTGAAGTTTCTCTTGGAGTGCAAAAAACTTTATATTTGAAGTTATAGAGAATCTCTTGGAGATGCTCTAAAAGTAATGGGAAAAGTGTAATAAAAAGCAGCTTCGGACTGGTTTCTATCGGTCAGTTGTGACCGATAGGGTGATCGATAGGAATCCTATCGGTCTAGAAGGTGACTGATAGGGTGACCGAAATTCTCACGGTAAACTTCTATCGGTCACTTCTTTGACCGATAGGTTTGATCGATAGCTCCTCTATCGGTCACTCCTTGACCAATAGCATTCGTGTCCAGACCGATAGGCTCTGCAGAGATGATCTGCCTTGGTTCCTCTTGCTCCATTTCAGCTCAGCTAGCTTCCCGGTCCACTCCCAAAGCTCCTTCATGCTCCTCCTAGCTCTATAAGTACCTAAAAACATCCATGATGCAAAGAAAATGCAAACTACATCTTAAATGCAACCTAAGTCTAAAAGAAGAAGAAAATGGGAAAAAGGATAAGGAAAACATGCAAAAGAGAACCAAAACATACACTAAATACAAACCTAAATGATGTAAATACAAGAGATATCAACACCCCCACACTTGCCTTTTGCTTGTCCTCAAGCAAATAAGAACAAATCAGAGAGTGAGGGTTGAAGGCGGGCATTCAAATCAAAAAATGCAAAGGTAAAGAGATGGTATCAATGCTTAAGTGCCTAGTTGTGGGATGCAAACATAATTAACCATACTTTAAAGAACTGAGCCATGCTCATCATGTTTCAAAATGATTTCAAATCTCAACTTATGCAAATGCTCAAATCAATCAACTCTGTAACATTCAATTAAGCTCAAAACCATGAATCATGCTTATGCATATCTAGTGAAGACATTTGGTTCAAAGGGTAAGGTTATGAGATTAAAATGATCTCATTCAAACAAAGGGTGCACAAACATAAGGGATCACTCAATGAAATGATTCTATCTTAGGCAAAATGCTAAAGGTAAAAGCACACTTATGCATGCAATTCAAAGCTCCCTTCTACCCAAAGATGAATCCTAAACACTTTTAAACCCCAAAGTGAACCCCTAAGTCTACCCTTTGCCTAAACTCTACCTTTTTTACCCTTCTTCATGGCTAGGGAAACTTCTTCTTTTTGCTTGTGTGGTTGCATCTTTTTGTTGAGACTTGTTCTTCTTTGTTGCATTGGCGCCTTCTTCACCTTTGGTGGATTGCTTTGGGTCTAATTTTTTCTTTGGATTGACCCTTCAAAACCTTTATGTTGCTGGCGCCATTCTTTCTAGACACTTAGAGATTTTACTTCCCTTTACTTAACCACAATGCTAATCGGTTTCCCCTTTTCAACCATTTCAAACTTTTCCCTCTTCTTTTCGAGCATATAAACATGAAGTTCAAACCACTTAACTCTACCCTTTTAACCCAAAACTCGTAACCTAGAATCAAGCTCAAGATGCAAGATGATATTTACAAGAGAGCTTATTATTGCCAGCCTTATTCCTAACACTTTTTGCCAAGGCAAAATCAAAAATAATATGCAAAGGCCTCACAGCTCTCAAGATAGTGTTTAAGCTCAAAAGGAGGTTTGGTTAAGGGAGTGGATAAGCTATTTGGATCAACAAGAGTGGTAAAAAGGGAAAAGATGATCCAGATATGTATATGGTAGCCATGAATTCACTTTTCAATGCATAAGACATGATAATTAAAAGTCCAAATTAAAGTTCAAGTTGATAGAGTTGATTTTCAGAGAACAAATGCTTTCAGTATGAGATGAGATGATAAAAAATAGCATTCCAAGCATGGTTCAGTCTTAACTTCTAGCTTATGATGCATCAAACAACTAATCACTTAAACACTGAAATCATCTCTAAACTCTACGCACTTTACAAGGAAGATTCATCATTATGCCCTATGCAAATGCAATGCAACATATATGTCAACAATAGACTCAGTCCTAAGAGAATGAAATGCAACTACATGCTTTCTTTTTGGTTTGCAAAAATATGCAAAATGTTTCAAATTTTTCGATTTTTTTTTTGTTTTTCTATGCCTTAGATGAATGCATGATATGCATGTGACTCAAGATGAAAGAAAATGAAAAACTAAGAAAACAGAACACAAAGTCATACCCCAAATATCTCCCCCACATTTAAATTACACAGTCCCTTGTGTAATGAAAGTAATGAGAGAGAGAAGCAACAAAATATAATACAAAACATAAAAAAATGCAGTGGTATAAACAATGAGTAGGATATGGTACCTTTTAAGTTTGGTGGGAGGAGTGGTGGGATGATCCAGATGTCTGTGGAGACTTGCTATCTCTCCTCTTGTTCCTCCTCTCATACGTCTTTGGAGATGGTGCTGCTTCTTGAGGCGGAGGAACCCAGCTTGACCATATCCTTTCAGCTTGAGAAGAATCACCTTGAGTACCCCATTTCCATGTTTGTTGAACTTCAGAAGGGATGGGAGCTGGCGCTTCCCATGCTGATGGTATATGGTTCCTTGGCTCATATGATGAAGCCCTTGGTTGTGCCCATGTTCCCCATTGATCTTTTGTTGTGTATGAAAGGAATGTCTTCCTTGGGGGTTCCAAACAGCTTCCTCTTCTTCAGTAGGATCAGGTTGTGGCATTGGCTCTTCATGGTGAGAAGTATACTCATGAGTGTGGCTCTGATGGGAAGCTTCTGCTGATGTAGCTTTGTTCTTCTTGAACATCCCCTTGACCATCTTCACCAGCTTCTTGATGGCTTTTTCTTGCCACTTACACCATTTCTAAAGGGCGTTGATATGCTCATGACCAGACTTCAGAGAGCTCTCTTGGCTTGGGACTTCATAAGGCTTGAAGTGGAACTGCTTGGAGTTGTAGTTCAGCACCTCATCTTCATCAAGCTCTTTTTCTTGGGTTTCTCCTTGGTTTTCAGCGCCAGCAGTAGCATCTTCCTGGACTTCTTCTTCACCTTCTTCTCTAACTTCTTCTTCACCTCCTTCTGGTTCCACTTCCTCACTATCTTCTCTTCTCTCTTCTGGAATAGGGTCTCCATGGTAAAGCTGATCTTCACTTGGGATGAAACTGATGTTGTTCCTCATGGTGATGGATGTATGCCTTGGATAAGGGAGGAGGATTCTCGTTGGCTCTTCAAAGTGATTGAGGAACTTGTAGACATACTTGCGTTGAATGCTTTTATCAATGAAATGGCTTCTCCTGAGAAAATCCATATCTATCCACAATGCCTCTAGAGCATCTTTTTCATGTTCCTAAAGGTCTACACCACTAACAATTAGAAAAGCTGTCACAACTCCTCCAATGTGGAGCTGTGGGTTCCTCTCCCTTCCCTTTGTATAAGACCAAGATCTTGTAGGTTAAGATCTGCTCCATCAACATGGTCACAAAGCACGGGAACTTGGTTGGTGGCCCTAGAGGTGTTCCATTTCTGCTGGTGCCCACAAGCGCATACATCCCATTGTATATGAAGTCTCTCTCCTTTCCAGTGAGGTTTGTTGTTTCCTTTCTTGCAAAAAATGTATTTGCAAGCGCCTTATAAGTATACCTCACTGCAGGATTCTTCAGATGTTGATTCCTTGTGGCTCTAGCTTTGAAATTTCCAGCCCCATAGCATCATGTGCTCTTTTTGGCCGATTAAGAACTTGTTCCTCTTGTGAGCATAAGACATCAAGGAAGGTTGTTGTGAACCTTTGCTTTCCAAGCTTGAAGGAGATCCACCCATCTTTGTTGGGGAGCTCACTTTCATGATATCCAACCACCTTGAGAGTAGAGAGGAATTGATAAGTGAGCTGCTGGTAGGAGGGAAGTGGCATTGCCATGAACTCACCAAGCCCCATGTGCTCAAAGATACTCTTGCAATCGCTATAGATCCCAAGTGCTTTCATGGTGTTAGCACAAGGGTATCTTGTAGCCTTGAAAGTGCACTGGCTGAAAGCCTCCATGAGTTCTCTAGCACTTGGCTCATGGTATGGGACCTCTTCCTCTACTGTTTTGCCCTTTCCTTTCTGCTTGGAAGCTTTGTCTCCAGCTTGTTTCTTCCCAGCAGCTTTTGATGAATGCCCAGCAGCAGTACCCTTGCCCTTATCTCTTCTAACTCTTGGAGAAGTAGGCGCTTCCTCCTGTGGTGCCTTCCCTTTGCTTCCAGCAGCAGTTCTTGATCTACCCATGGTACCTACAAAAACAAAGCTTGAAGATACTATAAGTAGAAGAACAACAGTTGAGACACTAATAACTGAAAGCTTTAGAAAGATTTTTTCTAAGCTAAAAGAATTTTAACTAGTCCATAAACAAGATTAAACTCTCAAAAAGCAAAAAAATTCACAAGCTAACAGTTTAGATATGCTAGAGTTCATAAATAAAGATCAAACATTTATGCATGTGAACCTAGCATGGTGGCTCTAAGCAAAAGAGAAGATGATTATGCAAAGAGATACTAAAACAAGCAAGAAAGGAGATTTAAGAACAGTAAAAATTCTTAACCAATTAACTTGCCCATTTTAAACATATCCACCATGCAAAATCAAAGCATAACACCTTAGACTAAACAAAACTTGTTCTTAAAACCATAGATTTAACAAATTTAAACACATGCAAAGTTTAAGAACAAGAAGTGAATAGTTGAGAAAGCAAACCTTTATGGAGCTTCTGAGCACTTAGAAGAAATAATAAAGAGAAAGAGAGCTAAAAATTTCGAGCTAAATGTGAGAGAAGTGAAGAAATAAAGTGTGAAGAGAAGAGAAGAAGTTTGTTGGTTTTTTAAAGAGGTGGGTGGGGAACCAAGGGAATCTAAAGTGTGGGAGACAAGAACAAAAGTGCACAGGAGCTCTGCTAAATGTCAGGAATGAGCCAAAATTCAAATTCAAACCTCCTTGGCTCCAAGCCAAGAGAGGGAAAAAAATTTGAAAATTTTGAACACTTACCTCGCGGACTGTCAGTCATTTTTGACAGATAGGATGACTGATAGGACGCCTATCGATCACAAGTGATCAATAGCATTGACCGATAGCTTCCTGTTAAATCTCATTGGTCTATCTTGATCGATACACTGACCGAAATATACCCGTTAATATGTATCAGTCACTCCCTAGACCGATAGAGTGACCGATATTCTTAAGGTATATTTCCATCGGTCAGCATCTGATCGATAGCATGACCGATAGGATTCACATTTTGCAAACTCCTTTCCTTATCGATCATTACTGACCGATAGGTTGACTGGTACATTCTGGCCCTACCACTATCGATCACAAGCTGACCGCTAGCATGGCCGATAGGGTCTGTATCGGTCTTGTCTTTACCGATACGGTGATCAATGGTAGCCAAAATGCACCTGTTCTTGTTCCCTTAGACACTTTCTCAACCCAAGCCGAATCCCTGCTTCTATACACATTAACTAAGCATAAAAATAAACTAGAAAGCATAATATATACAAAGGATACCATGGCACTACCTCCCAAGTGTGCTTGTTTAAAGTCACTAAGCTTGACTTTGCTTACCTCACTAGTGGAGGTGGGGAGAAGGAGTCTTGGAACTCCTTGGTGTTGCAGTGCCTTCTTTGATCTTTCTGGTGACTCCATCAATCTTCAACACAGCAAAGGGCGTGGGCTTGCTTCCCTCCTTTAACGTGTAGTGGACCTCACCATACTTAGAAATAAAGGACTTCAAGACAACCCCATCTTCTTTGTTACCCAACAGAATTTCATTCACACAATCAGAAACACCCACTATGAGGACCTCCTCTTCAGTGGTATCAGCAAACAACTTGGTTAAGCAGCAGCCATCAATACTCTCTCCTTGGTACCCCTCAAACTCTGGCCAGTTTTTATCAATGCTCTTCACCTTGTTAAGGTCTATAGAGAAAGCATGACCATGCTCCAGCTTGTTTCCCTTGCTGTCAAACTTCAAGACCTTGTTCTTTGTAAGCCTCAGCTCTGTTGTGCACTCTCTAGCATCAAATACAGCGCCAGCTGAAGCTAGAAATGGTCTCCCAAGAATGATAGCATTCTTTATCTGTCCTTCCACATCAAGCACCAAGAAGTCAATAGGTATGGTTACTCCCTCAATCATCATTGGCACATCATTGAGAGTCCCAAGTGGTGTCTTTACTGTCCCATCAGCTATGGTAAGAGACACATTACTCTCTTGAAGTTGAGAGTAGCCAAAAGCCTTAGCAGTAGAGGATGGGAGAAGGTTGATACTTGCTCCAAGATCACAAAGACAGCTCTTGAAGGTCTGCCCTTTAAGCTCACATGGTAGAGTGAAACAACCTGGATCTCCAAGCTTGTTGATGTTCAGCTCCTTAACCTCAGATGTTCCAGCTTTAAATCTTAGTTTTTCAAGCTCCTCTTGACCATTCAGACCTCTCATTTCCATTTGAGCAGCATAGAGGGTCTCATACTTCTGTACTAGCTGCTCTCTGAACCTTTCTGGAAAAGGGATAATGGGCTGGTAGATAGGGAGAACAGCAGCTTGAGTTTTCTTTTTAACATCAGAGACTTCAACAAAGTCTTCCATTGTAGCATCAACAACTTCATGTGGCGCCCACCACTCTTCTTCTTCCAGAGATTCTTCTTCTGCAACTCCATGGTTAGCATCAACTTCCAAAAACTCTTCCCTCCCACTCTGAAGTTCAGTGTCCTCAGTGAACAGAGAGAGAAACTCTTCAATGACAGCTTCCTCTTCAGCTGAGAAGCTCTCTTTTCAGTGACTATGGCGTTGCAGAACTCGTTAGGGTTAGCTTCTCGTTTTCCAGGAAAGTGTCCTTGAGGTTTTAGACAAGCTATGCCTTTGTTGTTCTCCAGTGTTTTTACTCTTAAAGCCAACCCTTCGAACTTGTTGGTTAATTCAACATGTACTGAGTCTATTTTGTTATGAACGTCAGCAAAACCTTTTGTTCAATTCCAAGTTGTTGGTAGTCTGATTCTGAAGCAACTGCTGAACCATGGTCTTGAGCTCAGGATCTGGAGAGCTGGAAGAAGCTTGTGTTGGAGATTGTGCACTGAATCCTGGAGGATGATAAAGCGCTCTTGGCTGGAAGTTGTTGTTTCTTTGCTGATAACCTTTATTGTTGTAGAGAACAAAAGGTCTTGGAGCAGCTTGTTGTTGTTGTTGTGGTGGGTACACTTGTTCTTGTGGATTTGCAACATTTTTGCTTCTGTATGACAAGTTGGGATTGGGACTGTAGTTCTCATATCCATTATATCCACCTTGATTACCCAGGTAGTTCATCTCTTCCACTAGGCATGTCTCTTGATCATCAAGCTGAACCATGTCACCAACAAAGTGAACTTCTTTCTTCTCCCTTAGCAGCATATCCAGATGCTCTTGTAAGGCCTTGATCTCTTTCCTGCTAGACTCCAGTTCATCTTCAGCACTTCTCAACAAGCTCCAATCCTTCATCCACATCTTTTTACAAGAAGTTCCCATTAGATACAGTGTCCAGAAGCATTCTTATCTTTGGCAAAGCTCCTCTGTAGAGAGTAGAGAGCAGAGAAGCCTGTGAGAAGCCATGGTGAGGGCATTACAGTGTGTAGTCCTTGAATCTTTCCCAAGCTTCACCAAAGCTTTCATTGTTCCTCTGTGCAAACCCTGAAATCTCATTTCTTATTCTTGCAGTTCTTGAAGTTGAGAAGAACTTTGCTACGAAGGCTCTCTTACACTCATCCCAACTGGTGATGCTTCCTTGTGGTAAGTTCTTCTCCCACTGGTGTGCTTTGTCTTCAAGAGAAAAAGAAAACAACCTCAGCTTGAAGCCATCTTCACTTACTCCATTTATCTTTGTAAGGGAGCAAAGTCTGTCAAAATTATCCAAGTGATCTAGAGGGTCTTCAAGTGGCAAACCATGGAACTTACTGCCCTGAACCATTGAAATCAATCCAGACTTGATTTCAAAGTTGTTGTTTTGCACTGCTGGTGGAATGATACCAGTTCTGTTATTGTATGCATTTGGTGCATCACAAGCGCCTATGGGTCTCGCTGCTCTTGAAGCTTGTGTAGCGCCTCTTGGTCCCTGTTCACCTTGTAAGCCCTGAACACCTTGCTGACCTTGTATACCCTGAGCGCTAGCAGCTCCTTGAGGACTCTGGAATCTGATGTCATCTATAACAGGTTCCTGATTGTTCATCTCAAGTCTCTCACAGTGATGTGATCTTTCTCTCTTTCTTCTTGCTCTCAGCTCTCTTTCAAGTTGCAAGATGTTGTTCTGATAACAATGCAAATTCTCAGTGCCTTTAGACCTTAAATGCATGCACCTATAAGACAAAACCAAGAGTTGAAACAGAGTTAATAACCAAATTCAAAAAAAAAACTTGATCTTAAAAACTCTACAAACTCTAATGATTCAAACAGAAAACCCCAATGGCAACAGCGCCAAATTGATGATAGGTTTTAGGCTATCTCAATCCTCAACCTACACTAGTCATTGCAGTATTGAGTTTTATCAATCCATGGGGAGTTGTTGAATACAAAAGAGTTGCAAGCAGAAGTCCTCAAGTCAAGCAAGCAAAGAGATTTTTGTTGCCTAAGCAACTGAACTAACAACTGATAACTAGGTTCTTTGCAAGGGTGAGTATGCAATGAGGCTATCAAAACTAAAATGCAAGACAGGTTGTAGCACAGTATGCAAGAGAGAGTCAATCCACACCTAGGATGATAGAAAAAGCAAAGAGAATGCAAGGGCTTTGCAAATCTAAGCGAAACAAGATCGGTTTTGAGAAAATCCCAAAAAACTAGATGCAGCAACTAAATGGATGCAAAACTATTTTAATATTACCAGGAATGATCAAACTACCATGAGTAACAAACAGAATAATTAAAGGACAAAGCTGCGAATTACTAAATTTCGACTAGTGGATCGACCACAAGATCGACCACTAGATCGAGCAATAACGATCGATCTCGTCTAAAAATGCAAGAACAGCGAAACTAATGACCAGGATGCTATCAAAGATCAAACGAAAGATAGAGAAGATGTAAAGATGCTAAGAAAGAGGGTCTAGGGTTGAGATTCATGGTCATGGGTTTCAAAGGTCCGAACTTGGGTTGAAAACTTTAAATCGACTCACTTTGTGAGAATCTCTAAGCCTTGAAAACGAAATAAGATCTATCCGTGGCTTTCGGTATAGATCACTCCTTCCTCCTCTCCTCCAAACCCATGGCTTTTGGTGGAAAGAGAGGTCGAAGGGCTGGAAAAACAGATTTCAAACGAATGGCTTATCTAGTCCCCCAAACTTCCATGGCTTTTGGGAAGGGGTAACTAGTCTCTAGGGTGTGATCTTCAGAGGTCCCTGAATACTGTCAAGGTAAGAGACCACTCGGATCATGAAGCTCTTGGCGTGAGAGTCTTCAAGCATTGAGATCTCAACACATTAGAAGAGATAGCCTTTGAAAACGTTTAGAAAACCCCAAGATCAAAACCCTTTAGACCCCTTAATCCTCTCAACCCCGAACCCAAAGAAACTACTTGCTACACATAGAGTAAATCAAGCAAAGCATATGAAACGAGACGATGAACATGAAAAGAAAACTAGATTGAACAGAAATTATTCGAAACCAGCTGAATACGAGACCTAACTCAATTGTCTATCACTTTCATGAAGACATCTGGGGCTGAATCGAGAGGCAAACCCTTCGTCCAGGCTAATCTTCAAGTCGGTCAAGATGATTGGTCAAAACACCAGATGGATATGTGCTCACTCTTTTCGCCATAACTCTTTAGTAACCGATTTTAATGGCTTGAAACCAACATCAATAGAAATCTAACTCACGGGGCTACAATGTTGATGAAGATCGACGAGGCCAAATCGTAATGGAAACCCCTCATCTGAGCTGATCTTCAGTCGATGAGCTTCGTATTGGTCACCCTTGACCGATGCTGGTGACCGAAATTCATCTGCTGGGTTTATGTCGATCACTTCTGACCAATGTTGGTGACCGAAATTCATCCGTTGGGTTTATGTCGATCACTTCTGATCAATGCTTGTGACCGAAAATCTGGTATCGGTCACTCCTTGACCGATAGCCTTCGTGCACAGACCGATACGGGTTGAGTGGTATCACGAAAACTTCTGTAACTTTTTAACAACTGATGGGAATGACCTTAAACTAACTCCAGACGCAAGTTAACTCACAGGGCTACAACATTGATGAAGATTTTGGAAGCTGAATCGGAGATTAGATGCTTTTTAAGAGCCGGTTTTGTCAGATGAATTTTCTGGCCGCCTCAACAAGGTGCACCTTCTTCTTGGTTCTTGGTGTAATCGTCGTTGAGAGAGTAGCTTGGTGCATAGACAGGCAGTAAGACTGAGCAGAAATGTCTGGTTTGTACTCAGTATGTTGCCTACCATTTTTTCTTGGCCATAATCGGTGCACCAGCTCAATGAATAAGCTGTTGTAGCTCTTTGGCATTGTCCACCTTGTGTTGAACCATTTGATACATCTTAAACCCCTGAAACACTAAAAAAAAAAAATCAAAAGCAAAAGGAGCATATATAGACAAGGGATAAACATGGAACTACCTTCCAAGTGTGCTTGTTTATAGTCACTAAGCTTGACTCTTAGCAAGTGAAACTCAAAGATGAGAGTTCAATGGAACTAATGTTCCTTCTCCAATCATCAAAACAAAAAAAACATAAAGAAAATAGCCTAGTCTAAGCAAGTAATCAAACTCAAATGCCTTAGACACAATGAACTGGCAACGGCGCCAATTGATGTTAGGGTTTTTAATCCTTAGAATCAATCCTCAAACACACATGTCATTGTAGTATTTCAGGTGTCAATCCAATCCAAAGGCTAAAGAACAATCAAGATGCAGAAAACTAGCTAAGCTAGGCCTAATCAAAAGAGGAAATTGAACTCTAACAACCTATGATGAACAAGAAGGAAATCTAACAACCTTAGGATGGACAAGAAGAAAGCAAAACACAAAAGGTGAAAATCAAGCAAAGCAACCAAAATAAAGAAAAAACAGAGTAAACTCATAACATAGCTTAAAACAGAGAAAAGATGGGACTTGAGATGAGATAATTGGTAATAGGGAACTCTTGACTCAGCCTATGATGTTTACAAACTCACACAATGCTATTCCTTATGCATAGGATTCATTTATATGACTAACCCAATCTCTTGGCACTAATCTCTTTGCTAATTACCAAGTCAAGAACTAATTCTCATTAGTGAAATGATAAAGAGCAAGCATTAAGACAAATCTATCAACCCTATATTGCCAAATCACTCCCTAGACAGTCAATCTCTTGAGCTAGGATAAGCAATTCTCTTGCAAAGCAGTTCAGGCATTTCATCAAACACTTGGTGGGCATAAAATGAGCCTAAGATCTTAATCAACTTAGCTAGGGCTAATTAAGCATTAAACACAGCAATCAAGAAAGGAAATAGAAGAATTAACACTAAGCAATCATAGATAAAATCTCAAATTCCCTAAACCTAACCCATCTCAAATCACTAAAAAGAAAGCAAACACAAAAAAGGCAAGGTTCAAGACTAAAGTGATAGCAAAGTGAATCATGCTTATGGTTAAGGGAAAAAATAAAATTAAGAGCAATTCAACTCTAGATAAGGACATCTAAAACAAGACAAGCTACTTTGTTCATTGGCATGTCAAACCCATGGTTAGTGGTGTATTTACCAACAAACAAGCAAGAAACACAAGGTCTATAAAATCTAACAAGTTCTCATACCTCCACTTTTGATGGCTTGTGTGATTACTTATCACTTGCTGGAATATATCAGACAACTACTCCCTGGTTAGGTTTATTGCAGTTATCTAAGGGTAACTTTCCACCAATGGGTGATGCAAAGACTCATGACATTCTAAGCATCTATTTCAAGACTTAAACCATTAAGACATTTCATCAAACACATTTAGTGCAGGATAAAACGCCCATGATTCTTGTCTAATCCAAAGAGGTACTAGGCATTAAAGACTTATGATTAAAAGAAGAAGAAAACATAAATAAATGTATACACAAGTGATCCAATCTCAATCCACAAAGGATTTGTTCTTGTTCTATGAAAAACCAAAGCAAAGCTTTGGGGAAGAGAAAGGATAAGAGAAAATAGATATAGGTTTAGCTATTTATAGGAAACATTCCCAAAATAGCCCTAGGAAGCAAAAATAAGGAACTCAAAGATGGTCATAGATGCTTTTCGGACAAAAACCTATCGATCTGAAGGAAGGAGGTAGGAGATTGATGTGGTGATCAATAGGAACTTCTGGTTGCGGAATGTGATGCTTGAACCGCCGTATCGTTTGAAATACTGATCGGATTGACATGATTCAACCTCCGTTGGAAAGCTTATTTCACCCTCTACAACTTCTATGAAGGACGTGGAGCCTGAATCTCACCGGAAGACCTTCGTTTTGACCCATACATTTCATATCGATCTGCACATCAGACAGATTTCTCTCAGCTTTGGTCGATACAGGAGTTTGGTCCAGCCTAAAACCCGTCATCTTGGATATTATTCTGGGTTCTTCATGTCCACATCATTCACCATTCCCCAAATGTCTTCCTTGCTCCATTTAGACCTGAAAAAGACTCCAAACAATGCAAAACATGCAAATGTCTAACCTTAAATCTATTATGTCTAATATGAATGCAAATGTGACAAAATATGATGAATGAATGCATGAACGAGACAAAAAACTAAACTAAATGAAAGCTAAAACAAGGTAAATTATGAGGATATCAGTAGCCAAGTGAGTTAGCTTTTTGGAGGACTTGGTTTGAGGTCATTCCGATGAGCGGTTAGAAAGTTACAAAAGTTTTCGTGAAATCGCTCAACCTACATCGATCGGGCACATCGAGCAAGTCTGACCGATGCCATTCACATCGGTCATCCACATCGGTCATTGATGACCGATGCTGACCAAGACTGAAGACAACTTATTTACAATTTTTTCACTCCGTTTAGACTCCTATAAATACTTAAAATCCCTAATTTTGGGAACATCCTATTATCCAGCAGTTCTTTCTTCTTTTGTTTTTGGGTTACAATTTGTAGCTTGAAACTTTTCTTGATTTTAATTATATTTTGCATTTATCTTCTTTATTAATCTCTCTAATCATAATTAGCTATCGTTTTCTCTTTGGGTTGATGGTTTTGATGGTGATTAGTGAGTAGTGACTTAGGGATTTGAGATGGGTTATGTTTAGGGAATTTGAGGCTTGATCTATCATTGCTTTGTGTTAATTCTTCCATTTCCTTTCTTGATTGCTGTGTTTAATTTCTGATTAGTTTTAGCTAAGTTGATTAGGATCGTAAGCTCATTTTATGCCCACCAAGTGTTTGATAAAATGCTTGAACTGCTTTGCAAGAGAATTGCTTATCCTAGCTCAAGAGATTGACTGTCTAGGGAGTGATTTGGCAATAAAGGATTGATGGATTGTCTTAATGCTTGCTATTTGTCATTTCACTAACGAGAATTAGTTCTTGATTTGATGATTAGTAAAGAGATTAGTGCCAAGAGATTGGATTAGTCATATAAATGCATAAGGAATAGCATTGTGTGAGTTTGTAAGCATCATAGGTTGAGTTGATAGTTCCCTAGCACTAATTATCCCATCTCAAGTCTTGTCCTTCCTCTGTTTTTAGTCTATTTTGAATTTGCTCTGTTTTTGCCTTTGTTCTAGTTTAGTTGCTTGCTGTTTACTTTTAGTTTCGTGTTTGCTTCAGTTCTGTTTGATCACTTAGGTTGTTGAACATTTAAACTCTCTCTATATCTGCTTGAATTAAGAGCTTTATTGCATTCCTGCTATTTCAATCTTCCCCTTTTGGATCAACATAAAACCCTTACTACAATGACTAGTACAAAGGGAGATTGAGAAAGAGACTCAAAACTCTTGTATCAATTTGGTGTCGTTGCCATTAGGGGAATGCTTTGTTCAGTAGGATTTGTAGAGATCTTGAGATCAAGTTTTGTTATTTTCGTTTTTGGTTACTGATTTCTCTTTTGGTCTAGAATTTCTTTTGTAGGTACCACAACACTTGCTCTTAAGTGTCTACAACTACAACTACAACTGAGGTTCAAGGTCAAAGACTTTGGGTTTGCAGCATCAGAAATCAGTTGTTGAAGCATGGAGGAACATCAGTATGCTGCTGGTTTTGGGTTACAAGGTCCACAAGGTCAACAAGGTCTTCAAGGGATCCAAGGCTTACAAGGACAGCAAGGTCCACATGGTTTACAAGGAGCTTTAGTTCAAAGACCATTGAGACCTATAGGTGCTGCAGATATACCATCAAGCTATGTTTCAAGGCAAGGTATTCTTCCACCTATGGAGACTAACCACTATGAGATAAAGATCAGCATGATTGATTTGGTTCAAGAAAAGAAGTTCTTTGGCTTGCCTAATCAAGACCCTATTGAGCACTTGGATCACTTTGAGAGGATATGTGCTATGACAATGCTTAGTGGAGTTTCAGATGATGGGTTAAAGCTCAGATTGTTCCCATTCTCTCTAGGTGGTAGACCTCAAATGTGAGAAATGTCTTTAGTACAAGGCAGTATCACCACTTGGGTACAATGCAAAGGTGCCTTCTTAACTACGTTCTTCTCTCCATCAAGAACTGCCAAATTCAGGAATGAGATCACAAACTTCAAACAGTGGCATAATGAGAGCTTTGGAAAGGTTTAGAGGATTCACTTATCAATGCCCTCATCATGGCTTCACAAAAGAAATGATCCTATCCACACTCTATAGAGGTGTTCTCCCAAAGATAAGAATCCTTCTAGATACAGCAAGCACTGGTTATTTCCTTGAAAAAGATGTTGATGAAGGTTGGAGATTGGTGGAGAACATGGCACTAAGCAATTGGGATTATGTACATTAGTTTGAGCAAAATGCAAAGGCATCTGAAGAGAAGATTGAAACAGCAATACATGTAATGAAGGCTTGAATTTCAAAGAAGTATGGCTGCTGAATTTCAAAGAAGCATTGACTCCAGCAACAACAACTTCCAATCCCAAATAGACTCCTTGACTATGCAGATGAGTAAACAACAGAATAATGCTCAGCCACTCACCTTCAAGAAGCCCTTATAATATTGTTATGGTATCTCCTCTACTTCCCTAAATGCTATTGAAGAGAAAGAAAACTCTATTGCTGAGATTGAAAGCCCTTTATATAGCCATAAGTTTGTCTCCATAACTCCAAAGGTGTCTCCCTCTATCATCAATGAGGACATTGAATCTCTAGGTGTGGGGGAGGAACTTGAAAAATCAGTAAGGCCCATAGGAGAGAAGGAGAAGGAAGCTGTTTCTATGGCTGCCTCAAGGGAAGAAAAGGTTATATCGAAGAAAGAGACAGTAGTAGAAGATGATGAAGTGGTTGAGGTTGGTGAAAGCTCAAGGAATAACAAAGCCAATGAAGTTGTTCAAGAGAAGCCTAATGAGGTACCCAAGGAGACAACCAAGGAACTAAGATACATTCCTCCTCCTTATCAGCTTACAATACCATTTCCTGGGAGGTTCAAGAAGCAGCTAGTTGCCAAGTATAAGGGTCTCTTTGAAGAGCAGATGATGAAAATTGAAGAGACTACTGGATTAGATGAAGTAACAAAGCAGATGTCTCCAGCCTTTAAACCTCTTAAGCAACAGTATCTTGCAATGCTGACAGCAAAAAAAGTTGGGGAAGATAAGGCTCCTAAAGAAGAGGTTCCCACTAAAGTTGAAGAAACCCATGTTACTAAGCTTGAAGATCCTGGTTGTTTTACACTACCATGAAAATTGGGAACACTCTCTTTCAAGAGTTGCTTGTGTGATCTTGGGTCCCGCATCAACCTTATGCCACTCTCTTCTGCTAAAACCTTAGGCCACATTATTTTCAAGGAAAGTGATGTCTCTCTCATCCTAGCTGATGGGTCAAGAAAGCAATCAGTTGGGTCTCTTGAGGATGTTCCATTGATGATTGACAAGGTGAAGATACCAACTGATTTTCTAGTGCTAGATATAAAGAGTGATGAGGAGACTCCAATCATCTTGGGAAGACAATTTCTGGCATCTGCTGGTGCTGTTTTTGATGTTAAGAAGGGCATCATTGAGTTAAGGTTGAAGGAAGACAATGTGTTAAGGTTTGACATCAAAAGGACCAAGAAGGGAGATAAGGGACAAACTTACTTCATGAAGACTGAGGAATGGAGTTTTGCAGCTGAGAATTGGCCTCTCTCCAAGTTACCATCAACCACATTCACAGGCCACTCAGGAAATGATCCCTCAAGGAGTTCTATAACTCCCTCTCAACCCTACTAAGGAGCAAGAAAAGTCAAGCATAGTGACTGAGTGTAGGTGCATTTTATATAGCTTTGTGATGATAGGTTTTAGGCTATCTCAATCCTCAACCTACACTAGTCATTGCAGTATTGACTTTTATCAATCCATGGGGAGTTGTTGAATACAAAAGAATTACAAGCACAAGTCTTCAAGTCAAGCATGCAAAGAGGTTTTTGTTGCCTAAGCAACTGAACTAACAACCTAAAGTGATCAATAACCAAAGAGAACTCAAAAAAGACAGTTTAGCAATGATTAAAGAAGCAAGACAGAGTAAATAAATAGAGCACTTAAACAAATTTGAAATTCAACAAAGAGATAGCAAGTTCCTAGATGTGGTGATTGATCTTGGGGGATTCAAAGACTAACTAAGGTTGTTTCAAGCATCATTGATCAAGCAAACAAGCTAGACATAGAGTTCACAAACAAGCAAGCTAAACCCAATCTCTTGATAAATAGCCCTTTGATAAACACCTTAACAAGAACTAACTCTCATTAGTGCTAAAATATTCAACAAGCATTAATAATCAACTCTATTCATGTCAAAATGCTCCTCAAACAGTCAATCTTTTGAGCCAAGGCCAGCAAATCCTCTATCAAACAAGATCAGCATTTCATCAAACACTTGGTGGGCATAAGAGAAAGCCTAAATCCTAGATAAGTGTGATCAGGAAAAATCTAGCTTAAGAACATATCAATAGAGAGGAACCCATGTTACTAAGCATTAAACAAACCTTAATCAATCCCTAAATACCCTTAATCTACCACATCTAAGAACCCTAAGCAAACTACTCACTAATAGCCATGTTTAACACGAAATCAAAAGAGGAAAATATGCTAATCATGATTAAATAAAGCCAGAAATTTGTCTTACAAACTCAATGAAATAACTCAAGAACAGTGATATGACATGACTGTTCGAAAATCCCAGAAAAATAGGTATTTATACATAAAGGGGAAAGCCCTAAGAGCATCTCCAAGAGACACTTAAAATTTGAAGTTTGGAAAACTTTAAATTTGAAGTTTGGAGGTGTTACTCTCCAATGGTAAACTTAAAAAATAATTTCAAAATATTTATATTTTGCATTATAGTCTTCAATATTGATAATAATTAATCAACATAATAAAACTTTTATAAATAACTAAAACATACATATAAAAAGATTACAATCAATACCAATCAATAAAACAATACATAATAATATAAAAATACATAATATACACATATTAAATTATAAATTACAAATAAAATATTAAATTATTCAATAAAACTACTTCCATAGTGCTTTCATATATGATTAATCAATGCATTTCAAAGTTACCTGAATATTAGTATTATTGTACTATTTCAATTTGTGTAGTATTTATGTGTTTATGTAATTTATTTTCTTGTATTTTGTATTAAATTTGCTTTATATATAATTATTGTTGTGTAATAAAAATATTTATAATATTGTGTAATATTTCTTCTGAATTTATTTTAAGATTTTTATTTAATCTGTATACAAAAATTAAATATATATATATATACATATATATAAAATACTAAAATTATATAGACTAAAGTGATAAAAAATAAAACTAAAAGATAAATATTCATATATTATATAATTAGAGGGACTGAAATGCAAATAAAAAAAGTAAAACTTCAAATTTGATGTTTTGAAAAGTGAAGCTTCAAATTTGGAGTTTCACTGTTCAAAACTTCAAATTTTAAAGTTTTGAAATTTCTCTTGGAGTGCAAAAAACTTTATATTTGAAGTTATAGAGAATCTCTTGGAGATGCTCTAAAAGTAATGGGAAAAGTGTAATAAAAAGCAGCTTCGGACTGGTTTCTATCGGTCAGTTGTGACCGATAGAGTGATCGATAGGAATCCTATCGGTCAAGAAGGTGACTGATAGGGTGACCGAAATTCTCACGGTAAACTTCTATCGGTCACTTCTTTGACCGATAGGTTTGATCGATAGCTCCTCTATCGGTCACTCCTTGACCAATAGCCTTCGTGACCAGACCGATAGGCTCTGCAGAGATGATCTGCCTTGGTTCCTCTTGCTCCATTTCAGCTCAGCTAGCTTTCCGGTCCACTCCCAAAGCTCCTTCATGCTCCTCCTAGCTCTATAATTACCTAAAAACATCCATGATGCAAAGAAAATGCAAACTACATCCTAAATGCAATCTAAGTCTAAAAGGAGAAGAAAATGGGAAACAGGATAAGGAAAACATGCAAAAGAGAACCAAAACATACACTAAATACAAACCTAAATGATGTAAATACAAGAGATATCAACACCCCCACACTTGCCTTTTGCTTGTCCTCAAGCAAATAAGAACAAATGAGAGAGTGAGGGTTGAAGGCGGGCATTCAAATCAAAAAATGCAAAGGTAAAGAGATGGTTTCAATGCTTAAGTGCCTAGTTGTGGGATGCAAACATAATTAACCATACTTTAAAGAACTTAGCCATGCTCATCATGTTTCAAAATGATTTCAAATCTCAACTTATGCAAATGCTCAAATCAATCAACTCTTTAACATTCAATTAAGCTCAAAACCATGAATCATGCTTATGCATATCAAGTGAAGACGTTTGGTTCAAAGGGTAAGGTTATGAGATTAAAATGATCTCATTCAAACAAAGGGTGCACAGACATAAGGGATCACTCAATGAAATGATTCTATCTTAGGCAAAATGCTAAAGGTAAAAGCACACTTATGCATGCAATTCAAAGCTCCTTTCTACCCAAAGATGAATCCTAAACACTTTTAAACCCCAAAGTGAACCCCTAAGTCTACCCTTTGCCTAAACTCTACCTTTTTTACCCTTCTTCATGGCTAGGGAAACTTCTTCTTTTTGCTTGTGTGGTTGCATCTTTTTGTTGAGACTTGTTCTTCTTTGTTGCATTGGCGCCTTCTTCACCTTTGGTGGATTGCTTTGGGTCTAATTTCTTCTTTGGATTGACCCTTCAAAACCTTTATGTTGCTGGCGCCATTCTTTCTAGACACTTAGAGATTTTACTTCCCTTTACTTAACCACAATGCTAATCGGTTTCCCCTTTTCAACCATTTCAAACTTTTCCCTCTTCTTTTCGAGCATATAAACATAAAGTTCAAACCACTTAACTCTACCCTTTTAACCCAAAACTCGTAACCTAGAATCAAGCTCAAGATGCAAGATGATATTTACAAGAGAGCTTATTATTGCCAGCCTTATTCCTAACACTTTTTGCCAAGGCAAAATCGAAAATAATATGCAAAGGCCTCACAGCTCTCAAGATAGTGTTTAAGCTCAAAAGGAGGTTTGGTTAAGGGAGTGGATAAGCTATTTGGATCAACAAGACTGGTAAAAAGGGAAAAGATGATCCAGATATGTATATGGTAGCCATGAATTCACTTTTCAATGCATAAGACATGATAATTAAAAGTCCAAATTAAAGTTCAAGTTGATAGAGTTGATTTTCAGAGAACAAATGCTTTCAGTATGAGATGAAATGATAAAAAATAGCATTCCAAGCATGGTTCAGTCTTAACTTCTAGCTTTCTTATGATGCATCAAACAACTAATCACTTAAACACTGAAATCATCTCTAAACTCTACGCACTTTACAAGGAAGATTCATCATTATGCCCTATGCAAATGCAATGCAACATATATGTCAACAATAGACTCAGTCCTAAGAGAATGAAATGCAACTACATGCTTTCTTTTTGGTTTGCAAAAATATGCAAAATGTTTCAAATTTTTCGATTTTTTTTTTGTTTTTCTATGCCTTAGATGAATGCATGATATGCATGTGACTCAAGATGAAAGAAAATGAAAAACTAAGAAAACAGAACACAAAGTCATACCCCAAATATCTCCTCCACATTTAAATTACACAGTCCCTTGTGTAATGAAAGTAATGAGAGAGAGAAGCAACAAAATATAATACAAAACTTAAAAAAATGCAGTGGTATAAACAATGAGTAGGATATGGTACCTTTTAAGTTTGGTGGGAGGAGTGGTGGGATGATCCAGATGTCTGTGGAGACTTGCTATCTCTCCTCTTGTTCCTCCTCTCATACGTCTTTGGAGATGGTGCTGCTTCTTGAGGCGGAGGAACCCAGCTTGACCATATCCTTTCAGCTTGAGAAGAATCACCTTGAGTACCCCATTTCCATGTTTGTTGAACTTCAGAAGGGATGGGAGCTGGCGCTTCCCATGCTGATGGTATATGGTTCCTTGGCTCATATGATGAAGCCCTTGGTTGTGCCCATGTTCCCCATTGATCTTTTGTTGTGTATGAAAGGAATGTCTTCCTTGGGGGTTCCAAACAGCTTCCTCTTCTTCAGTAGGATCAGGTTGTGGCATTGGCTCTTCATGGTGAGAAGTATACTCATGAGTGTGGCTCTGATGGGAAGCTTCTCCTGATGTAGCTTTGTTCTTCTTGAACATCCCCTTGACCATTTCTAAAGGGCGTTGATATGCTCATGACCAGACTTCAGAGAGCTCTCTTGGCTTGGGACTTCATAAGGCTTGAAGTGGAACTGCTTGGAGTTGTAGTTCAGCACCTCATCTTCATCAAGCTCTTTTTCTTGGGTTTCTCCTTGGTTTTCAGCGCCAGCAGTAGCATCTTCCTGGACTTCTTCTTCACCTTCTTCTCTAACTTCTTCTTCACCTCCTTCTGGTTCCACTTCCTCACTATCTTCTCTTCTCTCTTCTGGAATAGGGTCTCCATGGTAAAGCTGATCTTCACTTGGGATGAAACTGATGTTGTTCCTCATGGTGATGGATGTATGCCTTGGATAAGGGAGGAGGATTCTCGTTGGCTCTTCAAAGTGATTGAGGAACTTGTAGACATACTTGTCTTGAATGCTTTTATCAATGAAATGGCTTCTCCTGAGATAACCAATATCTATCCACATTGCCTCTAGAGCATCTTTTTCATGTTCCTAAAGGTCTACACCACTAACAATTAGAACAGCTGTCACAACTCCTCCAATGTGGAGCTGTGGGTTCCTCTCCCTTTTCCCTTTGTATAAGACCAAGATCATGTAGGTTAAGATCTGCTCCATCAACATGGTCACAAAGCACGGGAACTTGGTTGGTGGCCCTAGAGGTGTTCCATTTCTGCTGGTGCCCACAAGCGCATACATCCCATTGTATATGAAGTCTCTCTCCTTTCCAGTGAGGTTTGTTGTTTCTTTTCTTGCAAAAAATGTATTTGCAAGCGCCTTATAAGTATACCTCACTGCAGGATTCTTCAGATGTTGATTCCTTGTGGCTCTAGCTATGAAATTTCCAGCCCCATAGCATCATGTGCTCTTTTTGGCCGATTAAGAACTTGTTCCTCTTGTGAGCATAAGACATCAAGGAAGGTTGTTGTGAACCTTTGCTTTCCAAGCTTGAAGGAGATCCACCCATCTTTGTTGGGGAGCTCACTTTCATCATATCCAACCACCTTGAGAGTAGAGAGGAATTGATAAGTGAGCTGCCGGTAGGAGGGAAGTGTCATTGCCATGAACTCACCAAGCCCCATGTGCTCCAAGATACTCTTGCAATCGCTATAGATCCCAAGTGCTTTCATGGTGTTAGCACAAGGGTATCTTGTAGCCTTGAAAGTGCACTGGCTGAAAGCCTCCATGAGTTCTCTAGCACTTGGCTCATGGTATAGGACCTCTTCCTCTACTGTTTTGCCCTTTCCCTTCTGCTTGGAAGCTTTGTCTCCAGCTTGTTTCTTCCCAGCAGCTTTTGATGAATGCCCAGCAGCAGTACCCTTGCCCTTATCTCTTCTAACTCTTGGAGAAGTAGGCGCTTCCTCCTGTGGTGCCTTCCCTTTGCTTCCAGCAGCAGTTCTTGATCTACCCATGGTACCTACAAAAACAAAGCTTGAAGATACTATAAGTAGAAGAACAACAGTTGAGACACTAATAACTGAAAGCTTTAGAAAGATTTTTTCTAAGCTAAAAGAATTTTAACTAGTCCATAAACAAGATTAAACTGTCAAAAAGCAAAAAAAATTCACAAGCTAACAGTTTATATATGCTAGAGTTCATAAATAAAGATCAAACATTTATGCATGTGAACCTAGCATGGTGGCTCTAAGCAAAAGAGAAGATGATTATGCAAAGAGATACTAAAACAAGCAAGAAAGGAGATTTAATAACAGTAAACAATGCTTAACCAATTAACTTGCCCATTTTAAACATATCCACCATGCAAAATCAAAGCATAACACCTTAGACTAAACAAAACTTGTTCTTAAAACCATAGATTTAACAAATTTAAACACATGCAAAGTTTAAGAACAAGAAGTGAATAGATGAGAAAGCAAACCTTTATGGAGCTTCTGAGCACTTAGAAGAAATAATAAAGAGAAAGAGAGCTAAAAATTTCGACGTAAATGTGAGAGAAGTGAAGAAATAAAGTGTGAAGAGAAGAGAAGAAGTTTGTTGGTTTTTTAAAGAGGTGGGTGGGGAACCAAGGGAATCTAAAGTGTGGGAGACAAGAACAAAAGTGCACAGGAGCTCTGCTAAATGTCAGGAATGAGCCAAAATTCAAATTCAAACCTCCTTGGCTTCAAGCCAAGAGAGGGAAAAAAATTTGAAAATTTTGAACACTTACCTCGCGGGCTGTCAGTCATTTTTGACAGATAGGGTGACTGATAGGACGCCTATCGATCACAAGTGATCAATAGCATTGACTGATAGCTTCCTGTTAAATCTCATTGGTCTCTATCTTGATCGATACACTGACCGAAATATACCCGTTAATATGTATCAGTCACTCCCTAGACCGATAGAGTGACCGATATTCTTAAGGTATATTTCCATCGGTCAGCATCTGATCGATAGCACGACCGATATGATTCACATTTTGCAAACTCCTTTCCTTATCGATCATTACTGACCGATAGATTGACTGGTACATTCTGGCCCTACCACTATCGATCACAAGCTGACCGCTAGCATGGCCGATAGGGTCTGTATCGGTCTTGTCTTTACCGATACGGTGATCAATGGTAGCCAAAATGCACCTGTTCTTGTTCCCTTAGACACTTTCTCAACCCCAAGCCGAATCCCTGCTTCTATACACATTAACTAAGCATAAAAATAAACTAGAAAGCATAATATATACAAAGGATACCATGGCACTACCTCCCAAGTGTGCTTGTTTAAAGTCACTAAGCTTGACTTTGCTTACCTCACTAGTGGAGGTGGGGAGAAGGAGTCTTGGAACTCCTTGGTGTTGCAGTGCCTTCTTTGATCTTTCTGGTGACTCCATCAATCTTCAACACAGCAAAGGGCGTGGGCTTGCTTCCCTCCTTTAACGTGTAGTGGACCTCACCATACTTAGAAATAAAGGACTTCAAGACAACCCCATCTTCTTTGTTACCCAACAGAATTTCATTCACACAATCAGAAACACCCACTATGAGGACCTCCTCTTCAGTGGTATCAGCAAACAACTTGGTTAAGCAGCAGCCATCAATACTCTCTCCTTGGTACCCCTCAAACTCTGGCCAGTTTTTATCAATGCTCTTCACCTTGTTAAGGTCTATAGAGAAAGCATGACCATGCTCCAGCTTGTTTCCCTTGCTGTCAAACTTCAAGACCTTGTTCTTTGTAAGCCTCATCTCTGTTGTGCACTCTCTAGCATCAAATACAGCGCCAGCTGAAGCTAGAAATGGTCTCCCAAGAATGATAGCATTCTTTATCTGTCCTTCCACATCAAGCACCAAGAAGTCAATAGGTATGGTTACTCCCTCAATCATCATTGGCACATCATTGAGAGTCCCAAGTGGTGTCTTTACTGTCCCATCAGCTATGGTAAGAGACATATTACTCTCTTGAAGTTGAGAGTAGCCAAAAGCCTTAGCAGTAGAGGATGGGAGAAGGTTGATACTTGCTCCAAGATCACAAAGACAGCTCTTGAAGGTCTGCCCTTTAAGCTCACATGGTAGAGTGAAACAACCTGGATCTCCAAGCTTGTTGATGTTCAGCTCCTTAACCTCAGATGTTCCAGCTTTAAATCTTAGTTTTTCAAGCTCCTCTTGACCATTCAGACCTCTCATTTCCATTTGAGCAGCATAGAGGGTCTCATACTTCTGTACTAGCTGCTCTTTGAACCTTTCTGGAAAAGGGATAATGGGCTGGTAGATAGGGAGAACAGCAGCTTGAGTTTTCTTTTTAACATCAGAGACTTCAACAAAGTCTTCCATTGTAGCATCAACAACTTCATGTGGCGCCCACCACTCTTCTTCTTCCAGAGATTCTTCTTCTGCAACTCCATGGTTAGCATCAACTTCCAAAAACTCTTCCCTGCCACTCTGAAGTTCAGTGTCCTCAGTGAACAGAGAGAGAAACTCTTCAATGACAGCTTCCTCTTCAGCTGAGAAGCTCTCTTTTCAGTGACTATGGCGTTGCAGAACTCGTTAGGGTTAGCTTCTCGTTTTCCAGGAAAGTGTCCTTGAGGTTTTAGACAAGCTATGCCTTTGTTGTTCTCCAGTGTTTTTACTCTTAAAGCCAACCCTTCGAACTTGTTGGTTAATTCAACATGTACTGAGTCTATTTTGTTATGAACGTCAGCAAACCTTTTGTTCAATTCCAAGTTGTTGGTAGTCTGATTCTGAAGCAACTGCTGAACCATGGTCTTGAGCTCAGGATCTGGAGAGCTGGAAGAAGCTTGTGCTGGAGATTGTGCACTGAATCCTGGAGGATGATAAAGCGCTCTTGGCTGGAAGTTGTTGTTTCTTTGCTGATAACCTTGATTGTTGTAGAGAACAAAAGGTCTTGGAGCAGCTTGTTGTTGTTGTTGTGGTGGGTACACTTGTTCTTGTGGATTTGCAACATTTTTGCTTCTGTATGACAAGTTGGGATTGGGACTATAGTTCTCATATCCATTGTATCCACCTTGATTACCCAAGTAGTTCATCTCTTCCACTAGGCATGTCTCTTGATCATCAAGCTGAACCATTTCACCAACAAAGTGAACTTCTTTCTTCTCCCTTAGCAGCATATCCAGATTCTCTTGTAAGGCCTTGATCTCTTTCCTGCTAGACTCCAGTTCATCTTCAGCACTTCTCAACAAGCTCCAATCCTTCATCCACATCTTTTGACAAGAAGTTCCCATTATATGCAGTGTCCAGAAGCATTCTTATCTTTGGCAAAGCTCCTCTGTAGAGAGTAGAGAGCAGAGAAGCCTGTGAGAAGCCATGGTGAGGGCATTACAGTGTGTAGTCCTTGAATCTTTCCCAAGCTTCACCAAAGCTTTCATTGTTCCTCTGTGCAAATCCTGAAATCTCATTTCTTATTCTTGCAGTTCTTGAAGTTGAGAAGAATTTTGCTACGAAGGCTCTCTTACACTCATCCCAACTGGTGATGCTTCCTTGTGGTAAGTTCTTCTCCCACTGGTGTGCTTTGTCTTCAAGAGAAAAAGAAAACAACCTCAGCTTGAAGCCATCTTCACTTACTCCATTTATCTTTGTAAGGGAGCAAAGTCTGTCAAAATTATCCAAGTGATCTAGAGGGTCTTCAAGTGGCAAACCATGGAACTTACTGCCCTGAACCATTGAAATCAATCCAGACTTGATTTCAAAGTTGTTGTTTTGCACTGCTGGTGGAATGATACCAGTTCTGTTATTGTATGCATTTGGTGCATCACAAGCGCCTATGGGTCTCGCTGCTCTTGAAGCTTGTGTAGCGCCTCTTGGTCCCTGCTCACCTTGTAAGCCCTGAACACCTTGCTGACCTTGTATACCCTGAGCGCTAGCAGCTCCTTGAGGACTCTGGAATCTGATGTCATCTATAACAGGTTCCTGATTGTTCATCTCAAGTCTCTCACAGTGATGTGATCTTTCTCTCTTTCTTCTTGCTCTCAGCTCTCTTTCAAGTTGCAAGATGTTGTTCTGATAACAATGCAAATTCTCAGTGCCTTTAGACCTTAAATGCATGCACCTATAAGACAAAACCAAGAGTTGAAACAGAGTTAATAACCAAATTCAAAAGAAAAACTTAATCTTAAAAACTCTACAAACTCGAATGATTCAAACAGAAAACCCCAATGGCAACAGCGCCAAATTGATGATAGGTTTTAGGCTATCTCAATCCTCAACCTACACTAGTCATTGCAGTATTGATTTTTATCAATCCATGGGGAGTTGTTGAATACAAAATAGTTGCAAGCAGAAGTCCTCAAGTCAAGCAACCAAAGAGATTTTTGTTGCCTAAGCAACTGAACTAACAACTGATAACTAGGTTCTTTGCAAGGGTGAGTATGCAATGAGGCTATCAAAACTCAAATGCAAGACAGGTTGTAGCACAGTATGCAAGAGAGAGTCAATCCACACCTAGGATGATAGAAAAAGCAAAGAGAATGCAAGGGCTTTGCAAATCTAAGCGAAACAAGATCAGTTTTGAGAAAATCCCAAAAAACTAGATGCAGTAACTAAATGGATGCACAACTATTTTAATATTACCAGGAATGATCAAACTACCATGAGTAACAAACAGAATAATTAAAGGACAAAGCTGCGAATTACTAAATTTCGACTAGTGGATCGACCACAAGATCGACCACTAGATCGAGCAATAACGATCGATCTCGTCTAAAAATGCAAGAACAGCGAAACTAATGACCAGGATGCTATCAAAGATCAAACGAAAGACTAGAGAAGATGTAAAGATGCTAAGAAAGAGGGTCTAGGGTTGAGATTCATGGTCATGGATTTCAAAGGTCCGAACTTGGGTTGAAAACTTTAAATCGACTCACTTTGTGAGAATCTCTAAGCCTTGAAAACGAAATAAGATCTATCCGTGGCTTTCGGTATAGATCACTCCTTCATCCTCTCCTCCAAACCCATGGCTTTTGGTGGAAAGAGAGGTCGAAGGGCTGGAAAAACAGATTTCAAACGAATGGCTTATCTAGTCCCCCAAACTTCCATGGCTTTTGGGAAGGGGTAACTAGTCTCTAGGGTGTGATCTTCAGAGGTCCCTGAATACTGTCAAGGTAAGAGACCACTCGGATCATGAAGCTCTTGGCGTGAGAGTCTTCAAGCATTGAGATCTCAACACATTAGAAGAGATAGCCTTTGAAAACGTTTAGAAAACCCCAAGATCGAAACCCTTTAGACCCCTTAATCCTCTCAACCCCGAACCCAAAGAAACTACTCGCTACACATAGAGTAAATCAAGCAAAGCATATGAAACGAGACGATGAACATGAAAAGAAAACTAGATTGAACAGAAATGATTCGAAACCAGCTGAATACGAGACCTAACTCAATTGTCTATCACTTTCATGAAGACATCTGGGGCTGAATCGAGAGGCAAACCCTTCGTCCAGGCTAATCTTCAAGTCGGTCAAGATGATTGGTCAAAACACCAGATGGATATGTGCTCACTCTTTTCGCCATAACTCTTTAGTAACCGATTTTAATGGCTTGAAACCAACATCAATAAAAATCTAACTCACGGGGCTACAATGTTGATGAAGATCGACGAGGCCAAATCGTAATGGAAACCCCTCATCTGAGCTGATCTTCAGTCGATGAGCTTCGTATCGGTCACCCTTGACCGATGCTGGTGACCGAAATTCATCTGCTGGGTTTATGTCGATCACTTCTGACCGATACTGGTGACCGAAATTCATCCGTTGGGTTTATGTCGATCACTTCTGATCGATGCTTGTGACCGAAAATCTGGTATCGGTCACTCCTTGACCGATAGCCTTCGTGCACAGACCGATAAGGGTTGAGCGGTTTCACGAAAACTTCTGTAACTTTTTAACAACTGATGGGAATGACCTTAAACTAACTCCAGACGCAAGTTAACTCACAGGGCTACAACATTGATGAAGATTTTGGAAGCTGAATCGGAGATTAGATGCTTTTTAAGAGCCGGTTTTGTCAGATGAATTTTATGGCCGCCTCAACAAGGTGCACCTTCTTCTTGGTTCTTGGTGTAATCGTCATTGAGAGAGTAGCTTGGTGCATAGACAGGCAGTAAGACTGAGCAGAAATGTCTGGTTTGTACTCAGTATGTTGCCTACCATTTTTTCTTGGCCATAATCTGTGCACCAGCTCAATGAATAAGCTGTTGTAGCTCTTTGGCATTGTCCACCTTGTGTTGAACCATTTGATACATCTTAAAACCCTGAAACACTAAAAAAAAGAAATCAAAAGCAAAAGGAGCATATATAGACAAGGGATAAACATGGAACTACCTTCCAAGTGTGCTTGTTTATAGTCACTAAGCTTGACTCTTAGCAAGTGAAACTCAAAGATGAGAGTTCAATGGAACTAATGTTCCTTCTCCAATCATCAAAACAAAAAAACATAAAGAAAATAGCCTAGTCTAAGCAAGTAATCAAACTCAAATGCCTTAGACACAATGAAGTGGCAACGGCGCCAATTGATGTTAGGGTTTTTAATCCTTAGAATCAATCCTCAAACACACATGTCATTGTAGTACTTGAGGTGTCAATCCAATCCAAAGGCTAAGGAACAATCAAGATGCAGAAAACTAGCTAAGCTAGGCCTAATCAAAAGAGGAAATTGAACTCTAACAACCTATGATGAACAAGAAGGAAATCTAACAACCTAAGGATGGACAAGAAGAAAGCAAAACACAAAAGGTGAAAATCAAGCAAAGCAACCAAAATAAAGGAAAAACAGAGTAAACTCATAACATAGCTTAAAACAGAGAAAAGATGGGACTTGAGATGAGATAACTGGTAATAGGGAACTCTTGACTCAGCCTATGATGCTTACAAACTCACACAATGCTATTCCTTATGCATAGGATTCATTTATATGACTAACCCAATCTCTTGGCACTAATCTCTTTGTTAATTACCAAGTCAAGAACTAATTCTCATTAGTGAAATGATAAAGAGCAAGCATTAAGACAAATCTATCAACCCTATATTGCCAAATCACTCCCTAGACAGTCAATCTCTTGAGCTAGGATAAGCAATTCTCTTGCAAAGCAGTTCAGGCATTTCATCAAACACTTGGTGGGCATAAAATGAGCCTAAGATCTTAATCAACTTAGCTAGGGCTAATTAAGCATTAAACACAGCAATCAAGAAAGGAAATGGAAGAATTAACACTAAGCAATCATAGATAAAGTCTCAAATTCCCTAAACCTAACCCATCTCAAATCACTAAAAAGAAAGCGAACACAAAAAAGGCAAGGTTCAAGACTAAAGTGATAGCAAAGTGAATCATGCTTATGGTTAAGGGAAAAAATCAAATTAAGAGCAATTCAACTCTAGATAAGGACATCTAAAACAAGACAAGCTACTTTGTTCATTGGCATGTCAAGCCCATGGTTAGTGGTGTATTTACCAACAAACAAGCAAGAAGCACAAGGTCTATAAAATCTAACAAGTTCTCATACCTCCACTTTTGATGGCTTGTGTGATTACTTATCACTTGCTGGAATATATCAGACAACTACTCCCTGGTTAGGTTTATTGCAGTTATCTAAGGGTAACTTTCCACCAATGGATGATGCAAAGACTCATGACATTCTAAGCATTTATTTCAAGACTTAAACCATTAAGACATTTCATCAAACACATTTAGTGCAGGATAAAACGCCCATGATTCTTGTCTCATCCAACGAGGTACTAGGCATTAAAGACTTATGATTAAAAGAAGAAGAAAACATAAATAAATGTATACACAAGTGATCCAATCTCAACCCACAAAGGATTTGTTCTTGTTCTATGAAAAACCAAAGCAAAGCTTTGGGGAAGAGAAAGGATAAGAGAAAATAGATATAGGTTTAGCTATTTATAGGGAACATCCCCAAAATAGCCCTAGGAAGCAAAAATAAAGAACTCAAAGATGGTCAAAGATGCTTTTCGGACAAAAACCTATCGATCTGAAGGAAGGAGGTAGGAGATTGATGTGGTGATCAATAGGAACTTTTAGTTGCGGAAAGTGATGCTTGAACCGCCGTATCGTTTGAAATTCTGATCGGATTGACATGATTCAACCTCCGTTGGAAAGCTTATTTCACCCTCTACAACTTCTATGAAGGACGTGGAGGCTGAATCTTACCGGAAGACCTTCGTTTTGACCCATACATTTCATATCGATCTGCACATCAGACAGATTTCTCTCAGCTTTGGTCGATACAGGACTTTGGTGCAGCCTAAAACCCGTTATCTTGGATATTATTCTGGGTTCTTCATGTCCACATCATTCACCATTCTCCAAATGTCTTCCTTGCTCCATTTAGACCTGAAAAAGACTCCAAACAATGCAAAACATGCAAATGTCTAACCTTAAACCTATTATGTCTAATATGAATACAAATGTGACAAAATATGATGAATGAATGCATGAACGAGACAAAAAAACTAAACTAAATGCAAGCTAAAACAAGGTAAATTATGAGGATATCAGTAGCCAAGTGAGTTAGCTTTTTGGAGGACTTGGTTTGAGGTCATTCCGATGAGCGGTTAGAAAGTTACAAAAGTTTTCGTGAAACCGCTCAACCTACATCGATCGGGTACATCGAGCAAGTCTGACCGATGCCATTCACATCGGTCATCCACATCGGTCATTGATGACCGATGCTGACCAAGACTGAAGACAACTTATTTACAATTTTTCCACTCCGTTTAGACTCCTATAAATACTTAAAATCCCTAATTTTGGGAACATCCTATTATCCAGCAGTTCTTTCTTCTTTTGTTTTTGGGTTACAATTTGTAGCTTGAAACTTTGCTTGATTTTATTATATTTTGCATTTATCTTCTTTATTAATCTCTCTAATCATAATTAGCTATCTTTTTCTCTTTGGATTGATGGTTTTGATGGTGATTAGTGAGTAGTGACTTAGGGATTTGAGATGGGTTATGTTTAGGGAATTTGAGGCTTGATCTATCATTGCTTTGTGTTAATTGTTCCATTTACTTTCTTGATTGCTGTGTTTAATGTCTGATTAGTTTTAGCTAAGTTGATTAGGATCATAAGCTCATTTTATGCCCACCAAGTGTTTGATAAAATGCTTGAACTGCTTTGCAAGAGAATTGCTTATCCTAGCTCAAGAGATTGACTGTCTAGGGAGTGATTTGGCAATAAAGGATTGATGGATTGTCTTAATGCTTGCTATTTATCATTTCACTAATGAGAATTAGTTCTTGATTTGATGATTAGTAAAGAGATTAGTGCCAAGAGATTGGATTAGTCATATAAATGCATAAGGAATAGCATTGTGTGAGTTTGTAAGCATCATAGGTTGAGTTGATAGTTCCCTAGCACTAATTATCCCATCTCCAGTCTTGTCCTTCCTCTGTTTTTAGTCTATTTTGAATTTGCTCTGTTTTTGCCTTTGTTTTAGTTGAGTTGCTTGCTGTTTACTTTTAGTTTCGTGTTTGCTTCAGTTCTGTTTGATCACTTAGGTTGTTGAACATTTAAACTCTCTCTATATCTGCTTGAATTAAGAGCTTTATTGCATTCCTGCTATTTCAATCTTCCCCTTTTGGATCATCATAAAACCCTTACTACAATGACTAGTACAAAGGGAGATTGAGAAAGAGACTCAAAACTCTTGTATCAATTTGGTGTCGTTGCCATTAGGGGAATGCTTTGTTCAGTAGGATTTGTAGAGATCTTGAGATCAAGTTTTGTTATTTTCGTTTTTGGTTACTGATTTCTCTTTTGGTCTAGAATTTCTTTTGTAGGTACCACAACACTTGCTCTTAAGTGTCTACAACTACAACTACAACTGAGGTTCAAGGTCAAAGACTTTGGGTTTGCAGCATCAGAAATCAGTTGTTGAAGCATGGAGGAACATCAGTATGCTGCTGGTTTTGGGTTACAAGGTCCACAAGGTCAACAAGGTCTTCAAGGGATCCAAGGCTTACAAGGACAGCAAGGTCCACATGGTTTACAAGGAGCTTTGGTTCAAAGACCATTGAGACCTATATGTGCTGCAGATATACCATCAAGCTATGTTTCAAGGCAAGGTATTCTTCCACCTATGGAGACTAACCACTATGAGATAAAGATCAGCATGATTGATTTGGTTCAAGAAAAGAAGTTCTTTGGCTTGCCTAATCAAGACCCTCTTGAGCACTTGGATCACTTTGAGAGGATATGTGCTATGACAATGCTTAGTGGAGTTTCAGATGATGGGTTAAAGCTCAGATTGTTCCCATTCTCTCTAGGTGGTAGACCTCAAATGTGCGAAAAGTCTTTAGTACAAGGCAGTATCACCACTTGGGTACAATGCAAAGGTGCCTTCTTAACTACGTTCTTCTCTCCATCAAGAACTGCCAAATTCAGGAATGAGATCACAAACTTCAAACAGTGGCATAATGAGAGCTTCGGAAAGGTTTAGAGGATTCACTTATCATTGCCCTCATCATGGCTTCACAAAAGAAATGATCCTATCCACACTCTATAGAGGTGTTCTCCCAAAGATAAGAATCCTTCTAGATACAGCAAGCACTGGTTATTTCCTTGAAAAAGATGTTGACGAAGGTTGGAGATTGGTGGAGAACATGGCACTAAGCAATTGGGATTATGTACATTAGTTTGAGCAAAATGCAAAGGCATCTGAAGAGAAGATTGAAACAGCAATACATGTAATGAAGGCTTGAATTTCAAAGAAGTATGGCTGCTGAATTTCAAAGAAGCATTGACTCCAGCAACAACAACTTCCAATCCCAAATAGACTCCTTGACTATGCAGATGAGTAAACAACAGAATAATGCTCAGCCACTCACCTTCAAGAAGCCCTTATAATATTGTTATGGTATCTCCTCTACTTCCCTAAATGCTATTGAAGAGAAAGAAAACTCTATTGCTGAGATTGAAAGCCCTCTATATAGCCATAAGTTTGTCTCCATAACTCCAAAGGTGTCTCCCTCTATCATCAATGAGGACATTGAATCTCTAGGTGTGGGGGAGGAACTTGAAAAATCAGTAAGGCCCATAGGAGAGAAGGAGAAGGAAGCTGTTTCTATGGCTGCCTCAAGGGAAGAAAAGGTTATATCGAAGAAAGAGACAGTAGTAGAAGATGATGAAGTGGTTGAGGTTGGTGAAAGCTCAAAGAATAACAAAGCCAAAGAAGTGGTTCAAGAGAAGCCTAATGAGGTACCCAAGGAGATAACCAAGGAACTAAGATACATTCCTCCTCCTTATCTGCTTACAATACCATTTCATGGGAGGTTCAAGAAGCAGCTAGTTGCCAAGTATAAGGGTCTCTTTGAAGAGCAGATGAGGAAAATTGAAGAGACTACTGGATTAGATGAAGTAACAAAGCAGATGTCTCCAGCCTTTACACCTCTTAAGCAACAGTATCTTGCAAAGAAAGTTGGGGAAGATAAGGCTCCTAAATAAGAGGTTCCCACTAAAGTTGAAGAAACCCATGTTACTAAGCTTGAAGATCCTGGTTGTTTTACACTACCATGAAAATTGGGAACACTCTCTTTCAAGAGTTGCTTGTGTGATCTTGGGTCCAGCATCAACCTTATGCCACTCTCTTCTGCTAAAACCTTAGGCCACATTATTTTCAAAGAAAGTGATGTCTCTCTCATCCTAGCTGATGGGTCAAGAAAGCAATCAGTTGGATCTCTTGAGGATGTTCCATTGATGATTGACAAGGTGAAGATACCAACTGATTTTCTAGTGCTAGATATAAAGAGTGATGAGGAGACTCCAATCATCTTGGGAAGACAATTTCTGGCATCTGTTGGTGCTTTTTTTGATGTTAAGAAGGGCATCATTGAGTTAAGGTTGAAGGAAGACAATGTGTTAAGGTTTGACATCAAAAGGACCAAGAAGGGAGATAAGGGACAAACTTACTTCATGAAGACTGAGGAATGGAGTTTTGCAGCTGAGAATTGGCCTCTCTCCAAGTTACCATGAACCACATTCACAGGCCACTCAGGAAATGATCCCTCATGGAGTTCTATAACTCCCTCTCAACCCTACTAAGGAGCAAGAAAAGTCAAGCATAGTGACTGAGTGTAGATGCATATTATATAGCTTTGTGATGATAGGTTTTAGGCTATCTCAATCCTCAACCTACACTAGTCATTGCAGTATTAACTTTTATCAATCCATGGGGAGTTGTTGAATACAAAAGAATTACAAGCACAAGTCTTCAAGTCAAGCATGCAAAGAGGTTTTTGTTGCCTAAGCAACTGAACTAACAACCTAAAGTGATCAATAACCAAAGAGAACTCAAAAAAGACAGTTTAGCAATGATTAAAGAAGCAAGACAGAGTAAATAAATAGAGCACTTAAACAAATTTGAAATTCAACAAAGAGATAGCAAGTTCCTAGATGTGGTGATTGATTTTGGGGGATTCAAAGACTAACTAAGGTTGTTTCAAGCATCATTGATCAAGCAAACAAGCTAGACATAGAGTTCACAAACAAGCAAGCTAAGCCCAATCTCTTGATAAATAGCCCTTTGATAAACACCTTAACAAGAACTAACTCTCATTAGTGCTAAAATATTCAACAAGCATTAATAATCAACTCTATTCATGTCAAAATGCTCCTCAAACAGTCAATCTCTTGAGCCAAGGCCATCAAATCCTCTATCAGCATTTCATCAAACACTTGGTGGGCATAAGAGAAAGCCTAAATCCTAGATAAGTGTGATCAGGAAAAATCTAGCTTAAGAACATATCAATAGAGAGGAACCCATGTTATTAAGCACTAAACAAACCTTAATCGATCCCTAAATACCTTAATCTACCACATCTAAGAACCCTAAGCAAACTACTCACTAATAGCCATGTTTAACACGAAATCAAAAGAGGAAAATATGCTAATCATGATTAAATAAAACCAGAAATTTGTCTTACAAACTCAAAGAAATAACTCAAGAACAGTGATATGACATGACTGTTCGAAAATCCCAGAAAATAGATATTTATACATAAAGGAGAAAGCCCTAAGAGCATCTCCAAGAGACACTTAAAATTTGAAGTTTGGAAAACTTTAAATTTGAAGTTTGGAGGTGTTACTCTCCAATGGTAAACTTAAAAAATAATTTCAAAATATTTATATTTTGCATTATAGTCTTCAATATTGATAATAATTAATCAACATAATAAAACTTTTATAAATAACTAAAACATACATATAAAAAGATTACAATCAATACCAATCAATAAAACAATACATAATAATATAAAAATACATAATATACACATACTAAATTATAAATTACAAATAAAATATCAAATTATTCAATAAAACTACTTCCATAGTGCTTTCATATATGATTAATCAATGCATTTCAAAGTTACCTGAATATTAGTATTATTGTACTATTTCAATTTGTGTAATATTTATGTGTTTATGTAATTTATTTTCTTGTATTTTGTATTAAATTTGCTTTATATATAATTGTTGTTGTGTAATAAAAATATTTATAGTATTGTGTAATATTTCTTCTGAATTTATTTTAAGATTTTTATTTAATCTGTATACAAAAATTAAATATATATATATATACATATATATAAAATACTAAAATTATATAGACTAAAGTGATAAAAAACAAAACTAAAAGATAAATATTTATATATTATATAATTAGAGGGACTGAAATGCAAATAAAAAAGTGAAACTTCAAATTTGAAGTTTTGAAAAGTGAAGCTTCAAATTTGGAGTTTCACTGTTCAAAACTTCAAATTTTAAAGTTTTGAAGTTTCTCTTGGAATGCAAAAAACTTTATATTTGAAGTTATAGAGAATCTCTTGGAGATGCTCTAAAAGTAATGGGAAAAGTGTAATAAAAAGCAGCTTCGGACTGGTTTCTATCGGTCAGTTGTGACCGATAGGGTGATCGATAGGAATCATATCGGTCTAGAAGGTGACTGATAGGGTGACAGGAATTCTCACGGTAAACTTCTATCGGTCACTTCTTTGACCGATAGGTTTGATCGATAGCTCCTCTATCAGTCACTCCTTGACCAATAGCCTTCGTGTCCAGACCAATAGGCTCTGCAGAGATGATCTGCCTTGGTTCCTCTTGCTCCATTTCAGCTCAGCTATCTTCCCGGTCCACTCCCAAAGCTCCTTCATGCTCCTCCTAGCTCTATAAGTACCTAAAAACATCCATGATGCAAAGAAAATGCAAACTACATCCTAAATGCAACCTAAGCATCAAAGGAGAAGAAAATGGGAAAAAGGATAAGGAAAACATGCAAAAGAGAACCAAAACATGCACTAAATACAAACCTAAATGATGTAAATACAAGAGATATCAACACCCCCACACTTGCCTTTTGCTTGTCCTCAAGCAAATAAGAACAAATGAGAGAGTGAGGGTTGAAGGCGGGCATTCAAATCAAAAAATGCAAAGGTAAAGAGATGGTATCAATGCTTAAGTGCCTAGTTGTGGGATGCAAACATAATTAACCATACTTTAAAGAACTTAGCCATGCTCATCATGTTTCAAAATGATTTCAAATCTCAACTTATGCAAATGCTCAAATCAATCAACTCTTTAACATTCAATTAAGCTCAAAACCATGAATCATGCTTATGCATATCAAGTGAAGACATTTGGTTCAAAGGGTAAGGTTATGAGATTAAAATGATCTCATTCAAACAAAGGGTGCACAAACATAAGGGATCACTCAATGAAATGATTCTATCTTAGGCAAAATACTAAAGGTAAAAGCACACTTATGCATGCAATTCAAAGCTCCCTTCTACCCAAAGATGAATCCTAAACACTTTTAAACCCCAAAGTGAACCCCTAAGTCTACCCTTTGCCTAAACTCTATCTTTTTACCCTTCTTCATGGCTAGGAAAACTTCTTCTTTTTGCTTGTGTGGTTGCATCTTTTTGTTGAGACTTGTTCTTCTTTGTTGCATTGGCGCCTTCTTCACCTTTGGTGGATTGCTTTGGGTCTAATTTCTTCTTTGGATTGACCCTTCCAAACCTTTATGTTGCTGGCGCCATTCTTTCTAGACACTTAGAGATTTTACTTCCCTTTACTTAACCACAATGCTAATCGGTTTCCCCTTTTCAACCATTTCAAACTTTTCCCTCTTCTTTTCGAGCATATAAACATGAATTCAAACCACTTAACTCTACCCTTTTAACCCAAAACTCGTAACCTAGAATCAAGCTCAAGATGCAAGATGATATTTACAAGAGAGCTTATTATTGCCAGCCTTATTCCTAACACTTTTTGCCAAGACAAAATCAAAAATAATATGCAAAGGCCTCACAGCTCTCAAGATAGTGTTTAAGCTCAAAAGGAGGTTTGGTTAAGGGAGTGGATAAGCTATTTGGATCAACAAGACTGGTAAAAAGGGAAAAGATGATCCAGATATGTATATGGTAGCCATGAATTCACTTTTCAATGCATAAGACATGATAATTAAAAGTCCAAATTAAAGTTCAAGTTGATAGAGTTGATTTTCAGAGAACAAATGCTTTCAGTATGAGATGAGATGATAAAAAATAGCATTCCAAGCATAGTTCAGTCTTAACTTCTAGCTTTCTTATGATGCATCAAACAACTAATCACTTAAACACTGAAATCATCTCTAAACTCTACGCACTTTACAAGGAAGATTCATCATTATGCCCTATGCAAATGCAATGCAACATATATGTCAACACTAGACTCAGTCCTAAGAGAATAAATTGCAACTACATGCTTTCTTTTTGGTTTGCAAAAATATGCAAAATGTTTCAAATTTTTCGATTTTTGTTTTGTTTTTCTATGCCTTAGATGAATGCATGATATGCATGTGACCCAAGATGAAAAAAAATGAAAAACTAAGAAAACAGAACACAAAGTCATACCCCAAATCTCTCCCCCACATTTAAATTACACAGTCCCTTGTGTAATGAAAGTAATGAGAGAGAGAAGCAACAAAATATAATACAAAACTTAAAAAAATGCAGTGGTATAAACAATGAGTAGGATATGGTACCTTTTAAGTTTGGTGGGAGGAGTGGTGGGATGATCCAGATGTCTGTGGAGACTTGCTATCTCTCCTCTTGTTCCTCCTCTCATACGTCTTTGGAGATGGTGCTGCTTCTTGAGGCGGAGGAACCCAGCTTGACCATATCCTTTCAGCTTGAGAAGAATCACCTTGAGTACCCCATTTCCATGTTTGTTGAACTTCAGAAGGGATGGGAGCTGGCGCTTCCCATGCTGATGGTATATGGTTCCTTGGCTCATATGATGAAGCCCTTGGTTGTGCCCATGTTCCCCATTGATCTTTTGATGTGTATGAAAGGAATGTCTTCCTTGGGGGTTCCAAACAGCTTCCTCTTCTTCAGTAGGATCAGGTTGTGGCATTGGCTCTTCATGGTGAGAAGTATACTCATGAGTGTGGCTCTGATGGGAAGCTTCTCCTGATGTAGCTTTGTTCTTCTTGAACATCCCTTTGACCATCTTCACCAGCTTCTTGATGGCTTTTTCTTGCCACTTACACCATTTCTAAAGGGCGTTGATATGCTCATGACCAGACTTCAGAGAGCTCTCTTGGCTTGGGACTTCATAAGGCTTGAAGTGGAACTGCTTGGAGTTGTAGTTCAGCACCTCATCTTCATCAAGCTCTTTTTCTTGGGTTTCTCCTTGGTTTTCAGCGCCAGCAGTAGCATCTTCCTGGACTTCTTCTTCACCTTCTTCTCTAACTTCTTCTTCACCTCCTTCTGGTTCCACTTCCTCACTATCTTCTCTTCTCTCTTCTGGAATAGGGTCTCCATGGTAAAGCTGATCTTCACTTAGGATGAAACTGATGTTGTTCCTCATGGTGATGGATGTATGCCTTGGATAAGGGAGGAGGATTCTCGTTGGCTCTTCAAAGTGATTGAGGAACTTGTAGACATACTTGTCTTGAATGCTTTTATCAATGAAATGGCTTCCCCTGAGATAATCCATATCTATCCACAATGCCTCTAGAGCATCTTTTTCATGTTCCTAAAGGTCTACACCACTAACAATTAGAACAGCTGTCACAACTCCTCCAATGTGGAGCTGTGGGTTCCTCTCCCTTTTCCGTTTGTATAAGACCAAGATCTTGTAGGTTAAGATCTGCTCCATCAACATGGTCACAAAGCACGGGAACTTGGTTGGTGGCCCTAGAGGTGTTCCATTTCTGCTGGTGCCCACAAGCGCATACATTCCATTGTATATGAAGTCTCTCTCCTTTCCAGTGAGGTTTGTTGTTTCCTTTCTTGCAAAAAATGTATTTGCAAGTGCCTTATAAGTATACCTCACTGCAGGATTCTTCAGATGTTGATTCCTTGTGGCTCTAGCTATGAAATTTCCAGCCCCATAGCATCATGTGCTCTTTTTGGCCGATTAAGAACTTGTTCCTCTTGTGAGCATAAGACATCAAGGAAGGTTGTTGTGAACCTTTGCTTTCCAAGCTTGAAGGAGATCCACCCATCTTTGTTGGGGAGCTCACTTTCATGATATCCAACCACCTTGAGAGTAGAGAGGAATTGATAAGTGAGCTGCTGCTAGGAGGGAAGTGGCATTGCCATGAACTCACCAAGCCCCATGTGCTCAAAGATACTCTTGCAATCGCTATAGATCCCAAGTGCTTTCATGGTGTTAGCACAAGGTTATCTTGTAGCCTTGAAAGTGCACTGGCTGAAAGCCTCCATGAGTTCTCTAGCACTTGGCTCATGGTATGGGACCTCTTCCTCTACTGTTTTGCCCTTTCCTTTCTGCTTGGAAGCTTTGTCTCCAGCTTGTTTCTTCCCAGCAGCTTTTGATGAATGCCCAGCAGCAGTACCCTTGCCCTTATCTCTTCTTACTCTTGGAGAAGTAGGCGCTTCCTCCTGTGGTGCCTTCCCTTTGCTTCCAGCAGCAGTTCTTGATCTACCCATGGTACCTACAAAAACAAAGCTTGAAGATACTATAAGTAGAAGAACAACAGTTGAGACACTAATAACTGAAAGCTTTAGAAAGAATTTTTCTAAGCTAAAAGAATTTTAACTAGTCCTTAAACAAGATTAAACTCTCAAAAAGCAAAAAAAATTCACAAGCTAACAGTTTAGATATGCTAGAGTTCATAAATAAAGATCAAACATTTATGCATGTGAACCTAACATGGTGGCTCTAAGCAAAAGAGAAGATGATTATGCAAAGAGATACTAAGACAAGCAAGAAAGGAGATTTAACAACAGTAAACAATGCTTAACCAATTAACTTGCCCATTTTAAACATATCCACCATGCAAAATCAAAGCATAACACCTTAGACTAAACAAAACTTGTTCTTAAAACCATAGATTTAACAAATTTAAACACATCCAAAGTTTAAGAACAAGAAGTGAATAGTTGAGAAAGCAAACCTTTATGGAGCTTCTGAGCACTTAGAAGAAATAATAAAGAGAAAGAGAGCTAAAAATTTCGAGCTAAATGTGAGAGAAGTGAAGAAATAAAGTGTGAAGAGAAGAGAAGAAGTTTGTTGGTTTTTTAAAGAGGTGGGTGGGGAACCAAGGGAATCTAAAGTGTGGGAGACAAGAACAAAAGTGCACAGGAGCTCTGCTAAATGTCAGGAATGAGCCAAAATTAAAATTCAAACCTCCTTGGCTCCAAGCCAAGAGAGGGAAAAAAATTTGAAAATTTTGAACACTTACCTCGCGGGCTGTCAGTCATTTTTGACAGATAGGATGACTGATAGGACGCCTATCGATCACAAGTGATCAATAGCATTGACCGATAGCTTCCTGTTAAATCTCATTGGTCTCTATCTTGATCGATACACTGACTGAAATATACACGTTAATATGTATCAGTCACTCCCTAGACCGATAGAGTGACCGATATTCTTAAGATATATTTCCATCGGTCAGCATCTGATCGATAGCATGACCGATAGGATTCATATTTTGCAAACTCCTTTCCTTATCGATCATTACTGACCGATAGGTTGACTGGTACATTCTGGCCCTACCACTATCGATCACAAGCTGACCGCTAGCATGGCCGATAGGGTCTGTATCGGTCTTGTCTTTACCAATACAGTGATCAATGGTAGCCAAAATGCACCTGTTCGTGTTCCCTTAGACACTTTCTCAACCCCAAGCCGAATCCATGCTTCTATACACATTAACTAAGCATAAAAATAAACTAGAAAGCATAATATATACAAAGGATACCATGGCACTACTTCCCAAGTGTGCTTGTTTAAAGTCACTAAGCTTGACTTTGCTTACCTCACTAGTGGAGGTGGGGAGAAGGAGTCTTGGAACTCCTTGGTGTTGTAGTGCCTTCTTTGATCTTTCTGGTGACTCCATCAATCTTCAACACAGCAAAGGGCGTGGGCTTGCTTCCCTCCTTTAACGTGTAGTGGACCTCACCATACTTAGAAATAAAGGACTTCAAGACAATCCCATCTTCTTTGTTACCCAACAGAATTTCATTCACACAATCAGAAACACCCACTATGAGGACCTCCTCTTCAGTGGTATCAGCAAACAACTTGGTTAAGCAGCAGCCATCAATACTCTCTCCTTGGTACCCCTCAAACTCTGGCCAGTTTTTATCAATGCTCTTCACCTTGTTAAGGTCTATAGAGAAAGCATGACCATGCTCCAGCTTGTTTCCCTTGCTGTCAAACTTCAAGACCTTGTTCTTTGTAAGCCTCAGCTCTGTTGTGCACTCTCTAGCATCAAATACAGCGCCAGCTGAAGCTAGAAATGGTCTCCCAAGAATGATAGCATTCTTTATCTCCTTTCACATCAAGCACCAAGAAGTCAATAGGTATGGTTACTCCCTCAATCATCATTGGCACATCATTGATAGTCCCAAGTGGTGTCTTTACTGTCCCATCAGCTATGGTAAGAGACACATTACTCTCTTGAAGTTGAGAGTAGCCAAAAGCCTTATAAGTATAGGATGGGAGAAGGTTGATACTTGCTCCAAGATCATAAAGACAGCTCTTGAAGGTCTGTCCTTTAAGCTCACATGGTAGAGTGAAACAACCTGGATCTCCAAGTTTGTTGATGTTCAGCTCCTTAACCTCAGATGTTCCAGCTTTAACTCTTAGTTTTTCAAGCTCCTCTTGACCATTCAGACCTCTCATTTCCATTTGAGCAGCATAGAGGGTCTCATACTTCTGTACTAGCTGCTCTTTGAACCTTTCTGGAAAAGGGATAATGGGCTGGTAGATAGGGAGAACAGCAGCTTGAGTTTTCTTTTTAACATCAGAGACTTCAACAAAGTCTTCCATTGTAGCATCAACAACTTCATGTGGCGCCCACCACTCTTCTTATTCCAGAGATTCTTCTTCTGCAACTCCATGGTTAGCATCAACTTCCAAAAACTCTTCCCTCCCACTCTGAAGTTCAGTGTCCTCAGTGAACAGAGAGAGAAACTCTTCAATGACAGCTTCCTCTTCAGCTGAGAAGCTCTCTTTTCAGTGACTATGGCGTTGCAGAACTCGTTAGGGTTAGCTTCTCGTTTTCCAGGAAAGTGTCCTTGAGGTTTTAGACAAGCTATGCCTTTGTTGTTCTCCAGTGTTTTTACTCTTAAAGCCAACCCTTCGAACTTGTTGGTTAATTCAGCATGTACTGAGTCTATTTTGTTATGAACGTTAGCAAACCTTTTGTTCAATTCCAAGTTGTTGGTAATCTGATTCTGAAGCAACTGCTGAACCATGGTCTTGAGCTCAGGATCTGGAGAGCTGGAAGAAGCTTGTGCTGGAGATTGTGCACTGAATCCTGGAGGATGATAAAGCGCTCTTGGCTGGAAATTGTTGTTTCTCTGCTGATAACCTTGATTGTTGTAGAGAACAAAAGGTCTTGGAGCAGCTTGTTGTTGTTGTTGTGGTGGGTACACTTGTTCTTGTGGATTTGCAACATTTTTGCTTCTGTATGACAAGTTGGGATTGGGTCTGTAGTTCTCATATCCATTGTATCCACCTTGATTACCCAAGTAGTTCATCTCTTCCACTAGGCATGTCTCTTGATCATCAAGTTGAACCATGTCACCAACAAAGTGAACTTCTTTCTTCTCCCTTAGCAGCATATCCAGATTCTCTTGTAAGGCCTTGATCTCTTTCCTGCTAGACTCCAGTTCATCTTCAGCACTTCTCAACAAGCTCCAATCCTTCATCCACATCTTTTGACAAGAAGTTCCCATTAGATACAGTATCCAGAAGCATTCTTATCTTTGGCAAAGCTCCTCTGTAGAGAAGAGAGAGCAGAGAAGCCTGTGAGAAGCCATGGTGAGGGCATTGCAGTGTGTAGTCCTTGAATCTTTCCCAAGCTTCACCAAAGCTTTCATTGTTCCTCTGTGCAAACCCTGAAATCTCATTTCTTATTCTTGCAGTTCTTGAAGTTGAGAAGAACTTTGCTACGAAGGCTCTCTTACACTCATCCCAACTGGTGATGCTTCCTTGTGGTAAGTTCTTCTCCCACTGGTGTGCTTTGTCTTCAAGAGAAAAAGAAAACAACCTCAGCTTGAAGCCATCTTCACTTACTCCATTTATCTTTGTAAGGGAGCAAAGTCTGTCAAAATTATCCAAGTGATCTAGAGGGTCTTCAAGTGGCAAACCATGGAACTTACTGCCCTGAACCATTGAAATCAATCCAGACTTGATTTCAAAGTTGTTGTTTTGCACTGCTGGTGGAATGATACCAGTTCTGTTATTGTATGCATTTGGTGCATCACAAGCGCCTTTGGGTCTCGCTGCTCTTGGAGCTTGTGTAGCGCCTCTTGGTCCCTGCTCACCTTGTAAGCCCTGAACACCTTGCTGACCTTGTATACCCTGAGCGCCAGCAGCTCCTTGAGGACTCTGGAATCTGATGTCATCTATAACAGGTTCCTGATTGTTCATCTCAAGTCTCTCACAATGCTGTGATCTTTCTCTCTGTCTTCTTGCTCTCAGCTCTCTTTCAAGTTGCAAGATGTTGTTCTGATAACAATGCAAATTCTCAGTGCCTTTAGACCTTAAATGCATGCACCTATAAGACAAAACCAAGAGTTGAAACAGAGTTAATAACCAAATTCAAAAGAAAAACTTGATCTTAAAAACTCTACAAACTCTAATGATTCAAAAAGAAAACCCCAATGGCAACGGCGCCAAATTGATGATAGGTTTTAGGCTATCTCAATCCTCAACTTACACTAGTCATTGCAGTATTGAGTTTTATCAATCCATGGGGAGTTGTTGAATACAAAAGAGTTGCAAGCAGAAGTCCTCAAGTCAAGCAAGCAAAGAGATTTTTGTTGCCTAAGCAACTGAACTAACAACTGATAACTAGGTTCTTTGCAAGGGTGAGTATGCAATGAGGCTATCAAAACTCAAATGCAAGACAGGTTGTAGCACAGTAAGCAAGAGAGAGTCAATCCACACCTAGGATGGTAGAAAAAGCAAAGAGAATGCAAGGGCTTTGCAAATCTATGCGAAACAAGATCGGTTTTGAGAAAATCCCTAAAAACTAGATGCAGCAACTAAATGGATGCAAAACTATTTTAATATTACCAGGAATGATAAAACTACCATGATGAATAAACAGAATAATTAAAGGACAAAGCTACAAATTACTAAATTTTGACTAGTGGATCGACCACAAGATCGACCACTAGATCGAGCAATAACGATTGATCTCATCTAAAAATGCAAGAACAGCGAAACTAATGACCAGGATGCTATCAAAGATCAAACGAAAGACGAGAGAAGATGTAAAGATGCTAAGAAAGAGGGTCTAGGGTTGAGATTCATGGTCATGGGTTTCAAAGGTCCGAACTTGGGTTGAAAACTTTAAATCGACTCACTTTGTGAGAATCTCTAAGCCTTGAAAACGAAATAAGATCTATCCATGGCTTTCGGTATAGATCACTCCTTCATCCTCTCCTCCAAACCCATGGCTTTTGGTGGAAAGAGAGGTCGAAGGGCTGGAAAAACAGATTTCAAGCGAATGGCTTAACTAGTCCCCCAAACTTCCATGGCTTTTGGGAAGGGGTAACTAGTCTCTAGGGTGTGATCTTCAGAGGTCCCTGAATACTGTCAAGGTAAGAGACCTCTAGGATCATAAAGCTCTTGGCGTGAGAGTCTTTAAGCTTTAGGAACTCGACACCCTAGAAGAGATAGCCATTAAAACACTAGAAAACTCCAAGATCGAAAACCTTTTTGACCCCTTGAATCCTCTCAACCCCGAACCCTAATAAAACTACTCACTACACATAAGATAAATCAAGCAAAGCATGAAGGAAGAAACGATGAACATGAAAAGAAACTAGATTAAACTTCAAACGATTCGAATACATGATAAACGTTTTCTAAGCTCGGTTTATGATGCAGAGAGGTTATCAAACTCTAATGCAAGCAATGTTGTAGTACAGCAAGCAAGAGAGAGTCAATCCACTTCTAGGAGATAGAGAATGCACAGAGAATGCAAGGACTAAAGCAAATCTAAGCAAAATGAGACAGTTTATCATAAAATCTCTAAAAACTAGATGCAGCAACTTAAACAGAGTGAAACCTATTTTAAAAATACTAGAAAGTAAGAAACTACCACGAGAAACAAACAGATTTATTAAAGAAGAAAGCTTCGAATTATTAAAATTCGACTAGTGGATCGACCACGAGATCGACCACTAGATCGAGCAGTAACAATCGATCTCATCTAAAAACTTAAGAACAGTAAAGCTAATGACCAGGATGCTATCAGATATCAAGCGAAAGATGAGAATAGACGTAAAGATGCTAAAAGAAAAGGCCTAGTGTTGAGATTCATGATCAGGGGTTTCAAAGGTTCGACCTTGGGTTTGAAACTTTAGATCGACTCACTTGGTGAGGATCTCTAAGCCTTGAAAACAAAACAAGATCTATCCGTGGCTTTCGGTATAGATCACTCTTTCATCCTCTCCTCCAAACCCATGGCTTTTGGTGGAAAGAGAGGTCGAAAGGCAAGGAAAACAGATTTCAAACGAATGGCTAATCCCCCAAACTTCCATGGTTTTTGGGAAGGGGTAACTAGTCTCTAAGGTGTGATCTTTCGAGATTCCTGGATCCTGTCAAGGTAAGGAACCTCTCGGATCATGAAGCTCTTGGCGTGAGAGTCTTCAAGCATTAAGATCTCGACACCTTAGAAGAGATAGCTTTTGAAAAAATTTAGAAAAACAAACCAAGATCGAAACCCTTTTAACCCCTTAATCCTCTCAACCCCGAACCCAAAGTAAACTACTCGCTACACATAGAGTAAATCAAGCAAAGCATATGAAATGAGACGATAAACATGAAAGGAAAACTGGATTAAACAGAAACGATTCGAATACAAAAGCTTAAGAGAAAAATGTGTTTCAACAATGGTGTTCTTCACGAAAACGATAGAGAAAACATAAGGAAAAAGATAAGGATCTAAAAACTTATGGGAAAAAGGACGTCGCCGCCTTCCCAAAATGCCCAAACAAGCCAATGGTCCCCCTTCGCTAGCGGCCAAAAACGGTTGAAAGGACAGAGATCGACTCCAAGATCGAGTGGTTCTCTCGATCATATCCGGGCATTGTGTCTTCGGCTCGATCCGGGTCTCGATCATCATCGGCAAATCGAGTGTTGCATCCGATCTTGGTATCAATCTTCGGCTGGATCGAATGGTGTACTCGATCTGACTCTCGCTCTGCATGGCGTCATTTACGTCCGTACCGATTGATCGATTGCTTCACTCGATCTCCGTCTCGATCATTCTCCTTGGATCGCCTAGTTGGCTCGATCTTCTGGTCGATCAACTCCTAGATCGATCGGCCATGCTCGATCTGCTCCTAGATCTCTGGTCCTTAGCATATTTCCGAGCTCCCACGAACTGCTACATCAGCCCCAACACGTCCACGAACCTCCACGACTCCAAAGCAGCCAGAAACAACCTGAATGTGATGCAAAATGCAAGGAAAATGTGTATGCTGATGCAGGAATGCTCTAGGACCCTAAGTGATGCAATCTAACCTAAAACGTGATACAAATGCATGAAAAGCTAACTAATGAGTATGAAAAATTTATGCAATATGCAATGACATCAACTCCCCCAAACTTACTTCTTGCTTGCCCTCAAGCAACAGAAAATAAGTAAGGAAGAGAGGTTTTCAGAAAAATGAATGGGGTTTTAAACTTTTTGCAAAGGTGCCTTTCAAATGAATCAATCTCAATGTCCTAGTTAACAGTTCTAAAATGCTATGAGCATAGAATGATCTCATTTGAAAAGGGTTTATAAGTAGATTAAGGGTTTCTCTCGAAAATGGTTGAACTTGTGCATAACGCTAAAGGTAAAGACAATTTATGCATACATGATTAGATTCTCATCTACCCATGTAAACTATCAAATGATCCCATACCCCTCTCATTTAAGAAATTTTATCCTCATTCACCACTTAAGAGTCTACCCTTTCCTTCACAAATTTAGCGATCCCCAATTCAAAATAAAGACATTTTTAAACTTTTAGGCTAGTGAAAAGGTTTTGAAAAAATATTTTTGCTCTTTAGAAATTTCTTATTGGTAGCTCTCTTATTATTTTTTTCTTTTATTTTTTTCTTTATTTGGCACTTAGGCTCTTTTTTTAATTTCTTTTTCTTTTCTTTTCTCTTTTTATTTTATTTTATTATGGAGAGCTACCTCCTGAAATTAGAGCATACTTAGTTTTTAAAAACAACCTTTCACTTAAAACCTCATTTCTTTCCTTAAAACACAAACTCTTTGAAACCGAAAACAAATAGACAAGAAAGCAATCCCAATGATCCCCCAAACTTATCCTAAGCCTATACCTAGCTTCAAAATGCAAAGCTAGCAACAATATGAAAACCAAATCATGTCGCCTAAACCTAACACTTTATGCCAAGTTCAAACCGAAAGGAAGGCCTCACAAAGATGTCACACAAGAACATTTAGCTTCAAAAGAGGGTAAGGTTCAAGGAGGGAGTTCTACTTAGGCTCACAAATAGTGGTAAAAAGGAAGAAGAGAGCCTAAATATTTTAAAACCATGTGTTCATTTTCAAATGCATAAGAATGATAATTAGAATTTCAAATTTAGGTTTTCACTTAGTAGGATGAGTTTCAAATCATGAGAGTTCAATTTAAGCCACGAAAATCCTAACAAGTGATCCAAGCATGGTAAGAACTTACTTTCAAAGCATAGACAAAGCATTAGAGAACTACTAACTAGGGCACTGAAACAATTCATAAGTAAAAACACCTTTGTAAGAAATTCTAACCCCTTATGTAAAATGCAAACAACCTAGGTGATATGAGAAACTCTAGACTCAATCCTAACATGTTTTAAAAAGATGAATGCAACTACATGAATCTTTGAAAAAATTTTAAAACACCAATTTTTCATGAACTAAGACTCAAGGATGCTAAAGGAAAATAAGATCAAAGAACACAAGTCAAATCACACATATACTCCCCCAAACTTGCTTGACACTGTCCCGGTGGCAAACTCATCCGAAGGAGCATCAAAACACAATGCAAGAAACAAAAATGAGCGGTTATATACAATGGAAGAAGGTTGTTTACCTCTGGTCTAGGCTCGGCTGGAACTTGAGGATGTTCCAGAGGAGCTAGAGATCGTTGCTTTGCCTTTGTCAGCTGGTTCTTGGAGAGAGTGGCGTGCCGGCTGAATGTTGTCTCCTTGGGTCTCGCGGATGACAACTCCTCCGGTTGAGAGCCTTCTCTTCTCGGGTTGTTGCATCTCCTGGCTTGCAGCTGGCTTAGGCGAGCCTCCCTGAAGTGCTTTGACCTTCTTCCCCAACTTCTTAAGCATCTTGCCTTGCCACTTATTGATCTTCCTTTGCATCTCCACAACTGATGCTAGGAACTTCTCGGTTTTTGTCCTCGGCTCAAAGTCTAGCTTGGGAAGTGTGAAAGCTTCGGTCATCTCGTCTTCTGTAGCTGGAGACTCTGACCTTTGACGCGGGGCAATGGCTGAAGCAGGCGGTTCTCCTAAAAGGGCAAAGCATTCTTCCTCCGTGGGCAAGAACTCGATGTTCCCAACACCAAGCAGCTCGGTTTCATCTTTGTTGGGCAGGATGCACACTCTCTTCTTGTCTTCGTCATCAATGAAGAGTTAGGCATAGAACCCTTCTGCTGGCGTGCGTCCCAAGCTATCAGTTTTCCTCATGTATGCTTCATCCATGAAAGCTCTGTTTGGGACGTGAGCAAAGTCATGAATGGGCACACCGGCTTGCACGAACAGAGGAGTAAGGAAGCCGCCAATGTAAGAGGAGGTTGCCTTGCACCGCAAGGCATATGCCTTGTATTTCACCAAAGAAGCCGCGAGTACACAGCCGTAGTTCACTTCATCGCCGAGTTCATCCTCTATGGGCTCTTCATTTGCATCCGGATCAGACACCAAGTGCTTCACACCTTGGAACAGGAAGCACAGCTCTGTCTTCGTGACCGTAGGAGCAACAGACCTTCCACTGAACGTGTTGGCAATCAGCTTCTGAGTGTACCTCAGCACCGGACTCCTTACTCGCTTGATCTTGGCGGTGTTGGCTTTGTAGTCCTCATTGCTGACCAGGTCCCAAAACTCGTCGGCTTTCTTGAAGGCTGGGAACTCGACCTTGTATGCATCCGCGTTGAGGCCGTAGGCTTGGCATAGCTCAGGGATGGAGAGCGTGTAGGCTTGGCGTCCAACTTTGAAGTAGAGGCGGCCTTGGAAGGGACGGGTGCACTAGGATTCTCATACCGGAACTCCAAGGTGGCAAGGAAATCTATTGTCACTTCAGGAATGGTTGGGCAATCCATCCGTGACAGACATCTTAAGCCAATGTTCTTGAGGAGTTGTTCGAAGTCCCCAAGAATCCCAAGCTTAGATAACAGCTCTCAATCAGCAAACTTGGTAGGCTCAAACCGGAGCCTCTCTAGCCGCTTGTTATCCCTCTTCTCATCCTTACTCCACCGGACCCTCTCTTGAACTACCACTTCTTGTCTTTCTCCTTCTTGTGCTTGCTCTTCTCTAGTTCTCTTTGGTGCCATTGTTCCTGAAACAAGATTCTAAAGAGATTGATAAGCAAGCGGCGATTTGATGAGAATGAGAGGAGAGAAGGAGAGAATTTATAAAAAGCTACCCTAGAATTTTGGAGAATAAATAAAAATCATAGCTAAATAAAAGGGAATCAAATCTTTAGATACTGAAAAATCTGGAATTTTTCCTTTTACTTAGCTAGTTTTAAAAATTCAAAATCGATCCTATATTCTAAAACAAGATCTTGCGATATTAAAGGAGATTTTCTAAAATTAAACCATTAAATCTTTGAAAATACCTTTGCAAGAAATGCAGAATATCTTTGCTAGCTTTTGAAAATTGAAACTCTCACTCTCTTTGTTTAAAATTCTCGAGAAAAACAGGAATGAGAGGGTGAGAGGTGGTTTGAAATATTTAAAGACATAGCAAAACCAAAACAATGGGTAGTCAAAGTGGTTTCTGACAAAGTCTTGGTCAAGGCACATCTTTCATGGTCAAAGATGCTTGCCTTGACCAAGTTTTGAATTCAAAAGTTGGAGGGAAAAGAGTAAAGGAGGGAAAGAAAAATGTTACCTCGGCATGAGATCGAGTCCATTTGGTCGATCTAGGACTCGATCTCATGCCCAAAATGGCTTAGATCGAGAGGGTTACTCGATTTGAGACTCGATCCATGATGAATCGAGTCTTGGATCGATTGGCTCTCTCGATCATTGAGATGTTGGCTCCTCGGCTAAGTCCTCATGATCGAGCTACGTCCTCGATTTAGGGGTCGATTTGGCATAGATCGAGTGATGGATCGAGTCGAGTGATCGATCTGTTTTCAACAGATTTTCCCGAGAGAAATTAGATCGGTCGATCCAATTTGGATCGATCGATCATTTTTCGTCAAGGTCGATCTTGTCACTCGTTCTCGTCTAGATCGACTGGCTCCTCTCGATTCACTGACTCGATCTAGTAAAGATCAAGCCAGTATCAGTCGATCTAGCACTCGATCTCTAGCCTTATCTTAACCCCTATTGCCTCTTTTAAACCTCAAAGTCAAGGTTTAGACTCCTTATACCTGTTCCTACACACTTGCAAAATAAAAACATAAAACTAAAAGGGAAATAAAGCAGAAGTATGTACAAGATAAACATGGGAATGCCTCCCGAGTGCGCTTTCTTTAACGTCTTTATCTAGACCTTACTTGGTCTAAGCGGATGGTGGGTCTTGGAGAAGCACCGAGGTACTCTCCTTGTCGTAGCTGTCTGCCAAGTAGGGCTTGACTCTGTGTCCGTTGACGGTGAATGCACTGCCACTTTTTCCCAACAGAGTAACAGCTCCATAAGGCAACAGTTCTTGAATCACGAACGGTCCACTCCACCTTGATTTCAGCTTCCCCGGGAAGAGTTTGAGCCTCGAGTTGTACAGCAACACCAGTCCTCCTTCCTTAAGCTCCTTGGCAACCAACTTCTTGTCATGAGCCTCCTTAGTCCGCTCCTTGTATATCCGGGAGCTCTCGTAAGCATTCAGCCTCAACTCGTCCAGTTCGTGTAGCTGAATAAGGCGCCTCTCCTGAGCAGTCTTGAGATCAAAGTTCAGCCTCTTCACAGCCCACAACGCACGGTGTTCCAGCTCAACCGGGAGGTGACAGCCCTTGCCATAGAGTAGAGTGAAAGGGGTTGTACCAATCGGCGTCTTGAAGGCGGTACGGTAGGCCCAAAGAGCGTCATCCAGCTTCACTGCCCAGTCTTTTCTTGTGGCTCCAACGGTCTTCTCTAGAATAGCGTTGATTTGCCTGTTGGAGACCTCCACTTGACCGCTTGTTTGAGGATGATACGGTGTAGCCACCTTATGCTTAACCCCATACTTTCTCAAGAGGTTCTCAAAGACATTGTTTATAAAGTGGCTTCCTCCATCACTTATAACAACCTTGGGTACCCCAAACCTCGGGAAGATGATTCTCTTGAACAACTTCATTACCACCTTAGAGTCATTTGTAGGGGAAGCAACAGCCTCAACCCATTTAAAGACATAATCCACAGCTACTAAGATGTATTTGTTGCCGTATGAAGAAGGGAATGGCCCCATGAAGTCAATCCCCCACGCGTCGAACACGTCAACCTCGAAGATGGGAACTTGAGGCATTTCGTTCCTCTTAGTTATATTCCCTGCTCGTTGACATGCCTCACAGCTCTTCACAAACTCGTGTGCATCTTTAAAAATGGAGGGCCACCAGAAACCGGCTTGCAATACCTTCGTGGCAGTCTTGAATGAGGCGAAGTGTCCTCCGTAGGAAGAGCCATGTCAATGATAGAGGATATCCCTGGCTTCTTCCTTTGTAACACATCTCCGGTACAAACTGTCTACTCCTATTTTGTATTGGTAGGGCTCGTCCCAAAAGTAGTCACTAGCCTCCCTCATAAACCGCTTCTTGTGATAGCTGTTGAGATGTGTTGGTTCCTCACCACACGCTAGATAGTTCACCACATCAGCATACCACGGTAGATCCTCCTCTTTGAAACTCAACACCTCCTCAGACCTCCCTTCTAGCTTCCCACAAACAGCCGTAGTAATCGCCATAAGCTGCTCTTCTGGAAGAGAGTCATCTAAGGGGAGAGACTCGTTGATCCTTAGCCGCGAGAGGTGGTCAGCGACTCCATTTTCTATCCCTTTCCTGTCTTTAATCTCCATGTCAAACTCCTGGAGTAACAGAATCCATCTTAAGAGCCGAGGCTTAGTGTCTTTCTTCGAGTAGATGTATCGTAAGGCAGCGTGATCCGTGTATACAATAGCCTTGGAGCCAACGAGATATGATCTGAACTTCTCAAAGGCGAAGACTACTGCAAGCAACTCCTTCTCCGTAGTGGTGTATCTTGATTGCGTGTCATCCAAGGTTCTTGAAGCATAGTAGATCACGTGCAGCTTCTTGTCTTTCTTCTGACCAAGAACGGCTCCTACGGCGTAGTCACTAGCATCACACATGATCTCAAAGGGAAGAGACCAGTCTGGTGCTTGGACTATAGGAGCTGATGTAAGGGCTTCCTTGATGGTCACAAAAGCCTTCAAACACTCCTCATCAAATACAAACTCAGCTTCCTTGCACAACAGCCGTGTGAGAGGGTGAGCAATCTTGGAGAAATCCTTGATGAAACGCCTGTAGAACCCTGCGTGTCCCAAGAAGCTTATGATTCCCTTAACATTAACCGGCGGCTCAAGACCCATCATGACCTCCACCTTAGCCTGATCAACCTCAATACCCTTCTCTGATATCTTGTGACCGAGCACGATCCCTTTCTCCCAGTTCAGCACCAAGTTTGTCTCTTCACAACGTTTAAGTACCCTGCAAAGATTCAACAAACACGCAGGAAAGGACGCACCATACACAGAGAAGTCATCCATGAACACCTCTACCATCTCCTCTATAAGATCAGAGAAGATCGACATCATACACCGCTGAAACGTAGCCGGTGCATTACACAATCCAAACGGCATCCTTTGATATGCAAAGGTACCGTAGGGACATGTGAAGGTCGTCTTCTCCTGGTCATTTGGGTGAATAGGTATTTGAAAGAAACCGCTATACCCATAGAGAAAACAGTAGTAAGGGTGATTTGCAAGCCTCTCAAGCATTTGATCAATAAAAAGTAGGGGGAAATGGTCTTTCCTAGTCGCAAGGTTAAGCTTCCTATAATCAATACACATCCTATGACCAGTAATGGTCCTAGTAGGGATAAGTTCATCCTTTTCATTCCTTATGACCGTGATCCCTCCCTTCTTAGGCACCACATGTACAGGGGAAACCCACGTGCTGTCACTTATGGGATAGATCACGTCAGCCTCTAAAAGCTTAAGGATTTCCTTCTTAACAACCTCTTTCAAGTTAGGATTCAAACGCCTTTGATGTTCTATAGAAGAAGCGTTCTCATTATCCAAGTGAATCCTATGAGTGCAAAGCATTGGTCAAAGGCCCTTGATGTCACTTAAAGAGTACCCAATGGCCTTCCTATACTTTCTCAGGCCAGTTAGGAGCGAGTGCAACTCATCATCACTAAGGTTTTCATTCACAATCACGGGATAGGTGTTATTAGGCCCAAAGAAAGCATACCTTAGCCCTTTTGGGAGCTCCTTAAGGTCCACCTTTGGGGCTAACAGCTCACTCCAGTCATCCTCGTGGCTGTTGTTGTTGCTTTCCTCCTTGGAACTCTCCTTTGAACCCGAGGCACTGCCCTTCAGACTGCTTTCCTCCATCGCTATCCCTTCTGAGATCGAGTCCTACGGTCGATTCTCCTCTCGATGTCGTCTAGATCGAGCCATTTCGCTCGATTCACTTACTCGATTTGATAGGGATCGAGTAAGGGATCGAGACGCTGAGTCGATCTCTTGATTGGACTCCAAAATGATCGGGAGGTCTCTCTCGATCGTCGACTCGATTGTTTTTCCTGATCGAGCATTCTTCTTGATCTGTCCATCGATTGTTGCACCTGATCGAGTTGTATTCTCGATTGACTTGTCGATCTGACTCCTGGATCGAGTGATAGCGTCGATCTCGGGGTCGATCTCTAGGCAGCAACCTTCTTCATTCTTGATAATCCTCCTAGAATCCAGGAGGTTCACGTACTCTTGGGTTCTTTGGTCCACAAAACCAAACTCCCCTGGCTCCTTAGTTAGTGCTAACTTCAGATGGTCTTCTAGAGCTAGCTCTTCCAGCAACTCATCCGCCAATGCATCCATCGTTTCAATATAGAAAGCTTGTCCTTCAATGGTCGGCTTCTTTAGAACCTTGTTGATGTCGAAGTCTAGCCTGATCTCCTTCCCCAAATGCAAGGCAATCTTCCCATTCTTCACATCTATGATAGCCCCGGCGGTTGCAAGGAATGGTCTCCCTAAGATGAGTGGGTCTTTAGGCTCCTCATCCATCTCCAACACGACAAAGTCTGTGGGTACGTTCACACCACTGATTCGCACTGGTAAATCTTCAAGCAGCCCCACTGGTAGCCTCACACTCCTATCAGCCAGCACCAATGAGATCCGACAGTCTTTAAACCGAGTAAAACCAAGCTTCTTAGCCACGGAGTGAGGCATCAAATTTATGCTAGCTCCGAGATCACACAAGCAACTCTTGAACTGTAGAGGACCCAAAGCGCAGGGTATTGTGAAGCTTCCAGGGTCTCCCAGCTTCTTAGGGACTATCTCCTTATGTATAACCGCACTACACTCTTCACTTAAAACAAGTACCTCCTTGCTTTCTTTATTCTTCTACACAAGGGTGTCCTTGAAAAACTTGGCGCACTTGGGCATCATAGCAAGACAATCTACAAGAGGCAGCTTGATTTCCATGTCTCTCAGGTGCTTCTCAAACAGGATCCAATGCTTCTCGATGAGCTGCTTTTTGAAACGACCAGGAAATGGCAACTTCGGTACGTAAGGTGGGGGCACGTAAGAGTTCTTCTCCTTGGTGGTTTGCTTACTTTTCTTCTCAGCGACCGCCTTATCTCCTCTCCTCAGCCCTTGCATCCAAACGTTGTCAAAGTTTATCTCATCATCATCAGCCAAAGGTTTACCCTCCCCCTCTTGAATTACAATGTCCTCGTTGTTCTTTGTGGAGACCGGAGGTTCGAGCTCTTTGCCGCTTCTCAACGTTATAGCATTGGCATACTCCTTGGGATTCTGCTCACACTTTCCCGGGGCTGTTCTGACCACTCGTGCTTGGTTTCCCTTTCTCCAACTGCTTGATCTTGTTGTTTAGGTTGGTGATCTGAGTGGAGAAGTCAGTGAGGGATGAGTCTAGACGAGTGTTCATCTCTGCGAACTTCTGGTTTGTAGAGGCTTGCCCTTGTATTAGCTGTTGAAACATCGCTTGAACCGGATCAAATTGTTGTTGCATCGGTTGTTGTTGCTGAGGTGCAAAGCTCGGAGGGTAGTTAGGAGTATAACCCTTGTTGTTTTGTTGTTTCCCTTGGAAGTTGTTCTGCCCTTGACCTTGGTAACCACCACTCGGTTGAAAACCTTTGTTGTTAGGGATGAAAGGTTTTGCTTGCTGAGCAGGGTACACTTGATCTTTAGGGTTGGCTACGTTAGTGCTTCGGTAAGAGAGGTTGTTATTCTGGTAGCCTTGGTTGTAGCCTTGAGACTTGTAGTTGTTCTGTCCCGCCACCCAGTTGGCTTCTTCTTGGCTCAGCTCCAACTCATCTTGGTTCTCATCAGCTTCACCAACAAAGTGAACATGCTTCTGACTGGCTAACACCAGCTTATCAAACTTCTCATGCAAAGATTTGAGCTCCTTCTTGTGAGACTCTAGCTCTGATGCTCTTGGTGCACGGTCATAATCTTCAGCATAGTTTCCATCACTCAACGCCAAGTTTTCTATCAGCTCCATACCCTCTTCTACCTCCTGACCGAGGAAGTTCCCTTTGCTAGCTGTGTCAAGCAATAACCTGATCTTTGGTGAAGCTCCACGGTATATGGTACTGAGTAGTGTCTCCTCGCTGAACCCGTGATGAGGACATTGGATCGTGTAGTCTTTGAAACGCTCCATTGCCTCGTTGAATGTCTCGTTGTTCCTTTGAGTGAAGCCGCTGATTTCGCTTCTCAACCGTTCTGTCCTGGTGCTTGAGAAGAACTTTGAGAGGAATGCCTTCTTACACTCAGCCCATGATGTGATGGTGCCTTGTGGGAGGGTCTTCTCCCAATGTCTAGCTTTGTCTCCGAGTGAAAAGGGGAAGAGATGCAGCTTGAAAGCATCTTCGGATATGCCATTGATCTTGATCATCCCACATACTTGCTCGAAGTTGTCTAGGTGCTCCAAGGGGTCTTCCATTGCTAAGCCGTGGAACTTGTTGTTTTGCACCATGGAGATGAAACCTGGCTTGATCTCGAAGTTATTGTTTTGTACAGGAGGAGGAGTGATCCCAAAACTATTATGGTGGGTATTGGGAGCATCTCCGGCTCCTATGATCCTTGGGGGTCTAGCCGCGTGTTGGGGGTTTCCATTGCCCCGTCCTGCTGGAGGAGGTCCTTCTGGATGCTCGTGTTCAGCCATATCTTCAAAGTTAACCAAACCGTGCTGAACAATCTCCTCAAAGGCTCTTGTTTGCTCTCTGACTCTCCTTTGCCGTGAGTGACCAAGTTGATGAATGTTGTCTAAGGGTTGTAGTAGATTGTTGTCTCCCCTTGAACGAAGATTCATGTACCTGAAAAGACACGGTTGAGAGTAGAAGTATTAGTAACTTGAAAAAGGTAAAGACTTAGTCTTTGCTAAGACCCAAATCTCTATGTTCTCTAAACAGTCCTAAAATGGCAACGGCGCCATTTGATAAACGTTTTCTATGCTCGGTTTATGATGCAGAGAGGTTATCAAACTCTAATGCAAGCAATGTTGTAGTACAGCAAGCAAGAGAGAGTCAATCCACTTCTAGGAGATAGAGAATGCACAGAGAATGCAAGGACTAAAGCAAATCTAAGCAAAATGAGACAGTTTATGATAAAATTTCTAAAAACTAGATGCAGCAACTTAAACAGAGTGAAACCTATTTTAAAAATACTAGAAAGTAAGAAACTACCACGAGAAACAAACAGATTAATTAAAGAAGAAAGCTTCGAATTATTAAAATTCGACTAGTGGATCGACCACGAGATCGACCACTAGATCGAGCAGTAACAATCGATCTCGTCTAAAAACTTAAGAACAGTAAAGCTAATGACCAGGATGCTATCAGATATCAAGCGAAAGATGAGAATAGACGTAAAGATGCTAAAAGAAAGGGCCTAGTGTTGAGATTCATGATCAGGGGTTTCAAAGGTTCGACCTTGGGTTTGAAACTTTAGATCGACTCACTTGGTGAGGATCTCTAAGCCTTGAAAACAAAACAAGATCTACCCGTGGCTTTTGGTATAGATCACTCTTTCATCCTCTCCTCCAAACCCATGGCTTTTGGTGGAAAGAGAGGTCGAAAGGCAAGGAAAACAGATTTCAAACGAATGGCTTAACTAATCCCCCAAACTTCCATGGCTTTTGGGAAGGGGTAACTAGTCTCTAAGGTGTGATCTTTCGAGATTCCTGGATCCTGTCAAGGTAAGGAACCTCTCGGATCATGAAGCTCTTGGCGGGAGAGTCTTCAAGCATTAAGATCTCAACACCGTAGAAGAGATAGCCTTTGAAAACATTTAGAAAAACAAACCAAGATCGAAACCCTTTTAAACCCTTAATCCTCTCAACCCCGAACCCAAAGTAAACTACTCGCTACACATAGAGTAAATCAAGCAAAGCATATGAAACGAGACGATAAACATGAAAGGAAAACTGGATTAAACAGAAACGATTCGAATACAAAAGCTTAAGAGAAAAACGAGTTTCAACAATGGTGTTCTTCACGAAAACGAGAGAGAAAACATAAGGAAAAAGATAAGGATCTAAAAAGTTATGGGAAAAAGGACGTCGCCGCCTTCCCAAAATGCCCAAACAAGCCAATGGTCCCCCCTTCGCTAGCAGCCAAAAACGGTTGAAAGGACAGAGATCGACTCCAAGATCGAGTGGTTCTCTCGATCATATCCGGGCATCGTGTCTTCGGCTCTATTCGGGTCTCGATCATCATCGGCGAATCGAGTATTGCATCCGATCTCGGTATCGATCTTCGGCTGGATCGAGTGGTGTACTCGATCTGACTCTCGATCTGCATGGCGTCATTTACGTCCGTACCGATTGATCGATTGCTTCACTCGATCTCCGTCTCGATCATTCTCCTTGGATCAGCTAGTTGGCTCGATCTTCTGGTCGATCAACTCCTAGATCAACCGGCCATGCTCGATCAGCTCCTCGATCTCTGGTCCTTAGCATATTTCCGAGCTCCCACAAACTGCTACATCAGCCCCAACACGTCCACGAACCTCCACGACTCCAAAGCAGCCAGAAACAACCTGAATGTGATGCAAAATGCAAAGAAAATGCGTATGCTGTTGCAAGAATGCTCTAGGACCCTAAGTGATGCAATCTAACCTAAAATGTGATACAAATGCATGAAAAGCTAACTAATGAGTATGCAAAATATATGGAATATCCAATGACATCAATAGAAAGCAAGAAAAACTTCAAGTTCGACAATGGTGGATAATCTCCAAAACCAGAGAGGAAAAACATAAAAGATAAGGTTGTAAAGTTGTGTTGAAAAGGACATCGTCGCCTTCCCAAAATGGTGAAAACAACTCGATGGTCCCCCCCTCGCTAGCGGCCAAAAGCGGTTGAAAGGACAGAGATTGACTTTGGGGTCGAGTGTCTCTCTCGATCATCTTCGGACGTCGTGTCTTCTACTCGATCTAGGCCTCAATAATCTTTGGTGGATCGAGTGTTGCATCCGATCTTGGTATCGATCTTTGGTTGGATCGAGTGGTGGACTCGATCCAGCTCTCACTCTGCATGGCGTCATTTACGTCCGTACCGTTTGATCGATTGCTTCACTCGATCTTCGTCTCGATCATTTTCCATGGATCGCCTGGTCTTCTCGATCTTCTGGTCGATCTCATCTAGACCGACCTGCCATGCTCGATCTGTTCCCCGATCTCTGGTCCTTAGCAAACATCCGACCTTCCACGAACCGCCACAACAGCTTCAGCAAGTCCACAAACCCCCACGACTCCAAAGTAGCCAGAAACAACCTGAATGTGATGCAAAATGCAAGAAACATGTGTATGCTGGTGCGAGAATGCTCTAGGACCCTAAGTGATGAAATCTAGTATAAAGTGTGATGTAAATGCATGAATGATGTTACTGCATATTACATACATTTTGCATACTCATTAGTTAGCTTTTCATGCATTTGCATCACGTTTTAGGTTAGATTGCATCACTTAGAGTCCTAGAACATTCTCGCACCAACATACGCATGTTCCTTGCATTTTGCATCCCATTTAGGTTGTTTCTGGCTGCTTTGGAGTCGTGGAGGTTCGTGGACGTGTTGAAGCTGTTGTAGCAGTTCGTGGAAGCTCGGATATTTGCTATGGATCAGAGATCGAGGAGCAGATCGAGCATGGCCGGTCGATCTAGGATGTGATCGACCAGAAGATCGAGAAGACCAGGCGATCCAAGGAGAATGATCGAGACGAGGATCGAGTGAAGCAGTCGATTAAACGGTACGGAGGTAAATGACGTCATGCAGAGCGAGAGCCAGATCGAGTACAACACTCGATCCAACCGAAGATCGATACCGAGATCGGATGCAACACTCGATCCGCGGATGATGATCGAGACCTAGATCGAGCTGAAGACACGATTTTCGGAGATGATCGAGAGAACCGCTCGATCCCGGAGTCCATCCTGTCCTTTTAACCACTTTTGGCCGCTAGCGAGGGGGGACCATCAGCTTGTTTTGGCCATTTTAGGAAGGCGACGACGTCCTTTTCCCACACACTTTTCATCCTTATGTTTTTTATGTTTTTCTCTCTGGTTTTGAAGAAGAACACCATTGTCGAACTTTGAGTTTTTCTTTAGCTTGTAATCGAATCGTTTTCAGCTTAATCTAGTTTTCTTTTCATGTTCATCGTTTCCTTTTCCATGCTTTGCTTGATTTACCTTATGTGTAGTGAGTAGTTTATTTGGGTTCGGGGTTGAGACGATAAAGGGGTCTAAAGGGTTTCGATCTTGGGGTTTTCTAAGTGTTTTAACGGCTATCTCTTCTAGGGTGTTGAGCTCTCAAAGCTTGAAGACTCTCATGCCAAGAGCTTCATGATCCGAGAGGTTCCTTACCTTGACAGGATCTAGGGACCTCTGAAGATCACACCCTAGAGACTAGTTACCCCTTCCCAAAAGCCATGGAAGTTTGGGGGACTAGTTAAGCCACTCATTTGAAATCTGTTTTCCTTGCCCTTCGACCTCTCTTTCCACCAAAAGCCATGGGTTTGGAGGAGAGGATGAAGGAGTGATCTATACCGAAAGCCACGGATAGATCTTGCTTAGATTTCAAGGCTTAGAGATCCTCACAAAGTGAGTCGATTTAAAGTTTTCAACTCAAGGTCGAACCTTTGAAACCCCTGACCATGAATCTCAACCCTAAGCCCTCTCTTTTAGCATCTTTACATATTTTCTCGTCATTCACTTGATCTTTGATAGCATCCTGCTCGTTAGTTTTACTGTTCTTGCATTTTTAGACGAGATCGATTGTTATTGCTCGATCTAGTAGTCGATCTCATGGTCGATCCACTAGTCAAATTTTAGTAATTCGAAGCTTTGTCTTTTAATTATTCTGTTTGTTCCTCATGGTAGTTTGATCATTCCTGGTAATAATAAAATAGTTTGCATTCCATTTAGTTTCTGCATCTAGTTTTTAGGGATTTTCTCAAAACCTATCTTGTTTCGCTTAGATTTGCATAGTCCTTGCATTCTCTTTGCATTTTCTATCATCCTAGGTATGGATTGACTCTCTCTTGCATGCTGTACTACAACATGTCTTGCATTTGAGTTTGATAACCTCATTGCATTCTCACCCTTGCAAATAAAGTGTCTATCAAATGGCGCCGTTTCCATCCTAGGATTGTTTAGAGAACATAGAGATTTGGGACTTAGCAAAGACTAAGTCTTTACCTTGTTTAAGTTACTAATCATTCTACTATCAAACGTGTGTTCTCAGGTATATGAATCTTCGTTCACAAGGAGATAACAATCTACTTCCACCTTTGGAAAATATTCATCAGCTTGGTCATTCACGGCAAAGAAGAGTAAGAGAACAAGCCAGAGCCTTTGAGGAGATTGTTCAGCACGGTTTGGTTGACTTTGAAGCTATGGCTGAACACGAGCATCCAGAGAGACCTCCTCCAGCTCACGGGGCAGTGGGAAGGGGCAATGGAAACCCCCAACACGTGGCTAGACCCCTAAGGATCATAGGAGCCGGAGATGCTCCCAATACTCATCACAATAGGCTTGGGATCACTCCTCCTCCTGTACAGAACAACAACTTCGAGATCAAGCCAGGTTTCATCTCCATGGTGCAAAATAACAAGTTCCACGGCTTAGCAATGAAAGATCCCTTGGAGCACCTTGACAACTTCGAGCAAGTATGTGGGATGATCAAGATCAATGGCATATCCGAAGATGCTTTCAAGTTGCGTCTCTTTCCCTTTTCACTCGGAGACAAGGCTAGGCATTGGGAGAAGACCCTCCCACAAGGCACCATCACCTCATGGGCCGAGTGTAAGAAGGCCTTTCTCTCAAAGTTCTTCTCTAGCACCAGAACAGCACGGTTGAGAAGCGAAATCAGCGGCTTCACTCAACGAAACAACGAGACATTCAACGAGGCAATGGAGCGTTTCAAAGACTACACGATCCAATGCCCTCATCACGGTTTCAGCGAGGAGACCCTACTCAGCACCATATACCGTGGAGCTTCACCAAAGATCAGGTTGTTGCCTGACACAGCTAGCAAAAGGAACTTCCTTGGTCAGGAGGTAGAAGAAGGTATGGAGCTGATAGAAAACTTGGCATTGAGTGATGGTAACTACGCTGAGGACTATGACCGTGCACCGAGAGGATCAGAGCTAGAGTCTCACAAAAAGGAGCTGAAATCTTTGCATGAGAAGATAGATAAACTGGTGTTGGCCAATCAGAAGCATGTTTACTTTGTTGGTGAAGCTGATGAGAATCAAGAGGAGCTTGAGTTAAGCCAAGAAGAAGCCAATTGGGTGGCGGGACAGAACAATTACAAACCTCAAGGCTACAACCAAGGCTAAAACCAGAACAACAATCTCTCCTACCGAAGCACCAACGTTACCAACCCTAAGGATCAAGTGTACCCTGCTCAGAAAGCAAAACCTTTCATCCCTTACAACAAAGGTTTTCAGCTGAGTGGTGGTTTCCAAGGTCAAGGTCAGAACAACTTCCAAGGGCAACATCAAAGTAACAAGGGTTATACGCCTAACAACCCTTTAGGCTTTGCACCTAAGCAGCAACAGCCGATGCAACAACAAGTTGATCCGGTTCAGGCAATGTTTCAACAGCTGATACAAGGGCAAGCCTCTACAAACCAGAAGTTCGCCGAGATGAACACTCGTCTAGACTCGTCTCTCACTGACTTCTCCACTCAGATCGCCAAGTTAAACAACAAAATCAAGCAGCTGGAGAAGGGGAAAGCGAGTACAAGTGGTCAGCATAGTCTACCGGACAAGTGTGAGCAGAATCCTAAGGAGTATGCCAACGCCATAACGTTGAGAAGCGGCAAAGAGCTAGAATCTCCGGTCTCTACTAAGAACAATGAGGACGTTGTAATTCAAGAGGGGGAGGGTAAGCCTTCAGCTGATGATGAGATTAACTTTGACAACGTTTGGATCCTAGCAGTTGCTGAGAAGAAAGCTGAGCAAACTACTAAGGAGAAGAATGCTTATGTGCCTCCACCGTATGTACCTAAGCTGCCTTTTCCTGGCCATTTCAAGAAGTAACTCATAGAGAAGCATAGAATCCTCTTTGAGAAGCATCTTAAGGACGTGGTAATCAAGCTACCTCTCATTGACTGCCTTGCAATGATGCCTAAATGCGCCAAATTCTTCAAAGACACTCTCGTGAAGAAGAATAAGGAAAGCAAGGAGGTACTTGTTCTAAGTGAAGAGTGTAGTGCTGTGATACATAAGGAGATAGTCCCTAAGAAGTTGGGAGACCCAGGAAGCTTCACTATATCCTGCGCTTTAGGTCCTCTAGAGTTCAAGAGTCGCCTATGTGATCTCGGAGCTAGCATAAATCTGATGCCTCACTCCGTGGCTAAGAAGCTTGGCTTTACTCGTTTCAAAGACTGTTGGATCTCGTTGGTACTGGCTGATAGGAGTGTGAGGCTACCAGTGGGGCTGCTTGAAGATCTACCGGTGCGAATCAGTGGTGTGAACGTGCCTACGGACTTCGTCGTGTTGAAGATGGATGAAGAACCTAAGGACCCACTTATCCTAGGAAGACCATTCCTTGCAACCGCCAGGGCTATCATCGACGTCAAGAACGGGAAGATTTCCTTGCACTTGGGAAAGGATATAAGGCTAGACTTCGATATCAATGAGGTTCTGAAGAAGCCGACCATAGAAGGACAAGCTTTCTACATTGAAACGATGGATGTCTTAGCGGATGAGTTGCTGGAAGAGCTGGCTCTGGAAGATCATCTAAAGCTAGCACAGACTAAGGAGCCAGGGAAGTTTGGCTATGTGGATCAGAGGACCCAAGAGTACGTCAACTTGTTAGATTCTAGGAAGATTGTTAAGAAGGATGAAAGCTGCTGCCTAGAGATCGACCTCGAGATCGACGTTATCACTCGATCCAGGAGTCAGATCGACAAGGCAATCGAGAACACAACTCGATCCGGTGTAGCCATCGACAGACAAATCGAGAGGAATGATCGATCCGGAAAAACAATCGAGTCGACGATCAAGAGAGACCTCCCGATCATTTTGGGATCCAATCAGGAGATCGACTCAGCGTCTCGATCCCTTACTCGATCCACATCAAATCGAGTAAGTGAATCGAGCGAAATGGCTCGATCTAGACGACATCGAGAACAAGATCGACTGGAGGACTCGATTTCAGAGGGGATAGCGGTTGAGGAAAGCAGTCTTAAGGGCCATGCCTCGGGTTCTAAGGAGAGTTCCAAGGAGGAAGTCAACAACAACAGCCACGAGGATGACTGGAGCGAGCTGTTAGCCCCAAAGGTGGACCTAAAGGAGCTCCCAAAAAGGCTAAGGTATGCTTTCTTAGGGCCTAATAACACCTATCCCGTGATTGTGAATGAAAACTTAAGTGATGATGGTTGCACTCGCTCTTGACTGAGCTGAGAAAGTATAGGAAGGCCATTGGGTACTCTTTAAGTGACATCAAGGGCTTTTCACCAATGCTTTGCACTCACAGGATTCACTTGGATAATGAGAACGCCTCTTCTATAGAACATCAAAGGCGTTTGAATTCTAATTTGAAAAAGGTTGTTAAGAAAGAGATCCTTAAGCTTTTAGAGGCTGACGTGATCTATCCCATAAGTGACAGCACGTGGGTTTCTCCTGTACACGTGGTGCCTAAGAAGGGAGGGATCATGGTCATAAGGAATGAAAAGGATGAGCTTATTCCTACTAGAACCAACACTGGTCATAGGATATGTATTGATTATAGGAAACTTAACCTTGCGACTAGGAAACACCATTTCCATTTGCCTTTTATTGATGAAATGCTTGAGAGACTTGCTAATCACCCTTACTACTGTTTCCTCGATGGGTATAGCGGTTTCTTTCAGATACCAATTCACCCAAATGATCAGGAGAAGACGACCTTCACATATCCCTACGGTACCTTCGCGTATCGAAGGATGCCGTTTGGATTGTGTAATGCACCGGCTACGTTTCAGCGGTGTATGATGTCGATCATCTCCGATCTAATAGAGGAGATGGTAGAGGTGTTCATGGATGACTTCTCTGTCTATGATGCGTCCTTTTCTGCGTGTTTGTTGAATCTTTGCAGGGTACTAAAGCGTTGTGAAGAGATAAACTTGGTGCTAAACTGGTAGAAATGCCACTTTATGTTCAAGGAAGGGATCGTGCTTGGTCATAAGATATCAGAGAAGGGCATTGAGGTTGATCAGGCTAAAGTGGAAGTCATGATGGGTCTTGAGCCGCCGGTTAACGTTAAGGGAGTCAGAAGTTTCTTGGGACACGTCGGGTTCTATAGGCGCTTCATCAAAGATTTCTCCAAGATTGCACGTGCTCTTACACGGTTGTTGTGTAAAGAAGTTGAGTTTGTTTTTGATGAGGAATGTTTGCGAGCTTTCGTGACCATCAAGGAAGCCCTTACATCAGCCCCTATAGTTCAAGCACCAGACTGGTCTCTACCCTTTGAGATCATGTGTGATGCTAGTGACTACGCCGTAGGAGCCGTTCTTGGTCAGAAGAAAGACAAGAAGCTACACGTGATCTACTATGCTTCAAGAACCTTGGATGACACGCAAACAAGGTATACCACTACAGAGAAGGAGTTTCTTGCAGTAGTGTAAGCCTTCGAGAAGTTCAGATCATATCTTGTTGGTTCCAAGGCTATTGTCTACACGGATCACGCTGCTTTGCGATACATCTATTCGAAGAAAGACACTAAGCCTTGGCTCTTGAGGTGGATTCTCTTGCTCCAGGAGTTTGACATGGAGATTAAAGACAAGAAGGGAATAGAAAACGGAGTCGCTGACCATCTCTCACGGCTAAGGATCAATGAGTCTCTCCCCTTAGATGACTCTCTTCCAGAAGAGCAACTCATGGCGATTACCACGGCTGTTTGTGGAAAGCTAGAGGGGCGGTTTGAAGAGGTGTTGAGTTTCAAAGAGGAGGATCTACCGTGGTATGCTGATGTAGTGAACTATTTAGCGTGTGGTGAGGAGCCAACACATCTCAACAGCTATCACAAGAGCGGTTTATGAGAGAGGCTAGTGATTACTTTTGGGACGAGCCCTCCTTATACAAGAGAGGAGTGGATAGTTTGTACTGGAGATGTGTTACAAAGGAAGAAGCTAGAGACATCCGCTATCATTGCCATGGCTCTTCCTACAGAGGACACTTCGCTTCATTCAAGACTGCCACGAAAGTGTTGCAAGCCGGTTTCTGGTGGTCGTCCATCTTTAAAGATGCACACGAGTTTGTGAAGAGCTGTGAGGCATGTCAACGAGCAGGGAATATCACTAAGAGGAACGAAATGCCTCAGGTTCCCATCTTCGAGGTTGACGTGTTCGACGCGTGGGGCATAGACTTCATGGGGCCATTTCCTTCTTCATATGGCAACAAATACATCTTAGTAGCAGTGGATTATGTCTCTAAATGGGTTGAGGCTATTGCTTCCCCTACAAACGACTCTAAGGTGGTAATCAAGCTGTTCAAGAGTATCATCTTCTCGAGGTTTGGGGTACCTAAGGTGGTTATAAGCGATGGAGAAAGTATGGCGTTAAGCATAAGGTGGCTACACCGTATCATCCTCAAACAAGAGGTCAAGTGGAAGTCTCCAACCGGCAAATCAAGGCTATACTGGAGAGGACTGTCGGAGCAACAAGGAAAGACTGGGCAGTGAAGTTGGACGACGCTCTTTGGGCCTACCGTACCGCCTTCAAAACACCGATTGGTACAACCTCTTTCACTCTACTCTATGGCAAAGGCTGTCATCTCCCGGTTGAGCTGGAACACCGTGCGTTGTGGGCTGTGAAGAGGCTTAACTTTGACCTCAAGACTGCTCAAGAGAGGCACCTTATTCAGCTACATGAACTGGACGAGTTAAGACTGAACGCTTATGAGAGCTCCTGGATATACAAGGAGTGGACTAAGGAAGCTCATGACAAGAAGTTGGTTGCCAAGGAGCTTAAGGAAGGAGGTTTAGTGTTGCTGTACAACTCAAGACTCAAACTCTTCCCGGGAAAGCTGAAGTCAAGGTGGAGCGGGCCGTTTGTGATCCAAGAAGTGTTGCCTTATGGAGCTGTTACACTGATGGGAAAGAGTGGCAGTGCATTAACCGTCAATGGACACAGAGTCAAGCCTTACTTGGCAGACAGCTATGACAAGGAGAGTCCCTCGGTGGTTCTCCAGGACCCGCCATCCGCTTAAACCAAGTAAAGTCTAGCTAAAGACGTTAAAGAGAGCGCACTTCGGAGGCATTCCCATGTCTATCTTGTACATATTTCTGCTTTCTTTCTCTTTCAGTTTTATGTTTTTATTTAGCAAGTGTGTAGGAACAGGTGTGAGGAGTCTAAACCTTGATCTTGAAGTCCAAAAGAGGCGATAAGGGTTAAGACAAGGCTAGAGATCGAGTGCTAGATCGACTGATCCTGACTCGATCTTTGCTAGATCGAGTCAGTGAATCGAGAGGAGCCAGTCGATCTTGACGAGAACGAGTGATAAGATCGACCTTGACGAAAAAGGATCGATCGATCCAAAATGGATCGACCGATCTAATTTCTCTCGGAAAATCTGTTGGAAACAGATCGATCACTCGACTCGATCCATCACTCGATCTATGCCAAATCGACCCCTAAATCGAGGACATAGCTCGATCATGAGGACTTAGCCGTGGAGCCAACATCTCAATGATCGAGGGAGCCAATCGATCCAAGACTCGATTCATCATGAATCGAGTCTCAAATCGAGTAACCCTCTCGATCTAAGCCATTATAGGCATGAGATCGAGTCCTAGATCGACCAAATGGACTCGATCTCATGCCGAGGTAACATTTTCTTACCCTCCTTTATTCTTTTCCCTTCAATTTTTTAAATTCAAAACTTGGTCAAGGCAAGCATCTTTGACCATGAAAGATGTGCCTTGACCAAGACTTTGTCAGAAAACCACTTTTACTACCCATGGTTTTGCTTTTTGCTAGTCTTTAAATGTTTCAACAACCTCTCACCCTCTCATTCTGGTTTTCTCGAAAATTTTAAACAAAGAGAGTGAGAGTTTTCGATTTTCAAAGGCTAGCAAAGATCTTTAACATTCTTGCAAATGTATTTTCAGAATTTAATGATTTATCTTTAGGAAAATTCCCTTTAAATTCGCAAGATATTGTTCTAGAAGATAGGGTCGGTTTTGATTTTAAAAATTTAGCTAAGTAAAAGGAATAATTCTAGATTTTCTAGTATCTAAAGATTTGATTCTCCTTTATTTAGCTATAATTTTTATTAATTCTCCAAAATTCTAGGGTAGTATTTATAAGCTTTCTCCTTCTCCTCTCTCATTCTCATCAAACCGCCGTTTTGCTTATCAAGCTTCTTGAGAAACTTGTTTCATGTACAATGGCCCCAAAAGAACAAGAGAAGAGACAGCACAAGAGGGAGAAGGACAAGAGGTGGCTGTTCAAGAGAGGGTCTGATGGACTAAGGATGAGAAGAGGGACAAGAAACGGCTAGAAAGGCTTCGGTTTGAGCCTACCAAGTTTGCTGATCGAGAGCTGCTGTTCATGCTAGGGATTCTTGGGGATTTTGACCAACTCCTCAAGAACATTGGCCTAAGATGTCTGTCACGGATGGATTGCCCAACCATTCCAGAAGTGACAATAGACTTCCTTGCCACGTTGGAGTTCCATTACGAGAATCCTAGCACACCCGTTCCTTCACAAGGTTGCCTCTTCTTCAAGGTTGGACGTCAAGCCTACACCCTCTCCATCCCTGAGCTATGTCAAGCATATGGTCTCAACGCGGATGCCAACAAGGTCGAGTTCCCCGCCTTCAAACGAGCAGACTACTTTTGGGATCTGATTAGCAACGAGGACTACAAAGCCAACACCGCCAAGATCAAGAGAGTGAGAAGCCCGGTGCTGAGGTACACTCTGAAGCTGATTGCCAACACGTTTAGCGGAAGATCAGTTGCTCCCACGGTCACAAAGACCGAGCTCTGCTTCCTGTTCCAAGGCGTGAAGCACTTGGTGTGTGATCCGGATGCAAATGAAGAGCCTATGGAGGATGAGCTCGGCGACGAGGTGAACTACGGATGTGTGCTTGCTGCCTCCTTGGTGAAATACAAAGATTATGCCTTGCGGTGCAAGGCAACTTCTTCTTACATTGGCGGCTTCCTCACTCCTCTATTCTTGCAAGCTGGTGTGCCTATACACGACTTCGCCCATGTACCAGCCAGAGCTTTCATGGATGAGGCATACATGAGGAATACCGACAGCTTGGGACGCACGCTAGCAGAAGGGTTCTACGCCTACCTCTTCATAGACGACGAAGACAAGAAGAGAGTGTGCATCCTGCCAAACAAAGATGAGACCGAGCTGCTTGGTGTTGGGAACATCGAGTTCTTGCCCACGGAAGAGGAGTGCTTTGCTCCTCTAGGAGGACCACCTGCTTCAGCGATTGCTCCTCGCCAAAGGTCCGAGTCTCCAGCCACGGAAGATGAGATGCCCGAGGCCTACACACTTCCCAAGTTAGATTTTGAGCCGAGGACCAAAACAGAGAAGTTCCTAGCATCTGTTGTGGAGATGCAAAGGAAAATCAATAAGTGGCAAGGCAAAATGCGCAAGAAACTTGCAAGAAAGTCAAGGCACTTCAAGGAGGCTCGCCTAAGAAGGATGCAAGTAAAGAGGCTCACCAACCCGAGAAGAGAAGGCTCTCAACCGGTGGAGTTGTCATCCGCGAGGCACAAAGCAGCACCATTCAGCCGGCGTGCCATTCTCTCCAAGAACCAGCTGACAAGGGCAAAGCAACAATCTCTAGTTCCTCTGGAAAATCCTCAAGTTCCAGCCGAGACTAGACCAGAGGTAACAACCTTCTTCCATTGTACATAACCGCTCATATTTGCTTCTTTTTGCTTTGTGTTTGGGTGCTCCTTCGAATGAGTTTGCCACCGGGACGGTGTCAAGCAAGTTTGGGGGAGTACATGTGTGGTTTGACATGTGTTTTGTGATCTTATTTTCCTTTAGCATCCTTGAGTCTTTAGTTCATGAAAAATTGGTAAAAATTTTTCAAAGATTCATGTAGTTGCATTCATCTTGTCAAAACATGTTAGGATTGAGTCTAGAATTTCTCATAGCATCTAGGTTGTTTGCATTTGCATAAGTGGTTAGAGTTTCTTAAAAAGGTGTTTTTAATTATGAATTGTTTCAATGCCCAAGTTAGTAGTTCTCTAATGCTTTGTCTATGCTTTGAAAGTAAGTTCTCACCATGCTTGGATCACTTGCTAGGATTTTCGTGACTTGAATTGAACTCTCATGATTTGAAACTTGTCCTAATAAGTGAGAACCTTAATTTGAAATTCTAATTATCATCCTTATGTATTTGAAAATGAACACATGGATTTTAAAATATTTAGGCTCTCTTCTTCCTTTTTACCACTCTTTGTGAGCCTAAGTAGAACTCCCACCTTGACCCCTACCCTTCTTTGAAGCCAAATGTTTCTTGTGTGACATCTTTGTGAGGCCTTCTTTTCGGTTTTGAACTTAGCATAAAGTGTTAGGTTTAGGCGACATGATTTGGTTCTCATATGATTGCTAGCTTTGCATTTTGAAGCTAGGTATAGGCTTAGGATAAGTTTGGGGGATCATTGGGGTTGTTTTTATTTCTATTTGCTCTCGGTTTCAAAGAGTTTTGTGTTTAAAAGAAAGAAATAGGTTTTAAGTGAAAGGTTGTGTTTAAAAACTAAGTATATGCTCTAATAAATTTCAGGAGGTAGCTCTCCCAAATAAAAATAAAAAGAAAAAGAAAAAAAAAGAGCCAAAGTGCCAAATAAAAATAAAAAAAAAAGAGAAAAGAAAAAAAAAATAATAAGAGAGCTACCAATAAGAAATATTTAAAGAGCAAAGTTATTTTCAAAACCTTTTCACTAGCCTAAAGAGTTTAAAATGTTTTTGTTTCGAATTGGGGATTGCTAAGTTTTGAGAAGAAAAATGGCAGATTCTAAGTGATGAGTGAGGATAAAAGTTGATAAATGAGAGGGGTTTAGGATCATTGATTAGTTTACATGGGTAGATGAGAATCTGATCATGTATGCATCAATTGTCTTTACCTTTAGCATTATGCATAAGTTCAACCATTTTTGAGAGAAACCCTTGTTTTAATGGAAAACCCTTTTCAAATGAGATCATTCAATGCTCATAACCTTCACCCCTAGCCAAATGTGTTCTGCTTTAAAGCGCATAAGTTTGATTCATGGTTCGAATGTTAATGAATGTTAAAGGATGAGTTTCTTTGATTGATAGGAATAGGAGAGTCATGATCTGAATTTCTTTGTGTGATGAGTATGGCTAAGTTCTTTGGAGTATGAGTGTGAGCATAGCATTTTAGAACTGTTAACTAGGACATTGAGATTGATTCATTTGAAAGGCACCTTTGCAAGAAGTTTAAACCCCCATTCGTTTTTCTTAAAACCTCTCTTCCTTACTTATTTTATGTTGCTTGAGGGCAAGCAAGAAGTAAGTTTAGGGTAGTTGATGTTACTGTATATTACATACATTTTGCATACTCATTAGTTAGCTTTTCATGCATTTGCATCACGTTTTAGGTTAGATTGCATCACTTAGAGTCCTAGAACATTCTCGCACCAACATACGCATGTTCCTTGCATTTTGCATCCCATGTAGCAGTTCGTGGAAGCTCGGATATTTGCTATGGATCAGAGATCGAGGAGCAGATCGAGCATGGCCGGTCGATCTAGGATGTGATCGACCAGAAGATCGAGAAGACCAGGTGATCCAAGGAGAATGATCGAGACGAGGATTGAGTGAAGCAGTCGATCAAACGGTACGGACGTAAATGACGCCATGCAGAGCGAGAGCCAGATCGAGTACACCACTCGATCCAACCGAAGATCGATACCTAGATCGGATGCAACACTCGATCCGCCGATGATGATCGAGACCCAGATCGAGCTGAAGACACGATGTTCGGAGATGATCGAGAGACCGCTCGATCCCGGAGTCGGTCTCTGTCCTTTCAACCACTTTTGGCCGCTAGCGAGGGGGGACCATCAGCATGTTTTAGTCATTTTGGGAAGACGGCGACGTCCTTTTCCCACACACTTTTCATCCTTTTCTTTTTTATGTTTTTCTCTCTGGTTTTGAAGAAGAACACCATTGTCGAACTTTGAGTTTTTCTTTAGCTTGTAATCGAATCGTTTTCAGCTTAATCTAGTTTTCTTTTCATGTTCATCGTTTTCTTTTGCATGCTTTGCTTGATTTACCTTATGTGTAGTGAGTAGTTCATTTGGGTTCGGGGTTGAGAGGATAAAGAGGTCTAAAGGGTTTCGTTCTTGGGGTTTTCTAAGTGTTTTAACGGCTATCTCTTCTAGGGTGTTGAGCTCTCAAAGCTTGAAGACTCTCACGCCAAGAGCTTCATGATCCGAGAGGTTCCTTACCTTGACAGGATCCAGGGACCTCTGAAGATCACACCCTAGAGACTAGTTTACCCTACCCAAAAGCCATGGAAGTTTGGGGGACTAGTTAAGCCACTCATTTGAAATCTGTTTTCCTTGCCCTTCGACCTCTCTTTCCACCAAAAGTCATGGGTTTGGAGGAGAGGATGAAGGAGTGATCTATACCGAAAGCCACGGTTAGATCTTGCTTAGTTTTCAAGGCTTATAGATCCTCACAAAGTGAGTCGATTTAAAGTTTTCAACCCAAGGTCGAACCTTTGAAACCCCTGACCATGAATCTCAACCCTAAGCCCTCTCTTTTAGCATATTTACATCTTTTCTCGTCATTCGCTTGATCTTTGATAGCATCCTGGTCGTTAGTTTTACTGTTCTTGCATTTTTAGACGAGATCGATTGTTATTGCTCGATCTAGTGGTCGATCTCATGGTCGATCCACTAGTCAAATTTTAGTAATTCGAAGCTTTGTCCTTTAATTATTATGTTTGTTCCTCATGGTAGTTTGATCATTCCTGGTAATATTAAAATAGTTTGCATTCCATTTAGTTTCTACATCTAGTTTTTAGGGATTTTCTCAAAACCTATCTTGTTTCGCTTAGATTTGAATAGTCCTTGCATTCTCTTTGCATTTTCTATCATTCCAGGTATGGATTGACTCTCTCTTGCATGCTGTACTACAACCTGTCTTGCATTTGAGTTTGATAACCTCATTGCATTCTCACCCTTGCAAATAAAGTGTCTATCAATCAACTCCCTCAAACTTACTTCTTGCTTGCCCTCAAGCAACAGAAAATAAGTAAGGAAGAGAGGTTTAAAAACGAATGGGGGTTTAAGCTTCTTGCAAAGGTGCCTTTCAAATGAATCAATCTCAATGTCCTAGTTAACAGTTCTAAAATGCTATGCACACACTCATACTCCAAAGAACTTAGCCATACTCATCACATAAAGAAATTCAGATCATGACTCTCATATTTCTAACAATCAAAGAAACTCATCCTTTAACATTCATTAACATCCGAACCATGAATCAAACTTATGCACTTTAAAGCAAAACACATTTGGCTAAGGGTGTAGGTTATGAGCATAGAATGATCTAATTTGTAAAGGGTTTTCAATTAAAACAAGGGTTTCTCTCAAAAGTGGCAAGAACTTTATGCATAATGCTAAAGGTGAAGGCAATTGATGCATACATGATCAGATTCTCATCTACCCATGTAAACTAACAATGATCCTAAACCCCTCTCATTTATTAACTTTCATCCTCACTCACCACTTAGAATCTACCCCAATTCAAAACAGAAAACATTTTTAAATCTTTAGGTTAGTGAAAAGGTTGAAAATAATTTTGCTCTTTAACTATTTCTTATTGGTAGCTCTCTTATTTATTTTTTTTCTTTTTCACCTTTTTTATTATTTTTGGCACTTAGACTCTTTTTTTATTTTTTTTTATTTGAGAGAGCTACCTCCTGAAATTTATTAGAGCATAAATATAATTTTTAAACACAACCTTTCACTTAAAACCTATTTCTTTCTTTTAAACACCAAACTCTTTTTGAAACCGAAAACAAATAGACATGAAAACAACCCCAATGATCCCCCAAACTTATCCTAAGCCTATACCTAGCTTCAAAATGCAAAGCTAGCAATCATATGAGAACCAAATCATGTTGCCTAAACCTAACACTTTATGCTAAGTTCAAAACCGAAAAAGAAGGCCTCAGAATGATGTCACACAAGAAATATTTTGCTTCAAAGAAGGGTAAGGGTCAAGGTGGGAGTTCTACTTAGGCTCACAAAGAGTGGTAAAAGGAAGAAGAGAGCCTAAATATTTTAAAATCCATGTGTTCATTTTAAAATATATAAGGATGATAATTAAAATTTCAGATTAAGGTTTTCACTTATTAGGACAAGTTTCAAATCATGAGAGTTCAATTCAAGTCACGAAAATCATAGCAAGTGATCCAAGCATGGTAAGAACTTACTTTCAAAGCATAAGCAAAGCATAGAACTACTAACTAGGGCATTGAAACAATTCATGAGTATAAAACACCTTTTTAAGAAAACTTTAACCCCTTATGCAAATGCAAACAACCTAGATGCTGAGAAAAATTCTAGGCTCAATCCTAACAAGTTTTGACATGATGAATGCAACTACATGAATCTTTGAAATTTTTTTTAAACTTTTACCAATTTTTCATGATCTAAAGACTAAAGGATGCTAAAGGATTATAAGATCAGAAAACACAAGTTAAACCACACATGTACTCCCCCAAACTTGCTTGGCACCGTCCCGGTGGCAAACAAATTCAAAAGAGCACCAAAACACAAAGCAAAAAGAAGCAAATATGAGCGGTTATGTACAATGGAAGAAGGTTGTTATCTCTGGTCTAGTCTCGGCTGGAACTTGAGGATGTTCCAGAGGAGCTAGAGATTATGGTTTTGCTCTTGTCAGCTGGTTTTTGGAGAGAATGGCGCACCGGCTGAATGGTGCTGTTTTGTGCCTCGCGGATGACAACTCCACCGGTTGAGAGCCTTCTCTTCTCGGGTTGGTGAGCCTCTTTACTTGCATCCTTCTTAGGCGAGCCTCCTTGAAGTGCCTTGACTTTCTTGCAAGTTTCTTGAGCATTTTGCCTTGCCATCTATTGATTTTCCTTTGCATCTCCACAACAGATGCTAGGAACTTCTCTGTTTTAGTCCTCGGCTCAAAATCTAACTTGGGAAGTGTGTAGGCCTCAGGCATCTCATCTTCCGTGGCTGGAGACTCGGACCTTTGGCGAGGAGCAATCGCTGAAGCAGGTGGTCCTCCTAGAGGAGCAAAGCACTCCTCTTCCGTGGGCAAGAACTCGATGTTCCCAACACCAAGCAGCTCGGTCTCATCTTTGTTTGGCAGGATGCACACTCTCTTCTTGTCTTCGTCGTCTATGAAGAGGTAGGCGTAGAACCCTTCTGCTAGCGTGCGTCCCAAGCTGTCGGTATTCCTCATGTATGCCTCATCCATGAAAGCTCTGGCTGGTACATGGGCGAAGTCGTGTATAGGCACACCAGCTTGCAAGAATAGAGGAGTGAGGAAGCCGCCAATGTAAGAAGAAGTTGCCTTGCACCGCAAGGCATAAGCTTTGTATTTCACCAAGGAGGCAGCAAGCACACATCCATAGTTCACCTCGTCGTCGAGCTCATCCTCCATAGGCTCGTCATTCTCATCCGGGTCACACAACAAGTGCTTCACGCCTTGGAACAGGAAGCAAAGCTCGGTCTTCGTGACCGTGGGAGCAACTGACCTTCCGCTAAACGTGTTGGCGATCAGCTTCAAAGTGTACCTCAGCACCGGGCTTCTCACTCTCTTGATCTTGGCGTTGTTGGCTTTGTAGTCTTTGTTGCTAATCAGGTCCCAAAAATCGTTTGCTCGCTTGAAGGAAGGGAACTCGACCTTAGTGGCAGCTGCGTTGAGACCATACGCTTGACATAGCTCGAGGATGGAGAGGCTGAAGGCTTGACATCCGACCTTGAAGGAGAGGCGACCTTGTGACGGAACGGGTGCGCTAGGGTTCTCATAACGAAACTCCAACGTGGTAAGGAAGTCTATTGTCACTTCTGGAATGGTTGGGCAATCCATCCGTGACAGACATCTTAAGCCAATGTTCTTGATGAATTGGTCGAAATCTCCAAAGATCCCTAGCTTGAACAGCAGCTCCCTGTCTGCAAACTTAGTAGGCTCAAACTGAAGCCTTTCAAGCCGTTTCTTGTCCTTCTTCTCATCCTTACTCCATATGACCCTCTCTTGAACAGCCACCTCTTGTCCTTCGCCCTCTTGTGCTGTCTCTTCTCTCGTTCTTTTGGGGGCCATTGTACCTGAAACAATTTTCTCAAGAAGTTTGATAAGCAAAATGGCGATTTGACGAGAGAATAAGAGAGGGAAAGAAGAAAGCTTATAACTACTACCCTAGAATTTTGAGAAATTAATAAAAATTATAGCAAAATAAAGGAGAATCAAATCTTTAGATACTAGAAAATCAAGGATTATTACTTTTACTTAGCTAAATTTTAAAATTCAAAAACGGCCCTATCATCTAAAACAATGCCTTGCGAATTAAAAAGGAATTTCCCAAAAAATATTTCATTAAACTCCGAAAATACCTTTTGCAAGAATGTTAAAGAGCCTTGCTAGCCTTTGAAAAAAAAAAAAAGCTCACTCTCTTTGTTTAAAATTTCCGAGAAAACAAGAATGAGAGGGGGAGAAGTTGTTGAAATATTTAAAGGCTAAGAAAGAAGCAAAACCATGGGTAGGAAATGTGGTTTTCTGACAAAGTCTTGGTCAAAGCACATCTTTCATGGTCAAAGATGCTTGCCTTGACCAAGTTTTGAATTCAAAAACTGGAGGGAAAGAAAATGTTACCTCGGCATGAGATCGAGTCCGTTTGGTCGATCTAGGACTCGATCTCATGCCCATAATGGCGTAGATCGAGAGGGTTACTCGAATTGTGACTCGATTCATGATGAATCGAGTCTCGGATCGATTGGCTCCATCGATCGTTGAGATTTTGGCTCCACGGCTAAGTCCTCGTGATCGAGCTACGTCCTCGATTTGGGGGTCGATTTGGCATAGATCGAGTGATGGATCGAGTCGAGTGATCGATCTGTTTTCAAAGGATATTTCCCGAGAGAAACTAGATCGGTCGATCCATTTAGGATCGATCGATCCGTTTTCGTCTAGATCGATCTTATCACTCGTTCTCGTCTAGATCGACTGGCTCCTCTCGATTCACTGACTCGATCTAGCAAAGATCGTGTCAGGATCAGTCGATCTAGCACTCGATCTCTAGCCTTTTCTTAACCCCTATCGTCTCTTTTGGACTTCAAGATCGAGGTTTAGACTCCTCATACCTGCTCCTACACACTTACAAAATAAAAACATAAAACTGAAAGAGAAATTAAGCAGAAATATGTACAGGATTGACATGGGAATGCCTCCCAAGTGTGCTTTCTTTAAAGTCTTTAGCTAGACTTTACTTGGTTTAGGCGGATGGTGCATCTTGGAGGAGCACCGAGGTACTCTCCTTGTCATAGCTGTCCGCCAAGTAAGGCTTGACCCTGTGTCCGTTGACGGTGAATGCACTGCCACTCTTTCCCATCAATGTAAAAGCTCCATAAGGCAGCACTTCTTGGATCACAAACGGCCCGCTCCACCTTGACTTCAGCTTTCCCAGGAAGAGTTTGAGTCTTGAATTGTACAGCAACACTAAGCCTCCTTCCTTAAGCTCCTTGGCAACCAACTTCTTGTCATGAGCTTCCTTAGTCTGCTCCTTGTATATCCGAGAGCTCTCATAAGCGTTCAGTCTTAATTCGTCCACTTCATGTAGCTGAATGAGGCGCCTCTCTTGAGCAGTCTTGAGGTCAAAGTTCAGCCTCTTCACAGCCCACAATGCACGGTGTTCCAGCTCAACCGGGAGATGACAGCCCTTCCCATAGAGTAGAGTGAAGGGCTTGTACCAATCAGTGTTTTGAAGGCCGTACGGTAGGCCCAAAGAGCGTCGTCCAGCTTTACTGCCCAGTCTTTCCTTGTTGCTCCGACAGTCTTCTCCAGTATAGCCTTGATTTGCCGGTTGGAGACTTCCACTTGACCGCTTGTTTGAGGATGATACGGTGTAGCCACCTTATGCTTAACGCCATACTTTCTCAAGAGGTTCTCAAAGACCTTGTTTATGAAGTAGCTTCCTCCATCGCTTATAACCACCTTAGGTACACCAAACCTCGGGAAGATGATACTCTTGAACAGCTTGATCACCACCTTAGAATCGTTTGTAGGGGAAGCAACAGCCTCAACCCATTCAAAGACATAATCCACTGCTACTAAGATGTACTAGTTGCCATGTGAAGAAGGAAATGGCCCCATGAAGTCTATGCCCCACGCGTCGAACACGTCAACCTCGAAGATGGGAACCTGAGGCATCTCGTTCCTCTTAGTTATATTCCCTGTTCGTTGACATGCCTCACATCTCTTCACAAACTCGTGTGCATCTTTGAAGATGGACGGCCACCAGAAACCAGCTTGCAACACTTTCGTGGCAGTCTTGAATGCATGGCAGTGATAGAGGATGTCTCTAGCTTCTTCCTTCCTAACACACCTCCGGTACAAACTGTCCACTCCTCTCTTGTATAAGTAGGGCTCATCCCAAAAGTAGTCACTAGCCTCTCTCATGAACCGCTTCTTATGGTAGCTGTTGAGATGTGTTGGCTCCTCATCACACGCTAAATAGTTCACGATATCAGCGTACCACGGTAGATCCTCCTCTTTGAAGCTCAACACCTCTTCGAACTGCCCCTCTAGCTTTCCACAAACAGCCGCGGTGATCGCCATGAGTTGCTCTTCTGGAAGAGAGTCATCTATAGGGAGAGACTCGTTGATCCTTAGCCGTGAGAGATGGACTGCGACTCTGTTTTCTATTCCCTTCTTGTCTTTAATCTCCATGTCAAACTCCTGGAGCAAGAGAATCCACCTTTGTGTCCTTCTTCGAATAGATGTATCGCAAAGCCGCGTGATCTGTGTAGACAATAGCCTTGGAACCCACAAGATATGACCAGAACTTCTCAAAGGCGAACACTACTGCAAGCAACTCCTTCTTTGTAGTAGTATACCTTGTTTGCGTGTCATCCAAGGTTCTTGAAGCATAGTAAATCACGTGCAGCTTCTTGTCTTTCCTCTGACCAAGGACGGCTCCTACGGCGTAGTCACTAGCATCGCACATGATCTCAAAGGGTAGTGTCCAGTCTGGCGCTTGAACTATAGGGGCTGATGTAAGGGCCTCCTTGATGGTCACGAAAGCTCGCAAACACTCCTCATCAAACAGAAACTCAGCTTCTTTGCACAACAACCGTGTAAGAGGGCGTGCAATCTTGGAAAAGTCCTTGATGAAGCGCCTATAGAACCCGGCGTGTCCCAAGAAACTTCTGACTCCCTTAACGTTAACCGGCGGCTATAGACCCATCATGACTTCCACTTCAGCCTGATCAACCTCAATGCCCTTCTCTGATATCTTATGGCCAAGCATGATCCCTTCCTTAACCATAAAGTGGCATTTCTCCTAGTTTAGCACCAAGTTTGTCTCTTCACAACGCCTTAGTACCCTGCAAAGATTCAACAAACACGCAGAAAAGGACGCACCATAGACAGAGAAGTCATCCATAAACACCTCTACCATCTCTTCTATTAGATCGGAGAAGATCGACATCATACACCGCTGAAATATAGCCGGTGCATTACACAATCCAAACGGCATCCTTCGATATGCGAATGTACCGTAGGGACATGTGAAGGTCGTCTTCTCCTGATCATTTGGGGGAATTGGTATCTGAAAGAAACCGCTATACCCATCGAGGAAACAGTAGTAAGGGTGAAGGGTGATTAGCACGTCTCTCAAGCATTTGATCAATAAAAGGCAAAGGGAAATGATCTTTCCTAGTTGCAAAGTTAAGTTTCCTATAATCAATACACATCCTATGACCAGTGATGGTTCTAGTAGGAATAAGCTCATCTTTTTCATTCCTTATGACCGTGATCCCTCCCTTCCTAGGCACCACGTATACAGGAGAAACCCACGTGCTGTCACTTATAGGATAGATCACGTCAGCCTCTAAAAGATTAAGGATCTCTTTCTTAACAACCTCTTTCAAATTAGGATTCAAACGCCTTTGATGTTCTATAGTAGAGGCGTTCTCATTATCCAAGTGAATCCTGTGAGTGCAAAGCATTAGTGAAAGGCCCTTGATGTCACTTAAAGAGTACCCAATGGCCTTCCTATACTTTCTCAGCTCAGTCAGGAGCGAGTGCAACTCATCATCACTTAATTTTTCATTCACAGTCATGGGATAGGTGTTATTAGGCCCTGAGAAAGCATACCTTAGCCCTTTTGGGAGCTCCATAAGGTCCACCTTTGGGGCTAACAGCTCACTCATGTCATCCTTGTGGCTGTTGTTGTTGACTTCCTCCTTGGAACCCTCCTTAGAACCCGAGGCATGGCCCTTAAGACTGCTCTCCTCAACCGTTATCCCTTCTGAAATCGAGTCCTCCAGTCGATCTTGCTCTCGATGTCTTCTAGATCGAGCAGTTTCGCATGATTCACTTACTCGATTTGATGTGGATTGAGTAAGGGATCGAGACGCTGAGTCGATCTCCTGATTAGACCCCTAAATAATCGGAAGGTCTCTGTGGTAACCCAACCCGGTAAACCGTACCGCGGCTGTGTCCCACTACATCCTCTAAGTCCAATTCTATACTTAGCCATATTTTTGAACTTTTTCTTTATTTTTCTAAGTCATTCTTTAACAATACACAGCGGAATATAATAACTCAAAACACTCATTTATTCATCTTTAAAAAGCACTAAACAAGATTCGGGGTTCCACATGAATAAAAACACAAGGTTCACTAACGATTACAGCCAATCATCTAGCAACCTAACGGTTAAACACCAAAGCCATAAGACCCTAACACAAGTCTTAAATCATAAAACACACAACCCCGATCCATCCATATCCATCACTGCCGCCTGGTCTCGCCTCCTTACTGCTTAGTACCTGCACACTCCAAATGAGAGGCATAAGTATTTCATAAATACTTAGCGAGTACGGTCATCCCGTAACACCTGGTCAGTACCAAAACACGCAGTAAACTTTCGGATTCAACATTCACACAATCAATTCGCAATAAACACATCACTATCAAACGGCCCCTGATGATCTAGCCTAACCACCCAAGATCAATCCCTTTTTAAGACCCATGTCTACTTCAGCGAGAATCCCACATCTCCTAAGCTAGTACATGATCCGGATTACCCTGAGGTTAGCTAAACATCGTATATGCCTCGGTAAACACCACCTCTTAGCAAAACATTCAATCGTTTGTACACTTAAACCACACATCACAAGAAAATCATCAATCAAGCATGCAAAACATTCAACCCTAGTCACCCTACGGTCTAGGACCTAACCACAGTCGCGCACTCACAACAGTACGGTCTTATGATCATCTCAACTACTTGTGAAGCCTCACAAGGCATCGGTACTGCTCCAAGCGAGAATCACACATCCCCTTGAGCCAGTAACTCGATCCGGACATTCACACAGCTAGTTAGACACCACGTATTGACCCAGGGTTCACGCACTCACCTTAGACAAGGCTAGAAACAGATTGGTAAGAAGAAATCCCGATGAAAACCGCTCCAAATCAAAGATATCCGATCTCCCTAAGAATCTCTCGGCTCACGGTACGATCCGATCCTTATCCCCTCGGCTATCTCTTGATCCGTTCACCTTTCTTCGAGCCAAACTCTGTTTTCCCTCAGAAACCCCACAAAACAAGGCTATTAGCTCGAGGTTATCCGATGAAATCCTAACACTTAGGGAAATATCCGATCGCTTACCAGTTTATCTCGGCGATGGTCGGATTAGCTCGGCGAAAGCTTGATCTCTCTCGGATATCCTCGGGATAAACTGTTTTTCTTAGGGTTTTCTCTCGACTATTCTCTTTCTTTGCTTTATTGCTCTCGAATAAACACAACTCTCCCGAGAAAAGTCTCAAAAATCCCTTAAATACTCGCAAAACCCTAGGTAACTCGGACTTATCCGACGTTTTCCTGGTTCCAGTAAACTTTATCCCGGTCCGATTCGATTCTATCGGCTATTCCCTGTACCGGCTCGACCCATCCTTCGATAAACCTCAAAATAGCCGACCAAACACTTGGCCCACGGTCCAAATCCCTTCCCACTCGGATAAACCGCCCTTATCCGAGGTGTTTTCCATTTTTTTCATCCGGATTTTTCCTATTCCCTTCGGACATCCTGTCCTTCCTCGGCTAATCCTCTTTTTTCCTCGGAGGTTTCCTATTCTTCCTCGGAGACAGTCCACTGACACTCGGACTAACCTCCCAGACTCTCGGATATATCCTCCTTCACTCGGATAAATCCCATTTTCCCTCGGACTGGACCCCATTTCCCTCGGATATGGCCCATCCGGCTCGGCTATCCAGCCCATGTCCGACTATTTCACCGGTCCACACCCGACCATAGTCCGAACCTGCCTTTCCCAGCCAATATCCGACCCTTGGCTCGGTCATTCCTCGGACAACCTCCTGTCCGGTACGATCAGTCCGCATTTTCTCGGATACGGATGCTACAACTCTCCCCCACCCGTTCTGGATTCGTCCTCGAATCCGACTCATCCGTTTGCAACTTGTCAAACCATTTGGGATATTCAGCTTTCATCCTAGCCTCTTTTTCCCAAGTAACTTGTTCATGCCCGTCGCAGTCCCATACGACCTGAGCCATTCTGACCAGCTTTCCACGCTTAGTCTCTTCCTTCCGTCCTATTACTCGAACCGGTCTAGCCTCTACTGCAAGATCCTCTTGCAAGTCTGCTGGTGGCTCCTCTGTAACCGTTTCCCGTTCGGTAATGTGCTTTCTCAGTTGTGACACATGGAATACATTGTGGAACGCTCCCATGTCTGATGGCAAGTCCAATTTGTAAGCCACTGCGCCAACCCTTTCCAGTATCCGGTACGGCCCCATGTACCTCGGATTCAACTTGGCACTCTTTGCTGCCCTATCCGTTCCCTTATATGTCAGTGCCTTAAGATAAACCATATCACCCACACTGAACTCCAAATCCCTGCGGTGCTTGTCCGCGTAACTTTTCTGCCTGTCCATAGCCTCTTTCAGCTTGACCTTTAGCAATCTGATCTTTTCTGTAGTAGCCTCGACCACTGCTGGCCCCATTACACTACGCTCCCCCACTTGTGTCCAACACAATGGTGTCCTACATGGCCTGCCATACAACGCCTCATACAGAGACATCTCTATGCTCCTTTGATAGCTATTATTGTATGCAAATTCAGCCAACGGTAAGTAGTCTTCCCAACTACCACCCCAGTCCAGTACACACGCCCTTAACATATCCTCTAATGTTCTGATTGTCCGTTCTGATTGCCCATCAGTCTGAGGATGATACGCTGTACTCATATGCAACCGCGTCCCACACGCTTCCTGGAACTCCTTCCAGAACCTCGAAGTAAACTTCGGATCACGATCTGAAATGATACTTACTGGCACTCCATGCAATTTCACGATCTGATCAATATACATGTCCACCAACTTTGGTACTCCATCCGTCTTTTTCATTGCTAAGAAGTGAGCAGACTTGGTCAAACGATCCACAATGACCCATATCCCGTCATGCAACTTCCTAGTCTTAGGCAATCCCAGTACAAAGTCCATGGTGATCATATCCCATTTCCATTCCGGCATTGGCAACGTTTGCAACAAACCGCCTGGAAATTGATGCTCTGCCTTAACCAATTGGCACGTCTCACATCTGGCTACCCACTTAGCCACATCCCGTTTCATCCCAATCCAATGATAGTACCGTTTCAAATCCTGATACATCTTGGTCATTCCTCGATGAACCGAAAACCTTGACTGATGTGCCTCTTTAAGGATCTCATCCTTTAACTCCTTCACATCAGGAACACAGACCCGTCCGTTCACAACAATAGTCCCATTGTTTGAAGTCTGATATTCCGTCTTGTTATTCTGTGACACCTTTTTCAGATTCTCATCTTGCTCCTGAGCAATCCGAATCCTAGTCAACAAATCAGCTCTATCCGCAGCTTCCAAACCCAACGGTTCGACCTCATCCGTTATTGCATTCAACTGCAATGTCCTTAGCATGTTCACAATGCTTCCAACATTCCGTTCAGATGACACGCTAGCCCTTCTCCTACTCAAGGCATCCGCCACCAAGTTGGCCTTTCCTGGATGGTATGCTATTTCCAAGTCATAGTCCGCTACCAACTCCATCCATCTACGCTGTCTCAAATTCAAATCCGGTTGAGTAAAGATGTACTTTAAACTCTTATGGTCCGTGTATATCTGCACCTTCTCCCCATACAAGTTAGATCTCCATATCTTAAGTACAAATACTACCGCCGCCATCTCTAAATCATGCGTAGGGTAGTTTCCTTCATGCTTCCGTAGCTGCCGCGAAGCATAAGCTATCACCTTACCATTCTGCATCAGGACACAACCTAGTCCTTTCCTGGATGCATCCGTGTATACCACGTATGGCTCGCCCGGTTCTGGTAATGCCAATACTGGTGCACTAGTGAGTAACTCCTTTAACTTTGAGAAGCACTCCTCACACTCATCCGTCCAGACATACTCCACGTCCTTCCCAGTCAGCTTTGTCATTCGCTGAGCCATGCTTGCAAAACCTTTGACAAACCGCCTGTAGTAACCAGCTAGCCCGAGAAAACTCCTTATCTCTGTGGCATTTTCCGGTCTAGGCCAATCCGCAATAGCCTGAATCTTCTCTGGATCCACAGACACTCCCTTATCCGAAACAATGTGACCCAAGAACCCTATATGCCGTTGCCAAAAGCTACACTTACTGAGCTTGGCATATAACTTCTGTTCTCTCAACTTCTCCAGAACAGTCCGCAAATGACTCCTATGATTTTCCTCATCCTTAGAGTATACTAGAATATCATCTATGAAAATAATCACAAACTCATCTAGGTACTCTCTGAATACGCCATTCATCAACTTCATGAATGCAGCTGGCGCATTCGTCAGACCAAATGGCATGACCACAAACTCGTAATGACCATACCTTGTCCTAAAGGCAGTCTTACGCACGTCTGTCTCCTCTATGGGTATTTGATGGTACCCTGACGCCAAATCGATCTTAGAGAACCAAGTAGCTCCCCTGAGTTGGTCCAACAACTCGTCTATCCTGGGAAGTGGATACTTGTTCTTCACAGTCACACGGTTCAATCCACGGTAATCAATGCAAAGCCTGAAGCTCACATCCTTCTTCTTCACGAACAACACTGGTGCTCCCCACGGTGAACTACTAGGCCTAATGAAGCCTTTGTCCAACAACTCCGTTAGCTGCTTCTTCAGTTCCGCCATCTCTGCTGGCGCCATCCGGTATGGTGCTTTAGACAATGGAGCTGTCCCCGGCTCAAGTTCAATCGTGAATGGATCTGAACGAGCTGGTGGCAGTCCTGCCAACGCCTGAAAAACATCCTCGAATTCCTGCACCACCGGTATACTGCCTACGCCCACATCCGGTCCTCCTTCTGTAGTAGTGATCGTTGCTAGATACGCCTCACAACCTTTCTCTATTAGCCGTTCTGCTTGAATAGCTGAAACCACCAAACTTCCTGAGGTTGGTCTAACTCCCTGATAAACCAAGACCTCTCCGTCTCTCTCAAACCGCACCCTTCCACGGTGACAATCCAAGTGAGCTCTGTGCTTGCCTAACCAGTCCATCCCCAAAATGACATCGTAGGACTTAACTCTACAGATCACTAGATCCGCTGGCATGTTCACTTCACCAAACATTACTGGAACATTCTTAACCGTTCCTAGTGAAAACATCACTTGGCCTCCAGCCGCCTGAACTAACCCAAAGTCCTCTCCGGGTTCCTTTCGGAACTGACCCTTTCCGATCATGTCCGGATTAACAAAACAATGACTCGCTCCCGAGTCAAACAGAACATGGGTTTCAACCTCACCCATTAGCAAGGTCCCTACACATTCATTCCCTAGAATGCTAAGACTCTATACTAACACACAACAACACGCAATGCAAGTTTAGAAAATACTAAGTACCACACGTACCAGTAATCGGATGAGAAGTGCTCGGTTCCTCGGCTGCTGCTGCACTCGTCGTGTACACCCTCGGCATAATGGCCTGTCTCTTGGCCTGTGATGCAAGCGCCTCCCCTGCTCTCTTCCCTTGAGCCACGGCCTGCTCCACCACTCCTGCCTTGGGACACTCACGCTTGAAATGCCCTGGTTCTCCACAACCGTAGCAAACCCGAACCGCACCATCACTGCCGGACACACGGACCACACGCTGATCCTCCTCCGGGCAGTCTCTCACCTGATGCTCTAAACTTCCACACCTGTGGCATCCCCTACCACTGCGCCTACATTCACCAACGTGAGCCTTGCCACATTTGCTGCACACGCTGCGTCCCCCAGACCCTTTGTTCGGTACTCCCTTCCCAAACCTCCGGTTCTGTCCACTAGACTGACCCGCCTTGGTCACAGTTGTACTAGCCCCAGCTGACATCAACGCAGCTTCTGCCTGTCCTGACTCCAACAATGCTGCCTTCTCCACAAGCTCAGCAACCGTCCTGAAGTCACGAATCACACACCCGTTCCTAAGCTCAACCCGCAGTCCACTCATAAACCTGCGAATCAGCTTCTCCTCCGTGTCAAACTCATGTGACACATACTTCCTCAGCTGATTAAACTGAGTCTCATACTGCCTCACTGTAAGCGTCCCCTGACTAAGGTACAGAAACGCCTTCTCTCTAACTCATTGTAAGCTTCCTGTGGGAAGTACTTACTCCTAAATATCGCTGAGAATGTTTCATAGGAACAATTCGCATTCACCAGCCTTCCCACAATGCCTTTCCACCACGTGTGTGCATCACCCTCCAAGTAGTGCACTGCAATGTCCCTCTTGTAACCCTCTGGACATCGGATAGACTCAAAGTTCCGTTCCAGTCTCATCCTCCACTCATCTGCCTCAATCGGTGTAGAACCTCCGGCAAAGAACTTGGTTCCCAACCGCACCATGTGATCCAAAACCTTGAGGTAACTCGGAACCCTCTCCACTTGGTCCGCTTCCTCCCCAATCACATCCGCGTGAACCCCCACCTGTGGTACTACTTGTAGTGCTGCTACAACCGCCGGAGCAGGAGCCACCGCAGGTAGCCTAGCTAGTACCTGTGCTAACATCCCAAGCACAGCCTCTAACCCCACCGGTGCCACATCCGCAGCAACCCCAGCTGCATTCTCAGCTATCCCAGCTGCACCCGCGGCATCCCCAGCCACGTTCTCAGCATCCGCAGCATCCCTTGCTGCTTCCACGGCTGCCACTCTAGCCGCCTCAGCTGCAACCGCAGCTGCTTGTCTCTCGGCTTCCCTAGCCCCCTCAGCAAAATTCCCGTTGCCTGAGTTCACAGACCCCTCAGCCTGGTTGTCCCCATTGACTCTTACGGTTCTTCTGGTATTAACCATCTGCAAGTACAAAGTGCCAGTTAGCCGAAGCTAACTCAAAACGTGTTTTACAACACCACACACAACTTACCGCGAGACCTTGGCAGTGAAGAATGGATCGGACCCCCATACATCCCAACAAAACAATCAACAGCAGTTACCAGTTTCCTAGTCCTAGAAGCGTTAAAACGCTCTGATACCAACTTGTGGTAACCCAACCCGGTAAACCGTACCGCGGCTGTGTCCCACTACATCCTCTAAGTCCAATTCTATACTTAGCCATATTTTTGAACTTTTTCTTTATTTTTCTAAGTCATTCTTTAACAATACACAGCGGAATATAATAACTCAAAACACTCATTTATTCATCTTTAAAAAGCACTAAACAAGATTCGGGGTTCCACATGAATAAAAACACAAGGTTCACTAACGATTACAGCCAATCATCTAGCAACCTAACGGTTAAACACCAAAGCCATAAGACCCTAACACAAGTCTTAAATCATAAAACACACAACCCCGATCCATCCATATCCATCACTGCCGCCTGGTCTCGCCCCCTTACTGCTTAGTACCTGCACACTCCAAATGAGAGGCATAAGTATTTCATAAATACTTACCAAGGCTAGAAACAGATTGGTAAGAAGAAATCCCGATGAAAACCGCTCCAAATCAAAGATATCCGATCTCCCTAAGAATCTCTCGGCTCACGGTACGATCCGATCCTTATCCCCTCGGCTATCTCTTGATCCGTTCACCTTTCTTCGAGCCAAACTCTGTTTTCCCTCAGAAACCCCACAAAACAAGGCTATTAGCTCGAGGTTATCCGATGAAATCCTAACACTTAGGGAAATATCCGATCGCTTACCAGTTTATCTCGGCGATGGTCGGATTAGCTCGGCGATAGCTTGATCTCTCTCGGATATCCTCGGGATAAACTGTTTTTCTTAGGGTTTTCTCTCGACTATTCTCTTTCTTTGCTTTATTGCTCTCGAATAAACACAACTCTCCCGAGAAAAGTCTCAAAAATCCCTTAAATACTCGCAAAACCCTAGGTAACTCGGACTTATCCGACGTTTTCCTGGTTCCAGTAAACTTTATCCCGGTCCGATTCGATTCTATCGGCTATTCCCTGTACCGGCTCGACCCATCCTTCGATAAACCTCAAAATAGCCGACCAAACACTTGGCCCACGGTCCAAATCCCTTCCCACTCGGATAAACCGCCCTTATCCGAGGTGTTTTCCATTTTTCATCCGGATTTTTCCTATTCCCTTCGGACATCCTGTCCTTCCTCGGCTAATCCTCTTTTTTCCTCGGAGGTTTCCTATTCTTCCTCGGAGACAGTCCACTGACACTCGGACTAACCTCCCAGACTCTCGGATATATCCTACTTCACTCGGATAAATCCCATTTTCCCTCGGACTGGACCCCATTTCCCTCGGATATGGCCCATCCGGCTCGGCTATCCAGCCCATGTCCGACTATTTCACCGGTCCACACCCGACCATAGTCCGAACCTGCCTTTCCCAGCAAATATCCGACCCTTGGCTCGGTCATTCCTCGGACAACCTCCTGTCCGGTACGATCAGTCCGCATTTTCTCGGATACGGATGCTACAGTCTCTCTCGATCGTCGACTCGATTGTTTTTCCGGATCGATCATTCTTCTCGATCTGTCTGTCGATTGCTGCACCGGATCGAGTTTTGTTCTCGATTGCCTTGTCGATCTGACTTCTGGATCGAGTGATAGCGTCGATCTCGGGGTCGATCTCTAGGCAGCAGCTTTCATCCTTCTTAACAATCTTCCTAGAATCCAGCAAGTTGACGTACTCCTGGGTCCTCTGATCCACATAGCCAAACTTTCCTGGCTCCTTTGTCAGTGCCAGCTTCAGATGGTCCTCCTGAGCCAATTCTTCCAGCAACTCGTCCGCTAAGGCATCCATCGTTTTAATGTAAAAGGCTTGCCCTTCTATGGTCGGCTTCTTCAGAACCTCATTGATATCGAAGTCCAGCCTTATATCCTTTCCCAAGTGCAAGGCAATCTTCCCGTTCTTGACGTCGATGATAGCCCCGGCGGTTGCAAGGAATGGTCTTCTTAGGATGAGTGGATCATTAGGCTCTTCATCCATTTCCAACACGACGAAGTCCGTAGGCACGTTCACATCGCTGATTCGCACCGGTAGATCTTCAAGCAGCCCCACTGGTAGCCTCATACTCCTATCAGCCAGTACCAACGAGATCCAACAGTCTTTGAAACGAGTAAAGCCAAGCTTCTTCGCCATGGAATGAGGCATCAGATTTATGCTAGCTCCGAGATCACAAAGGCAACTCTTGAACTCCAGAGGACCTAAAGCGCAGGGTATAATGAAGCTTCCAGGGTCTCCCAGCTTCTTAGGGACTATCTCCTTAAGTATCACAGCACTACACTCTTCACTTAGAACAAGCACCTCCTTGCTTTCCTTATTCTTCTTCACGAGAGTGTCTTTGAAGGATTTGGCGCATTTAGGCATCATTGCAAGGCAGTCAACGAGAGGTAGCTTGATCTCCACGTCTTTAAGATGCTTCTCAAAGAGGATTCTATGCTTCTCTATGAGTTGCTTCTTGAAACGGCCAGGAAAAGGCAGCTTAGGTACATACGGTGGAGGTACATAAGCATTCTTCTCCGTAGTAGTTTGCTCTGCTTTCTTCTCAGCAACTGCTTTGTCTCCTCTTCTTGGCCCTTGGATCCAGACATTGTCAAAGTTAATCTCATCATCAGCTGAAAGCTTACCCTCTCCCTCTTGAATTACAACGTCCTCGTTGTTCTTAGGAGTAACCGGAGATGCTAGCTCTTTGCTGCTTCTTAACGTGATGGCGTTGGCATATTCCTTAGGATTCTGCTCACACTTGCCCGGTAGGCTATTCTGACCACTTGTACTCGCTTTCCCCTTCTCTATCTGTTTGATCTTGTTGTTTAAGTTGGTGATCTGAGTGGAGAAGTCAGTGAGAAACGAGTCTAGATGAGTGTTCATCTCGGCGAACTTCTGGTTTGTAGAGGCTTGCCCTTGTATCAGCTGCTGAAACATGGCCTGAACCGGATCAACCTGTTGTTGCATCGGCTGTTGCTGCTGAGGTGCAAAGCCCGGAGGGTAGTTTGGCGTATAACCCTTGTTACCTTGATGTTGCCCTTGGAAGTTATTCAGCCCTTGACCTTGGAAACCACCACTCGCCTGAAAACCTTTGTTGTAAGGGATGAAATGTTTTGCTTGCTGAGCAGGGTACACTGGGTCCTTAGGGTTGGCGACGTTGGTACTACGGTAGGAGAGATTGTTGTTCTGGTTGTAGCCTTGGTTGTAGCCTTGAGGTTTGTAATTGTTCTGTCCCGCCACCCAATTGGCTTCTTCCTGGCTCAACTCAAGCTCCTCTTGATTCTCATCTGCTTCACCAACAAAGTGGACATGCTTCTGGTTGGCTAACACCAGCTTATCTATCTTCTCATGCAAAGATTTCAGCTCCTTTTGTGAGACTCTAGCTCGGATCCTCTCGGTGCACGGTCATAATCCTCAGCGTAGTTGCCATCACTCAATGTCAAGTTTTCTATCAGCTCCATGCCCTCTTCTACCTCCTGACCAAGGAAGTTCCCTTTACTAGCTGTGTCAAGCAATAACCTGATCTTCGGTGAAGCTCCGCGGTAGATGGTGCTGAGTAGGGTCTCCTCGCTGAAACCGTGATGAGGACATTGGATCGTGTAGTCTTTGAAACGTTCCATTGCCTCGTTGAATGTCTCGTTGTTTCGTTGAGTGAAGCCGCTGATTTCGCTTCTCAACCGTGCTGTCCTGGTGCTAGAGAAGAATTTTGAGAGAAAGGCCTTCTTACACTCGGCCCATGAGGTGATGGTGCCTTGTGGGAGGGTCTTCTCCCAATGCCTAGCCTTGTCTCTGAGTGAAAAGGGAAAGAGACGCAGCTTGAAAGCATCTTCGGATATGCCATTTATCTTGATCATCCCACATACTTGCTCGAAATTGTCAAGGTGCTCCAAGGGATCTTCCATTGCTAAGCCGTGGAACTTGTTGTTTTGCACCATGGAGATGAAACCTGGCTTAATCTCGAAGTTGTTGTTTTGTACAGGAGGAGGAGTGATCCCAAACCTATTGTGATGAGTATTGGGAGCATCTCCGACTCCTATGATCCTTGGGGGTCTAGCCGCGTGTTGGGGGTTTCCATTGCCCCTTCCCACTGCCCCGTGAGCTGGAGGCGGTCCCTCTGGATGCTCGTGTTCAGCCATAGCTTCAAAGTCAACCAAACCGTGCTGAACAATCTCCTCAAAGGCTCTGGCTTGTTCTCGTACTCTTCTTTGCCGTGAATGACCAAGCTGATGAATATTGTCCAAGGGTTGAAGTAGATTGTTGTCTCCCCTTGAACGAAGATTCATGTACCTGAGAGACACACGTTTGAGAGTAGAATGATTAGTAACTAAAACAAGGTAAAGGCTTAGTCTTTACTAAGTCTCAAATCTCTATGTTTTCTAAACAATCCTAGGATGGCAACGGCGCCATTTGATAACTAGGTTCTTTGCAAGGGTGAGTATGCAAGAGAGAGTCAATCCACACCTAGGATGATAGAAAAAGCAAAGAGAATGCAAGGGCTTTGCAAATCTAAGCGAAACAAGATCGGTTTTGAGAAAATCCCTAAAAACTAGATGCAGCAACTCAATGGATGCAAAACTATTTTAATATTACCAGGAATGATCAAACTACCATAAAGAACAAACAGAATAATTAAAGGACAAAGCTACGAATTACTAAAATTCGACTAGTGGATCGACCACAAGATCGACCACTAGATCTAGCAATAATGATCGATCTCGTCTAAAAATGCAAGAACAGCAAAACTAATGACCAGGATGCTATCAAAGATCAAACGAAAGACGGGAGAAGATGTAAAGATGCTATGAAAGAGGGTCTAGGGTTGAGATTCATGGTCAGGGGTTTCAAAGGTCCGAACTTGGGTTGAAAACTTTAAATCGACTCACTTTCTGAAAATCTCTAAGCCTTGAAAACGAAATAAGATCTATCTGTGGCTTTCGGTATAGATCACTCCTTCATCCTCTCCTCCAAACCCATGGCTTTTGGTGGAAAGAGAGGTCGAAGGGCAGGAAAAACAGATTTCAAACGAATGGCTTAACTAGTCCCCCAAACATATGGCTTTTGGGAAGGGGTAACTAGTCTCTAGGGTGTGATCTTCAGAGGTCCCTGAATCCTTTCAAGGTAAGAGACCTCTAGGATCATAAAGCTCTTGGCGTGAGAGTCTTTAAGCTTTAGGAACTCGACACCCTAGAAGAGATAGCCATTAAAACACTAGAAAACTCCAAGATCGAAAACTTTTTTGACCCTTTGAATCCTCTCAACCCCGAACCTTAATGAAACTACTCACTACACATAAGATAAATCAAGCAAAGCATGAAGGAAGAAACGATGAACATGAAAAGAAACTAGATTAAACTCCAAACTATTCGAATACAAAGCAAGAAAAACTTCAAGTTCGAAAATGGTGGATAATCTCCAAAACCGGAGAGAAAAACATAAAAAGATAAGGTTGAAAAGTTGTGTTGAAAAGGACATCGCCGCCTTCCCAAAATGGACCTCGCTAGCGGCCAAAAGCGGTTGAAAGGACAGAGATCGACTTCGGGATCGAGCGTCTCTCTCGATCATCTTCGGACATCGTGTCTTGAACTCGATCTGGGCCTCGATCATCTTCGGTGGATCAAGTGTTGCATCCGATCTTGGTATCGATCTTTGGTTGGATCGAGTGGTTGACTCGATCCGGCTCTCGCTCTGCATGGCGTCATTTACGTCCGTACTGTTTGATCAATTGCTTCACTCGATCTTCGTCTCGATCATTTTCCTTGGATCGCCTGGTCTTTTCGATCTTCTGGTCGATCTCATCTAGATCGACCTGCCATGCTCGATCTGTTCCCCGATCTCTTGTCCTTAGCAAACATCCGACCTTCCACGAACCGCCACAACAGCTTCAGCACGTCCACGAACCTCCACGACTCCAAAGTAGCCAGAAACAACCTGAATGTGATGCAAAATGCTAGGAACATGCGTATGCTGGTGCGAGAATGCTCTAAGACCCTAAGTGATGCAATCTAGTCTAAAGTGTGATGTAAATGCATGAAAAGCTAACTAATATGTATGGAAAATGTATGCAATATACAGTAACATCAACAACCTAAAGTGATCAAGAACCAAAGTGAACTCAAAAGAGACAGTTTAGCAATGATCAAAGAAGCAAGACAAAGTACATAAACAGAGCACTTAAACAAATTCGAAATTCAACAAAGAGAAAGATGTGGTTATTGATTTTGGGGGATTCAAAGACTAATTAAGGTTGTTTCAAGCAAACAAGCTAGCAATGGTGGTTCCTAGACATAGAGTTCACAAACAAGCAAGCTAAGTCCAGTCTCTTGATAAATAGCCCTTTTCTAAGCACCTTAGCAAGAACTAACTATCATTAGTGCTAAAACATTCAACAAACATTAATAATCAACTCTATTCATGTCAAAATGCTCTTCAAACAGTCAATCTCTTGAGCCAAGGCCAGCAAATCCTCTATCAAACAAGATCAGCATTTCATCAAACACTTGGTGGGCATAAGAGAAAGCCTAAATCCTAGATAAGTGTGATCAGGACAAATCTAGCTTAAGAACAGATCAATAGAGAGAAACCCATATTATTAAGCACTAAACAAACCTTAATCAATCCTTAAATCCCCTTAATCTACCACATCTAAGAATCCTAAGAAAACTACTCACTAATAGCCATGTTTAACACCAAATCACAAGAGGAAAAAATGCTAATCATGATTAAAAGAGAGATTAAGAAGGATTAATGGCAAATACAAACTTATATTATATAAAGCAAGAAATTTGTCTTACAATCTCAAAGAAATAACTCAAGAACAGTGATATGACATGACTGCTTGAATGTCCCAGAAAATAGGTATTTATACATAAAGAGGGAAGCCCTAAAAGTAATGGCAAAAGTGTAATAAAAAGCAGTTTCGGACTGGGTTCCTATCGGTCAGTTGTGACCGATAGGGTGATCGATAGGAATCTTATCGGTCTAGAAGGTGGCCGATAGGGTGACCGGATTTCTCACGGTAAACTTCTATCGGTCACTTCTTTGACCGATAGGTTTGATCAATAGCTCCTCTATCGGTCACTCCTTGACCGATAGCCTTCATGTCTACACCGATATGCTCTGCAGAGATCGTCTGCCTTGGTTCTTCCTGCTCCATTTCAGCTCAGCTAGCTTGTCATCTGTTGTTATCAAGTTGTTAATGTTTGAGTTGTTTTCAATGCCTTTGTTATCTGTTGTTTGATTGCATTGTAGTGAGTTTGAAGTTAAGGCTGCACCATATCTTGAATTCTTACATTGATATTCTTGTTTTATGCTCAAGCTTGCTTTGATTTGATTCCAACTCGATCTTATTAAAACCATAATCCTGACTTATAATTATCTTGCTTATATTTTGAAAAGTGATTGCATGGCTACCATATACATATTTGGACTTTCTTTCTCCTTCTGCCACTCTTGCTAGTCCAAGTAGCTGATCCTCATCTATAGAACAGTTAACCACACCTTAAACCAATCCTCATTTCAAGCATAAATACTATCTTGTGTGTGTAAGGCCTATTTCTGAATAAACTTAGCAAAAAGTGTTGGGTTTAGCACGACAAGGGTAAGCTCTCATGTAGATATGACTCTTCTCTTTGAGTCATCAATAGGCTTAGGATGGTAGATTTGGGTGTGGGAGTCGGGTGCTCTTTATTTTTCATTTGGAGAAGAGAAGAAGAAAGGGAAGGCAACAAGCTAATCATGTGTGGAACCCAAAAGATCTAGGATCAGCAAACAAAGAAGAGGAGTTCTCAAACAACAAAAAGAAGAGGCCAAAAGAAGCCTAACGAAATAAAAGTAGAAACAAAATGGAGACTCCCCAAAGAAACAAAGAAGAGCTGCAAAAAGAAGATTAAATAGGCCACATCATGAAGAGAGCAAAGAAGAAAAGCTTCCCTAAGAAATGGCTAAGTGTGAAGGTGTTTAAAAGAGGCAAAAGCCTTATGAAAAGGGTAGATTAGGATGGGCTTTGATGGAACATAAGGTTGGGATTAGAACAATCTAGGCAATGGGTCGAGGAGAGTTTATCCTTGTATGCATAGGTTGAGCTTTACGCTTAGCATTTTGCCAAAGTTCATTCCTTCAAAAAGAGATCCTTTGCTTCTGAAAACCAAATAGATCATTTTCATCTCTTAGCCTTGTCCTTGAAACAAATGCTTTCACTTGATTTACATAAGCAAGATCCATTGGTTACAATTAATGAATGTTAAAGAGTTGGTTGATTTGAATGCTTGTGTAGGCTAAGCTAGAGTTCATTGTTTGCTATGATAGGTATGGCTAAAGGTTTTGAAGTAAAATAATCTATATGCATGTTAGAACCTATAACTTGGGCATTGAATCAGTTTTTCCAATGACACCTTTAGGTTTGAGCTCCCACTTTCAAACCACATTCTCTCATTTGTTCTTGTTTGCTTGAGGACAAGCAAAAGACAAGTGTGGAGGTGTTGATATACTCATTATTTACATCATATTAGCATACATTTTGCATTGTTTTATTGTCTTTAAACATGCATTTTTGTTTGCTTTTGTCCCCTTTGCATTCAATTAGGGCTTAGTGTAGATTTAGGGTGTGCATTGCATGTTTTGTGCATCTGAGAAGTTTGGCAGGTATGTTTGGAGAGTGTGGAGACTACAAGGAGCATGGGAGATGATGGTGGATGCAGCACAAGACATCAAAAGAGCCAAGAAGAAGGTGCACCTTGTTGAAGCGGCTAGAAAAGTTTCCTGACAAAACCGGCTCGGACAAAGCATCTCCAATTCGATTCGGCTGCACCAGTCTTTATCAATATTGTAGCCCCGTGAGTTATCTTGCCTCGGGAGTTGGTTTCAGGTCAGTCCCATCAGCGGTTAGAAAGTTACAGAAGTTTTCGTGAAAACGTTCAATCTGCATCGGCCAAGGCACGAACCACATCGATCAGTGATGATCGATGTAAAGCAACAGAGAAGCTGGTGAATCACATAGGTCATCCACATCGATCATTTGTGACCGATGTAAGGAGACAGGACATCCACATCGATCAAGACTGACTGATGTGATCCACCCGAGAATTTGAAGATTCACATCGGTTAGGCACATCGGTCATCAGCTGACCGATGTCAAGCAACCGAAGGACCATATCAACTGAAGATCAGCTCAGATGAGGTGTTTGCATTCCGATTTGGCTTCGGCATTCTTTATCAACTTTGTAGCCACTTACGTTAGCTTGAATTTGGGGTTGGTTTTGAGCAGTTCCTGTCGGTGGTTAAAGAGTTATGGCTAATAAAATCAGCACAAGTCTATTTGGAGTTCCGACCGATCTTCTTAACCGACTTGAAGATCAGCCTAGATGAAAGGTTTCCGTCTTGATTCAGCTTCTGCACGCTTCGTGAAATTTGTAGCCAAGTAAGTTAGCTTTCTGGAGGACTTGGTTTGATGTCCTTCTGATGAGCGGTAAGAAATTTACAGAAAGTTTTGTGAAACCACTCAACCTAAATCGAGCAAGTCTGACCGATGCCATTCACATCGGTCATGGATGACCGATGCTGACCCAGACTGAAGAAAACTTATTTATGATTTTGCCACTCCGCTTAGACTCCTATAAATACTTAAAATCCGTCATTTTTGGGAACATCCTATTATCCAGCAGTTCTTTCTTCTTTTGTTTTTGGGTTACAATTTTTAGTTTGAATATTTGCTTGATTTTAATAAGAGTATACATTTATCTTCTTGTTTAATCTTGATAGGGCTCAGGTTTTACCCAAATAAAACTACAGCAAGTGCACAACAATGCAATCGTAGTATAAGGGGTTATCGAATCCCAAGGGAGTAAGTAAACTACCCTAAAGAGTTCAGGTCAGGATTAAGCTAAGCAATAAGTAATGAATGTAATGCAAAACAGTAAAATAAATGCAAGTGGACATTTTATGCTTGTTCTTAAAGTTCAGAAAGCTAAAGGCGCTAAGTCAGGACAATTCGCAGGTTGAATCCAAAAGTGTAGAATGCATGCAATTAGTAATGAATTAAAATTGTCTTGAACATGAAACAAAAAGATATAACTAATCAATTCTCATTATAGAAGTTAACTATATCTAAATCACAGAGTTTCAAATCTCTTTGCAAACCATAATAATATAAACATGCATTAAAGATCAAGTTCAATTGTTCATAAAACTCCTAAGCCAAATCTCTTTGCACTAGGGCGTTTTGCTCATCTAATACTAGTTCAGGTGATTAATAATGCTCTCACATCTATCAAACAACCTAGGGTTTTGAAATCCAGATGATGTGTCTAAGAAATCGATATGAATGCAAGCACAGATGAAGAACCAATAGATTTTCCTAATAGTTTAGCAATTCTACAAACTCTTCTTCAACCTTGGAAAAGCCCTAACTTAACTAACAAACTACTCATACATGGTGAATGAAACAAACATCATGAAAAGAATAGATTGCATAAAAGAAATAAGAAATAGAAATAAAGGAGTTCGAAATCTGCTCTGAAGGAGTCTGATTTGTCTCTCCAAAAGCTCTGCTACAAATCTCTCTCTAAAGCTCTCAAAAAGAATAAGATACAAGATCTCTGCCAAAAGAATGGCTGAAAAACCTAATATACAAGCTAAAACACGATTTGGGGCCTTTTTGTAAATACTGGAACTTCTGGGCCAAAACTGCAAATAAGTCTCCATCTTTTAAAAACAAGGCCACGACTCTTTCCTCTACGGGTGACGAGCGTCACCCAAATCCATACTTTTCTTCCGAGTTGCACACTTCGTGACTTCATCTTGCAATGCTCCAAAAAGCTTCAATATCTCCAATTATGCTCGAGAGATGTTATAACCCGTAAAGACTCTACTAGGACTCTAAAAAGACCAAAAGACTCTATAAAAAGGACTAATGTCATGGTTAAAACCCATAAAACCATGATCTATCAACTCCCCGAGACTTAGCTTTTGCTTGCCCTCAAGCAAACATCAGACAAAGAACATGGTCAAGGTTTGAAAACAAGAAACAGTCAGCTAAACATCAAGAACACCACATTCGTTAACACTTTCGAATCCACATACCACAGAGTCAACACAAGATCAAATTTCAGTCTAATCATCACAAGCTTAGCAAATCTCTCAAGTCCAGCCCAAATCCCTTAAAAAAATCCGAAATCTCATCAAAGATTTATCATCTCAATCACTTACAGATTTTTTCCCTTCCTAAACAACTGAATAAAGCAATCTCAACACAGCTCTCCTATTTTCTCTTCCCTTGATCTTTTTCTTTCTGATTTTTTCGATTTTTCAACTCTTTTCTCATTTTCTACAGTTTAAAATATGGTACTACTCAATACTTGTGTTCCTTGTGAGGAGACAGGTTCGTGAGTGTGTTCAATACTGTTTTTCCTTGTGAGGAGACAGGGTCATGAATGCACCATTCTTATGACTCAAACTCTTAAAACTGCATCAGGGAAGATCTAAGAGAGACTGCATCTAAACATGTTTGTCAGTGTTGAAAGAGTGAATCAAGATCAATGAGAATCAAGCCCCAAGATAAGAAGTTTAAAGTTCATTAAGGTGGAGCTAACAGCAAATTTTCCAGATTCTCTAAGAACCTAAACTTTCATTGCTAGACTGATCTACATATGACTTTCAACTTAGTAAGACTTGTAATCAGCTACTGTGGCAATGGTTTTTATAAGCATAGACGTTTTGTGGTTAGTTCCAAGAAAAACTAACAGTTTCAAAATTTTGACTCTATAAAAACAGGTTTTTGACTCAACTTTAAGACTCTAAAAAGCAAACACAAAGCACACAACGTCAGTTACCACCTCCCCCATACTTAAACAACACTGTCCCATATGTTAGTAAGCCAAACGTTGGTCAAAAAGAAGCATGAGAACTTGTAAAACTGTGTCAGAAAAGTGGTACCTCGCAAAGGGACGAGTGACGAGCGTCACCCCTCAGTGGTGATGATCGTCACCACGTCTGAGACTTCAGAATCGTCATGTTGGATGCTAAAACGATATGCAATCATGTGTACTCTAAAGACAGACTTTTAGAGCACTCAAAACACACATCAAAAACATCCACACAAAGCATAATCCATGGTTTAACAAGTTCACAAGACATCCTCAAAGAAAACTGAACAAACCGACTCTCTTTTTGTTTTTTTTTTCAATTTTTTTAGTTATGTAATAGAAAATGAAACTAAGTAACAGAAAACTTACCAGTGGGTTGCCTCCCACCAAGCACTTGTTTAACATCATTAGCTCGAATTTGAATGCTGCCCAGACAGCTGGTGGAGCAGAAGGTGGCATTAAATGCCTTGGAGAAGAATGTCTCCTCATCCATGGTGGTTTATAAGCAGTAGATGTATAAACTTTTTCAAAGAAATGGAACATCAGCAGGGTGGGTCGTGACTGTGGGTGATACACTTTGTTTTCCTGCAGAATCATCAAAAGAAACACCAAGCATTCTACGAGAATCTCGTTGCTTGCATAAGTGTGAAGCAGCTTTTGCACCTTTTAAATTCTTATTGATGAGATTAGAAGGTTTGGAACTGGTTCCAGGAAGTGCATACCTTTGCTTAGTTGCAGGTTTCTGGGTTGTGGAATGTTGAATTTTCGGTTTGGCAACATAAGATGGACTTGTAGCTGAAAGATCATGTCGCTTCTTTGTGTCCAGGTTGTTGACGAGTGTCACCAGGTCAGTGACGGTCGTCACTGACCCTGCAGTTCGAGTTTCCTGCAGTCCAGCTCAGCAAGTCTTGCCTCTATCACAAACTCGTCCTCCTCCAGCAACTTGGCATTGATGGGAACCTCTTCTTCGAGCCTAGTCAGGAAGATATCATATTCACTCCAATCCTCAAACCCAACAGCTTTTGCAGAAACTTCAGATATTGCCTCTTCAACAGCTATCTTGTTTACTTGCCCACTTGTATCAGATTCAGTGACATACCCAGCAGTAGTGTCTTCTGAATGCTCCATGACAGGCTCTTCATCTCAGGAAGTCCATACAGAAAAGGTCTGACCATCAATGGTAGAACTCCCTCTCATCTTATCCATGTCAAAGTTCATGACCACATCACCAAGATCAAGCTCTATGTTCCCCTTTTTCACATAGATGATGGCGCCAGCTGTAGCTAAGAATGATCTTCCCAGAATTAGAGGATCTTTAGGCTCTTCAGCATATTTCAGAACCACAAAATCTGTAGGAATTATGCAGCCTTCAATGTTAACAGGAACATCCTCTAACATGCCTTTTGGGGTCCTTATGGATCGATCAGCTAGGATAGGAGAGATCCCAGCTGGCTTGAAATTAGTCATTCCAACTCTATCAGCAACAGAGGAAGGCATCAGATTAATACTTGACCCTAGATCACAAAGAGAATGAGGAAAACGTCCCGCTGAGATTGAGCAATCAAGCACAAAGTTTCCAGGATCAGAAAGCTTCTCTGGAATTCTGCTTTGAGTGATGACACTGACTTGTTCAGAAACAGGCACCCTCTTCTTATTCTTTGGAACTGTGCCTAAGAGGATTGCATTAATGTCTCTGGTGATCAAAGTTCCTTCCTCAGGACTTACACCATTCACAACCATCCTCTTAACAAACCTTCTTAATGCTGGTGAAAGTTTGACTGCATCAACAAGAGGAATCTCAAGCATCAACTTGTCTATCATAGCCTTGCATCTGGCTTCTTTTTTCTCTTGTTTAGACTTCCTAGGATGCTTGGGGAATGGTGTTTTGGGTTTATAGACTCGTTCCTGGCCATTATCTGCAGTTACAGGCGAAATAGCTTCGTTTTGGGGTGGGTGACGACTGTCACCAGAGTGTTGACGCTCGTCACCAGTTTGTGAAGAAAAATTGTCGGGCTCTTGCAATTTGGGTGACGAGCAACACCCACCTTGGTGACGCTAGTCACTGATCTCTGAGACTGCAAAATTTTTATCTTCAAACTCCATCTGCTTCACGTTTTGCTCTGCACTTGACCCTTTTTCCTGCACTGTTTCAAGTTCCTTTTCACTCCTAACTGTGATGGCATTAACCTTATGCTTGGGATTGATATCAGTCCTTCCAGGAAGGAATCCCTCTTGCCTTTGAACCGCTCCTGCAGTTAAAGCAACCTGCACATCAAGCTTCTTCATGTGAGAGTTCAGACTCTTAATTTTTCTATTCAGATCTTGATACAGCGAATCCAACTTGCCATTGAAGTTCACTGTCATCTTCTGCTGTCCTTCAAGTATTTGCTCCAGCATAGCTTCCATCTTATTGTCTTGTGGAGGTGCAGATTGGTAGGAAGAAGAACCATAATTCCTGCTGTTTTGGTAAGGTTTCTCAACTTCAGTCTTCTGGAACTGTGGCATTGGAGTATAACCAGTTGCATTCTGGTTTCTTGTGAAGGTGCTCTTCTGATTATTGCCATTAAATCTTCTGTTCCACTGCTGATTCCCAAACCTTTGGTTCTGAAAACCTCCATTGATGAAGTTAACATCCTTTTGCTCAAACTCTTCAAGATTTTCAAAGGTCTCCACTTTTGCAGCAAACTGGACCGATTTCTTTCCTGCCAAAAGGCTGTGCATACTGTCCAGCTTAGCTTTAACCTCAGCAATCTGGTTGCATCCTCTGAAAGTCAGCATTTTTGGTGCTGTTACTGCAGGCCAAGTTTTCAATCAATCTGATTGATCCTTCTGGTCTGTTGGTGTTGAAGTTCCCACTACTTGAAGCATCCAGCGCCATCTGATACTTCCAATCAATTCCTCTGAAGAAGATACCAAGCAACTGCACTTGATTGAAGCCATGGTGAGGACAGTCCCTTTGATAAGACTTGAATCTCAACCAAGAAGCTTTAAAAGCTTCAGTAGGACCTTGTGTAAATGATGCAATTTTCGTCCTCAAGTCTTCTGATCTGGCATCATCATAGAAGTTGTTCAGAAAAGCATTCTTAGGGTCTTCCCAAGTGGTCAGCGAAGCAGGCTCTAGTTGCTTCAGCCAATATGCAGCATCTCCTCCAAGTGAGTAAGGGAAAAGCTTGCAGAACAGAAAGTCATTGCTAACTCTATTAGCTTTGACACTTGAAGCTAAATCCTCAAACTTCTCAATATGATCCATTGGATGCTCATGAGGTAAGCTATGGAATGGATGCTGTCCCACCGGCTGATAATAAGAAGGCTTGAGCTCAAAATCATTCCTCTGGAAAGCAGGAAGGCGGATTGCAGCTCTGTTGGCATAGAACTGATCAGGTCTGTTGTAGTCTCCTAGAGTCCTCTAAACAAAACGCCCAGCAGCGTTGTTAGCAGCAACATGGACTCCAGCGTCTTGTGCTACTTGTTGAACCTGCTGTTCAACTATGACATTCCCATCTTGATCCAGTCTCCGCCCTTCTTCATTCCTCTTGTTTCCCTCTCTGTCAACCAAGTGACCTTCTGCATCTTCAACCAAGATCAATGGATTAACCATTGTAGATTGCTTCTTAGCCTTCCTGATGGTCCTCTCCAACTTAGATAGCTCGTCAATTCCTAACGTAAAAAGCTCCTTCTCTTTGTTGCTTCTGGTACTGCGATTAGGCATACACCTGAAACCAGCACAAAGAAAAGTAGCAGAAAGTTAGTAAACAAATTAAAACTTAGACAAAATCCTAATACTAAAAATTGATAGGCAGCTATTACTCCCCGGAAGCGGCGCCAAAAACTTGATAGGGCTCAAGTTTCATCTAAATAAAACTACTGCAAGTGCACATCAATGTAATCGTAGTATGAGGGGTTATCGAATCCCAAGGGAGTAAGTAAACTACACTAAAGAGTTCAGGTTCGGATTAAGCTAAGCAATAAGTAATGAATGTAATGCGAAACAGTAAAATAAATGCAAGTGGGCGTTTTATGCTTGTTCTTAAAGTTCAGAAAGCTAAAGGCGCTAAGTCAGGACAATTCGCAGGTTGAATCCGAGAGTGTAGAATGCATGCAATTAGGAATGAATTTAAACCGTCTTGAACATGAAACACAAAGATATAACTAATAAATTCTCATTGCAGAAGTTCACTATATCTAAATCACAGAGTTTCAAATCTCTTTGCAAACCCTAACAATCTAAACATGCATTAAAAATCAAGTTCAATTGTTCACAAAACTCCTAAGCCAAATCTCTTTGCACTAGGGTGTTTTGCTCATCTAATACTAGTTCAAGTGATTAATAATGCTCTCACAATTTATCAAACAACCTAGGGTTTCGAAATCCAGATGATGTGTCTAAAAAATCGATATGAATGCAAGCACATATGAAGAACCAATGGATTTTCCTAATAGTTTAACAATTCTACAAACTCTTCTTCAACCTTTGAAAAGCCCTAACTTAACTAACAAACTACTCAGACATGGTGAATGAAACAAACATCATGAAAAGTGAAGATTGCATAAAAGAAATAAAAAATAAAAAATAAAGGAATTCGAAATCTGCAAATAAGTCTGCATCCTTTAAAATCAAGACCACGACTCCATCCTCTACGGGTGAAAAATAAAACACGATTTGGGGCCTTTTTGCAAATACTAAAACTTCTGGGCCAAAACTGCAAATAAGTCTCCATCTTTTAAAATCAAGACCACGACTCCATCCTCTACGGGTGACGAGCGTCACCATAAGTGGTGACGAGCGTCACCCAAATTCATACTTTTCGTCCGAGTTGCACACTTCATCTTGCAATGCTCCGAAAAGCTTCAATATCTCCAATTATGCTCGAGAGATGCTATAACCTGCAAAGACTCTACTAGGACTCGAAAAAGACCAAAAAGACTCAATAAAAAGGACTTATATCATGGTTAAAAAACATTAAAATCATGTTATATAAAATCTCTCTAATCATGATTATCTATCTTTTTCTCTTTGGATTGATGGTTTTGATGGTGACTAGTGAGTAGTGACTTAGGGATTTGAGATGGGTTAGGTTTAGGGAATCTGAGGCTTGATCTATGATTACTTAGTGTTAATTCTTGCATTTCCTTTCTTGATTGATGTGTTTAATACCTGATTAGCCTTAGCTAAGTTGATTAGGATCTTAGGCTCATTCTATGCCCACCAAGTGTTTGATGAAATGCCTGAACTGCTTTGCAAGAGAATTGCTTGTCCTAGCTCAAGAGATTGACTGTCTAGGGAGTGATTTGGCAATATAGGATTGATAGATTGTCTTAATGCTTGCTGTTTGCCATTTCACTAATGAGAATTAGTTCTTGATTTGAGGATTAGTAAAGAGACTAGTGCCAAGAGATTGGATTAGTCATATAAATGAATCCTATGCATAAGGAATAGCATTGTGTGAGTTTGTAAGCATCATAGGTTGAGTTGATAGTTCCCTATAACCAATTATCTCATCTCAAGTCTTGTCCTTCCTCTATTTTAGTCTATTTTGAATTTGCTATGTTTTTGCCTTTGCTCTAGTTGATTTGCTTGCTGTGTTTACTTTTAGTTTGGTGTTTGCTTCAGTTCTGTTTGATCACTTAGGTTGTTAGACGTTTAAAGTCTCTCTATATCTGCTTGAATTAAGAACTCTATTGCATTCCAGCTGTTTCAATCTTCCCCTTTTAGATTGACATAAAACCATTACTACAATGACTAGTACAAAGGGTGATTGAGAAAGAGACTCAAAAATCTTGTATCAATTTGGCATCGTTGCCATTACGAGAATGCTTTGTTCAGTAGGATTTGTAGAGATCTTGAGATCAAGCTTTGTTATTTTCGTTTTTGGTTACTGATTTCTCTTTTGGTCTAGAATTTATTTTGTAGGTACCACAACACTTTCTCTTAAGTGTCTACAACTACAACTGAGGTTCAAGGTCAAGGACTTTGGATTTGCAGCATCAGAAATAAGTTGTTGAAGCATGGAGGAATATCAGTATGCTGTTGGTTTTGGGTTACAAGGTCCACAAGGTCCACAATGTCTTCAAGGGATCCAAGGCTTACAAGGACAGCAAGGTCCGCATGGTTTACAAGGAGCTTTGGTTCAAAGACCATTGAGACCTATAGGTGCTGTAGATATACCATCAAGCTATGTTTCAAGGCAAGATATTCTTCCACATATGGAGACTAACCACTATGAGATAAAGATCAGAACGATTGCTTTGGTTCAAGAAAAGGAGTTCTTTGGCTTGCAAAACCTAGTTGACCCAATTATAGCCGACGTCTCGTGGTTCCTGTCAGGTTTATCCCAGTCAGCTTTGAGTTCTCTCGGCTATCGCCCATACCGACTCGAACATCCATGTGAGAAACTAGTTTTTATCCGACCAAACTCACAGCCCACAGGCCCAGCCCATTTTTACTCGGCTAATTCCTTTTTCCTCGGATACTTTTCCTTTTTCTCGGACATAGTCCACTTTCACTCGAACTAAACCATTTTTTCTCTCGGATATGGATGCTACAGTACCTGTCCACCCCCAAAGACCAGCTAGGGTGATTGGTGCAGGAGATGCCCCTAACATACATGCAACAAGACTTGGTATTATCCCTCCTCATGTTTCTAACAATAACTTTGAGATAAAGGGAAGCCTGGTCTCTTTGGTGTAAGAAAACAAATTCCAAAGGGTCTTCCAGAGGTAAGCCATGGAACTTGTTACCTTGAACCATGGAGATCAAACTGCTCTTGATCTCAAAATTATTGTTGGCCACAGGAGGAGGAATGATACCATGCCTAGTATCATGTGTGTTGGGGGCATCTCTTGCGCCAATCACCCTACCTGGTCTTTGAGGGTGGACAGATACTCTTCTAATTGGTCCTTGAGCTCCAACCAAACACTGAACTCTATGTGGTCTTTGGACTCCTTGCAAACCTTGTGCACCTTGGTTGTCTTGTGCACCTTGAGCATTCATGGATGCATGTGGATCATTCATGATGATGTTCCTTCTTCCAACTCTATCAATGTTGTCCAACAGAGATAATACAAGGTCAGAACCTTTAGACCTCAAGTGCATACACCTGAAAGACCAAAAAACAGAAACAAGCAAATAAATAAATAAAGTAGAAAATAGTTTAGTCTTGCAGAAAATCACAATCTCAATGATCAAAGAATCTCTAAAGGGCAACGGCGCCAAATTAACACATGTGTTTTACCACTTTTGACTCAATTCCTTAAGTCCTAAGATCATGTCATTGAAGTACTTAAGGTATCAATTCATTCAGAGAATTTGAAACAATGAAAATTCATGATTGTTCTAGTAAGCTAAGCCAATCAGGAAATGTTGTTTGAGAATCTAACAACCTAATGGAACTATTAAACAAGCATAAAGAAGCACTGAACTAAAATGCAGGACAAATAACTTAGTTGAAACTTAAAAAACAGAGTAAATGCAGGGGAATTTTGAATTTAAACAAGTAAGAGCCTTAGGATGGGGTTATTGATCCAATGATGAAACAGTAGTCAATCCATGATTCACAAACTCAACCAATAAGGCTAATCCTTCAGCATAGAATTCTAAACAAACATATCAATTCATTCTCATGACAACGGTCCCTTTGCTAACAACTTAATCAAGATCTAATTCCATTAGTGATCAAGCAATCAACAAGTATAAAGAATCAGTTTCAAGCCAAAATACTCCCTAATCAACCATTCTCATGTGTAAGGCAAGTAAATCTATTAAAAAGATTGGTTCAGGTATTTCAACAAACATTTTTGGTGCAGAGAATACCAAATTTCGAAATCTAAGTGATCAGCAAAGATTAAGCATTAAGAACATCAAATAAGAAAGGATATATCATTATTAAGCATCTAGCATCAAGGATCAACCAATAAATGATTATGAATCTAACCCATCCTAAGAACCCTAATAGAACTACTAAGAACTCATGGTTAATCTCCTATAATCTAAACAGAAGATGAGAGAATCTAAGATCAAAAGCAATAACAAGATGATCAAAAGCTAGAAGTGCAAACTCTTATTAAAAACTCAAATTGTGCTTACAAATACTAAAAATTCTGGAAAAAGCTTACGAACAAGAGAGATAGAGAATGTAGATAAGATAAAAGCATAAAAAGCAAGATTAATTGTTCATAAGATAAGAAGATAAGGTTTGCTTTAAATAGTCAAATGACTAGGATCTGGTCAAAGCATTGGTCAAGGATATTAACCAAAATCAAATCTGGGCGGAAGGAGGTCAGATCGGGCAGGTCGTCGGTGCAACACGCTGGTGTGTCTTCACTCTGGTGTACTGGTTACTGTATCAAGGGACAGGTTCTGACACAAGACGATCAGCTGCTTTAAGTCAGTAATCAATAGTAAACTCTTTTGTTCTTTTTCTGGTGATTCTTCTTCTGCATCATGAATAAACACATTAGGCTTAATTAAAAATGGGTAAAGACATATACCTTGTACACTGATGCTTAAATGAGATTGTATGGCCGCATCTGGTTTTGTTTTCTCAAGAAACATGGGTTTTATTGTGTCTGCAACTTGTTTCTGGTCCATTGCACGTTTTACTACTGTTGTCTCTTCTCCTTTCGACATGTTCTTCTTAACAACACCTGTTTCAACTCTTTCTAACACAGACAAGTTTATCAAACTAGTAATAGATAAATCAGGTACACTTTTATCCAAAGAAGAACTTATCTGAGCTTTTGTTTGAACACTGGTTTGTTCTGGTTTTCCTTCTCTCTTGCACAACGTTTCATGGCTGAGAATATCATTCTTCTTCATGCTTTTTAAAAGACTACTCTCCTTGTCTTGACAGTAGAAAGGTGTGTGCTTCTGAGCTTTCTGATCATTTGGAGCATATTTATTCCTTAATAATCTTCTAAGTTTCCTCCAAGTGCTGATTCTTGGCTCATTGTAAGACCAGCGCTCATGTTTTTTTGTATCCACCATCTATGGGCTTTTCCAGTAAATAAACTGATAGCATAATCAAACCTATGCTCCCTCAAGATGTGATTGTTGTAAAACCAATCATCAATGCATTTCTCCCACTCTAAGTAGCTTCCTTCTCCTGAAAAAGAGTTAATTTGAATTTTATTAGGAGTTTGATAACGAAAATTAAAATAAACCTCTGATTTAGGGGTGTGAGAAGCTTGATGTGGTTTGCTCTGAGTTTTGTTTGACTTCTTGGGCTTCAGCTCTTCATGGCTTGCTAATTTTCCTTTTGGTGCTTGATTTCTCTCCTCCTCAAGTGATGCAGAAGTGTTGTTCAGCTTTTGTAGATACTTAGTGAATTCCTTGAGCATGAGTTTGTCCCTTTCACTGAGCTTGTCTTCAAGTTTAGACTCCATCCTGTAATTAGAATAAAGAAAAACACCAGTAACAAGTCCCAAGCAAAAATCACAACCAAAAATCAGAAGATGAACAGTCAAATTCGTTCATATGATCACATGAACCCAAAACAAATTTTTTTTTTTAAAAAAAAAGCAAATTCGGACAGAAATGATGAAAAATCAAACAAAGCAAATGACAGAAAATTAAGATAAAATTACAAAAATATGAAACAAAATTATGAAACAATAAGATGCAAATAAAAGAGATAGAAAACTTAACTTTCAAAGTGGTTCTCTAATACCACTTAATACGATCCTGGAAATGATCCTGCCAAGATCGACACTTTGAAAGAAGTAGGGATAGATTTGCATCCAAGAAACAAAAGATCAAGGAGCAAAAGGGGGGAATCGAATGGTCACACAAGAGTTGCGGAAAGACTCTTGATTTACCTCTTAATACTCTCAGATATTACACACTAAAAACACTGAGGATTTCTTTGGATATTACACACCAAAGAGATGAATCTTACTGAAAATATTTTGATAAAAAGATAGATTAATATCGTTCAGAGTACATGAGGGGGTTTATAAAGACAAGAGAAGTTGAAAAAGAGAAAGAGACAAGTCTTGGAATATGCTCATTGACTTGCCTATAAAATTACAAAAAATTTAAACAAGTTTGAACTTAAAAACTAGACCCTTGAGCTTCTTATTTCGTGGCCACAAAATGAAATGGGCCTTGCGGTCTTGATCAACAAATGGATGATGTGAAAGTGATCCATAAGCGTCATTAAAAACCTTTCTTGGAAAAATCATTGGGACAAAACCAAAGGAAAAGGAAAAAGGGTGCAAATGAATCACTTGTCCATTTGTTGATATTCTTTGGATGAAAACCCAAGGAGGTTTAGGATCATATCTTCTCCATTTTGGCTCAAGGTTAACTCCAGGACAAGCTGTTTCCTCGGCTAGAAGCTCATTTCCATCAGGTTCATGCTGTTTCACTTTAGGAAAGGCTTCCTCAAATCCACTCATTGGGCCTTTAAGAAGGGCTTCCTCAACTTCAATGTCTTCGTTACCTTCATATATTTTCTCAGCTACAAGTCCTTCTTCTCTAGCATGGTCCATGATCATATCATCACGTCCCACGTCCATACGTAGCTGGTTGAACTTTATCTCATACTGCCGAACTGTTCTGGTCCCTTGGCGCAAATACAGAAACTCAGCCTCCAACTTATTGAAAGCTTCCTGCAGGAAGTACTTACTCTGAAATATCTTGGAGAACGTCTCATACGAACAGTTTAGATTCACCAAACGTCCGGTGATTCCCTTCCGCCATATGTGCGCAGTACCCTCCAAGTAGTGCACAACTATGTCCTTCTTGTTACCCTCAGGACAACGGATAGACTCGAGATTCCGCTCCAGTCTCACCTTCCACTCATCAGCCTCAATAGACGCAGAACCTCCAGCAAAGAACTTGATTCCTAGCCTCCCCATATGATCCAGAACCTTGAGGTAAGGTGGAAACACCACACCCTGATCCGCTTCCCAAACTCCATCGGCAACAGCCGGTTCCACCACTTGTGGTGCCACTACTGGAGCTACAACCGGCGCAGGCGCAACCACAGGTAAATGCTCCAACACTTGAGCCAACAACCCCTGGACAGCCTCCAGCCTATCCGGTTGTGCTCCCGCAGCAATTCCTGCCATGTTTCCTGCTTTTGTCGCAGCCGCATTCACAGCAGCAGCTGCATCATTCGCAGCATTCACAGCCGCATTCCCATGCTGGTCCCCGACCAGATTCCCAGTTCCAGAACTCTCAGTAACCTCAGCACCATTTATTTGTACTCTCGCAGTTCTGTTTCTTGGAGCCATCTGCCAAACAGAAAAACCAATTAGCCCGAAACTAACCCCAGACAAGAGTTCCACACTCTACAGAATAACAGACTGCAAGACTCTGCAGTGAAAAGGTGGATAGACTCTAACCTTAACTACGCTAATGAACTGTCCTAGAATAAACCACGCTCTGATACCAACTTGTGAAGACCCGGCCGTCTATCACTAGACCGGCCCGAACCTCACCGAGTCTTCTCTCGACCAGAATACAAAAACACACATATTTTAATAACTTTTCTTTAACTTTACAGAAGTTTGATTCCTCAAAAGACATTCATTCTCATTGCATAATTATTCCAGAAACACCTTACAGAATTCGGATTCAATAACAGAAAACTAAACTTATCAAATTCAGTTTAACTCAGAAGTGCTAACACCAAAGCCATAAAACAGAAAGTTCATAACATGAATCCCAAAACCCAGTCCTAATCCACCCCTTCTCTTCACTGCCAACATCTGATACAAGAGTTTTGACTCTCTTGTGTCAATAACCCATTGTACTAGTCAGTTGTAGTATGGGTTTTAATGTCAATCCAATTGGGATTAGTTGAAAACAGAAGAGCTAAGAGTGAAATCTCTAAGTCAAGCAAGCAAGAAAAGGTTTTTATTGCCTAGGCAACTGTTCTAACACCCTAGTGTGATCAATCAATAAGAAAGTGAAAACAAAAGCAAACTAAGCAGATTTAAGCAAGAAAAACGGAGCAAAACAGAGCAAATCCGAGATTCAAATAAGAGAAAGGCAAGTTCCTAGATGTGGTTATTGACTTTGGGGAATTTCAGACACTAACTAAGGCTGTTTCAGACTACATTGATCAAGCAAGTAAGAAAGCAATGGTGATTCCTAGACATAGAGTTCACAATCAAGCAAGCTAGATCCAATCTCTTGGCAAATAGCCCTTTGCCAAACATCTTAACAAGAACTAATTCTCATTAGTGCTAAAACATCAAGCAAGCAATAGTAAACAACTTTATTCAAGTCAAAATGCTCCTCAAACAGTCAATCTCTTGAGCCAAGGCCAGCAAAACCTCTATTAAACAAGATCAGCATTTCATCAAAACACTTGGTGGGCATAAGAGAAAGCTAACAACCTAGATGAGTTTGATCAAGACTAATCTAGCATGAATAACAGATTAATAGAGAGGAACCCATAAACTGAAGCACTTAACAAGCCCTAATCAAATTTTAAATTCCCCTAATCTACCACATCTAGAAACTCTAAGTAAACTACTCACTCATACTCATGTTTAACACCAAATCACAAAGGAAAGGGATGTTAATCATGATTATAAGAGAGAATAAAGAAAGATTAAAGGCAAATACTCAAATATATTAAATAAAGCAAAGATTAGTCTGACAAACTTAAAGAAAATGCTTAAGAACAGTAAATTGACAAGACATGTCGAAAATCTGAAAAAGAGGCTATTTATAGCCTAGAGAAGGATGCCCTAGAGTAATGGTAAAAGTGTAAATAAAAACAGGTTCTGACTGGGTTTACATCGGTCAGTTACATCGGTCACTCGTGGTCGATGTAGATCCCATCGGTCTGGCAGTGGTCGATGCTGGTGACCGAAATTCACTCGTTGTGTTTGTGTCAATTACTCCTGGCTGATGCTGGTGATCGATGTGCTGGTATCGGTCACCCATGATCGATGTTGGTGACCAAAAATCTGGTATCGGTCACCTCTTGACCGATGTTCACCGTGCTATGACCGAAAACCTTTTGCAGAGATTGTCTGCTTTGATCCTTCTTGCTCCTTTTGATCCAGCTAGCATCCTGAATCATCCCCTAAGCTCTTCCAAGCTCCTTTGAGCTCCAAAAGCACCTAAAAACATCCAAAATGCAAGGAAAATACAAAATATACCCTAAATGCAACCTAAGTATAAAAGGAGAAGAAAATGGGGCAAAAGCAAAGGGAAATTATGCAAAACAGAATCAAAACATGTACTAAATACAGTCCTAAATGGTGTAAATACAAGAGATATCAACACCCCCACACTTGCCTTTTGCTTGTCCTCAAGCAATTAAGAACAAATAGGAGAGTGAGGTTTGAAAATGGGCATTCAGATTCCAAAAGTGCATACGTAAATAGATGGTATCAATACTTAAGTGCCTAGTTGTAGGATGCAAACATAATCAGCTGTGCTTTAAAGAACCTAGCCATGCTCATCATGTTTCAAAATGGTCTCAAATCTCAACTTAGGCAAATGCTCAAATCAACCAACTCTTTAACATTCAATTAAGATCAGAACATGAATCATGCTTATGCAAATCAAGTGAAGACATTTGGTTGAAATGGTAAGGTCATGAGATAAAAATGATCTCATTTTAGCAAAGGGTCATTAAACATAAGGGATCACTCAATGAAATGGACTTCATCTTAGGCAAAATGCTAAAGGTAAAAGCACACTTATGCATGCAAATCAAATCTCCCTTCTACCCAAAGATGAATCCTAAGTACTTCTAATCCCAAAAGTGAACCCCTAAGTCTACCCTTTCCTAAACTCTACCCTTTACCCTTCTTCACGGCTGGGGAAACTTCTTCTTTTAGCTTGTGTGGTTGCTTCTTTTTGGTTGGGTCCTACTCTTCTTTGTTGAATTGGCAGCTTCATAGCCTTTGGTGGATTGCTCCTGGTCTGATTTTTCTTCTTTGGACCCTTTCTGAGCTTTGTTGTTGGCGCCTTTCTTCTTTGTACTTAGAGCTTTTCTTCCCTTTACTTAACCACAATTCAAGACTGTTTCACCTTTTCTACCATTGTAAATCTTTTCCCTTTCTTTCAAAACATATAAACATGAAGTTCAAACCACCTATACTACCCTTTTTAACCCAAAACTCCTATCCTAGAATCAATGTCAAGATGCAAGCTGATATCTACAAGAGAGCTAATCATTGCCAGCCTTATTCCTAACACATTTTGCCAAGACAAAATCGAAAATGCAATGCAAAAGCCTCACAGCTCTCACAATAGTGTTTAGGTTCAAAAGGAGGTTTTGGTTAATGGTGAGGATGTAACTGTCCCATAAGTATGAGGATCAGCTATTTGGATCAACAAGAGTGGTAGAAAGGAGAAAGATGATCTAAATATGTATATGGTAGCCATGAATTCACTTTTCAATGCATAAGACATAATAATTAAAAGTCCAAATTAAGGTTCAAGTTGATACAGTTGATTTTGAGAGAACAAATGCTTTCAGAATGAGATGAGAAGACCAAATCTAGCAATCTAAGCATAGTTCAGCCTTAATTTCTAGCAATCATATGATGCATCAAACAACTAAGCACTTAAACTCTGAAATCATCTCTAAACACTAAGCACTTTACAAAAAAAAATCATCATAATGCCCTATGCAAATGCAATGCAACCTATATGTCAACACTAGACTCAATCTTAGAAGAATGAAATGCAACTACATGCTTTCTTTTTGGTTTGCAAAAATGCAAAATTTTTCAAAATTTTTGATTTTTTTTTTAGTGTTTTTCTATGCCTTACATGAATGCATGATATGCATGAGACTCAAAGTAAAAAGGAAAAGAAAAACTAAGAATACAGAACACAAAGTCAAACCCCAAATCCCTCCCCCACACTTAAATTACACAGTCTCTTGTGTAATGAAAGCAATGAGAGAGAGAAGCACAAAATATAATACAAAACTAAAAAGATGCAATGGTATAAACAGTGGAGAGGATGTGGTTCAGTGGTAGGAGTGGTGGGATGATCCTGAGGTCTAAGGAGACTTGCTAGCTCTCCTCTTGTTTCTCCTCTCATAAACTTTTGTGGAATGCTCTGCTTCTTGAGGTAGTTGAACCCAGCTTGACCATAGCTGCTCTGCTTGAGAAGAGTTCCCTTGTTGACCCCATTGCCATGTCTCCTGAACTGAAGAGGGAGTGGGAGTTGGTTCCCAAGCTGATGGTACATGGGTGCTTGGCTCATAAGATGAAGCTCTTGGTTGTGCCCATGTCCCCCATTGATCACTTGGCTGTGCATGGAAAGAGTGTCTTCCAGGAAGGTTCCAAACAGCTTCCTCCTCTTCTGTTGGCTCATCTTGATGTGCTTGCTCTTCTTGGTGAAGTGTATGCTCATGAGTGTGGCTTTGGTGGGAAGTTCTTGCTGATGTTGCTTTGTCTTTCTTGAACTTCCTCCTAACCATTTTCATCAATCCCTTAATGGCTTTGTCTTGCCATTTACACCACTTCTGGAGAGCATTGATGTGCTCATGAGCTATCTTCAAAGAGCCTCCTTGGTTGGGTGATTCATAGGGTTTGAAGTGGAACTGCCTTGAACTGTAGCTCAACACTTCTTCTTCTTCAAGCTCATCTTCTTCATAGGTTCTTCCTTTGCCTTCAGCGCCAGCAGTAGCATTCCATTGGTGATCTTCTTCTTCTTCTTCTCCAATCTCTTCAGTGTTTCCTTCCTCACTGTCTTCTTCTCTCTCTCCAGGGATAGGGCCGCCTGTGTAGAGCTCTTCCTCACTCAGATTGAAGCAGATGTTGCTTCTTTTGGTGAAAGAGGTGAGTCTTGAATTAGGGAGGAGGACTCTTACTAGTTCTTGATGATTGTTGAGGAACTGGTAGACATACTTGTCCTGAACACTCTTCTAAAGAATATGGCTTCTCTTCAGATAATCCATATCTATCCAGATAGGATCTATAGCATCTCCAGCATGGTCCTCAAGATTCACATCACAAGCTATGAGTATAGCTGTGACAACCCCTCCAATGTGGAGCTGTGGATGTCTCTCTCTTTTTCCCTTATTGATAATCCAGCTCTGATAGGTTAGCAGCTGCTCCATCAATAGTCTCACAAGGCATGGGAATTTGCTTGGTGGGTTGGCGCCCATACTGGTGTACAGTCCATTGTAGAGGAAGTTTCTTTCCTTGCCAGTTAGGTGTGAGGTTTCCTTCCTTGCAAAAAATGTATTTGCAAGCACCTTTTGTGCATATCTAACTGCAGGATGTTTCAAGTGCTGGTTCCTTGTTGTTCCAGCAATGTATTGCCCAGTCCCAACAGCATCCCACAGCCTTGCATGCTGCTTCCGGGTGATGGAGAGATGGCTCTTCTTGTTGGTGTAGGATCTGAGACCAAGAGCTGCAGCGATGGCTAGGAAGGTAGAGGTGAACTTCTGCTTGCCGATTTGGAAGGAGATCCACCCATCCCCATTAGAGAGTTCACTTTCCTCATACCAGACTACTTGGAGAGTGGAAAGAAACTGTTAGGTGAGCTCTCGATATGACGGGAATGGGTCTGTCATGAGGACTTCAAGTTCCATGTTCTGAAACACCTTCGTGCAGTCACTGTAGATCCCTAGTGCTTTCATTGTACTAGCACAAGGGTATCTTGTTGGCTTGAAGGTGCACTGGTTGAAAGCCTCCATGAGTTTCCTAGCATCTGGTTCGTTGAAGCAGACATCTTCCTCTACAGTTCTGCCTCTCTTATTCCGCTTGGCGCTTCTCTCTTCAACTGGTTTTTTGCCAGCAGCCTTTGATGATGTCTCAGCGGTAACACTCTTCCCCTTGTCCTTGCTTGCTCGTGGTAAAGCTGGAGCTCCCTGCTGTTGTGCTTTTCCCTTTTTCCCAGCAGCTACGTTTGTTCTCCCCATGGTACCTTCAAAGATAAAGCTTGAAAACAGGGTAAGTGAAAGAACCTAATAACTGAAAGCTTTAAAAGAGAACAATCTAAGCCAAGAAAAGTCTAACAAGTCTAAACAACAAGATTAAACTTCTACAAAGCAAGAAGAGATCAAAAGCTAGCAGTTTAGATAGGCTAGAATGATCGATGTGAGTGTCATGTGTAGTCACATCGATCACTTGTGATCGATGTGAGTGACCAATGTGATTCACCATCTTCTCTGCTGCTTTACATCGGTCACTCCTGATCGATGCGGTTTGTGCCTTGATCGATGCTGCAACAAAAACCATCTTCATTGGCTCATGTTGCTCCTCCTTAGCTTAGGAAACTCCTTGAATCATCCACATGCTGCCTCCTTGCTCCAAATAGCTCCTTAGGTACCTAAAAACATCTTTAATGCATAGAGAATGCAAACTACAACATAAATGCAACCTAAATATAAAAGGAAAGGAAAATGGGACTAAAAAGATGGAAAACTTGCAAAAAAAAACCAAAAGATGAAATAAATGCAAGCCTAAATGATGTAAATTCAACAGATATCATTGGGTCTCTCATAATTCCAGAAACTCAAAGATCCGACAAAATTCCCATCGGATCCTCAAGATGTTCCCCATTTCCCAAATTGGGTCGATTTGGTTCTATACGTGGAAATCTTTAAACCTGTTTGGTTTAAGAGCTGACAGACTAATGTGCGGTGGCAAAGAGATAACTCAAACAATCTAGAAGCTTTCAAATACACATTTAGCTGCACCAGCATCTATAGGATCAGATAGATCCCCCCCCCTCACCTAGAGATCTTACTTTATTTTGAGACAATCATGCCATTAATGCTCCAGCATCTCTATTTCTTGGATTTACTGAAGACCAAAGTTACCAAGATACAAGAGGCCCACGACTTTCCTTCTTTAGGAAATGCCATGAAGCTCCAACGGATAGTTTTTTTTTTTTAAGACCAAGTCCTTTTAATATTTATAATTCTTTTGTGTGTATCATAGCTCACTCTTGAATTTGGTATCATCTATCATATTTTCATCTCTTCACCTTCTAAATTAATCATCTTTTTATCTTCTCATCTTCTATCTTTTAATCTTCTAATTTTCTTGTTTTAATTTTGCTTCAGCATAAACATTAAGGAGATTTAGACCGTTGTTATATGTTCTAGACACGAGCCTATAAAATGATATAAGACTCGAGGGTGAGGCTTACAACACATGGATCTGATCGAATGGGTGGAAATAACAAAATGGCTTTGACGCTCTCTCGTGCTACTAAAGGGATGAATACGGTAAGACAAGACTTGACTTGTCTGCATCATAAAGAGTTAGATCAGTGACATTAAAGCTATGTGAAATGGTAAACTCACCTGGCAGCTTCAAGCCGTATGCATTTTCAATGATCTTTTTTAGCACATTGAATGGGCCTCACCTCTTGGTGCAAGCTTTGAACTTCTCTTTTGTGGGAATTTTTTGATCTCATGTGCAGTCAAACCCATTCTCCCAGTTCAAAGGCCATCTTCTTACGGTTCTTATCAGCTTGCTTCTTGTATCCCTTAGTCTTTTTTAAGATGTTCTCTTGGACCTTCTCATGGAGTTTCTCAACAAACTCGCTATTCCTGAGACCATCTAAATTAACTTGCTCAACTTGAAGAATTGGCGAAAGATAAAGAGGGGTTAGTAGATTAAAACCATATACTACTTCAAATGGTGACATCTTAGTAGCATAATGAGTGGCATGATTATAAGCAAATTCTATAAACTGCAAGCAATCTAATCAAGTCTTTAAGTTTCTACCATGTGTAACTCGAAGTAACATAGAAAGTATACGGTTCACCACTTCAGTTTGTCTATCCGTTTGAGGATCACCGCCGGTATATTTTCTATGCTCTCGGCTGAATCGATGTCTTCATTATAAAATCTCAATTCATTATATCATTTTACACACATTTTATTGAATTAAAAACTGAGTTAATAACTTTTAAGGTCTTTAGTTTTGTCTATTTGTTTTTCTAAGTATTTTGGTGGATTTCGTTGCTTACTAGACGTCCACGTCTTTGTTTTTTTGTGTGGAATCACATAGACTTTGGCTTGTGTTCTTATCTCGGAATTTTTCCGCACCTTTGAGTGGCGAACTTTATCCGATTACAAACTTGTGAACTCTCTAAAGCCTTGTGATCAAAGCATAATTAAATTTCAATCTTATCTATATATATATATATATATATCATGTGTACACTTCTTAATCACAGAAACCTTTGAATGTTGGTAGACATTTATAAGTTTTTCAAATAAAATTACAGAGTTATGAAACTATAACTTCCAATATATATTAGATATATGATGCTCTCCATAATATATATAAGTACATTGGGAGGAGGCAAAGTTCCCACTTGAATGTTCAGTCCACAATTTTCAAAAAAAGAAATCTAAATAAAAAAATCTTCTATATATGAATTGAGAAGCATTTTAAAAGAAATCTATATTTTCAATGCTCTCGGCTGAATCGATGTCTTCATCATAAAAGCTCAATTCATTATATAATTCTTACACCTTTTATTGAATCAAAAACTGAGTTAATCACTTTTAAGATCTTTTGTTTTGTCTATTTGTTTTTCTATGTATTTTGATGGATTCCATTGCTTGCTAGACGTCCAAGTCTTTGTTTTTTACGTGGAATCACATAGACTTTGGCTTGTGTTATTTTTCGGAAGTTTTCCGAGTAGTGTTATTATGCAGATGTGTCAACCCTACATTCATTCTCTGCTAATTTTTTTACTAAAATTTAGATTATCAGATGTTGAACCAAAAAATCACCACTAGGGTTTTGATTAACAGTTGTGGGTTTTGGAGAATAAGACATTTATTAGATAGCTTAAAGGCGAAGCGATTACAAATATTGGTATAACCGAGAGGTTATGCCAAAGTGAAAAAAAAGTATTTGTGAGGTAAGCTACAAAGCGTTGGAGTTCTTGGTTTTAGCTCTGTGCTCTCTAGATTGTATGAGTTGTTCTTTCTGTGCTCTGGGGTCTTCTTATTTATAGGAATAGGAGGCCGGTCGCTGCGAGCTCCTTTTCCTTTCTCCTTCGGCAAATATTTCCATATTTGCGATATGGAAATATCATTTATTCTCTGAAGAATATAGAAATTCTCCTTTATCCTACAATACTCCTTCGAGTTGATCCAATGTTTCGAGAGTCTGTAGGTTATCTTCAAGGCTTTTCCTTTTTTTAGTTACGTCGGTGCGGTCTTCTAAAGCTTGATGGGCTTGGGTTATTGCTAGAGAAAGCCTATTAGGAAATGTGCTCATTTTCTCTGTAACAGTAAGTCCCTCCCCAGTTTGGCGAGACTGATTGTAGATCAGCTCGACGGACTTCATGAGTAAGTGGGTTTGATCTCGCAATAAGCATTAGTTCGTCACGAGTGTTACTTCGCGATGGCCAGCTCGACCCGTTTTTAAGTGGATCTGACACGTGGCGATTTCTTTAAATAAAATTTATTTAAATATCTGGCCCACTAGGGGTTCGCTTCAAGCGGAAAAGCCAAGAGTTTAACAGACGGCGAGATTATGCAAATCTCGACACGCATCCTTTAAGGAAACTGTTGAAATTTCCTCTGATTTTTACTACCGAAAATTTATCTTTTCGTCTTCTTGTTCAAAAAAACATTATTTTCTTCAGATTGCTTTGCAAAAATCATTTCTTCTCCGCGATAATATCCTTTGCTCGCCGATCTTCCTTCTTCTTTTTCAATTTTTCCAGAAATTTCTGTTTTCTTATTTTATTGAAAAATGTCGACGGGATCGCATGGTTCTTCCTTTGACGATGATGATATTTCTCTCGCCAAGCGCGCTAGGCAAGCATGGATTAGTCCAATTCTTTCTTCTCCTTCGAGTTCCGCGGGGTCTTCAGGTTATCGAGATGCAATTTCGTCGGATAATCCCGATATAGATTCTGAGATGGAATCGGAGGGTCCTGAGTCGGCGAGCCGGATTGAGGGTCTTCCTAAGAAGATAGTCATACCGAGGCATAAAACAGGAATTAAGGATGGAAGGGCCTGGATCACCGAAAGCGGGCTTCAAAAGCTTTGATTAAGGTGTCATCTCCCTGAGGAAGTCGAGGTTTTGCTTCCCCAAGTTAACGAAAGAGTGACGACGCCACCGGAGGGTTACTTTTGTATTTACGAGTGTCACTTCGCAAGCTTTGGACTCGATTCCCAATTTCGTCACTTCTCCGATATTGCGAACGGAGGAAGATGCTTGTGGCGCAACTCTCACACGCTGTAATTCACCACTTCGTCAACTCAACGGCAGTTTCTCGAATTGCAAAGGTGCCCTTCAATTGGGATATCTTCAAAAGGATTTCGATCCTAAAGAGCTATAGGCTAAACTGTGGGGGATGGCGTCATTTTTATACCACGCTGAAGCAGAGGATTGTTGGCGGGGTCCAAACAAGTAAGGTTCACGAGTGGGATCGCTTCTTCTTCTATGTGAAGATTAATGAAGCGTCTACCGGGAGTTCCGAGCTTGATTTATTCAGGGCCTGGAAGTCGAAACCTTGCAAGCCGAACTGACCCTTGTTGTTTGTTTTCTCTTCGCTTTTTTTAGCCAATCTTGAGATATCGATATGTTTGCTCCTCCCTTTTGGTAGTATCGATCAGTCTTGGAAAAGACCTGTTCGGTCTCGATGTTGACATTCAGAAGCTGCGCACCCTGAGCCAAGAACTGTGGCCCGAAAAGGGGAAAAATGGGCCCTCCGAAAAGAAGAGGAAGTCGCCAAGCCGGCCGAGAAGAGAGCTAAGTCTACGAAAGCAGGTACGTTGCTGGATCGAAGTGCGTGAATCCTTTTTTGAAGAATGGTATATTATTTACTACATATTTTGATGTTTTTAGCCGCCAAAAAGACATCGCAGTCGAGACCTGAAGGGACAGGTCGAAAGAGAAGAGCAATTTCGGTGGGGGAAGCAGACATCCCTGCTAGTACCCCTTTGAAACGGAGGAGAACGACTCCTCCATCAGATTCTATCCGGGTGGATTCTGAGGAGGCTGTGCTGGCTTCGGAGGACGAGGGTCGTGCGAGCGAAGTTGCGAGGTATCGATTTTTTTGGGATTGCACTGCTGTTTCTTGGTGAGCCGGGGTGACTCCTGACGTTCTTATTGCTGTTTTTGTTTTAGCTTTTCCAGGGGTGCAGCGCGGGAAAGGCTGAAGCGAGCTGAAGCTGAGAGGGCTGCATAGGTTCCGTTGGATGAATCTGTTCGGGAAACCGACTCTCGGGCTGAGGGTGCTAAAGGTTCCCATGATGCCGAGATGGCTTGTCAGGAGACTGACCTTCCGCCAGAGGGGTCTGCTCCCTCGCAGGATGCCGGTGCTCAAGACACCAAAGACGCGAACCGGTACGAGACCGAGGGTGCTGCTCCGAATACTTTTACCGTGCTTAAGTAGGAGGATCGATTGGAATCCTCATCACTTCAGCTTTAAGTGGGATTTTGCTACTCCGGCGATGCTCGATTATGAGTTTGCCGCGAAGCTGATTTGGAAGTGCAAGAAGAATCCAAGTAGGGCACTCCTCTGCAGGAGATGAAGCTGGTGGAGTCGATTACTTTGGAGAATCATCTGATTGGCCAGATATTTTATATGAGATTTCTCAGTTATTTTGTCCGGACGCGTGTTGTAAAAATGGATTGTGGTGCAGGGTTTGGAGGCGTATATGTCCGCGTTTCTGACATATGACAAAGATCTTCGCTAGGAGGAGATGAAGTTGGACTGTGCATACGCAGAGTTTGAGAGGCTTCAAAAACTCGAGGAGGAAGCTGAGCAACTCAGGGCGAAGTGGTCTCGACTGGAAGGCACTGTAGACGTCCTCAAGCTAGAGTTGGCGGAGTCATCTCGACTGCGTAAGGAGGTTGCAGCATACAAAGCGTGAAGTAAATCCCTCGAGAAGCAAAACGAGGAGAATACGCAAAGGTTCCTTGCCGAGAAGGAGAAGCTTCAAGGTTCTCATGGCGAGATGGCGCGAGACGTTGCTGACAAGGTTTTTGACAGCATGGTCTCCTGGTTTAAGCCGCAGATAGAGCAGGTTCATGCGTCGCTCGCCCAGCGAGAAGAAATCAAATCTGCCTTGGTAGGCGTAGAAAAGAATGGCACTATTGTGGCATACCTGAAGAGGATACAGGAAAAAAGATGGGAACTCCCTGCTGGGACGCTTCCAGCTTTTGAGATGGAGCTTGCGACGTGGCAGACTATAAGTAATGCTATCAACGAGATAGTTATTACCAATCATGACCTTAGTCTGCCGAGCAGGTTAGTGTTATTTTTGCCGTCATTTTTGTAGAAAAAGGTTTCCCTTTTTAATGTACTTGAGCTTTATGATTGCGGGTCTACTATCGAAGAGTTGTTGAAGAGGGCACAGCGAGAAAGCTCGGCGCCGGAGTTATGAACCGAACTAAGCAGTTATCTTCCCCCTCCTTCTTTTTTTCTTCTTTTTGTATTTTTATCGGCCTTTTGTAAGGCTTTCTGTGTAATGACATTGCCCAAAAAGATTTTTACTTTATGTAATTTAATAATTTTACCTTTGTAAAAAGTAAATTGATGCGAAGTTTTCTAAAAGGTTTTGCAATGTAACTTTATAGTCTGGTGTTGGGAGCCGGATTCCTTTGCCCGTCTTATACCAAATGACAACAAGATCGAATACCAAGCTTTCGGGATTCCTTTGCCCGTCTTATACCAAATGACAACAAGATCGAATACCAAGCTTTCGGTATGATCGAGGTCGTGCGAGTATTGTCCTCAGCTTTCTTCTTTTCCACTTCGGAAGTAGTTAAATCGAACCGAAGTTTCAAAGGAGTGGTGATCAGCCGCAGAATTAGTTTGCGCTTTTTCTTTTGCTTTTTGAGTCGAATGTTTGCCCAGAACATCGACTCGGCTAAATGCATTCGCATAAGGACGATTGCTCTATGTGATGAGCTGATTTTCCAAAAATAAAAATTTATTAAAGTTACAGCTGCACCCGGAGGTTGCATACGTATCCAAGTCGTGATCAAGCCGTTCGTAGTTTTTTATAATTATTAGTTTAGTGTTGTAACTCAGAGGACAAGCCGGCCTTTATTGGTGCTGAAAATAAAGAATAAATATAAAAGCTGCGAGATTCATGCCGAATCTACTCCGTTTGCTTGGTGTCCTCGAGGGCTTTTGCCGCGGTGAGCCGCACCTTGCGTTCGCTGATGAAGCAAGAACTCGCATCTGCTGATTGCCGCGAAGTGTGAAGATGCCAACCGAAGTGGCGAACTTCATGCATTGATGGTAAGTTGACATGATGGCTTTCGTCTCGTGAATCCATGGCATGTCGAGAATGACATTATAGATTGCTCGCTTATCCATGACGGTGAATTTGACGATCTTTGTAACCCTGCCGACGTAGACTGTCAGACGTATCGTGCCGATGCTGAAGAAAGATTCACTATCAAAGCCAGTAAGCGGCTTCAGTGTTGCCTTGATGTCCTTGTCCTGGAGTCCCATCTTGGTTAAGATGTCCTTGAAGATGATATTAACCTTGCTGCCGGTGTCTACCAGTATTTTCGCCACTTCGCTATCGTGGATATGCAACTCGACGACCAGCAGGTTGATATATCATGGTTTTTATGGTTTTTAACCATGATATAAGTCCTTTTTATTGAGTCTTTTTGGTCTTTTTAGAATCCTAGAAGAGTCTTTACAGGTTATAGCATGTCTGGAGCATAATTAGAGATATTGGAGCCTTTTGGAGCATTTTGAGTTGAAGCCACGAAGTACCCAGCTCGGAGAAGAAAGTATGCCATATGGTGACGCTCGTCACCACCTTTAGTGACGCTCATCACCCACCAAGGAAGGAGGTCGTGGCTGTTTATTAAAAGATGGAGCATTATTTGCAGAATTGGCCCAGAAGTTCCATTATTTACAAGAAGACCCCAGATCGTGTTTAGCCTCTATTTATTAGGTTTTTCAGCCATTGTTAGTTTTGATCTTAGTTTCTTAGAATTCAGAGAGCTTAGAGAGAGATTTATTCAGAGCTTTTTGGGGAGACAAATCCTGTACTTTATTGAGAAGATTTCGAACCCCCTTATTCTTTTACTCTTTCTCTTAATACAATTTTATTTAGTTATGTTTTGTGATTCCATAATCATTTCTGAGTAATCTGCTAGTTTAGTTAGGGCTTTTCAAAGGTTGATGAAGAGTTTGTAGAATCGCTACTTGTTAGGAATTTCTTTTGGTTTTTCATCTCTGCTTGCTTTAAAATCGAATTTCTGAGACACATCATCTAGGAATCCAAAAATAATAGGTTGTTCAATATATGTGAGAGCATTATTGATAACCTGATCTAGTATTTGATGATCAAAACAACTTAGTGCAAAGAGATTTGGCTTAGGAAGTTTGTGAACAATTGAATATGATCATTCCTGCATGCTTAGGTTGTTAGGATTTGCAAAGAGATTTGAGACTCTGTGATTTAGGAATAGATAACTTCTGCAATGAGAATTGGTTAGTTATACATCAGTGATTCATGTTTAAAACGGTTCTTAATCATTCCTGATTTCATGCATTCTACATTCTTGGATTCAACTTGCGAACTGTCCTGACTTAGCGCTTATAGTCTTCTGAAACTTAGATCATCTTACAAAATCGCTTGCTTACTTTTATTTAATCATTCGCATTACATACATTATATCCTGCTTAGCTTAATCCGAACCTACATTCGATAGTGTAGTTTGCATTACTCTCTTGGGATTCGATACCCCTTGTACTACAACTGCTTTTGTTGTGCACTTGTAGTAGTTTTATTTGGGTAAAACCTGAACCCTATCAAGTTTTTGGCGCCGTTGCCGGGGAGTAATAGCTCTCTATAGATTTCTAGTATTAGGATTTTGTCTAAGTTTTAATTTGTTTACTGACTTTTAGTTTCTTTTCTTTGTGCTGGTTTCAGGTGTATGCCTAATCGCAGTACCAGAAGCAACAAGGAGAAGGAGCTTGTGACTTTGAGCATCGACGAACTAGCTAGGTTGGAGAGAACTAACAGAAAAACTAAGAAGCAATCTACAACTGTTGCTCCACTTATCTTGGTTGAAGATGCAGAAGGTCACTTGGTTGACAGAGAAGGAAACAGGAGGAACGAAGAGGGGCAGAGGATTGATCAAGAGGGGAATGTCATTGTTGAACAGCAGGTTCAACAAGTAGATGAGAACTTTGGAGTCCCTGTTGCTGCAAATAATGTTGTTGGACGTTTTGTTCAGAGGACTCTAGGTGACTACAACAGACCTGATCAGTTCTATGCCAACAGAGCTGCAATCCGCCCTCCTGCCTTCCATAGGAACGATTTTGAGGTTAAACCTGTCTACTATCAGCTGGTTGGCCAGCATCCATTCCATGGCTTACCTCATGAGCATCCTATGGACCACATTGAGAGGTTTGAAGACTTAGCTTCTAGTGTCAAAGCTAATGGTGTTAGCAATGACTTTCTGTTCTGCAAGCTTTTCCCTTACTCTCTTGAAGGAGAAGCTGCATATTGGCTGAAGCAACTGGAACCTGCTTCATTGACCACTTGGGAAGATACTAAGAATGCCTTTCTGAATAACTTCTATGATGATGCAAGGTCAGAAGACATGAAGACGAAAATTGCATCCTTTACACAAGGCCGTATTGAAGCTTTTAAGGCTTCTTGGATCAGGTTCAAGTCTTATCAAAGGGACTGTCCTCATCATGGCTTCAGTCAGGGGCATTGACTGGAAGTATCAAATGGCGCTGGATGCAGCAAGTGCAGGAAACTTCAACACCAACAGACCAGAGGAGGCGATCAGACTGATTGAGAATTTGGTCTGCAACAACAGCACTAAAAATGCAGACTTTCAGTGGATGAAACAAGCTGGTGTGGATGATGGAAATCAGATTGCTGAAGTTAAGGCTAAGCTGGACAGTATTCACAGCCTTTTGGTGGGAAAGAAGTCAGTTCACTTTGCTGCAGAAGTGGAAACTTTCGAAGTTCCAAAGGAGGTTGAACAGGAGGATGTAAATTTCATCAATTCTGGCGGTTTTCAGGGTCAAAGGTATGGGAATCAGCAGTGGAACAGAGGCTACAACAACAATAATCAGAAGAGTACCTTTACAGGAGGTCAGAGCACGCCTGGTTACACACATAAGCCCCCATTCCAGAAGACAGAGTACCAGAAGCCATTCCAGAACAGTGGAAATTACAGCAGGAACTATGGTTCTTCTTCCTACCAACCTGCACCTCCACAAGGGAACAAGATGGAAGCAATGCTGGAACAGATCTTGGAAGGACAACAGACGCTTACAGTGGACTTCAATGGCACGATAGATTCGCTCTATCAGGATCTGAATGGGAAAATTGAGAGTCTGAACTCTCATATGAAAAAACTTGATGTTCAAGTTGCCCAAACTGCAGGAGCTGTTCAGAGGCAAGAAGGATTTCTTCCAGGAAGAACTGATGCTAATCGCAAACACCATGTGAATGCCATCACATTGAGGAGTGGAAAGAACCTGCAACCAGTGTTGCAGAAGGATTCAACCTCAAGAAATTTCGTGGGTATTGAAGAATATGAAGATGAAGAGATTTCTGCTGAAGAACCACGGGTGACGCTCGTCACCAATGATGGGTGTCGCTCGTCACCCCTTGAGCACAACCCCGACGACCCTTCTTCACAAATTGGTGACGACCGTCACCAGGAGGGTGACGACCATCACCATGAGGGTGACGCTCGTCACCCAAATCGAGCAATCGATCCCGACTTGTCCAAAGCGAGTGACGCTCGTCACCATCCCAGTGACGCTCGTCACCTGTTGCCACATACTGCAGTTCAGTCTAAGACTTCAGATAATGCTAAGGAGACAGTGTATAAGCCCAAGATACCTTATCCTAAGCATCCTAAGAAGTCTAAGCAGGAGCTTGAAGATGCTAAATGCAAGGCTATCATGGACAAATTGGTTATTGAGATCCCATTGATTGATGTTGTCAGGATCACTCCTATTATAAGGAGGTATGTGAAGAGGATGGTGACCAATAACTTGAGTTTAGAGGCTGGGGCTATGATTATCAACGAGCAGGTCAGTGCAGTGATTCAGATTAGAGTTCCAGAGAAGCTTTCAGACCCAGGAAGCTTTGTTTTAGACTGCACAATCTCAAATGACAAGTTTGAGAGGTCATTGTGTGATCTTGGTTCTAGTGTGAACTTCATGCCTCATTCTCTTGCCAAGATCTTGGAGATGATCGATTTTAAGGCTACAAGGATATCTCTTATCCTAGCTGATAGATCAATCAAAGTTCCTGAAGGGGTGATAGAGGATGTTCTTATCAAAGTAGGAGATTGTATGATACCTATTGATTTTGTGGTTCTGGAATATAGAGAAGAACCCAAAGATCCCTTGATTCTTGGCAGGCCCTTCTTGGCTACTGCAGGAGATATCATTGATGTCAGGAAGGGTAGAATAGAGCTGAATGTTGGTGATTTAGTGATGAATTTCGAAATGGACAAGCTGATGAAGAGGCCAACCATAGATGGACAGACTTTTTATGTGGATGTTCTCACAAACATTGCTGATCAGATCATCCATGAGATGAGTTCAGAGGACCCCTTGGAGAGGGCGTTGACCACTTCTACAGCAGAGTATGAGCACTTGGATGCTGCTGCAACAGGCTACACAAAGATGATGGATGCTACTGCACAAGTGATGCAACTGGTTGCACAGGATGAGCTTGTCTCCACATCTGCGAAAGATGCTACAATGGGTGATTGGTCTGCAGCAAAAGCACCAAAAGTTGAGCTTAAACAGCTCCCTGCAGGGCTAAGGTACGCATTTCTTGGAGAAAACTCCACCTATCCTGTTATTGTTAATGCTTCATTGAACAATGCAGAGCTCACCCTTTTGCTAAGTAAGCTGCAAAAATTTCCCAAAGCTCTTAGCTACTCTCTTGATGATATTTCAGGTATCTCTCCAGACTTGTGCATGCATAGGATACACTTGGAGGATGAGTCGAAATCATCAGTTGAGCACCAGAGGAGGCTAAATCCGAATTTGCAGGATGTGGTCAAGAAAGAGATCATGAAGTTGTTGCAGGCTGGTATCATCTATCCTATATCAGACATTGCTTGGGTGAGTCTAGTGCACGTGGTGCCTAAGAAAGGAGGTGTCACAGTGGTGAAGAATGACAAGGATGAGCTGATTTCAACCAGGACTGTGACATGACACAGGATGTGCATTGATTACAAGAAACTGAATGCAGCAACAAGGAAAGATCATTTTTCTCTGCCTTTCATCGATCAGATGCTGGAGAGGCTGGCGAATAACAAGTATTACTGCTTCCTTGATGGGTATTCAGGCTTCTTTCAGATCCCCACCCATCCAGATGATCAGGAGAAGACCACTTTTACCTGTCCTTATGGCACTTTTGCATATCGCAGAATGCCTTTTGGGCTGTGTAATGCTCATGCAACCTTCTAGAGATGCATGATGTCGATCTTCACAGACATGATTGATAAGTTTATGGAGGTTTTCATGGATGACTTCTCTGTTTATGGGTCCTCTTTCAAGAGCTGCTTAGATAATTTGTGTGCAGTTCTGCAGAGATGTGAAGAGAAGCACTTGGTTTTGAACTGGGAGAAGTGCCATTTTATGGTACAGGATGGTATTGTGCTTGGTCACAGAGTCTCAGGAGATGGTATAGAGGTGGATAGGGCGAAGATTGAGGTGATGACAAGTCTGCAAGCACCTGATTCAGTCAAAGCAGTGAGGAGTTTTCTGGGTCATGCAGGTTTCTACAGAAGATTCATCAAGGACTTTAGCAAGATAGCACGCCCCTTACTGCTCTCCTCTGCAAAGATGTGAAGTTTGAGTTCACAGAAGAGTGCAAATCTGCCTTTAAACAGATCAAGCAAGCTTTGGTTACAGCTCCTGTTGTGCAGCCTCTAGATTGGGACTTACCATTTGAGGTGATGTGTGATGCCAGCGATTTTGCAGTTGGAGCAGTGCTGGGACAGAGGAAAGACAAGAATCTCCACGCCATTTACTATGCAAGTAGGACTTTGGATGATGCTCAGAAAAACTATGCAACAACTGCGAAAGAATTGTTGGCTGTTGTCTTTGCATTTGAAAAATTCAGGCAATACCTTGTTGGCTCCAAGGTCGTGGTCCATACTGACCATTCAGCACTGAAGTATTTGATGCCGAAGAAGGATGCAAAGCCAAGGTTGTTGAGGTGGATCCTGCTTCTTCAGGAGTTTGACATTGAAGTGAAGGACAAGAAAGGTGTTGAGAATGGTTTTGTTGATCATCTATCCAGGATTCAGGTCGAAGACAGTGTCCCAATCAATGATTTCTTGCCTGAAGAGAATGTTTACTTGGTGGAAACAAGAGAACAGGAGTAGAGTGTTGAAAACCTGCAGTTTTCACGAAACTGCAGGGGAGTGACGAGCGACACCAAACGGGTGACGCTCGTCACCAACCCAGAGCAATCGCGACAAAGTTATACGAAAGAGGTGACGCTCATCATCAATCTCTGCACTTTGCAGCGATTTGTGCAAGCTTGGGGATGGCTTTTGAAGAGCCTGTTTATGCTTTGAATGATCCAAAGAGGCCTTGGTATGCTGATATTGTCAACTACCTTGCTGCAGAGGATGAACCACATGACTTCAAGGGCTATGCTAAGAAGAAGTTCTTAAGAGAACTTAGGAGATTCTATTGGGATGAGCCATACCTCTACAAGCATTGTGCTGATGGGATTTATAGGAGATGCATAGCAGAAGAAGAAGTGCAGGACGTCCTATTTCACTGTCATGGATCAGAGTATGCTGGACACTTTGCCACATTCAAAACAGTCTCCAAGGTTCTTCAAGCTGGTTTTTGGTGGCCCACTATGTTGAGGGACGCCCAGGCCTTCATTACAAGTTGTGATACTTGTCAGAGAAGAGGAAATATCAGCAGGAGACATGAGATGCCACAAAACTTCATTCTGGAAGTTGGAGTCTTTGATTGTTGGGGTATTGACTTCATGGGACCTTTTCCCTCATCATATGGGAATAGATACATTCTGGTTGCTGTTGATTATGTATCTAAGTGGGTAGAGGCGTTGGCTACTCCTACTAATGATGTTGTAGTGGTTTTGAAGCTGTTTAAGACCATTATTTTTCCCAGATTTGGTGTCCCGCGGATTGTCATAAGTGATGGTGGTTCTCACTTTGATAATAAGGTTTTTGACAAGCTACTGAAGAAGTATGGTGTACAACACAGGGTAGCCACGCCCTATCACCCCCAAACCAGTGGACAAGTTGAGGTTTCCAACAGGCAGATCAAGCAAATTCTAGAAAAGACAGTTGGGAAGACAAGGAAAGATTAGTTTGCAAAGCTGGATGATGCATTATGGGCTTACAGGACAGCATACAAAACGCCACTTGGGACTACACCATTCCATCTTCTCTATGGCAAGGCGTGCCATTTACCAGTAGAGCTAGAGTTCAAGGCAGAATGGGCTATCAAGAAGCTGAACTTCGATCTGAAGTCTGCTGTCGAGAGGCGCCTGATTCAGCTCAATGAACTGGATGAGATCGGATATCTGGCCTATGAAAACTCCAAGTTATACAAAGAGAGGACTAAGGCATATCATGATAAGAAGATCATCTCCAGACATTTCGAGCCCAATGACCAGGTATTACTTTACAACTCTCGTTTACAGCTTTTTCCTGGTAAACTGCGTTCTCGATGGTCAGGTCCTTTCACTATCAAAGAAGCTCGCCCACATGGTGCAATTGTCCTGATTAACTCCAAAGGAGAGGAGTTCACTGTCAATCGACAAAGGGTGAAGCATTATTGGGCACAAGCCGAGATTCCAGCAGGACACATTGTGTCTCTGGATGATGCACCAGATGTCTAAACAGCCAACCAAAGTCAAGCTAATGACTTTAAACAAGCGCTTAGTGGGAGGCAACCCACTGGTAAGTTGTAAATATTGTACTTAGTTTTTATTTTCGTGCTTAGGATTAATATTTAGATTTTATTCAGTAAAAAAAAAAAAAAAAGCCGACCAACAAAAAAAACGGGTGACGCTCGTCACCTTTAAGGAGACGCTCGTCACCATTAAGGAGACGCTCGTCACCCCTCCACGATCCAGGTATGCGATAAACTCTTTTCTTCTTCTTCCTCGCCTCACACCTGCAAAATAACGAACACTTAGAGATATTTAGAGATTCTTAATTTTTGATTTTCTAAACCAAATTGCGTGATTCAAAAGCCTAATCCGTGTGGATTTTGGCCTTCATTCACAATCTCAACTCGGTTTTTAAGATCTGCAAGGTATGTGTTCGGAATCCCCAATTTTCAATCCGTCATAGGTTTGGTAAAATCTGATTTTTGACTTGATTAACTTGATTTAACTGTTGAATCATGGTTAGTTAGGTTGTATTAGAGGAATGGAACCATCTTTGTGAGCTTTTATCGGTTGATTTGCAAGTTTTGAATTCTCGAGTTCATGATGAACTTTGAAAAAATCTGGAAATTTTGAGTGATTTAAGTAACTGATGCTTGAATTGTGTTTCTGGTAGTGTTGTAGTCGATCGCCATCAGTTATTTCACCTTGATTGATTGATTTTTTGAATTCTGAAAAAATTGCTTATTTTGGTCATGTTTTTGGTCGATTTTGAACTTCAATTTTCAGATGCCTAGACAGGAGAAACGACCAAGACAAGGCTCGTCTTCAAGCACTGCAACAGGCTCTACAGATTCATTCAGTCACTACCCGGTTTGCAGGCCTCCATGGCCCAAGCGAGAAGATTGGAAATTAGCCTCAGGAGTGGCTTGGGCAGGGACTCCGAAGCAGGAAATATCATGGGACACCTGTATATTCCGTGATATCCAGGAGGAGTGGGATGAGTATGACACGCTGTTCTACAATGCGTGGCTGGGAGTGAAGATTGTCCCCACACGATTCGCAGATCCTACTGTACTGCAGAAGATGGGCATCTTCGAGGAGGTTGTTGAGATTCTGGAGAGGATCGAGATGGGCACTATGCCATTCCAGCAGTATGATCTCTACCCAGACTGGGTACGCCAGTTTCTTTCAACTGTTCGCGTCTACTACACGAATGAGCTGGTGAAGTGTGCGCAGGAAGGCACGATGACATTTCTGATCCGAGGGGTTCGATACAGGATCAGTCTGATGCAGCTTTGTGGGATTTATGGCTTCTCTGACCATCCCACAGGCGTTCTCCTTCCCTCTCAGTGGACTCACATGCGGACATTCTGGTCCAAGTTCGGGAATAGAGTCTATGACAGCAAGACTAGCATGCAGACAGAGGTTCGACATCCTGTATTGAGGTACATTCTGCGCCTTTTTGGCCATACTATACTGTGCAAGTCTGCGCCTAGCAAGACACGGGTTAGTGAGCTGATTATCCTCTACTACGGACTCTATGAGATGCTTGATGATGTGATCCCTATCGATAGCATGATTCCGGCCAACTTAGGCGCTGTTTTCGCTGAGCATCTGGTCTCCTTAAAGACCAAACCGTTCACCAGTCCAGGGGAGAAGACCGAGAGTGTTGGCAGCCTTCTAACACCTATCATCCATCATTTCCAGATCGATGTCACTCCCTGCAGTCTGCTCAGTGCCAGATCACTCATGGATGACCAGTATCTGTGCCATGTCACTTGGCTCAAGATTGGCGTTGTCTGGACTTTTACTACTACTTCTGGAGAGTATGTTGGCATTCGGTTGCCACAGAGAGCCCTCACTATGATTCAGGGAGTCCCACACCAGCTGTTCTTCATGCCAGACCAGAGTCTGCTGCGCCCTATAGCTATGCGCCCTGCTAGAGCTGCTACAGCTGGCGCCTCTACTTCTGCTACAGCTGCTGCTGATGCTGGACCTTCTACACGCCAGACTACCTCCTCCACTGCTTTCAGGCGCCCACCACGACCACAGACACCCATGGATATGGCTGCTTTTCAGGAGTATGTCATTGACAGCTTTGAGGGACTCTAGGATGCTGTTGCTACACTTAACAACTGTGGTTATGTCCGCACCTATTACACCACAGAGCCTTGCGAGGATGAGGACTGAGGCTCTACTATCTGGTTACTTGTTTCTTTTTTTTTTTTTTTTTCTCTTGAGTCATTTTTATGTTTTCTTTGAGTCAGTTGTCAGTTTCTTTGATGATGTTTTGTGAGATTGATGAACCAGGTTCTTATTGCTATGTTTGGATGTTATTAATTGTGTGTTTAAGTGCCCAAAAAGTCTAACTTTAGAGTACACATGACAACACTTCGTTAATAAACATCTAACTTGACGATTGTGCAATACAGGTCGTGGTGACGCTCGTCACCCGACCCTTGCGAGGTAACACTTTTTTGCCTCGGTTCTTCGACTTCTCATTCATCCTTTTGACCAACTTTTGGCTTAATAACACTGGGGATAGTGTTGTTTAAGTCTGGGGTAGGTGGTTACTTACGTTGTGTGTTTAGTATCATGTTTATAAAATCTTAAAGTTGAGTCAAAAACCTGTTTTTATAGAGTCGAAATTTTGAAATTGTCAATTTTTCTTGGAACTAACCATAGGACGTTTTTGCTTATAAGAACCATTGACACAGTAGTTGATTACAAGTCTTACTAAGTTGAAAGTCATAGGTAGATCAGTCTAGCAATGAAGGTTTAGGTCCTTAGAGAATCTGGAAAATTTGCTGTTAGCTCCACCTTAATGAATTTTAAACTTCTTGTCTTGGGGCTTGATTCTTATTGATCTTGATTCTCTTTTTCAGCACTGACAATAAGGTTAAGATACAGTCTCTCTTTGATCTTCCCTGATGTAGTTTTTTAAAAGTTTAAGTCCAAAGAATGGTGCATTCATGACCCTGTCTCCCCACAAGGAACAACAGTAATGAACATACTCAAGAACCTGTCTCCTCACAAGGAACACAAGTATTGAGTAGCACTATATCTTATACTGTAAAAGTTGAGAAAGAGAAGTGAAAAATCGAAAAATATCCAAAGGAAAAGATCAAGGGAAGAGAAAATAGGAGAGCTGTGTTGAGATTGGTTTGTTCAGTTGTTAGGAAGGGAAAATAATCTGTAAAGTGATTGAGATGATAGAGCCTTGATGAGATTTCACACTTAGATAAAAAATAAGGATTATTTACAAGAAGACCCCAGATCGTGTTTAGCCTCTATTTATTAGGTTTTTCAGCCATTGTTGGTTTTGATCTTAGTTTTTTAGAATTCAGAGAGCTTAGAGAGAGATTTATTCAGAGTTTTTTGGGGAGACAAATCATGTACTCTATTGAGAAGATTCCGAACCCCCTTATTGTTTGACTCTTTCTCTTAATGCAAATTTATTCAGTTATGTTTTGTTATTCCATAATCATGTCTGAGTAATCTGCGAGATAAGTTAGGGCTTTTTCAAAGGTTGATGGAGAGTTTGTAGGATCGCTACCTGTTAGGAATATCTTTTGGTTTTTCATCTCTGCTTGCTTTAAAATCGAATTTCTGAGACACATCATCTAGGAATCCGAAAATCATAGGTTTTTAAATATATGTGAGAGCATTATTGATAACTTGAAATAGTATTTGATGAGCAAAACAACTTAGTGCAAAGAGATTTGGCTTAGGAGTTTTGTGAACAATTGAATCTGATCATTCCTGTATGCTTAGGTTGTTAGGATTTGCAAAGAGATTTGAAACTCTGTGATTTAGGCATAGATAACTCTGCAATAAGAATTGATTAGTTATACATCAGTGATTCATGTTTAAAACAGTTCTTAATCATTCCTGATTTCATGCATTCTACATTCTTGGATTCAACCTGCAAACTGTCCTGACTTAGCGCTTTTAGTATTCTGAAACTTAGATCATCTTACAAAATTGCTTGCTTACTTTTATTTAATCATTCGCATTACATACATTATCCTGCTTAGCTTAATCCGAACTTGCATTCGATAGTGTAGTTTGCATTACTCTTTTGGGATTCGATACCCATTGTACTACAACTGCTTTTGATGTGCACTTGCAGTAGTTTTATTTGGGTAAAACCTGAATCCTATCACGGGTCGTTGTGCGGGGTGTGTATCCCATGCATATCCTTCAATGTGAAGGTAATTGTTGGATGGTAGTCCACTGACGAGGGAATTTTCGCGAGGTGACCGCTTTTCGTCCATACTCCTTGATAGCGTGAACCGAGTCATCGCAGTCGAGAAGGCCTCCTATGATCATGTTAACCCGTCGCTTGAGCGGAGGGGTGGATTGTCATGCTTGGCATCCTCGTTTTCGTGTTCCGCCCCCTTTTCTTTATCTTTTTCTTCCCCCTTCTTCTCGAGTGATCGACTTTGGCGCCTTCCTTCCGAGCTGCTTTGGCTGCTGCTTTTGCTTTGATCTCGGTGGTCCTTTCTTGGGGTACTTCGGCGAGAATCCTTGGAGCTTGAGCTGCATGAATAGGAATTTTTATTCTGGGATCGATCTTGCCTTCCTAGTATTTTTCATACAACGAATTTTGGAGATGTCGGCAGGCCGAAGTAGCATGTCATGTTCGCCCATGGAAAGAGCAGTAGAGATCGTGGTTATCGTTTCTATCGTCTGAATTTCTTGGGGGGATCGCCGCGGGTCCACTGATTCCAGGGTTTCTCTCCGGCGGCTACGATGGCGTGGGAGGATTGCTTGCCTTTACTCATCGGGTTCTTGTCTTGCGAAGTGCTCGCTACGTCCATGTCATGTTTCTTAGCATAGAAGGCTTTTTCTTCTTCCATTCGTATGAAGGTTTGGGCGCGGTGAAGTGCATCCTCTATCGTCTCTTTTGGATTTTTTTGCAAGTCTTCCTTGAACGAGGATTCCAAACATATACCGTTCATGAGTGCCTGATATCATTGCATATTGCATACATTCTGCATACTCATTAGGTAGTTTTTCATGCATTTGTATCATGTTTTAGGCTAGATTACATCACTTAGGGTCCTAGAGTATTCTTGCATCAGCATATGCATTTTCTCTGCATTTTGCATCCATTCCAGGTTGTTTCTGGTTGCTTTGGAGACACGGAGGTTCGTGGAGGTGTGGAGGCCGATGTAGCAGTTCATGGAAGCTCGGGAGTGTGCTAAGGACCAGTGATCGAGGAGCAGATCGAGCATGGCCGGTCGATCTAGGAGTTAATCGACCAGAAGATCGAGCCAACTAGGCGATCCAAGGATAATGATCGAGATGGAGATCGAGTGAAGCAATCGATGTATCGGTACGGACGTAAATGATGCCATGCAGAGCGAGAGCCGGATCGAGTACACCACTCGATCCTCCCGAAGATCGATACCGAGATCGGATGCAGCACTCGATTCACCGAAGAAGATCGAGACCCGGATCGAGCCGAAGACACGATGGCCGGATATGATCGAGAGAACAACTCGATCCAATGGTCGATCTCTGTCCTTTCAACCGTTTTTGGCTGTTAGCGAAGGGGGGACCATTGGACTGTTTTGACATTTTAGGCAAGGCGGCGAATGCTTTTTCGATAACTTTTAGATTTCTAACCTTTTTCTTTGAAGTTTTCTCTCTCGTTTTCGAAAGAACACCATTGTTGAACCAGTTTTCCTTTTTTAAGCTTTTGTATTCTCGAACCTTATCGTTTAATCTAGTCGTTGCTTCATGTTTATCGTTTCATTTCTTCTACCTTGCTTGATTTACTTTATGTGTAGTGAGTAGTTTACTTTGGGTTAGGGGTTGAGAGGATTAAGGGGTAGAAAAGGTCCGATCTTGGTTTGTTTTCTAAACGTTTTTAAGGCTACCTCTTCTAAGGTGTTGAAAGCTTAATGCTTGAAGACTCTCACGCCAAGAGCTTCATGATCCGAGAGGTCCCTTACCTTGACAGGATCCAGGGGCCTCGGAAGATCTCACCTTAGAGACTAGTTACCCCTTCCCAAAAGCCATGGAAGTTTGGGGGACTAGTTAAGCCATTGTTCGAAATCTGTTTTCCTTGCCTTTCAACCTCTCTTTCCACCAAAAGCCATGGGTTTGGAGGAGAGGATGAAAGAGTGATCTATACCGAAAGCCACGGATAGATCTTGTTTCGTTTTCGAGGCTTAGAGATCCTCACCAAGTGAGTCGATCTAAAGTTCCAAACCCAAGATCGATCTTTGAAACCCCTTATATGAATCTCAACCCTAAAGCCCTCTTTTCTAGCATATTTACGTCTCATATCATCTTTAGCTGGTTACCTGATAGCATCCTGGTCTTTAGATTCATTGTTCTTACGGTTTTAGACGAGATCGATCGTTTCTGCTCGATCTAGTGGTCGATCTTATGGTCGATCCACTAGTCGAATTTTAACAATTCGAAGCTCCTCCCTTTAATTTATCTGTTTATTCCTCGTGGTAACTACTTCCTTTCTAGTATTTTTAAAATAGGTCTCACTCTGTTTAGGTTGCTGCATTTAGTTTTTAGATTATTTCTCATAAACTGTCTCATTTTCTTAGATTTGTCTTAGACCTTGCATTTTCTGTGGATTCTCTATCATCTAGAAGTGGATTGACACTCTCCTGCTTGTCTTACTACAACATTGCTTGCATTAGAGTTTTGATAGCCTCTCTGCTGCATTAGACCGTGAGAAAACGTTTATCAAATGGCGCCGTTGCCATTCTAGGTTGCTTAGCGAACATAGAGATATGGGTCTTAGCAAAGACTAAGTCTTTACCTTTTCAAAGTTACTAATCCTACTACTCTAAACCGTGCGTTTTCAGGTACATGAATCTTCGTTCAAGGGGAGACAACAATCTTCTACAACCCTTAGACAACATTCATCAGCTTGGTCACTCACGGCAAAGAAGAGTCAGAGAGCAAACAAGAGCCTTTGAGGAGATTGTTCAGCAAGGTCTGGTTAACTTTGAAGACATGGCTGCACACGAGCATCCAGAAGGACCACTTCCAGCAGGACGGCGCAATGGAAACCCCCAACACGCGGCTAGACCTCCGAGGATCATAGGAGCCGGAGATGCTCCCAATACCCACCACAATAGGTTTGGGATCACTCCTCCTCCGGTACAAAACAATAACTTTGAGATCAAGCCGGGGTTCATATCCATGGTGCAAAACAACAAGTTCCACGGCTTAGCAATGGAAGACCCCTTGGAGCACTTGGACAATTTCGAGCAAGTGTGTGGAATGATTAAGATCAACGGTATATCAGAAGATGCTTTCAAGCTGCGTCTCTTCCCCTTTTCACTCGGAGACAAAGCTAGACATTGGGAGAAGACCCTCCCACAAGGCACCATCACATCATGGGCTGAATGTAAGAAGGCTTTCCTCTCAAAGTTCTTCTCAAGCACCAGGACTGCTCGGTTGAGAAGCGAAATCAGCGGTTTCACTCAAAGGAACAACGAGACATTCAATGAGGCTATGGAGCGTTTCAAAGATTACACGATCCAATGCCCTCATCACGGGTTCAATGAGGAGACTCTACTCAGTACCATATACCGTGGAGCTTCACCAAAGATCCGGTTGTTGCTTGATACAGCTAGCAAAGGGAACTTCCTCGGTCAAGAGGTTGAAGAGGGTATGGAGCTGATAGAAAACCTGGCGTTGAGTGATGGAAACTATGCCGAGGATTATGACCGAGCACCGAGGGGATCAGAATTAGAGTCTCACAAGAAGGAGCTCAAATCGTTGCATGAGAAGATTGACAAGTTGGTCTTAGCTAATCAGAAGCATGTTCACTTCGTTGGTGAAGCTGATGAAAACCAAGAGGAGTTAGAGCTAAGCCAAGAAGAAGCAAATTGGGTGGCTGGACAAAACAACTACAAGTCTCAAGGCTATAACCAAGGCTACCAGAACAACAACCTCTCTTACCGAAACACCAATGTAGCCAACCCTAAAGATCAAGTGTACCCTGCTCAACAAGCTAAGCCTTTCATCCCTTACAACAAAGGTTTTCAACCGAGTAGTGGATTCCACGGTCTAGGGCAAGGCAACTTCCAAGGGCAACAACAACAAAACAAGGGTTATACTCCCAACTACCCTCCGGGCTTTGCACCTCAAGCAATGTTCCAACAGCTAATACAAGGGCAAGCTTCTACAAATCAGAAGTTCGCTGAAATGAACACTCGGCTAGATTCATCCTTAACCGACTTCTCCACTCAAATCACAAACCTCAACAACAAGATAAAGCAGCTAGAGAAGGGCAAGGCAAGCACGAGTGGACAGAACAGCCTCTCGGGAAAGTGTGAGCAAAACCCCAAAGAGTATGCCAATGCTATTACGTTACGAAGTGGCAAAGAGCTTGAGCCTCTGGTCTCTACAAAGAACAACGAGGACGTTGTAATTCAAGAGGGGGAAGGTAAACTTTCAGCTGATAATGAGGAGATAAACTTTGACAACGTATGGATCCAAGGACCGAGAAGAGGTGACAAGGCATTCATTGAGAAAAAGGCTGAGAAAACCACCAAGGAGAAGGATGACTACGTGTCCCCACCTTACGTGCCAAAGTTGCCATTCCCGGGTCGTTTCAAAAAGTAGTTAATAGAGAAGCACCGGATCCTGTTTGAGAAGCACTTGAGAGACGTGGAGATAAAGTTGCCTCTTGTAGACTGTCTCGCTATGATGCCCAAGTGCGCCAAGTTTTTCAAGGACACCCTTGTGAAGAAGAACAAAGAAAGCAAAGAGGTGCTTGTACTAAGCGAAGAGTGTAGCGCGGTCATTCATATGGAGATAGTGCCTAAGAAGCTGGGAGATCCTGGAAGCTTCACCATACCTTGTGCTTTAGGTCCTCTAGAGTTCAAGAGTTGCTTGTGTGATCTCGGAGCTAGCATAAACTTAATGCCTCACTCCGTGGCTAAGAAGCTTGGTTTCACTCGGTTTAAGGAATGTCGGATCTCATTGGTGCTGGCTGATAGGAGCGTGAGATTACCGGTAGGGCTGCTTGAAGACTTACCGGTGCGAATCAGTGGTGTGAATGTACCTACAGACTTTGTAGTGCTGGAGATGGACGAGGAGCCGAAAGACCCACTCATCTTAGGGAGACCATTCCTCGCAACCGCCGGAGCCATAATAGACGTGAAGAATGGGAAGATTTCCTTGCATTTGGGGAAAGAGATCAGGCTAGACTTTGACATCAACAAGGTTCTAAAGAAGCCAACCATTGAAGGACAAGCTTTCTATATCGAAAAGATGGATGCCTTGGCGGATGAGTTGCTGGAAGAGCTAGCTCTAGAAGACCATTTGAAGCTAGCACTCACTAAGGAGCCAGGAGAGTTTGGCTATGTGGATCAGAGGACCCAAGAGTACGTGAATCTGCTAGATTCGAGGAGGATCATCAAGAATGAAGAAGGATGTTGCCTAGAAATCGACCCCGAGATCGACGCTATCACTCGATCCAGGAGTCCGATCGACAAGCCAATCGAGAACCCAGCTCGATCCGGTGCAACAATCGACCAACAGATCGAGAATGATGCTCGATCAGAAGAAACAATCGAGTTGACGATCGAGAAAGACCTCCCGATCATTTTGGAGTCCAATCAAGAGATCGACTCAACATCTCGATCCCTTACTCGATCCATATCAAATCGAGTGAGTGAATCGAGTGAAATGGCTCGATCTAGACGACATCAAGAGGAGAATCGACCGGAGGACTCGATCACAGAAGGGATAGCGATAAAGGAAAGCAGTCTAAAGGGCCATGCCTCGAGTTCAAAGGAGAGTTCCAAGGAGGAGAACAACAACAACAGCCACGAGGATGACTCGAGTGAGCTGTTAGACCCAAAGGTGGACCTTAAGGAGCTCCCAAAAGGGCTAAGGTATGCTTTCTTAGGACCTAATGACACCTATCCCGTGATAGTAAATGAAAACCTTAGTGATGATGAGTTGCACTCGCTCTTAACTGAGCTGAGAAAGTATAGGAAGGCCATTGGGTACTCTTTAAGTAACATCAAAGGTCTTTCACCAATGCTTTGCACTCATAGGATTCACTTGGATAATGAGAACGCCACTTCTGTAGAACATCAAAGGCGTTTGAATCCTAACTTGAAAGAGGTTGTTAAGAAGGAAATCCTTAAGCTATTAGAGGCTGACGTGATCTATCCCATAAGTGACAGCACGTGGGTTTCACCTGTACACGTGGTGCCTAAGAAGGGAGGGATCACGGTCATAAGGAATGAAAAGGATGAACTTATCCCTACTAGGATCATTACTGGTCATAGAATGTGTATTGACTATAGAAAGCTTAACCTTGCGACTAGAGAAGACCATTTCCCTTTGCCTTTTATTGATCAGATGCTTGAGAGACTTGCAAATCACCCTTACTACTGTTTTCTCGATGGGTATAGCGGTTTCTTTCAAATACCAATTCACCCAAACGATCAGGAGAAAACGACTTTTACATGTCCCTACGGTACCTTTGCATATCGAAGGATGCCGTTTGGATTGTGTAATGCACCGGCTACCTTTCAGCGGTGTATGATGTCGATCTTCTCCGATCTTATAGAGGAGATGGTAGAGGTGTTTATGGATGACTTCTCTGTGTATGGTGCGTCCTTTCCTGCGTGTTTGTTGAATCTTTGCAGGGCACTTAAACGTTGTGAAGGAACAAACCTGGTGCTGAACTGGGAGAAATGCCACTTCATGGTCAAGGAAGGGATAGTGCTCGGTCACAAGATTTCAGAGAGGGGTATTGAGGTTGATCAGGCTAAGGTGGAGGTTATGATGGGTTTGGAACCGCTGGTTAATGTTAAAGGGATCAGAAGCTTTTTGGGACACGCAGGGTTCTATAGGCGCTTCATCAAAGATTTCTCCAAGATTGCACGCCCCCTTACACGGCTGTTATGCAAGGAAGCTGAGTTTGTATTCGATGAGGAGTGTTTGAAGGCTTTCATGACCATCAAGGAAGCCCTCACGTCAGCCCCTATAGTCCAAGCACCAGACTGGTCTCTCCCTTTTGAGATTATGTGTGATGCTAGTGACTATGCTGTAGGAGCAGTCCTTGGTCAGAAGAAGGACAAGAAGCTACATGTGATCTATTATGCTTCAAGGACCTTGGATGACACGCAATCACGATACACCACTACGGAGAAGGAGCTGCTTGCAGTAGTCTTCACCTTTGAGAAGTTCAGATCGTATCTCGTTGGCTCCAAGGCTATTGTATACACGGATCATGCTGCTCTACGATACATCTACTCAAAGAAAGACACTAAGCCTCGGCTCTTAAGATGGATTCTCTTACTTCAGGAGTTTGACATGGAAATTAAAGACAAGAAGGGGATCGAAAATGGAGTCGCTGACCACCTCTCAAGGCTAAGGATCAACGAGTCTCTCCCTTTAGACGACTCTCTTCCAGAAGAACAAATTATGGCGATTACTACTGCTGTTTGTGGAAAGCTAGAAGGAAGGTTTGAGGAAGTGTTGAGTTTTAAAGAGGAGGATCTACCATGGTATGCTGATGTGGTGAACTACCTAGCATGTGGTGAGGAGCCAACACATCTCAACAGCTATCACAAGAAGAGGTTTTTGAGGGAGGCTAGTGACTACTTTTGGGATGAGCCTTACCTATACAAAAGAGGAGTAGACAGCATGTACCGAAGATGTGTTACAAAGGAAGAAGCCAGGGATATCCTCTATCATTGCCATGGCTCTTCCTACGGAGGACACTTCGCTTCATTCAAAACTGCCACGAAAGTGTTGCAAGCAGGTTTCTGGTGGCCGTCTATCTTCAAAGATGCACACGAGTTTGTGAAGAGCTGTGAGGCATGTCAGCGAGCAGGGAACATTACCAAGAGGAATGAAATGCCCCAAGTTCCTATCTTCGAGGTTGACGTGTTCGATGCGTGGGGTATTGACTTCATGGGGCCTTTTCCTTCTTCATACGGCAACAAGTACATCTTAGTAGCTGTAGATTATGTCTCCAAATGGGTTGAGGCTGTTGCTTCCCCTACAAATGACTCTAAGGTTGTGATCAAGTTGTTCAAGAGTATCATCTTTCCAAGGTTTGGGGTACCCAAGGTTGTTATAAGTGATAGAGGAAGCCACTTTATAAACAAGGTTTTTGAGAGCCTCTTGAGAAAGTATGGGGTTAAGCATAAGGTGGCTACACCATATCATCCTCAAACGAGCGGTCAGGTGGAAGTCTCTAACATGCAGATCAAAGCTATTCTGGAGAAGACCGTTGGGGCAACAAGGAAGGACTGGTCAGTGAAGCTGGACAATGCTCTTTGGGCCTACCGTACTGCCTTCAAAACGCCGATTGGTACAACCCCTTTCACTCTACTCTATGGCAAGGGTTGTCACCTCCCGGTTGAGCTGGAACACCGTGCATTATGGGCTGTGAAGAGGCTGAATTTTGATCTCAAGACGGCTCAGGAAAGGCGTCTTATTCAGCTACACGAACTGGACGAGTTGAGGTTGAATGCTTACGAGAGTTCCAAGATCTACAAGGAGCGGACTAAGGAGGCTCATGACAAGAAATTGGTTGCCAAGGAGCTTAAGAAAGGAGGGCTGGTGTTGCTGTACAACTCGAGGCTGAAGCTCTTCCCGGGCAAGCTGAAATCAAGGTGGAGCGGACCGTTCGTGATTCAAGAGGTCTTGCCATATGGAGCTGTTACTCTGATGGGAAGAAGTGGTAGTGCATTCACCGTCAACGGACACAGAGTCAAGCCCTACCTGGCGGACAGCTTTGACAAGGAGAGTACCTCGATGCATCTCCAAGACCCACCATCCGCCTAGACCAAGTAAGGTCTAGCTAAAGACGTTAAAGAAAGCGCACTTGGGAGGCATTCCCATGTTTATCTTGTACATATTTTTGCTTTCATTTCTCTTTCAGTTTTATGTTTTTATGTTTTTAGTGTGTAGGAACAGGTATAAGGAATATAAACCTTATCTTTGGGGTCCAAAAGGGGCAATAGGGGTTAAGATAAAGCTAGAGATCGAGTGCTAGATCGACTGATCCTGGCTCGATCTTTGCTAGATCGAGCCAGTGAATCGAGAGGAGCCAGTCGATCTAGACGAGAACGAGTGACAAGATCGACCTTGACGAAAAAAGATCGATCGATCCAAATCGGATCGACCGATCTAATTTCTCTCGGGAAAATCTGTTGAAAATTGATCGATCACTCGACTCGATCCATCACTCGATCTATGCTAAATCGACCCCTAAATCGAGGACATAGCTCGATCAGAGGGACTTAGCCGAGGATCCAACATCTCAATGATCGAGAGAGCCAATCGATCCAGGGCTCGATTCACCTTGAATCGAGTCCCAAATCGAGTAACCCTCTCGATCTAAGCCATTTTAGGCATGAGATCGAGTCCTAGATCGACCAAAAGGACTCGATCTCATGCCGAGGTAACAATTTTCTTTCCCTCCTTTACTTCTTTCCCTCCAATTTTTAAATTCAAAACTTGGTCAAGACAAGCATCTTTGACCATGAAAGATGTGCCTTGACCAAGACTTTTGTCAGAAACCACTTTGACCACCCATTGGTTTGGTTTGTTAAACTCTTTAAATGTTTCAATTTATTCCTCACCCTCTCATTTCTGTTTGCTCGAGTTTTTCTTACAAAGAGAGTGAGAATTTAAAAGCTTTTAAAGTTTAGCAAAGATATCCTCTACTCTTGCAAAGGTATTTTCAAGGTTTAATGATTTTATTTCAAGAAAATCTCCTTAAAAATCGCAAGTTCTTGTTTTAGGATATAGGATCGGATTTGAATTTTTAAAATTAGCTAAGTAATAGGAAAAATTCTTGATTTTCAGTATCTCAAAGATTTGATTTCCTTTTATCTAGCTATTATTTTTATTTGATCCCCAAAATTCTAGAGTAGTTTATATAAATCTTCTTCTCCTCTTCTCTTATTCTCATTCAATCGTCTCTTGCTAATCATTCTCTAGAAAAATTTGTTTCAGGAGCAATGGCACCAAAGAGAACAAGAGAGGAGCGAGTGCAAGAAAGAGAAACACAAGAAGTGGTGGTTCAAGAGAGGGTCCGGTGGAGCAAAGATGAGAAGAGGGATAAGAAGAGGTTGGAGAGGCTCCGGTTTGAACCTACAAAGTTTGCTGATCGAGAGCTTCTGTCCAGGCTCGGGATCCTTGGAGACTTCGACCAACTCCTCAAGAACATTGGTCTGAGGTGCTTATCGCGGATAGACTGCCCTACAATTCCCGAGGTGATGATAGATTTCCTAGCCACTTTGGAGTTCCGGTACAAGAATCCGAGTGCACCTGTTCCTTCTCAAGGCCGTCTCTATTTCAAGGTTGGCCGCCAAGCTTACACACTATCCATCCCCGAGCTATGCCAAGCCTACGGTCTCAAGGCTGATGCACACAAGGTGGAGTTCCCAGCCTTCAAGAAAGCCGACGAGTTTTGGGACCTAATCAGCAATGAAGACTACAAAGCCAACACCGCCAAGATCAAGAGAGTTAGGAGTCCGGTGCTGAGGTATACTTTGAACCTGATAGCTAATACATTCAGTGGGAGGTCTGTTGCTCCTACTGTCATGAAGACGGAGCTGTGCTTCCTTTTCCAAGGCGTGAAGCATTTGGTGTCTGATCCGGATGCGAATGAAGAACCCATAGAAGATGAACTCGGCGATGAAGTGAATTACGGCTGTGTGCTCGCGGCTTCTCTGGTGAAGTACAAGGCTTATGCCTTACGGTGCAAGGCAACCTCTTCCTACATTGGCGGTTTCCTTACTCCTTTGTTCGTGCAAGCCGGTGTGCCCATCCATGACTTTGCTCACGTCCCAAACAGAGCTTTCATGGATGAAGCATACATGAGAAACACTGATAGCTTGGGATGCACGCCAGCAGAAGGGTTTTATGCTTACCTCTTCATAGATGAGGAAGACAAGAAGAGAGTGTGCATCCTCCCCAACAAAGACGAGACCGAGCTGCTTGGTGTTGGGAACATCGAGTTCTTACCCACGGAGGAAGAATGCTTTGCCCCTTTAGGAGGACCGCCTGCTTCAGCCATTGCCCCGCGCCAAAGGTCAGAGTCTCCAGGAACAGAGGATGAGATGCCCGAGGTTTACACACTTCCCAAGCTGGATTTTGAGCCTAAGACCAAAACCGAGAAGTTCTTAGCCTCGGTGGTGGAGATGCAGCGGAAGATCAACAAGTGGCAAGGGAAAATGCTTAAGAAGCTGGGGAAGAAGGTCAAACAACTCCAAGGAAGCCAGCCTAAGCCAGCTGTAAGCCAGGAGATACAACAACCCGAGAAGAGGAGACTCTCAACCGGAGGAGTTGTGATCCGCGAGACCCAAGGAGACAACATTCAACCGGCTCGCCACTCCCTACAAAAACCAGGCAACAAAGGAAAGGCAACAATCTCTAGCTCCTCTGGAACATCCTCAAGTTCCAGCCGAGCCTAGAAAAGAGGTAACAACCTTCCTCCATTGTATATAACCGCACATCTTTGTTTCTTGCATTGTGTTTGTTTGCTTCTTCGGATGAGTTTGCCACCGGGACGGTGTCAAGCAAATTTGGGGGAGTACTTGTGTGATCTAATCTTGTGTTCTTTGATCTTATCTTCCTTTTACATCCTTGAGTCTTAGTTCATGAAAAATTGGTCAAATTTTTAAAAAATTTTCAAAGATTCATGTAGTTGCATTCATATTTCTTAAAACATGTAGGATTGAGTCTAGAATTTCCCATATCAGTTAGGTTGTTTGCATTTGCATAGGGGGTTAGAATTTCTTAAAAATGTGTTTTACTTATGCATCATTTCAGTACCCTAGTTAGTAGTTCTTTGATGCTTGTGCAAACTTGAAGTTAAGTTCTAACCATATTTGGATCATTTGTTTTGATTTTCGTGGCTTAAGTTGAACAAACATGAATTGAATCCTTTTCTACTAAGTGAGAACCCTAATCTGAATTTGAATTATCATACTTGTGCATTCGAAATGAAGTACATGGATCACATATACATATTCAGGCTTTCTTACCCCTTTCTACCACTCTTTGTAAGTCTGAATAGAACTCCACACCCTGAACCTACCCTTCCTTTCAAGCCAAATATTTCTTGTGTGTTGTGAGGCTTTATTTTCGGATTGAACTTAGCATTGATAGGGCTCAGGTTTTACCCAAATAAAAACTACTGCAAGTGCACAGCAAAGCAGATGTAGTATAAGGGGTATCGAAATCCCAAGAGAGTAATGCTAACTACACTATCAATTATAGATTTGGACTAAGCTAAGCGAAATATGATGTATGTAATGCGAATGAATAATTAGAAATAAGCAAACGATGGTATGATATGTTCTAAGTTCAGGAAGACTAAAAGCGCTAAGCTAGGGTAATTCGCAGGTATGAATCCAAGAATGCAGAATGCAGGGAATCAGGAATGATTAAGAACCGTTTTTAAACATGAATCTCTAATGCATAACTAATCAATTCTCATTGTAGAAGTTATCTATACCTAGATCACAGAGTTTCAAATCTCTTTGCAAACCCTAACAACCTAAGTATGCAGGAATGATCAGATTCAATTGTTTACAAAACTCCTAAGCCAAATCTCTTTGTACTAAGTTGTTTTGCTCATCAAATACTAGTTCAGGTTATGAATAATGCTCTCACAAATATTTAACAACCTATGATTTTCGGATTCCTAGATGATGTGTCTCAGAAATTCGATTTTAAAGCAAGCAGAGATGAAAAACCATGAGATAATCCTAACAGATAGCGATTCTACACTCTTTTCATCAACCTTTGAAAAACCCTAACTTAACTAGCAGATTACTCAGATATGATTATGAGATCACAAAACATAACTGAATAAAATTGCATTAAGAGAAAGAGTAGAAAACAAAGGGGGTTCGAAATCTTCTCTAAAGAGTACAGGATTTGTCTCCCCAAAAAGCTCTGAATAAAATCTCTCTCTAGCTCTCTCAATTCTCAAAACTAAGATTCTTGCCAACAGTGGCTGAAAAACCTAATAAATAGGGGCTAAACACGATCTGGGGTCTTCATATAAATAAAGGAAACTTCTGGGTAAGTTCTGCAATTCTTCTTGATACTTTTAACAAATAGCCACGCTCCTTCCTATCTGGGTGACGAGCGTCACCAATGGGGTGACGATCGTCACCATTAGTGAATACTTTCTGCTTCGATCTTGGTACTTCGTGGCTTCAACTCAGAATGCTCCAAAAGGTTCCAATATCTCCAATTATGCTCCAGACATGCTTTAACCTGCAAAGACTCTTCTAGGACTCTAAAAAGACCAAAAAGACTCAATAAAAAGGACTTATATCATGGTTAAAAACCATAAAAACCATGATATATCAACTCCCCCAGACTTAGCTTTTGCTTGCCCTCAAGCAAACATTAGACAAAGAATAAGGTCGAGGTTTGAAAACAAGAAACAGTCAGTCAGTCATCAGAAACACCACACTAGTTAAAGCTTTCGAATCCACATACCACAGAGTCAACACAAAATCAAATTTCAGCCTAATCATCACAAGCTTAGCAAATCTCTCAAGTCCAGTCCAAATCCCTTCAAGAAATCCGAAATTTCTACTGTTAACTCCTTATTTTTATCTAAGTGTGATATCTCATCAAAGTTCTATCATCTTAATCACTTTACAGATTCTTTTCCCTTCCTAACAACTGAACAAATCAATCTCAACACAGCTCTCCTATTTTCTCTTCCCTTAATTCTTTTTCTTTAGGATATTTTCGATTTTTCACTTCTTTTTCTCAACTTTTACAGTCTAAGATATGGTGCTACTCAATACTTGTGTTCCTTGTGAGGAGACAGGTTCATGAGTGTGTTCACTACTGTTGTTCCTTGTGAGGAGACAGGGTCATGAATGCACCACTCTTTGGACTTAATTTCTTTTTTTTTAAAAAACTACATCAGGGAAGATCAAAGAGAAATTGTATTTTAACCTTATTGTCAGTGCTTAAAGAGAGAATCAAGATCAATAAGAATCAATCACCAAGACAAGAAATTTAAAGTTCATTAAGGTGGAGCTAACAGCAAATTTTCCAGATTCTCTAAGAATCTAAACCTTCATTGCTAGACTGATCTACCTATGACTTTCAACTTAGTAAGACTTGTAATCAACTACTGTGGCAATGGTTCTTATCAGCAAAAACGTCCTATGGTTAGTTCCAAGAAAAACTGACAATTTCAAATTTTTGACTCTAGAAAAACAGGTTTTTGACTCAACTTTAAGACTCTATAAACATGACACAAAGCACACAACGTCAGTAACCACCTCCCCCAGACTTGAACAACACTGTCCCCAGTGTTATTAAGCCAAGAGTTGGTCAGAAAAATGAATGAGAAGTCAAAAAACCAAGTCAGGAAAGTGTTACCTCGCGTGGGGTCGGGTGACGAGCGTCACCAATCTGGTGACGAGCGTCACCACGACCTGTATTGCATAAATCTTATGTTAGATGTTAATTAACGAAGTGTTTGCATGTGTACTCGAAAGTTAGACTTTTTGAGCATTCAAACACATAATTAACAACATCCAAACATAGCAATAATAACCTGGTTCAACAATCTCACAAAACATCATCAAAGAAACTGACAACTGACTCAAAAGAAACATAAAAATGACTCAAAAGAAGGAAAAATAAAAAGGGAAAAAGGAACAAGTAACCAGATAATGAAGCCTCAATCTTCATCCTCACAAGGCTCAGTAGTGTAGTGGGGGCGGACACAACCACAGTTGCTAAGTGTAGCAACAGCATCCCAGAGTCCCTCAAAGCTATCAATTACATACTCCTGAAAAGCAGCCATATCCATGGGTGTCTGTGGTCATGGAGGACGCCTGAAGGCAGCAGAAGAGTCACTCTGACGCGTAGAAGGTCCAGCATCAGTAGCAGCAGCAGTAGAAGCAGAGGGACCAGCTGTAGCAGCTCGAGCAGGGCGCAGAGTCAAGGGGCGCAGAAGAGTCTGTGCTGGCATGAAGAATAGCTGGCGTGGGTCTGTCTGGATAGTAGTGAGTGCTCTCTGTGGCAACTTAATGCCAACATACTCTCCAAAAGTAGTAGTAAAAGTCCAGACAACTCCGGTCTTCATCCAAGTGACATGGCGCAGATACTGCTCATCCATAAGCGATCTATCACTGCACAGACTGCAAGGGGTAACATCGATCTGGAAATGATGGAAGATCGGTGTCAACAAGCTGCCCACACTCTCAGTCTTCTCCCCTGGACTGGTGAATGGCTTGGTCTTCAAAGAGACCAAATGCTCAGCGAAAACAGCACCTAAGTTGGCGCGAACCATACTATCAACTGGTATCGAATCATCCAGCATCTCATAAAGTCCGTAGTAAAGGAGAATCAGCTCGCTAACTCGAGTCTTGCTGGGCGCAGACTTGCACAGAATAGTATGACCAAAGAGGCGCAGAAGGTACCTCAAAACCGGATGTCTAACCTCTGTCTGCGTGCTGGTCTTGCTATCATAGACTCCATTCCCGAACTTGGACCAGAATGTCCTCATATGGGTCCACTGAGAGGGAAGGAGAACGCCTGTGGGATGGTCAGAGAAGCCATAGATCCCACAAAGCTCCATCAGACTGATCCGGTATTGAATCCCTCGGATCAGAAATGTCATAGTGCCTTCCTGAGCACGCTTCGCCAGCTCATTCGCGTAGTAGACGCGAACTGTAGAGAGAAACTGGCGGACCAAATCTGGGTACAAGTCGTACTGCTGGAAAGGCATAGTCCCCATGCCAATGCGCTCCAAAATCTCATAAACCTCCTCAAAGATCCCCATCTTCTGCAGAACAGCAGGATCCGCGAGCCTAGTAGGGATAATCTTAACTCCTAGCCACGCATTGTAGAACAGCGTGTCATACTCATCCCACTCCTCCTGAATATCACGGAATACACAGGTATCCCGAGCCACTTCTTGCTTCGGAGTCCCTGCCCAAGCCATCTCCGAGGCTATTTTCCGATCCTCTCGTTTGGGCCATGGGGGCCTGCAAACCGGGTGCTGACTGAAGGAATCTGTAGACCCTGTTGCAGTGCTGGAAGACGAGCTTTGTCTTAGTCTTTTCTCTTGACGAGGCATCTGCAAATTGAGTACCAAAATCGACCAAAAACATCTCAAAAGTTAGCAAATTTTTCAAAGTTCAAAAAATCAACCAAACAGGATCAAATAGCTAATGGCGATTAATCTCTATACTACCAAGAACACAATTCAAGCATCAGTTCAACCTAAATCACCCAAAATTTCCAGATTTTTGCAACTTTCATCATGAACTCGAAAATTCAAAATAGTGCAATCAACCGATAAAAGCTCACAAAGATGGTTCCATTCCTCTAATACAACCTAACTAACCATGATTCAACAGTTAAATCAAGCCAATCAAGTCAAAAATCGGATTTTACCAAACCTATGGCGGACTGAAAATTAGGGATTCCGAAAACATACCTTGCAGATCGTAAAAACTGAGTGGATATTCAGAAAGAGGAGTAAAATCCACACGGATTAGACTCTTAAATCACTCAATTTGGTTAAGAAAATCAAAAGTTATGAAATTCCTATTTTCTAACTAGTTTCGGTTATTTTGCAGGTGTGCTCGAGGAAGAAGAAGAGAAAAGCTTAAGTCCCGTGTTCGATTCTGATGGGTGACGAGCGTCACCATAAGGGTGACGATCGTCACCGTTTTTTTTTTTTTTTTTTTTTTTTTTTTTTTTAACTAAAATTCTAACTAATAATCCTAAGCACGAAAATAAATACTAAGTAATATATCTACAACTTACCAGTGGGTTGTCTCCCACTAAGCGCTCTTTTAAAGTCATTAGCTTGACTTTGGTTGGCTGTTTAGACAGCTGGTGCCTGATTCAGAGACACAATGTGTCCTGCTGGAATCTCTGCTTGTGCCCAGTAATGCTTCACCCTTTGTCTATTGACAATAAACTCCTCTCCTTTGGAGTTAATCAGGACAATTGCACCATGTGGGCGAGCCTCTTTGACAGTGAAAGGACCTGACCATCAAGAACGCAGTTTACCAGGAAAAAGCTGTAAACGAGAGTTATAGAGTAATACCTGGTCATTGGGCTCGAAATGCCTGGAGATGATCTTCTTATCATGATATGCCTTTGTCCTCTCCTTGTATAACTTGGAGTTTTCATAGGCTAGATATCTGATCTCATCCAGTTCATTGAGCTGAATCAAGCGCCTTTCTGCAGCAGGTTTCAGATCGAAATTCAGCTTCTTGATTGCCCATTCTGCTCTGAACTCCAGTTCTACTGGTAGATGGCACGCTTTGCCATAGAGAAGGTGGAAAGGAGTAGTCCCAAGTGGCGTTTTATAGGCAGTCATGTAGGCCCATAATGCATCATCCAGCTTTGCAGACCAATCCTTCCTTGTTTTCCCAACTGTCTTTTCCAGAATTTGCTTGATCTGTCTGTTGGAAACCTCGACTTGTCCACTTGTTTGGGGGTGATAGGGCGTGGCCACTCTGTGCTGTACACCATACTTCTTCAACAGCTTGTCAAAAACCTTGTTGACAAAGTGAGAACCCCCATCACTTATGACAATCCGTGGGACACCAAATCTGGGAAAGATAATGGTCTTAAACAGCTTCAAAACCACTGCAGCATCATTAGTAGGAGTAGGCAACGCCTCTACCCACTTAGATACATAATCAACAGCAACCAGAATGTATCTATTCCCATAAGATGAGGGAAAAGGTCCCATGAAGTCAATACCCCAACAATCGAAAACTTCAACTTCTAGAATGAAGTTCTGTGGCATCTCATGTCTCCTGCTGATTTTTCCTCTTCTCTGACAAGTATCACAGCTTGTGATGAAGGCTTGGGCGTCCCTGAACATGGTAGGCCACCAAAATCCAGCCTGCAAAACCTTAGAGACAGTCTTGAATGTAGCAAAGTGTCCAGCATAGTCTGATCCATGACAGTGGAAGAGCACGTCCTGAACTTCTTCTTCTGCTAAACATCTTCTGTAAATACCATCAGCACAATGCTTGTAGAGGTATGGCTCATCCCAATAGAATCTCCTAAGTTCTCTCAAGAACTTCTTCTTAGCATATCCTTTAAAATCATGTGGTTCATCCTCTGCAGCAAGGTAGTTTGCAATGTCAGCATACCAGGGTCTCTTTGGATCATGTAAAGCATAAACAGGCTCTGCAAAAGCTTTCTCCAAGCTTGCACAAATCGCAGATAAGTGTGGAGATCGGTGACGAGCGTCACCAATGTTGGTGACGAGCGTCACCTCGCTCGTATACTTTTGTCGCGAATGGTCTTGGTTGGTGACGAGCGTCACCCCCCTGGTGTCGCTCGTCACTCCCCTGTAGTTTCGTGAAAACTGCAGGTTTTCGACACTTTCCTCCTGTTCTCTGGTTTCCACTAAGTAAACATTCTCTTCAGGCAAGAAATCATTGATGGGAACACTGTCTTCGACCTGAATCCGGGATAAATGGTCAGCAACTCCATTCTCAACCCCTTTCTTATCCTTCACTTCAATATCAAATTCCTAAAGAAGCAGGATCCATCTCAACAGCCTTGGTTTTGCATCCTTCTTCTGCATTAAGTACTTCAGTGCTGAATGGTCAGTATGAACCACGACCTTGGAGCCAACAAGATACTGCCTGAACTTCTCAAAAGCAAACACAACAGCTAACAATTCCTTCTCAGTTGTTGCATAATTTTTCTGAGCATCATCCAAAGTCCTACTTGCATAGTAGATGGCGTGGAGTTTCTTGTCTTTCCTTTGTCCCAGCACTGCTCCAACTGCAAAATCGCTGGCATCACACATTACCTCAAAAGGTAAGTCCCAATCTGGAGGCTGCACAACAAGGGCTGTAACCAACGCCTGTTTGATCTGTTCAAAAGCAGATTTGCACTCTTCTGTGAACTCAAACTTCACATCTTTGCAGAGGAGAGCAGTAAGTGGATGTGCTATCTTGCTAAAATCTTTGATGAACCTTCTGTAGAAGCCTGCATGTCTCAGAAAACTCCTCACTGCTTTGACTGAATCAGGTGCTTGCAGACTTGTCATCACCTCAATTTTCGCCCTATCCACCTCTATACCGTCTCCTGAGACTCTGTGACCAAGTACAATACCATCCTGTACCATAAAATGGCACTTCTCCCAATTTAAGACCAAGTGTTTCTCTTCGCATCTCTGCAGAACTGCACACAGGTTGTCCAAACAGCTCTTGAAAGAAGATCCATAAACAGAGAAGTCATCCATGAACACCTCCATAAACTTCTCTATCATGTCTGTGAAAATCGACATCATGCATCTCTGGAAGGTTGCAGGAGCATTACACAGACCAAAGGGCATTCTGCGATAGGCAAAAGTGCCATAAGGACAGGTAAACGTGGTCTTCTCCTGATCATCTGGACGGATGGGGATCTGAAAGAAGCCTGAATACCCATCAAGGAAGCAGTAATACTTGTGATTCGCCAGCCTTTCTAGCATCTGATCGATGAAGGGTAGAGGAAAATGGTCCTTCCTTGTTGCTGCATTCAGTTTCCTGTAGTCTATACACATCCTGTGTCCTGTCACAGTCCTGGTTGGAATCAGCTCATCCTTGTCATTCTTGACCACGGTGACACCTCCTTTCTTAGGCACCACGTGCACTGGACTCACCCAAGCACTGTCTGAAATAGGATAGATGATACCAGCCTGCAACAACTTCATGATTTCTTTCTTGACCACATCTTGCAAATTCGGATTTAGCCTCCTCTGATGCTCAACTGATGATTTCGACTCATCTTCTAGGTGTATTCTATGCATGCACAAGTCTGGAGAGATACCTGAAATGTCATCAAGAGAATAGCCAAGAGCTTTGCGAAATTTTTGCAGCTTGCTTAGAAATAGGGTGAGCTCTGCATTGTTCAATGAAGCATTAACAATAACAGGATAGGTGGAGTTTTCTCCTAGGAATGCGTACCTTAGCCCTGCAGGGAGCTGTTTAAGCTCAACTTTTGGTGCTTTTGCTGCTGACCAGTCACCCATTGTGGCGGCTTTTGCAGATGTGGAGACAAGTTCATCCTGTGCAACCAGTTGCATAACTTGTGCAGTAGCATCCATCATCTTTGTGTAGCCTGTTGCAGCAGCATCTAAATGCTCATACTCAGCTGTAGAAGTGGTCAACGCCCTTTCCAAGGGGTCATCTGAACTCATCTCATGGAAGATCTGATCAGCAATGTTTGTGAGAACATCAACATAAAAAGTCTGTCCATCTATGGTTGGCCTCTTCATCAGCTTGTCCATTTCGAATTTCATCACTAAATCGCCAACATTCAGCTCTATTCTACCCTTCCTGACACCAATAATAGCTCCTGCAGTGGCCAGGAAGGGTCTGCCAAGAATCAAGGGGTCTTTGGGCTCTTCTCCATACTCTAAAACCACAAAATCAGTAGGGATCATACAATCTCCTACTTTGATAGGAACATCCTCTATTACCCCTTCAGGAACTCTAACTGATCTATCAGCTAGGACAAGAGATATCCTTGTAGTTTTAAAATCAGTCATCCCCAAACTCTTTGCAACAGAGTAGGGCATGAGGTTCACACTAGAACCAAGGTCACACAATGACCTTTCAAACTTGTCATTGAAGATGGTGCAGTCTAAAACAAAGCTTCCTGGGTCTGAAAGCTTCTCTGGAACTCTGTTCTGAATCACTGCACTGACCTGCTCGTTGATCATCATAGCTCCAACCTCAAGGCTCAAGTTGTTGGTCACCATTCTCTTCACATACCTCCTAATAACAGGAGTGATCCTTACAGCATCAATCAATGGGATCTCTATCACCAACTTGTCCATGATAGCCTTGCATCTGGCATCCTCAAGCTCCTGCTTAGACTTCTTAGGATGCTTAGGATAGGGTATCTTGGGTTTATACACGGTCTCCTTAGCATTATCTGAAGTCTTAGGCAAAACTGCAATATGTGGTGTCTGGTGACGAGCGTCACTGGACTGGTGACGAGCGTCACTCACTTTGGACAAGTCGGGGTCGAGTACTGGATTTGGGTGACGAGCGTCACTCCCTTGGTGACGGTCGTCACCAATAAGTGAAGAATCAGGCTCGGGGTTGTCCTCATTGGGTGACGAGCGACACCCATTATTGGTGACGATCGTCACCAATGGTTCTGCAGCAAAATTTTCTTCATCTTCATACTCTTCTACATCCACGAAATTTCTTGAGGTTATATCCTTCTGCAACACTGGTTGCAGGTTCCTTCCACTCCTCAATGTGATGGCATTCACGTGGTGTTTGGGATTAGCATCAGTTCTTCCTGGAAGAAATCCTTCTTGCCTCTGAACAGCTCCTGCAGTTTGAGCAACTTGAACATCAAGCTTCTTCATATGAGAGTTCAGACTCTCAATTTTCCCATTCAGGTCCTGATAGAGCGAATCTATCTTGCCATTGAAGTTCACAGTAAGCTTCTGTTGTCCTTCCAAAATCTGTTCGAACATTGCTTCCATTTTGTTCTCTTGTGGAGGTGCTGGTTGATAGGAAGTAGAACCATAGTTTCTGTAGTTTCCACTGCTCTGGAATGGCTTCTGATACTATGTCTTCTGAAAAGGGGGTCTAGGAGTGAAACCAGGCGTGTTCTGTCCTCCTGTAGGGGCATTTTTCTGATTGTTATTGCTGTATCCTCTGTTCCACTGCTGATTCCCATACCTTTGTCCCTGAAATCCGCCAGAGTTGATGAAATTTACATCCTCCTGCTCAACTTCCTCTGGAGCTTCGAAAGTCTCTACTTCTGCAGCAAAGTGAACTGACTTCTTCCCTACCAAAAGGCTGTGCATATCATCTAACTTAGCCTTAACTTCAGCAATCTGATTTCCATCAGCTGCACCAGCTTGTTTCATTCTCTGAAAGTCTGCATTTTTAGTGCTGTTGCTGCAGACCAAGTTCTCAATCAGTCTCACCGCCTCCTCTGGTCTGTTGGTATTGAAGTTTCCACTGCTTGAAGCATCCAACGCCATCTGATATTTCCAGTCAATGCCTCTGAAAAAGATCCCAAGCAATTGCACCTGACTGAAACCATGATGAGGACAGTCCCTCTGATAAGACTTGAACCTGATCCAAGAAGCCTTAAAAGCTTCAGTAGGGCCTTGTGTAAATGATGCAATTTTCGTCCTCATATCTTCTGATCTGGCATCATCATAGAAATTGTTCAGAAAGGCATTCTTGGTGTCCTCCCAAGTAGTTAGTGAAGCAGGTTCCAGTTGCTTCAGCCAATATGCAGCTTCTCCTCCAAGAGAGTAGGGGAAAAGCTTGCAGAACAGAAAGTCATTGCTAACCCCATTAGCTTTGACACTGGAAGCTAGGTCCTCAAACCTCTCTATGTGATCCATAGGATGCTCATGAGGTAAACCATGGAAGGGATGCTGTCCAACTAGCTGATAGTAGACAGGTTTAACCTCAAAATCGTTCCTCTGGAAGGCAGGAGGTCGGATTGCAGCTCTGTTGGCATAGAACTGATCAGGTCTGTTGTAGTCACCTAGAGTCCTCTGAACAAAACGCCCAGCAGCGTTATTGACAGCAGCAGGGACTCCCACGTTCTCAGCCACTTGCTGAACCTGCTGTTCAACAATGACATTCCCCTCTTGATCAATTCTCTGCCCCTCTTCGTTCCTCATATTTCCTTCCCTGTCAACCAAGTGACCTTCTGCATCTTCAACCAAGATCAGTGGAGCGACCATTGCAGATTGCTTCTTAGCTTTCCTGTTAGTTCTCTCCAACCTAGCAAGCTCGTCGATGCTCAAAGTCACAAGCTCCTTTTCTTTGTTGCTTCTGGTTCTGCGATTAGGCATACACCTGAAACAGGAACAAAGAAAAGTAGCTGAAAGTCAGTAAACAAATAAAAACTTAGACAAAATCCTAATACTAAAAATCGATAGGCAGCTATTACTCCCCGGCAACGGCGCCAAAAACTTGATAGGGCTCAGGTTTTACCCAAATAAAAACTACTGCAAGTGCACAACAAAGCAGATGTAGTATAAGGGGTATCGAAATCCCAAGAGAGTAATGCTAACTACACTATCAATTATAGATTTGGACTAAGCTAAGCGAAATATGATGTATGTAATGCGAATGAATAATTAGAAATAAGCAAACGATGGTATGATATGTTCTAAGTTCAGGAAGACTAAAAGCGCTAAGCTAGGGTAATTCGCAGGTATGAATCCAAGAATGCGGAATGCAGGGAATCAGGAATGATTAAGAACCGTTTTTAAACATGAATCTCTAATGCATAACTAATCAATTCTCATTGTAGAAGTTATCTATACCTAGATCACAGAGTTTCAAATCTCTTTGCAAACCCTAACAACCTAAGTATGCAGGAATGATCAGATTCAATTGTTTACAAAACTCCTAAGCCAAATCTCTTTGTACTAAGTTGTTTTGCTCATCAAATACTAGTTCAGGTTATGAATAATGCTCTCACAAATATTTAAGAACCTATGATTTTCGGATTCCTAGATGATGTGTCTCAGAAATTCGATTTTAAAGCAAGCAGAGATGAAAAACCATGAGATAATCCTAACAGATAGCGATTCTACACTCTTTTCATCAACCTTTGAAAAACCCTAACTTAACTAGCAGATTACTCAGACATGATTATGAGATCACAAAACATAACTGAATAAAATTGCATTAAGAGAAAGAGTAGAAAACAAAGGGGGTTCGAAATCTTCTCTAAAGAGTACAGGATTTGTCTCCCCAAAAAGCTCTGAATAAAATCTCTCTCTAGCTCTCTCAATTCTCAAAACTAAGATTCTTGCCAACAGTGGCTGAAAAACCTAATAAATAGGGGCTAAACACGATATGGGGTCTTCATATAAATAAAGGAAACTTCTGGGTAAGTTCTGCAATTCTTCTTGATACTTTTAACAAATAGCCACGCTCCTTCCTATCTGGGTGACGAGCGTCACCAATGGGGTGACGATCGTCACCATTAGTGAATACTTTCTGCTTCGATCTTGGTACTTCGTGGCTTCAACTCAGAATGCTCCAAAAGGTTCCAATATCTCCAATTATGCTCCAGACATGCTTTAACCTGCAAAGACTCTTCTAGGACTCTAAAAAGACCAAAAAGACTCAATAAAAAGGACTTATATCATGGTTAAAAACCATAAAAACCATGATATATCAAGCATAAAGTGTTAGGTTTAGGCGACATGATTAGGCTTTCATATTCATGCTAGCTTTGCATTTTGAAGCTAGTTCTAGGTTTGTTTTGGGGCAGGGATTCACTGGTGTTAAAAAGAATTTTGCTTATGTGTTTTCGGTTTAAAAAGAAATGGTTTGGGATTTGAAAATAAGGACTCATGGTTTTAAGTGGTGGTTTGTTCTATTTTTAAAAAAAAGCTCAGTTTTAAAAGAAAAGAAGGTAGCTCTCAAAAATAAAAAGAAAATCAAAAAGAAAAGAGCCAAAGGCCAAAATAAAAAAAAAAGAAGAGAAAAAAAAATATATAAGAGAAGAGAGCTACCAAGTTTTTAAAGAAAAAAAAAAAAAAAAGGGGGAGCTTTAAGTTTGTATTCAACCACCATTAGCCTAAGAAGAGTGAAGTTGTTTCCTATTTTTGTGGGTTATGCTTGGCTTCTTGCCTTATTGTTTGGGGTAGCTTCTAGAGGGTGAGTGAGCTTGAAAAAGAAAGAAAATGAGAGGGGTTTAGGATCATTGTTAGTGTATATGGGTAGATGAGAGTCTAGTCATGTATACATCAATTGTCTTCACCTTTAGCATTATGCATAAGTTCGATCCTTTTTGAGATAACCCATTGTTTGAATCACCCACTTGAATGAGATCATCTTTGTCTCATAACCTTGTCCTTAGCCAAATGTATTATGTTTTAAGTGTATGAGTGTGATTCACGGTTCGATCATTAATTGAATGTTAAAAGATAGGATTCTTGGATTGTTTGGAATATGAGAGTCATGATCTGAAATTCAATATGTGATGAATATGGCTAAGTTCTTTGAAGTAGAGTTTGTATACTGCATTTTAGAATTAAGAACTAGGACGTTGAGATGATCTATTCGAAAAGCACCTTTGCAAAAAGTTTAAAACCCCTTTGAATTTTCTGAAAACCTCTCTTCCTTACTTGTTTTTTGTTGCTTGAGGGCAAGCAAGAAGTAAGTTTGGGGGAGTTGATATCATTGCATATTGCATACATTCTGCATACTCATTAGGTAGTTTTTCATGCATTTGTATCATGTTTTAGGCTAGATTACATCACTTAGGGTCCTAGAGCATTCTTGCATCAGGATATGCATTTTCTCTGCATTTTGCATCCATTCCAGGTTGTTTATGGTTGCTTTGGAGACACGGAGGTTCGTGGAGGTGTGGAGGCCGATGTAGCAGTTCATGGAAGCTCGGGAGTGTGCTAAGGACCAGTGATCGAGGAGCAGATCGAGCATGGCCGGTCGATCTAGGAGTTGATCGACCAGAAGATCGAGCCAACTAGGCGATCCAAGGATAATGATCGAGATGGAGATCGAGTGAAGCAATCGATGTATTGGTACGGACGTAAATGACGCCATGCAGAGCGAGAGCCGGATCGAGTACACCACTCGATCCTCCCGAAGATCGATACCGAGATCTGATGCAGCACTCGATTCACCAAAGAAGATCGAGACCCGGATCGAGCCGAAGACATGATGGCCGGATATGATCGAGAGAACAACTCGATCCAATGGTCGAGCTCTGTCCTTTCAACCGTTTTTGGCTGTTAGCGAAGGGGGGACCATTGGACTGTTTTGACATTTTAGGCAAGGCGGCGAATGCTTTTTCGATAACTTTTAGATTTCTAACCTTTTTCTTTGAAGTTTTCTCTCTCGTTTTCGAAAGAACACCATTGTTGAACCAGTTTCCCTTTTTCAAGCTTTTGTATTCTCGAACCTTATCGTTTAATCTAGTCGTTGCTTCATGTTTATCGTTTCATTTCTTCTACCTTGCTTGATTTACTTTATGTGTAGTGAGTAATTTACTTTGGGTTAGGGGTTGAGAGGATTAAGGGGTAGAAAAGGTCCGATCTTGGTTTGTTTTCTAAACGTTTTTAAGGCTACCTCTTCTAAGGTGTTGAAAGCTTAATGCTTGAAGACTCTCACGCCAAGAGCTTCATGATCCGAGAGGTCCTTTACCTTGACAGGATCCAGGGGCCTCGGAAGATCTCACCCTAGAGACTAGTTACCCCTTCCCAAAAGCCATGGAAGTTTGGGGGACTAGTTAAGCCATTGTTCGAAATCTGTTTTCCTTGCCTTTCAACCTCTCTTTCCACCAAAAGCCATGGGTTTGGAGTAGAGGATGAAAGAGTGATCTATACCGAAAGCCACGGATAGATCTTGTTTCGTTTTCGAGGCTTAGAGATCCTCACCAAGTGAGTTGATCTAAAGTTCCAAACCCAAGATCGATCTTTGAAACCCCTTATATGAATCTCAACCCTAAAGCCCTCTCTTCTAGCATATTTACGTCTCATATCATCTTTAGCTGGTTACCTGATAGCATCCTGGTCTTTAGATTCATTGTTCTTACGGTTTTAGACGAGATCGATCGTTTCTGCTCGATCTAGTAGTCGATCTTGTGGTCGATCCACTAGTCGAATTTTAACAATTCGAAGCTCCTCCCTTTAATTTATCTGTTTGTTCCTCGTGGTAACTGCTTCCTTTCTAGTATTTTTAAAATAGGTTTCACTCTGTTTAGGTTGCTGCATTTAGTTTTTAGATTATTTCTCATAAACTGTCTCATTTGCTTAGATTTGTCTTAGACCTTGCATTCTCTGTGGATTCTCTATCATCTAGAAGTGGATTGACACTCTCCTGCTTGCCTTACTACAACATTGCTTGCATTAGAGTTTTGATAGCCTCTCTGCTGCATTAGACCGTGAGAAAACGTTTATCAGTGCCTTGATAGCTAAGGCTTACGGTATCTAGCCGTACGCCGCGGCGGCGTCCTTGAATTTTTTGATGTATTCTCGAAGAGGCTGGTCGCGTTCCTGCACTAGAGTGAAGAGGTTGACAGTCCTCTTGGTGATGAACATTATATAATGCTTCATGAAGGCGGTGGACAACTCTTTAAAGTTTCTGATCAATCCCGGTGGGAGATTAGAGGTGTTCTGATCAACTCTTTGCTGAGGTGTTCCACAAAGGTTTAGCAATGGTTAGCTTCACGTCTGAGGTCGGTTTCGAATCGTTGTCTCTTCATGGAGATGTTGAACCCGGTTAGCCATAGATTTGGGTCTTCTGTCCCGTTGTAGTATGGAAGCTTCAATTTGATTGCCGCGCCGAGGCATATGCCGGTGATCCTGGGGGCGAGCTTGTAGCTCGGTGAACTTGGGATCCAATTGCATTGATCTGTTGGTGTAGTTTTGCCATCTCGGACTCCAGTTCTTCGAGAGTTTTCTCGGCAGCTGGTGTTGTGTTTTGAATGTTGTTGGGCTCTGGTGTCTCGAAGATCAGCCGTCGTTCGAGCGGTGCGGTTCCTGCCGTGGTTGCGGCTGCCAAAGTGCTGAATTGCTCGTCGTATTTGGCCTGCTGGGCCTGAAGGGTGTCTAGCTTAGACACCAGGTTCTGTGTGAGTGGTAGCAAGGCGGCTTGGAATGCAGCGGCGAGATCACCAGCAAGGACATGGGCAGGAGGTGCTCCCGCGGGTGGTGGGATCACGATGATAGGGTTGCCGTGCTCATTGAGAGCAGGCGTAGCAGTATGCATGGTAGTATCTTCTGTGTTAGAGGTGAGGTTGGTGAGGTTGGTCGGAAGGCTCATCGTTTCAGATCTTTTCTCGCTAGCTGTAAGAATTTTATTCTCCTAGTCCCCACAGACGGCGCCAATTGTTGAACCCTAAAATCACCACTAGGGTTTTGATTAACAGTTGTGGGTTTTAGAGAATAAGATCTTTATTAGATAGCTCAAAGGCGAAGCGATTACAAAGATTGGTGTAACCGAGAGGTTATGCCGAAATGAAAAGAAAATGTTTGTGAGGTAAACTAGAAAGCGTTGGAGTTCTTGGTTTTAGCTCTGCTGCTCTCCAGATTGTATGAGTTGTTCTTTATGTGCTCCGGGGTCCTCTTATTTATAGGAATAGGAGGTCGGTCGCTGCGAGCTCCTTTTCCTTTTCTCCTTCGATGAATATTTCCATATTTGCGATATGTAAATATTCTTTTTTTCTCCGAAGAATATGGAAATTATCTTTTATCCTGGAATACTCCTTCGAGTTGATCCGGTGTTTCGAGAGTCTGGAAATTATCTTCAAGGCTTTTCCTTTTTTTAGTTACGTCGGCGCGGTCTTCTAAAGCTTGATGGGCATGGGTTATTGCTAGAGAAAGCCTATTAGGAAATGTGCTCATTTCCCATTTAACACTATACTAATTACATAATATGTCATTGTATATTTTAGGTCTATACATATGTTATGTTAAATTTTATAAATGAATACAAAAGTAATAATATTATAATTAATAATTTAATAAAACAATATTTGTATGATGCTAATTATAATAAACACGAAATTTATTATATAATTCTTTTAAAATATTATCGATAAATATTTTATCATAAATTTATAATAAAATATATAATTTTTTTAATATATATTATTTTTATTATTCATAACAAAATATATAATACTTTGTCATTGTTTACTACATTTAAAAACAAAAATATTTAAAAAAAAATATTTTTATAAATACAACTAAAAAATTAGAAATAATATTTTATTTTTCTTAAATTCATAACAAATATATAATACTTTACTTTACTATTTTTAACATAAAATATATTTATTAATTATTCATTAAAAATATTTTTATAGATACACCAGAATAGCTCAAATTAATATTATTTTTTTTTTCAAAAATCAATTAGAACAAATACGAAAACTTGCAAAAATGATTCAAAATTTGAAGTCAATTGCAAATATAACCCACAAAATTCTTCTTTCTAACATTAGTCATATTCTTGTTAGAGATGAGATTCGTACCATCTCTAAAAGCCCAATATGAACTCTAGTCGGCCAATTTTAGAAGCCTAAAGAAAATTCAAGTCGGCCAAATAAATGGAAATCTTCTATTTATCGGACTAAATCCAGAAAAGACGGAAGATTGACCTTATTGGCATAGGAAGTTTTCCTATTTCGGATTCACATAGTTATCTCCAAGAGACTAACCTGATCGGCTATAAATAGAATAAGTCTTTGACTTCTCAATCCATCCAAAAATCATCTCTCGAGACCTAGGGCAAACTAAGCAATCTTATTGTTCTAGCTCTCGATCTTATTTCCATAAAAGTTTAGGTCGGCGTTCTTTTTTCGACGACCTAAACATCTGTGTATCTCTCAAGCTCCAGCTAAAAAGTAAAAACTAATAGTAAAAGAAAAATGAAAATATTACTCACATCTCTATAAATATATAAAATCTCTTATAACTTTACTAGGCTGATTTTTCTCTTAGACTCAAATCAAGCGAATAAGATTAAAAACTGATGAATAGATGAAAAACAATCAGAATTGCAGAAGCATAATAAAGGAGAAAGCCAATTTTTCTTTAAAATATGTAGCAAATTTTATATGTTAGTAATTCACATAATCGTGACACATATCAAATTTTTTAATTAAAATTTCTTTAATGAAAGAGAAAGTCAATTTCTTTAATCAGTTTTATTATAAGTGGTTTTAGTAACATGTTCCCAATCTTACTTTTTCATGTTAGTAAAATAATTTTCAAACCCATGTGTATACACTGGTCCTTATCTAGTAATTTAGGAATATGATACAAAATATTCGATGCAATCCAACATTGCATATAAAGTAGACCCTCTAAACAAACATACATTTAATGGTCACTGATTATAAATCTTAAAATTGGCATATGAAATCAGTCTTAAACTAAAATATCTGAAAAAAAGATGTCTGTGACTGAAGACTGCTCGAGAATTTCGCGAAAAAATTCAGATCTGGAACAAAATTCAACTCTGCAACAACAATAACAACAAAATCAGATCTGCAACAAAATTCAACTCTGCAACAAAATCAATAAATTTCAATTCTGCAACAACAACAAAAAATTCAGATCTAAAGAATTTATAAAATTTATACAACAATCAGCTCAGATCTGCAAAAGTAAACTCAGATCTACAATAATAAGCTCACGTCTGTAATAATAAGCTCAGATTTACAATAGGAACACAAATTAAACAAAAAAAAAAGAACACAAAGTCACAGATTTGCTTACCACTACCGTAATTGGCAAGTGAGGGGAGGTTGAAAGCAAGATAGAGAGGATAGAGATGAATTTGGCGGCAAGGGAGGAAGGAGAATAGATTCATGGCCAGAGATGAGGGGGAGGAGAGAGTGACATTGTTTAAGAGAAACAGAGAGAGAAAGACTTTATTTTAACACAATTAGGCTAAACTCTCTTTATATATGCAGCAAAATTTCCGGTTAAGCAGACTTCTTTTTGAAGTCTACAAACAAAGTCTACAGGAGAAGTCTGATGTGTAATATAAGTCTATTCAAGAGATGTCAACTTTGAAAGTCTAGTTCCCACTCATTTAGTTAAAAAAAAAAAAATCAAATTCCCGCTATGTTTAATTTGAATTTTAGACTTTTTTTGAAGTCTTCTAAAGAAGTCTACATAGGCAATCAAATTATTCAATTACAACCAAATCCGGTCCAGTTAAATCTTGTTCCCGCTAAGTTTAATTTGAATTTTAGACTTTTTTTAAAGTCTACACACGATGTCTTCTAATGAAGTGTTTCTAACCCTACACCCTAAATCGATATTTTGGATTAAAACTTATATCAAACATTAATTTTGTTGCCATAATAACATATTACTATTAAAATAACAAAGATATGGACTATTAATCATTAACCAGACCATAAACTATAATTCATATAGAATTTGGGTTTACCCTAACAATTACATTCTTATACCCTAAACTTTAAACCTCAAACCGTAACCCTTTTGAACTTTATACTTATGAAACTTATAAATTGATTTATTTTCATGAAATTTTGTTTTAATCTAGATGCTAATTGTCTATGTTTTGGTTATGTTTATAATTTTTTATCATAATTGTTTATAATTTTGATAAATAAAATTTAAGATTTAGTTATTTAGTAGACTTCTATAGTAGACTTCTCTCGATTATATTATTTCTAATCTAATATGTTTTTCTTCATTTAAATTGATTTATATGTGTGAAATTTTGTTTTTATTTTAGATGGCAAATATATATGTTTTATTTATGTTTACCAATTATTTAGCAATTTTTTTTTTATATTTTATAATTAAATTTTTAAAAGTATTAACGTAGTATACTTCTTGTGAAGTCTACACCAATAGACTTCTTTACCAGTCTACAAAAGTAGACTTCTTTAGAAGTCTATAATAGTAGACTTCATAAGTACACATCCGAAGGATCAAAACGTAACTGTGTCGGATGTTTTTTGTTTAGTCATAAATGATTGAGCTGTAATTTTACTACCCTTTTAGATTAGTTTTTCCAAATATTCAATAGAGAGTCTATATATGTAGAAAAAATCCAACTTTTGAGTCATTTTCAGCAATTCTCCCAAACAAATAAAAGAAAGTCATAATAATTTTATTCACATATTGTTGTAATTATATCATGCACAAAAATATTTGTGAAAACATATATAATACATCAAGCTAAATAATTTTAATGTATATCTTTTAACAATTAATAATAATATATACAAAAATATATTATTAAATATATATATATATTTGTTTCAACATAAACATCAATAAAAAAAAAATCATAATGCTGAATTTCCAAAATTATTATGATATATATTATATACTATTTGAAATTACAATATATGAAAATATGACACATGACATTATGGTTTACTTTATATATGATTATTAGGTGACTAATATGGCATATAGCATTAGTGATTACTTTTTTGGGTAAGAAATCATAACATGATAATACACTTATTAATTGTTTCTTTATATTAATCAATCAATGTTTGAGTTATCATATACCGTACTAATTTTTTAGCAACATGTGTCCGTGTTTCTTTTGATTTACTAAGTTTGTTGGCTTTAAATCAATCAATATAACTACAGTAAAAAAAATTATACATTGATAATACTGTGATTTCAATATTCTATTAATTTCTCATTACTATTATTAATTAACTAAAAATAATATTTTTTTAAAAAGTTAATGATGTCGTTGAACTTTTCACTTTTAAACTGTAGATTAACCATAACTTTATCTCAGTTTTAATAAAAGTAAACAATTATATATTCATATTTTAGAAAATTATCATAGTTATATATTTATATAAGATTATTTTATGGTAATTATTAATTTATTATATTAATGAAACTATATATTTACATAGGTTTTATTAAGAAAATATTATCTTATCGATTTGCATTATATTTCCTATAATATTTTATTTATTATTCAAGAGTCAAAAGAAACAAAATATATATTCAAATATGGGACATTGGTGAACATTGGTGGATATAGAAAAATTATATGGCGATTTTGTATTTCTACCGAATTATATTATGTATTATATATGATACTTAATTTTAAATTAATTTACATAACAATTAATTATTCTCTATTTCATAAAAAATAAAAAACTATATTGTCAGTGTTATAGTATAATATACTATAACATTTATATAAATTTAGTTATATTATATTATATAATTTTAAAATTATACTAAATTTCAATAAATAATTATTATTTTACTGTATATAAGGTACAGGTTATTATCTAGTGTTATATATATATATATATAAATAATGTGATATGTTTGCAAACAAGAAGTAAGAGTATAAAAAATAAAAATAGAAAGCGAAACGGAAGTCTAAGAAGCAACATCTCTTTACTCAATTTTTATAATAATCCTTCTCATGATTTATTTTTTATTAACATTTTTCTTCACTTGCTTACAGCACCTCTCTTAACAATGGAGAAAACAACAACGTCTCAGGCGTTAGGACACCTCTTCATGACGATCTTCTTGTACGGATTTTCGGCGTTCATTGTGACTCTGGTGATTACAGACGTTAGCATGGAGGCGCTATGTCCTGGAAAAGATGAATTTTCCCTAGCCAATTACCTCTTCGGCCTTCAACAAACTGTACGTACTAGATTAAAACAACTATTTACCCATTAAAAAGTGTTTAATTCTCCTTATCCTTTACTTTATTTTTGATAATAATTTTTTTTCATCCTGATAATATTAATAACTGTCATAAAAAACCAACATAGAACAATGGTCAAAGCGACCCAAAGTTCCAAAAATGCCTCATACATGAAGGAACTAAGAGTTAAAAAACTTAGCAGAGCTTAGAAGAACACTATACTATAATCAAAAAACGGACAACATTAATCAAAGGCATTCTTCGCTCATTTTCAAAAAGACTAAAAAGCCAAGACGGAGAGTTTATAGCAACATAGGAGTGACAACGATCTTGAACTGTCATACTTTGAGCTATAAAAGTCGCACCTCTGTTATTTGCTGCCTTTTCAATCTCTACATTCCACATAAGAATCGATTTCAGAATAAACTTAAAATCAGAGACAAATGATTTAAGGAATTCTTGCAAAAATTTGAGTTGAAATGCAAATCTAACCTACAAAATTCATCCTCTCAACATTAGCTATTTTGTGTCCAAACAATCCTTCTCAGTTCCAACTATTTACGATATTGCCATTACTTCAAATTATTATATTTTTTTAATTTTTGGATATCCAATTGACCAAATAATCCTCATCTTCCTCACTTATTTACAAAAATACCATCATCATCAATTCACCCAACCACCATTTTCAACCAATTTCGAGATTTAACGGCACCAAAAGCCCATTTTTGAGCTTGGATAGCTCATTATCTTTCTCTTAAGCTTTTATACTTCCATTTTCTCTCTATTTTCTTCCAAAAAACTCTATAATTTGACTATTAAAAAGTTGAAGTTCATATATATTTCTATATTCCGGCGAGTTGGCTGTTTTTTGCGGTTATGTCTCCTTCATGGTGGCTAAAATCGAAGATCTTGACCACAAAAGAAGCTAAAGACGAGTGGCAAGTAAAATTTTCAGTCAATTTTAGTGTTTTTCAGTTCTGGGCTGCGAAAGTAGACTTCTCTTCACCACTGTGAAGTCTACTAGTCAACGCCCAGGTTAGTTTTGCAATTGATCGCATAAAAAAAAGTAGACTTTGATACAAGATTTTTGACACTCTTGGTCAATCATCCTTTGTACTAATCATTGTAGTAAGGGTTTTATCAATCCAAAAGAGAAAGATTAAGGCAGTAGGAATGCAATAGAGCTTTTAATTCAAACATATATAGATAAGATTTAAGTGTCTAACAACCTAAATGATCAAACAGAAGTAAAGAGAACATCAAACAAATAGTGAACAGCAAGCAAGACCACAAGAACAAAGGGAAAACAGAGCAATTTCGAATTCAACTAAAAATAGAGAAAAGATGGGACTTCAGATGAGATAATTGGTGCTAGAGAACTCTTAACGATGCTTACAAACTCACACAATGCTATTCCTTATGCGTATAATTCATTTATAAGACTAATCCAATCTTTTTGGCACTAATCTCTTTGCTAATTACCAAGTCAAGAACTAGTTCTCATTAGAGAAATGATAAACAGCAAGCATTAAGACAATATACCAATCCTATATTGCCAAATCACTCCCTAGACAGTCAATCTCTTGAGCTAGGATAAGCAATTCTCTTGCAAAGCAGTTCAAGCATTTCATCAAACACTTGGTGGGCATAAAATGAGCATAAGATCCTAATCAACTTAGCTAAGGCTAATCAGACATTAAACACAGCAATCAAGAAAGGAAATGAAAGAATTAACACTAAGTAATCATAGAACAAACCTAAAGTTCCCTAAACCCAACCCATCTCAATTCCCTAAAAAGACTACTCCCTAATCACCATCAAAACCATCAAGTCAAAGAGAAATAGATAGCTAATCATGATTAAAAAGATTAAACAAGAAGATATATGCAAACTCTTATTAAAATCAAGCATGGTTTTGAACTACAAGATAAAAAGCAAAAACTAAAGAGGAAAGAACTGTTGGATAAATAAATGTTTCCAAAAATTAGGGATTTTTCGTATTTATATGGGTCTAAGCGAAAATGGCAAAATTGTAAATAAGTGGTCTTCAGTCTGGGATCCCATCGATCACTTCCTAACCGATGGTCTGATCGATGCCCTCCCATCGATCACTTCCTGACCGATGGTCCTGAGGAGAGTGATCGATGGTATACTCGCTGCATTCCCATCGGTCACTCCTTGACCGATGGTCTTGAAATCTTGATCGATGGCTCTCCAGAGATTGTTTTTCTTGGCTCCTTTTTCTCCCTCTTGGCCCGGCTAGCCTCCTGATCCACTGCCACACTTCCTCCTTGCTCCATTCAGCTTCAAAAGTACCTAAAAACAACCATGATGCATAGAAAATGCAAACTACAACCTAAATGCAACCTAAGTCTAAAAGGAGAAGAAAGTGGGACTTAAAGGGAAAAAAAATATGCATAAGAGAACCGAAATATGAACTAAATGCAAGCCTAAATGATGTAAAGGTATGAGATATCAACACCCCCACACTTGCCTTTTGCTTGTCCTCAAACAAATAAAAACAGCGTGCCCCAAGAAGCTTCTGATTCCCATGACTTAATTTGGAGGTTCTAAGTGCAGGATCACATCTATCTTGGCCTTGTCCACTTCAGTCCCCTTCTCTGAAATCTTGTGAACCAACACAATGCCTTATTGAACCATGAAATGACACTTCTCCCAATTCAGAACCAGCTTAGTGTCTTCACATCTCTGTAAAACCTGAGAAAGATTGGACAAGCAGACACCAAAGGTGGATCCATGGACACTAAAGTCATCCATGAATACCTCCACCATCTCTTCAAGCAAGTTAGAGAATATTGAGGTCATACACCTCTGAAAAGTTGCAGGAGCATTGCATAAACCAAAAGGAATTCTCCTATAAGCAAATGTTCCAAATAGGCAAGTAAAAGTAGTATTCTCTTGATCATTAGGATGGATAGGGATTTGAAAGAATCCACTATAACCATCTAAGAAGCAGTAATGCTTATGATTTGCTAATCTTTCTAACATTTGGTCAATGAATGGCAAAGGTAAGTGATCTTTCCTAGAAGCAGAATTAATTTTTCTGTAATCTATGCACATCATATGACCAGTGATTGTTCTAGTGGGTATTAGTTCATCATTTTCGTTTTTTACTACAGTGATCCCTCCTTTCTTAGGCACCACATGGACTGGTGAGATCCAAGTGCTGTTTGAGATAGAATAGATCACTCCAGCTTCAAGCAACTTTAAGATTTCTTTTTTAACTACTTCTTTCATGTTAGGATTCAATCTCCTTTGAGGTTCAACAGAAGTTCTTGTCTCATCCTCTAGATGGATCCTATGAGTGCAGAGGTTTGGAGAAATGCCTTGGATGTCATCTAGTGAATATCCAATGGCTCTCCTAAACCTCTTTAACACTTTGATAAGAGCAAGGATCTCATCATCACTGAGGTTATCATTGACAATTACAGGATAAGTAGAGTTTGAGCCTAAGAAGACATACCGTAGCCATTTAGGAAGAGGTTTGAGCTCCACTTTGGGTGCCTCAAGCTCACTTCAGTCCTCCTATAAGCTGCTGTGATCCTTGGTGCCAGCTTCAATTCTTGGAGAACCAGCTTCGTGAACTGAGAACACCTCTTTTCTTGTGTATTCCGGCTTCTCAAATGGCTCCTCTTCTTCTAAGACCTTGTGAGAGTCTAACCTCAGCTTATAACCCAAGCTTTCCTTATCCAAGTAACCATCTTCTCCATGCTCCTTTGTCCAAGCTACTTGGAGTTTATCTTCACAACACAATTCCTCTTGAAGCTCATCATGCAGCCTCTCTAATATCTCAATCTGAAACACTTGACCTTCAATAGTAGGATGCTGCATAATCTGCTTGATGTGAAATATCAGAGACATGTTCCTCATCCATATCTAAAACCACAAAATCAGTAGGTATCTCTACACTCCCAATCCTAAGTGGTACATCTTCAAGCAATCCCTTGGGGAGACTTACTGACCTGTCAGCTAGCACTAGAGATATCCTGCAGTCCTTGAACTTAGTGAAGCCTAGGCGCTGTGCTACATAATAGAGCATCAAGCTGACACTAGCTCCTAGATCACACAAACATTTCTCAAACAGAAGTGGACATATAGAGCAGGGTAAGGTAAAACTTCTTGGATCACCTAGCTTGTTGGGAGTCACTCTCTTCTGTTGAATAATGGCGCTGCACTCATGTGTTAGCACCACCATCCCTTGTAAGTCCTTTGTTCTTTCAGCAACAACATCTTTCAAAAACGTCTGATAAGGTGGGACTAAGACAAAAGCATCAAGCAGTGGCATGGTGAGCTGAATCTTCTTCATTTTCACATCAAAGAAACCTTTGTACTTGGCAATGAGCTGCTTCTTAAACCTTCCAGGAAATGGTATTGTAGGTTGATATGGTGGAGGAATGTATCTTGGCTCCTTGACTAACTCCTTAGGTGCTTCTCTTGGTTTCTCATTAACCACCTCTATGGCTTTACTGTTCTTTGGACTCTTTTCAGCTTCAACCACTTCATCCTCTTTAGCTTCTTCAGCATCTTTGACCACCACCTCCTCTTCTTGTTCCTCAATGTCCACATTGGGTGTAGAAGGAGCCACTCTTGGAGGAAGTTGCTTCCCACTTCTTAAGGTGACAGCTTTGACACACTCTTGTGCATGCGAAATGGTAGATGGTTGAGCAATGCTTTCTAGTTTGCTGAGCTGCATATTTAAAGAACCAAGTTGAGATTGCAAGCTGGAGTCAATGCCTTTTTGTATTTCAACAGCCATACTCTTCTGAATGTCAGTCACGCTCTTTTGAATTTCAACAGCCATGCTCTTCTGAAGTGCTGCAGTTTGAAGGTGATGCATTTGAAGGAACATTTCCTTAAGATCTAGAGTTTCAGAGGGTTGGGAGGTGCTGGCGCCGATTGTTGGAGAAGAAGAACCAGGATGTTGGTGAATGTAAGTGTCTCCATGGGACTGTTGTGAACAAACATCATGGTCCTGTTGCATTGTTGGCGCATCTTGTAGTTGAACAGCTTTGACTTGATGCTCTGTGAAGTGGTTTGGTAAAACAACACTAGGAAGAGGTTTGGTGGTCTCATTGAGCAGCAAGTAACCTTTCTTCTGCAAGGCTTTCATCTCATACAATGCTGTCTCTAGCTTCTCTTCAGTGGCTTTGGAATGTTGCTCCTTGTCATCCACATAGTCCCAATTGCTGAGTGCCATGTTCTACACTAGTAGCCATCCTTCATCAACATCTATACCAAGAAAGTAGCCATTGCTTGTTGTATATAGAAGGATTCTTATGGTTGGGAGAACATCTCTGTATAGTGTGGATTGCAGCATCTCTTTGGTGAAACCATGGTGAGGACATTGGTGAGTGAAGCTTCTGAACGTTTCCCAAGTGTCCCCAAAGCTTTCATTAGACCACTGTTTGAAGTTTGTGATCTCATTCCTGAAATGTGCAGTTCTTGAGGGAGAGAAGAACTTGGTTAAGAAAATACCTTTTTATTGATCCCAAGAAGTGATGCTTCCTTGTGCTAAAGACTTCTCCCATAATTTAGCTCTATCACCAAGAGAAAATGCAAATAATCTGATCTTCAAACTATCATCTGAAACTCCACTATGCTTTGTCAAAGCATATATCCTCTAAAAGTGAGCCAAGTGCTCAAGAGGATCTTGGTTGGGCAATCCAAAGAATTTTCTCTCTTGAACCATAGTGATCATGCTGCTTTTGATCTCATAGTGATGAGTCTCCATAGGTGGAAGAATACCTTGTCTTGAAGCATAACTTGAAGGTATATCAGCAGCACCAATAGGTCTCAATGGTCTATGAACCCAAGCTCTTTGTAAACCATGAGGACCTTGTTGTCCTTGTAAGCCTTGAATTTCTTGAAGACATTGTGGACCTTGCAAACCAAAACCAGCAGCATACTGATGTTCTTCCATGCTTCAACAGCTGAATTCTGATTCTGCAAACCAAAATCTTTGACCTTGAACCTCAGTTGTAGTTGTAGACACTTAAGAGCAAGTGTTGTGGTACCTACAAAAGAAATTCTAGACCAAAAGAGAAGTCAGTAAACAAAAACGAAAATAACAAAACTTGATCTCAAGATCTCTATAAATCCTACTGAACAAAGAATTCCCCTAATGGCAACGGCGCCAAATTGATACAAGAGTTTTAACTCTTGGTCAATCTCCGAGAAGACTACTTTTCTTGGAGAAGTCTACTAATCTTTTGGCAATTGCAAAACTAACCCGCGAGAAGTCTACTTTTCTCCGAGAAGTCTACTTATTCCATTTTGGTTTCTAATGTGGTTTGGATTTTGTTTTCTTATAGAGAATGGTTCACATACCCGCTGTTTATGGAGAATGGGTGAGGAGTGAATCAGTGTGGCAGTTCGAGGTGGATTATAGTAAAGGAGGGAAAATGTTGTTCTTAAGAGATCGTTGCACACATGGTGAGCTTCCTGGAATGGTGCAAGAGGATTATATGCTGGAAAAGGAAACAAAGGTGGAGTAATACAGTTGCTCCACCTTTGTAACATGGTAATACTCGCCCCTCTTGTACTTGTCGTGTATTGTTTTATCTCCTGCCAAGTCGTTATATAGTCTCATTTTATGACGTAGAGATTCGATGATGGTGCTGACTGAATCTGAAAAAGTGGAGAAGTCTACTATGTACTAGAAGTCTAGTGGAGAGAAGTCTACTGGAGACGAGAGAAGTCTACTCGGTTGACAAGTCATGTCATATAAATGGGAGAAATATCCCTCTGAATCACCTTTAAGTTATATAAAATTAATGTCTTTAAGAAGTCTACTCGAGACAGGAGAAGTCTACTAGAGAAGTCTACTCGGTTGATAAGTTATTTCATATAAATTGGGGAAATGTCCCTCCAAATCACCTTTAAGTTATGTAAAATTAATGTCTTTAAGAAGTCTACTCGAGACAGAAGAAGTCTACTCGAGCCAGGAACAGTCTACTTGGTTGACAAGAGAAGTCAACTCGAGACAATACAAGTCTACTCGGTTGACAAGAGAAGTCTACTCGAGACAAGAGAAGTCTACTCGGTTGACAAGAGAAGTCTACTCGGGACAAGAAAAGTCTACTCGGTTGACAAGAGAAGTCTACTCGAGACAAGATAAGTCCACTAGAGAAGTCTAATTGAGAAGTCTGACATTGAAGTCTATTTTGTAGAATACATAAACACATAATTTAGGAATATCATACAAAACATTCAATGCAATTTAACATTACATAGAAAATAATCCTCTAAACAAACAAACATTTAAGGATCACTGATTATAAATTTTAAAATTGGCATAAGAAATCACTACTAAACTTAGATATCTGAAAAATATGTCTGCAACTGAAGTCTGCTTGAGAAGTCTGCTCGAGAAGTCTGCTCAAAAAGTCTGCTCGAGAAGTCTTGTGGAGACCCGACCCGGCTAACTAAGCCGCAGCCGTGCCTTCACTACATCCTAACAGTTTGTTTCTATACTTAGGAAAATTTTTAAACTTTTCTTTGCAATAATCAATACACAGCGGATTCAAATAACCATTTCATTCTATAAAAACTTGCATAAAAACACTTAACAAGATTCGGGGTTCTCATAAAACAAAGCACAAGGCTCGCTTATGAATACATCATATCATCTAGCAACCTAAAATGGTCAACACCAAAGCCCATAAGACAAAACACACGTCTTAAACATAAAACACCCAATCCCCGATCCATCCATGTTCATCACTGCCACCGGTCTCGCTCCACTTACTGCTTAGATCTTGTACACTCAAACAAGAGAGGCATAAGTATTGTCATAAATACTTAGTGAGTACAGTCAAATTATAACACCTTGGTCAGTACCATTCACACATTCGCACTATCGGATTCAACATCCCACACAATCAATTCGCAATAAACATAACACATATCAAACGATCATGATCATCTAACCTAACCCTTGATCAATCCTTTTTTAAGACTCATGTCTACTTCAGCGAAAAAATTACATCCCCTAAGCTAGTACATGATCCGGATTACCCTGAGGTTAGCTAGACATCATCTATGCCACGGCAAACGCCTCACAATAACATAGTATATAGTCGTTTAACACACGCTAAGCACAAAACATGCAAATCACACAATCAAACATGCAAAACATCTCACTCTAGCAATCCAACGATCTTAAATACTAACAACAGTCACGCACTCACCATAGACAAGGTTGGAAACATATTGGTCAGCAGAAATCCCAGTGTAACTCGTGTGGAAACGAAGAAATCCACTCACCGTAGAGATCTCTCGACTATCGCTACGATCCGATCCTTCTCTCCTTGGCTATCTCTCAATCCGTTCACCTTTCTTCAAGCCAAACTCTGTTTTCTCTCAGAAACCCCACAAAACACACCTATTAGCTCGAGGTTATCCAATGGAAACTCAACACAAAGGGAAATATCCGATCGCTTACCAGTTTATCTCGGCGATGGTCGGATCTGTACGGCGATGGCTCAATCTCTCTTGGCTATCCTCGGAAGAAACTGTTTTCTCTAGGGTTTTCTCTCGATTAATCTCTCTTTCTTGCTTTATTATTCTCAATATACACAAATCTCCTGAGATAAGTCTCAAAATCACCTTATATACTCGCAAAACCCTAAGTAACTCGGACTTAACCGACCTTAGTTCTAGTGGGATTTATCCCGATCTGATTAGATTATCTTGGCTATAACCCGTACCAGATCTACCATCCGCGTGATAAACCACGTTTTAGCCGACCTATACACACACGGCCCACGACTTAACCCAGCTTCTCTCAGCTATCTCGTTTTCTCTTGGATAAACCACATTTATCTGAGTTATTTCCCTTCTGTCCGGTCATTTTCCATTTTTCTCCCGTATAAACTGAACCACCTCGGCTAATTTCTATTTTTCTCTCGGTGACTTTCCTTTTCCCCGGAAACAGTCCACTCTCACCTGGAAATCTTTCCAGAAACTCGAAGTAAATTTCAGATCACGATCTGAAATAATGCTCATTGGCACTCCATGTACATATCCACCAACTTTGGTACTCCATCCGTCTTTTTCATTGGTAAGAAGTGAGCAGACTTGGTTACTCGATCCACAATGATCCATACTCCGTCATGCTGCTTCTTAGATTTTGGTAAACCTAGTAAAAAGTCCATGGTGATCATGTCCCATTTCCATTCTAGCATTGGTAATGTTTGCAACAAACCACTCAGAAACTGATGTTCTGCCTTAACCATTTGGCATGTCTCACAACCGGCCACCCACTTAGCCACATCCCGTTTCATTGATATATCTTGTATTTACATCATTTAGGCTTCCATTTAGTGCATGTTTTGGTTCTCTTTTGCATGTTTTCCTTATTCTTTATCCCATTTTCTTCTCCTTTTAGACTTAGGTTGCATTTAGGATGTAGTTTGCATTTTCTTTGCATAAAAGATGTTTATAGGTACTCATTGAGCTACAAGGAGCATGGTAGATGATCGTGGGTGCAGCACAATACATGAAAAGAGCCAAGAAGAAGGTGCGCCTTGTTGAAGCGGCCAGAAACTTCACCTGACAAAACTGGCTCGGACAAAGCATCTCCAACCCGATTCAGCTTGAATCTTCACCAATGTCGTAGCCCGTGAGTTAGCTTGCGTCTGGAGTTGGTTTCTAGTCATTCCCATCAGCGGTTAGAAAGTTACAGAAGTTTTCGTGAAACCACTCAACCCCTATCGGTCTGTGCACGGAGGCTATCGGTCAAGAAGTGACCGATACAAGCCATATCGATCATTCACATCGATCAAGGGGTGATTGATACAAGATTTTCGGTCAAGAGCATCAATCAAACACTGATCGTTGTAAACCCAACGGATTAATTTCGGTCAAGTACAACGATCAGTTGATGACCGATATGATTCATATCGACTGAAGATCAGCTTAGATGAGGTGTTTGCATTCCGATTTGGCTTCGGCGTCCTTCATTAACTTTGTAGCCCGTTGAGCTAGATTTCGTTTGGTTTTAGTTTCGAGTAATTCTCATCAGTGGTTGAAGAGTTACGGCGAATAAAGTGAGAACATGTCAATCTGGAGTTTTTACCGTTGATCTTGACCGACTTGAAGATCAGCTCGGACAAGTAGCCTCCGTCTCTATTCAGCATCTTCACTCTTCATGAAAGTTGTAGCCAAGTGAGTTATCTTTCAGAAAGACTTGGTTTCAGGTCCTTCTAATATGCCGTTCAACAGATATAGCAATTTTTGAGAAACTGCTCAACCTGCATTGACCAGCAGAAGCCCATCGATAGGATTCACATCGATCAAGCACTGATCGATGTGATCCCAGACTGAAGATTATTTATTTAAAATTTTGCTATTTTCGCTTGGAGTCCTATAAATACTTAAAATCCCTAATTTCTGGGAACAACTCTTTATCCAGCAGTCTCTTCTTCTTTGTTTTAGCTTTTTGATTTTGCAACTTGAATTTTTTCTTATTTCAATAATAGTTTACATTTTACTTAATCTTTTATCTTTCTAATCATGATTAACTATCTTTTCTTCATAGATTTGATGGTTTTCACTTTGATTAGTGAGTAGTTTGCTTTAGGTTTGAGATTAGGACAGATGAGGTGATTTTAGTGATTGTTTAGGTTGATTAGGGCTTAGATCTTCTCATTCCCTTTCTTATATGATTGTGCTTAATGCCTAGTACCTATTTGTTGGAGAAGCTGATATTAGGTTTTCACATGCACACCAAGTGTTTGATGAAATTCCTGAATGAAGTTCAATGCTTGAAAATGGTGTTTAGATAATCATTAGTCTTTGCATCTATCATTTCTTGCTTGAATGTGCTTATTGCCTAGTACCATATTGATGAGAAATTGTCTTTAGACATTGATTATGCATGATAATGTGAGTTGATGTTTGATCTATCATATAACAGATTAGTAAACCTAGCCTAAGAGATTAGATGTCTAGCATGCTAATTGGTTTTATGGAACTTGATTTTAATGCTTGATGATTATGCATTTGAGTAAAGAGATTTATCTTGAATATGTGATTAGAAAAGGGATTAATGCCAAGAGATTGGATTAGTCTTTATTAGTGTTCCTTACCTAAGATTGAGTGTTTAAAATTGCTTGTTTTGATCACCATAGACATGAACATGAATCACCCTATCACCATTGCCTTGATCTTGAACCATCTTTTAGTCTTTGAAGTTTTGTCTTACTCTGTTTTAGTTCAGCCTTTACTCTGTTCTTGCTCTGTTTCTCTTTGCCATTACCGCTCTTTAATTGCTTTTTTTTTACTTTCTTTTGCTTCTTTGCTTGCTCATTTAGGTTTTTAGACACATAAAACAATCTTTATCTGCTTGAATTAAGATCTCTATTGCATTCTTACTGTTTCATTCTCCCCTTTTGGATTGATAAAACCCTATGCTATACTACAACTGATTAGTACAAGCTTGGGTAATTGAATCAAGTTCCAAAAAGTCTTGTATCAATCATCCCGACCCAATGGTAGTACAGTTTCAGATCCTTGTACATCTTGGTCATCCCCAGATGAACAGAAAACCTTGACTGATGCGCCTCCTTAAGGATCTCACCCTTTAACTCCTTCACATCCGGAACATATACTCGTCCGTGCACAACAATTGTCCCATTGTTTGAAGTCTGATATCCTGTCTTATCGTTTTGTGACATTTTGTTCAGATTTTCATCATGCTCCTGAGCAATCCGAATCCTAGTAACCTAATCAGCTCGATCCACAGCTTCCAAACCCAACGGTTCCACCCCTTCTGTTATTGCATTAACCCGCAATGTCCTTAGCATGTTCACAATGTTTCCAACATCCCGTTCTGATGATACACTAGCTCTCCTCCTGCTCAACGCATCCGCCACCAACTTGGCCTTTCATGGATGGTATGCTATTTCCAAATCATAGTCCGCTACCAACTCCATCCATCTATGCTGTCTTAAGTTCAAATCCGGTTGAGTAAAGATGTACTTTAAACTCTTATAGTCCGTGTATATCTGCACTTTCTCTCCATACAGGTAAGACCTCTATATTTTAAGTGCAAATACCACCGCCACCATCTCCAAATCATGCATAAGATAATTCCCTTCATGCTGCTGTAAAGCATAAGCTATCACCTTACCATCTTGCATCAGGACACACCCTAGTCCTTTCCGTGATGCATCCGTGTATACCACGTATAGGCACATGTGGTTCTAGTATTGCCAATACTGGTGCACTTGTGAGTAACTCCTTTAACTTCGAGAAGCACTCTTCACACTCCGCTACATACTCCACGTCCTTCCCAGTCAGCATTTTTACGCACGTCTGTCTCCTCTATGGGTATTTTATGGTACCCTGATACCAAATCAATATTAAAGAACCAAGTAGCTCCCCTGAGTTGGTCCAACAACTTGTCTATCTTGGGAAGTGGGTACTTGTTCTTCACGGTTACACGGTTCAATCCACGGTAATGAATGCAAAGCCTGAGGCTTCCATCCTTCTTCTTTACAAACAACACAGGTGCACCCCATGGTGAACTGCTCGGTCTTATGAATCCCTTGTCCAGCAATTCCGTTAGCTGCTTCTTCAGTTCTGCCATCTCAGCCGGCGCCATCCGGTATGGTGCTTTTGAAAATGGAGATGTCCCCGACTCAAGTTCAATGATGAACGGATCTGAACAAGCTGGTGGGAGTCCAGCCAACGCGTGAAATACATCCTAAAAGTTTTGCACCATCGGTATACTGCCCAAGTCAACATGCGGCCCTTCTTCTGTGGTAGTGATCGTTGCTAGATACGTCTGACAAACCTTCTCTATCAGTCGTTCTGCTTGAATAGCTGAGACCACCAAACTTCTCGAGGTTTGTTTAACTCCCTGATAAACCAAGACCTCACCGTCTCTTTCGAACCGCACACTACCTCGGTGACAATCCAGGTGGGCTATATGCTTGCCTAACCAGTTCATCCCCAAGATGACATCATAGGACTTAACTCTGAAAATCACTAGATCCGCTGGCATGTCAACTTCGCAAATCCACACAGAAACGTTTTTAACCGTTCCTAGTGAAAACATCACTTGGCCTCCAGCCGCCTGTACTAACCCAAAATCCTCTCCGGGTTCCTTCCGAAACTCTCCCTTTCCGATCATCTACGGATTAACAAAATAATAACTCGCTCCCGAGTCAAACAGAATATGGGTTTCAACCTCACCAATTAGCAAGGTCCTTACACATTCATTCCCAGTAATCGAATGAGAAATGCTCGGTTTGTCGGCTGCCGCTGCACTTGTCGTGTACACCGTCGGCATAATGGCCTATCTCTTGGCCTGTTATGCAAGCGCCTTCCCTGCTCGCTTCCCATGCGACACAGCCAGCTCCACCACTCCCGCCATAGGACACTCACGCTTGAAATGCCCTGGTTCTTCACATCCATAGCACACCCGAACTGCAATGTCACTGCCGGATACATGAACCACTCGTAGATCCTCCTCTGGATAGTCTCGAACCCGATGCTCCAAGCTCCTGCACCTGTGCCATTCACTAACACTACATCTACACTCTCCAGCGTGAGCCTTTCCACACTTGCTGCACACACTGCGACCCCCGGTCCCCTTGTTTGGTACTCCCTTCCCGAACTTCTGATTGTGTCCACTAGACTGATCCGCCTTGGCCACGGCTGTCCCTGCCCCATCTGTCATCAAAGCAGCTTCCGCCTGTCCTGACTCTAGCAGTGCCGCCTTCTCAACTAGCTCGGCCACTGTTCTGAAGTCACAGACCACACATCTGTTCCTTAGCTCTACTCGCATCCCGCTCATGAAGCTACGAATCAGCTTCTCCTCGGTATCAAACTCATGGGCCACATACTTCCTCAGCTGATTAAATTGAGTCTCATACTGCATCACTATTAGCATCCTCTGACTAAGGTACAAAAATGCCTTGTCCAACTCGTTGTAAGCTTCCTGTGGGAAGTTCTTACTCCTGAACATTGCAGAAAAGGTCTCATACGAACAATTCACATTCACCAATCTATACAACGATTCCTTTCCATCATGTGTGTGCATCACCCTCCAAGTAGTGCACGGCTATGTCCCTGTTGTATCATAGTATAAAATTGTTTAACACACGTTAAGCACAAAACATGCAAATCACAAAATCAAACATGCAAAACATCAAACCCTAGCAATCCAACAATCCTAAATACTAACCACAGTCACGCACTCACCTTAGACAAGGTTGGAAACAGATTGGTCAGAAGAAATCCCGGTGTAACTCGCGTGGAAACGAAGATATCCGATCACCCTAAGGATCTCTCGACTATCGCTACGATCCGATCCCTCTCTCCTCGGCTATCTCTCGATCCGTTCACCTTTCTTTAAGCCAAACTCTGTTTTCCCTCAAAAACCCCACAAAACACACTTATTAGCTTGAGGTTATCCGATGGAAACTCAACACAAAGGGAAATATCCGATTGCTTACCAATTTATCTCAGCGATTGTCAGATCTGTACGGCAATGGCTCAATCTCTCTCGGTTATCCTCGGGATAAACTGTTTTCTCTAGAGTTTTCTCTCGACTAGTCTCTCTTTCTTGCTTTATTATTCTCAATAAACGAAACTCTCCCGAGATAAGTCTGAAAAATGCCTTATATACTCGCAAAACCCTAAGTAACTCGGACTTAACCAACGTTTCCTGGTTCCGGTAGGATTTATCCCAGTCCGATTAGATTTTCTCGGCTATAACCCGTACCAGCTCAACCATCCGCGTGATTAACCACATTTTAGCCGACCTATTCGCACACGGCCCACGGCCCAGCCCAGCTTCCCTCGACTATTTCCTTTCTCTCGAATAAACCACCTTTATCCGAGATATTTCGCTTTTGTCCGGTCATTATTCATTTCTCTCCCGGATAAACTGAACCACCTCGGCTAATTTCCATTTTTTCTCTCAGAGACTTTCCTTTCCCCAGACACAGTCCACTTTTACTCGGACTAACCCCATTTTCTCACAGACTGGACCATTTTCTCTCGGATATGGTCCATCCGGCTCGGCTATCCCAGCCATCCATCGACTGTTCCCCAGTCAATATACGAACCATGGCTCGATCATCCCTCATACAATGTCATGTCCGCCTAGATCATTTCTAATTTTCTCGGATACAGATGCTACAAGTCTGCTCAAGAAGTCTGCTTCAAAAGTCTGCTCGAGAAGTCTACTCGAGCAGTCTGCTCGAGAAGTCCACTCGAGAAGTCTACTCGAGAAGTCTGCTCGAGAAGTCTGCTCGAGAAGTCTGCTCAAGAAGTCTACTCGAGAATTCTGCTCGAGATGTCTACTCGAGAAGTCCATTCGGAAAGTCTACTCGAGAAGTCTACTCAAGAAGTCTGCTTGAGAAGTCTGCTCGAGAAGTTTACAGCTGAAGTCTGCGGCTGAAGTCTGATTCTGACCAATGACTCCGCATAATTAACTTTTTGAACCTTCAAATCACTTAAATCCGCCAGAGACAAGCAAGAGCTTTGTTAAGATCTGTAAGCAAGAGCTTTGTTAAGATCTGTAGAATAAAACCATAAATATAAATAAGGTCAGATCTGCAACAATAAGAAAAGAGAAATGTTAAAATTTAGATTTGCAACATAATCTACTATATTTATAACATTCAGATCTGTAAAAAAAAAATGAACAAAATTCAGCTCTGTAACAATAACAAACAATTTAGATCTGCAACAAAATTCAGATCTACAACAAAATTTACAAAATTTATACAACAATAAACTCAGATCTGAAAAATAAACTTAGATCTACAACAATATGCTCAAATCTATAATAATAAACTCAAATTTGCAATATGAACACAAAACAAACAAAAAAAGGAACACAAACGCTCAGATTTGCTTACCACTATCATAACGTGCAAGTGAGAGGAGGTTGAATGCAAGATAGAGAGGATGGAGAGGAGATTCACAGCAAGAGAGGAAGGAGAAGAAATTCATGGCCAGAGAGAAGGGAGAAGAGAGAGAGGCGTTTTCTGAGATAGAGAGAGACTCTATTGTTAATACAATTAGGTTAAACTCTCCTTATATATGTAGAAAAGTTCGTTTACGTAGACTTTTTTTTGAAGTATGCTCGAGAAGTCTACTGGAAAAGTCTTCTTTTTGAAGTCTACTGGAGAAGTCTACTCGAGAATTCTGGTTGAGAAGACTAATTTGGCTCGAGAAGTCTACAAAAGAAGTTTACTTAGGTCCGAGAAGTCTACTCGAGAAGTCTTCTCAGGAAGTCTGCTTAACCTTAAACCCTAAATCAATTTTTTATTTACTGGAACTTATATGAAAACATAAATTTACTTACCATATTAACAACCACAGTTAAAATAAAAAAATATATGAACCTTAATTCATTAACCAAACCATAAACTATGATTCATATAGAATTTGTGCAAACCCTAAGAATTACATTATTATACCCTAAACCTCAACCCTAACCCTTTTGAATTTTATACTCATGAAACTTATAAATTGATTCATTTTCATGAAATTTTATTTTATATAGATGCTAATTGTATATGTTTTAGTTGTGTATATAATTATTTTACCAAATTATTTTTCAAGATTTTTTTATTTAATGGTATAGAAATTTTTAGAGAGTAAATTTCTTCAAGAAGTCTACTTGAGAAGTCTACTTAGTATTGATTTCTAACCTAATTAATTTATAATAATTTAAATTGATTATTTTGTATCAAATTTTATTTTTAATAGGTGTAAAAAGTATATGTTTTTGTTACGTATATAATTGTTTTACCAAATTATTTTTATTGATTTTTTCAATTAACGGTAAAGAAATTATTAGAGAGTAGACTTCTTCAAGAAGTCTACTCGAGAAGTCTACTCGAGAAACTGAGAAGTCTACTCGAGAAGTTTACTGGAGAAGTGTACTTAGTATTTATTTCTGACCTAATTTATCTATGATGATTTAAATTGATTATTTTGTATCAAATTTTATTTTTAAAAGGTGTAAAAAGTATATGTTTTGTTATGTATATAATTATTTTACCAAATTATTTTTCATGATTCTTTCAATTAATGGTAAAGAAATTATTAGAGTGTATGGAGAAGTCTACTCGAGAATTCGAGAAATCTACTTAGTACTAATTTCTATCATAATTTATCTATGATGATTTAAATTGATAATTTTGTATCAAATTTTATTTTTAATAGGTGTAAAAAGTATATATTTGTGTTATGTATCTAATTTTTTTTATTAAATTATTTTTCATGATCTCTCAAATTAATTGTAAACAAATTATTAGAGAGTAGACTTCTCTGGAATAAAACTGTAATTGAGGCTGGCGTCTTTTTGTTTGGTCATAAAAGTTAAGGTTGTAATTTCACTATCCTTGTGAGTTATTTTTATCAAACATGCAATAGATGGTCTAGTTTTGGATTTCAACTCAAATTTTGAGTCATATTCAACAATTCCTCCATGATTTAAAAGAAGGCCAAGCTTTGGTCAAGAAAGAAAACTCAGCAAATCTGATGCTTCAGATGCAAATAAAACCTTACCAAATCTTTGACTTGCCATACTGTCAATTGCCCACAAAATACCTTTAAACTTAGCATCAAAGAAGCTGTCAATCTGTGAAAAAGATCTTCTGCTATAAAGTAGAACCTTACCCCTTTCATTTCTTAAAACCCAAAACGCTCCAGCCAAATTTTGAGATTTTAACCAAAAGTAAAAGATATTACATTTAAACAATCCCTCTTTAGGTGGCTTCTAAACATTTATACTTACATCATGGTACGTTTGATCTATGTGCAAACGCTCAATATCAATACGTTGTGCTGCAAACCATTGTTTAGTATCATCTCTGACTTTATTATGGTTATTAAAGCCGAGAAAGTGACCTCTTTGAACATAAAATTGTTCTAATTTTTCCACAATAACAAAAACATCTATAGCATTCATCTTCGAGTTTCCACGGGAATATACATTATATTAATTGCTAGAGTTCAATAGCCAATTCATATTTGTTTTTTGATAATACTTTTGTGTTATTATTTTACAAAACCAATATATTTTTTTGGAATGTAAATTTTGGCTTCTATTTTTCATATTTTTGTGTATAACTTTTTTCGTTATTTTTTGGGTAATAATTTATTTGGTTTTGTTCGATTCATGTTTATGATATTCTGATTAGATTTTATATTAAAAAAGTATACTCACGCTTCCAAGTGCCAATGCACTCAACATTCTGCTTCTTGGTACGTGTTTTTTTTTTTTGCTAAAAGCCTCTTGGTACGTTTCCTCATGGTTCCAACGTTGAACCTTACATAAGCTTTTAATTCACGTCTCGTACGCCTTGCTTCAAAGCAAAAGCAACATAGGAACATATATAATGGTATTTTACGTACTTAAAAAAAAAAAATTGTGGAAGTTTGGAATCTTAAGGCACTCATTGTTTTGACCAAAAAAAAAAGGCACTCATTCTATGTAGAGTTAACTTTTTCTATATTGCAATTTAAATGGAAGATAAATAAATGATAATTAATGAATTTCTAAACAACAATAGAATAAAGTAAATATCTTTGTTGTATATGATTTTATTTTTCATCTCGTTATTACATAATGAATAACTTTTTATGTATATTATTTTTTTGTCTATGTAGACGTCTAATTTATAAAATAAAGTTAAAAAAACTAAAATATAAATCTATAATTTTCAATTTTTATTTTTTTAGTAAATTAGACATTTATATAGAATAATAACATGGTACAAAAAACATCAGATTGCTAAATAAAATATAATTGTTTTTAAATTCGTTCAAAAAATAACCAATAAATATTATGCTTACTCTAATTGTTATTCATGAAATACTTAAATTTTTTTTCTAATAAGTGAAAATTCTATACTTCTATTTGCTTTTGAAATATAAGGGAAATTGCAGTTATATTTTTTCAAATTTAGAAAATGTTGAAAATATTAAACATTAAAAAAGTCAAAGATTTTAATTATGATGAGAGAGAAAAAAAATATTTTTATTCACGTTCTTTCTTGTGTGGTTACAATTTGTGTTATTTTTTTGGTCATCTAGAACTACTTATTTATAGTGAAGAAATTACCCATACAGCTTTCACAAATATAGGAAGCTAATGACATGTGTTATAGTAATGTAGATAATGATCAAGCTTAGTATCCACTTATTGCATAGATTAAACAAATGTCCATGAAGTGGCACCATGATGGATAATCAACACTTTTATAACACTCCTCCTTGAGTATCCATCATTGTGAAGTTGTGTGCAGTCTTAAAAAAATTTCCATGGAAAACCCAAGTGGGACAAAAACCATGATAAAGAGAAAAAGAGTACATCAACAGCAAACTCCCCCTGGAAAAGATGGATATCATTTTGTCTTCACAGATCTCGAAGATGTCGTATTCCAATGCTGTAAACATTTTTCTTGAATATTGTAGTTGGAACTGCCTTTGTGAAGAGATCAGATACGTTGTCACATGAGCGTACATACTGAATATCTACCTCTTCGTTTTTCTCAAGCTCTTGAGTGTAGTGATATAAGATTTTTTAGGTCTTTCAATTACCCAGTCTTACACTAGTCATTGTAATAAGGGGTTTTGTCAATCCATATGTCTAAGATGAATGCATTAGGAATGCAATAGAAGCTTTAAGTCAAGCTAAAACAGAGAAAAGAGTTTGATCCAAACTACAAGCTAATCAGCAAAGTGAACCAAAGACTAGACATAACTATTAGAAGCAATGACTAGCAATGATCAAGCAACAAAACAGAGCAAACAAAACAGAGTACTAAGCAAATTCGAAATTCCATAAATAAAAGCAAGGATCCTAGATGTGGTTATGGAGTTTGGGAAATTCAAAGGCAAGACTAGGCTGTTATCAATCTCATTAACAATGCAAACAAACAATTAATGCTAATTCCTAGGCATAGAGTTCACAATTAAGCAAGACAAACTTAATCTCTTGATGATCATCACTTTGCTAAAACATCCTAACATGAACTAACTTTCATTAGTGCTAGAATCAATAACAAGCAGGTTCAATCAAATCTATTCAAGCCAAAATACTTCCTAGACAGTCAATCTATTGAGCTAAGACAAGTAAACCCTCTAAAAGACAAGATCAGCATTTCATCAAACACTTAGTGAGCATAAGAGAAAGCCTAATTCTAGATTCATGCGATCAAGACAAATCTAGCCTAAAAACAGTCTAATAGAGAGGAATCAATGAATACTAAGCACTAATGATACAATATCAAAAATCAGTAAATCAAAGGTCTTCAATATGTGAATTATTATTAGAATCTGTTCTTCATAATTTATAAAGTCAAAAGATTCTCATTCAAGTCCAAAGCAAGATTGGTGGCAAGAAGACCATTATTAGATTTAGCTTATTTTTCTCCTTTTGTTTAAATATAAATAATTTGATTTAAATGTTATTTACTGTAAAGATTCTTTGTAAAAGCTATAAAAGCTAATTGTTCTCCTTGTAAAAAGATACATAGAAATTTTTGAAAATTAAAGAGAAAGTTTTCTCCAAAAATTTGACTTTGTTTTGTTTATCTAAGTAAGATATAATTCTTCACTTAGTGAACATTTGAATCTATGTCTTTTGTGTGCGATGCCTTGACACTAAGTTTGTGAAATCATCACAGGGGCTTCCACACCCTTGAGTGGCGTTCTTCGATCCACCCATCTATTCATATCATCCACTGATCAAGCCTGAAAGAGAATTGAGTCCTGCAGGATTGATCACACAACCATCCACTTCGATCATCTCTTAAGCAAGTAGAAACAGACTTCAGTCCAGCTGCTTGCTTCCACCCATTCACCCAAGCATTATAAGATCATACCCCCTTGATCTTATATCATTTGGTAAATAATTTAATTTAAATGTAATTTATTGTAAAGATTCTTTGTAAAAGCTATAAAGCTCATTGTTCTCATCGTAAAAAGATATAAATAAATTTTTGGAAATTAAAGAGAAAGTTTTCTCTAAAGCTTTGGCTTTGTTTTGTTTATCTAAGTAAGATGAAATTTTTCATTTAGTGAACATTTGAATCTATATCTTTTGTGTGCGATGCCTTGAGACTATGTTTGTGAATTCATCACAGAGGCTTCCACACCCTTGAGTGGCGTTCTTCGATCCACCCATCTATTCATCTCATCCACTGATCCAGCCTGAAAGAGACTTGAGACCAGAAGGATTGATCCCGCAACCATGCACTTCGATCAGCTTTTGAGCAAGTAGAAAGAGATTTCAGTTCAAGTGCTTGTTTCCACCGATTCACCCAACCATTTATAAGATCATCCCATTGATCTTATATCATCTGGTATTATAGCTAAAAGCTCATATCCTCTATCTTTTATATTTCTGTTTTGTTTTTGTTTCGTGTTTTATCAAGATTTTCATTAAAAAAAAATGAGTTTTTTAATTCTTTAATTTTTATAAACTTAAAAAAATCAGAAAAAAATTGTTTTATGTTTTTGTTCTTTGATTCATAATTTTTTTATTAAAAAAACAAAACCCATAAAAAAATTCATTTGATGTTTATTTCTTTCATTAAAAAACTCTACTTCTATTTATGTTTTTATTTATTTTGATTTTTTGTGTTTTGAAAAATATAAAATAAAAAGGTTTTACTTAGTTTCTAAATAATATTTGCTAAAAAACAAGAAAAAAAGAGAGTTTTGAGGACAAAACCATTTGAAGAGGGAGAGAATGATACAATATCAAAAATCAGTAAATCAAGGGTCTTCAATATGTAAATTATTATTAGAATATGTTCTTTATAATTTATAAAGTCAAAAGATTCTCATTCAAGTCCAAAGTAAGATTGGTGGCAAGAAGACCGTTATTAGATTTAGCTTATTTTCTTATTTTGTTTAAATATAAATAATTTAATTTTACTGTAATTTATTGTAAAGATTCTTTGTAAAAAGTATATAAACTCATTGTTCTCATTGTAAAAAGATATATAGAAATTTTTGGAAATTAAAGAGAATGTTTTCTCTAAAACTTTGACTTTTTTTTGTTTATCTAAGTAAGATAGAATTCTTCACTTAGTGAACATTTCAATCTATGTCTTTTGTGTACGATGCCTTGAGACTAGAATTGTGAATTCATCACAGGGGCTTCCACATCCTTGAGTGGCGTTCTTCGATCCACCCATCTATTCATCTCATCCACTGATCCAGCTTGAAAGAGACTTGAGCCCATCAGGATTGATCCTGCAACCATCTACTTCGATCATATTTTGAGCAAGTAGAAAGAAACTTCGGTCCAGCTGCTTGTTTCCACCAATTCACCCAACCATTTATAAGATCATCCCCTTGATCTTATATCAACTAACAAACATTAATCAAGCCTTAAATACCCCTAATTTATACCACATCTAGGCTCCTAAAGAAGTCTACTCACTAATCATCATCAAAACCATCAAATCCACAAAGATAAATGGGTTAAACATGATTAGGGATAAGAAATTAAAGAGATAAGTACAGAATCTTAAATTAAAAAGATGGATCTTGTTCTTACAAATCAAAAGCAATCAAGAGAAAAACAGGATTAAAGCAAGAACAAGACTTGCTAATATTTTTAGGTCCAAAGCTATTTATACTAAGAGACAAAAACCGTAAAAGAGTGGCAAACTCATAAATAAATGAAATTCCGGTGAGGGGGATGTCAAGCTGAAAAGGTCGACATATGTGTACGACATTGGCTCTTGGCTGCTTGATGTCATGCTGATCTGGTCGACATCTTGATCGGGTGTCCCGGGCCAAAGATGTTGTGCGACATGCATGCACGACTTGGTTGTCCTGTCTCCAGATGTCGACCTTCATGCTTGACATTGATGCTCGACATAGACTTCTTCTCTCTCGGTTGGAAGATGTCGTGCGATATGCATCTCACTAAGCTCGACATTGGTCCCAAAATGCACTTCCTTGACTCCTCTTGATTCTACTTGGCTGGGACAACTCCCTAGATCATTCCCAAGATTCCACCATGTATATAAAGGCTCCTTAGGTACCTAAAAACATTCCTTAGGCAAAGAAAATGCAACCTACAACCTAAATGCAACCTAAGTCTAAAACCAAAGGAAAATGGGACAAATGAGAAGGAAAACATGCAAGAGAAGACTAAAACATGTGCTAAATACAATCCTAACTGATGCAAATATGAGAGATATCATGTAGGAGAAAAATCTTGGAGGGATATATTTTGTTCTATCGCTCTTGATATATTCTTCTTTCAGTTGAACAACGCATGCTGCATTATCTTCAAATATTTTTGTTGGCTTCTTGTTGATGACTATTCCACTTGCCTCTTGGATATGATTAGTTATATATCTTAGCCACATACATTCTCTAGAAGCCTCATGAAGTGCAATGATTTTTGCATGATTTGAAGATGTAGCGACCAATGTCTGCTTTTGTGAACGCCACGAGATTGTGGTCCCACCAATAATGAAAACATAGCCGGTTTGTGATCGAGCTTTATGCAGATCTGATAAGTATCCTCCATCTTCAAAACCAGCCTGACCAACCTCGGGGTTTCTAGAATAATATAATCCAAAATCAATCGTACCTTGAAGATAACAGAATATATGCTTAATTTCATTCAATGTCTACGCGTTGCTGATGAATTGTATCTTGCAAGTAAGTTAGTAGCAAAAGCAATATCTGGTCTAGTACAATTTGCAAGATACATAGGTGCACCAATAGCGCTCATATAAGGCACTTTAGAACCTAATACCTCTTCGTTATCTTCACAAGGCCGAAATGGATCCTTGTTAACATCAAGCAATCTATTGATCATTGGAGTACTCAAAGGAGTTGCTTTATCCATACGAAAGTATTTCAACACCATTTTGGTGTAATTTGATTGATGCACAAATATTCCATCTTGGAGATGCTCAATCTGGAGCCCAAGACAAAACTTTATCTTTCCAAGATCTTTCATTTCAAACTCTTCTTTCATATCAATCTCCTTTTGAGTCTCAATCATGTTTAGACCACCAACATAAACAGCTATGATCACAAATCTTGACACGGGATTCTTAATAAATACACAAGAGTATATCGCATTGTTGACGTAACCTTTACTCAACAAATACTCACTTAAGCGATTATACCACATGAGTCCGGATTGTTTTAATACGTAAAGTGATCGCTGTAATTTAATTGCATAAATCTCTTTAGATTTTAATTTTTATGCTTCAGACAATTTTAATCCTTCAGGGCTTCTCATATGTATATCACTATCAAGTGATCCTTATAGATATGCTGTCACAATATCCATCAGATACATCTCTCAATCGTTAGAGGCTGTTAAGCTCATTAAGTACCTGAATGTGATAGCATGCATTACTGGGGAATATGTCTCTTCATAATAAATTCCCGGTATTTGAAAAAATCATTGTGCCACAAGTCGAGCCTTATATCTCGTGACTTCATTTTTCTCATTTTTTTTCTTTATACTACCCACTTGTATCCGACCGATTTTACACCGTCAGGTATTGTCACTATTGGTCCAAAAACATTTCAGGACAAATCTCTTCTGGAATTTCTTCACAAATGTCTTTAGGACATTTTGTTTTTTTTTTGGAACCATTACTCCCAATTTCTTTCTTTTTCGGGGATTTTTTATCTTTTGATCCATTGGCCTCCTGCACTTTAGCTGAACTGGTTCATTTGCTCTATTTACGTCAATATTCTTCAGGAACATTTATCTTTGATGGAGCATTAGCAGCGGGGATACAAGATTTTGCCACCCGTTTCGCATCTGTAAAGGCATCAGAAAATTGATTTGCCATATTTTGCAAATGTATAATTTTCTGATCTTCATATTCCTGTTAATTAGTAGGAGAATCAAGATAAGCCAAAGAGTGGGTACATCAGGTGATATCATTTGGTGGTTCTCTGAATCCTCCCTCTAACACGGGGAATTCACTTTCATGAAAATGGTAATCAGAAAAATGTGCAGTAAACATATCACCAGTTTGTGGTTCCAAGTATTGAATTATACTTGGTGATTCATAACCAATGTATATTCCCAATCTTCTTTGTGGTCCCATTTATGGTCTTCGGGGTGACGCTATAGGGACATAAACCGCACACCCAAACACACGAAGATGCGATATATTTGATTCCTGGCCAGATACTAATTGTATGGGGGAATATTCATTATATGCACTTAGTCTCACTTGGACCAATGCCCCAACATGCAATATATCATGTCTCCATACAATGACTGAGAGTTCTGTTCTAAAGATTAATGGTCTTGCAATCAATTGTAACCGTTTAATCAATGACTCAGCTATGCCATTTTTTGTATGAACATGTGACACTGAATGCTCAACATTAATTTCCAAGGACATACAATAATCATTAAAAGCTTGGAAAGTGAATTCACCAGCGTTATCAAGCCTGCCTTTCTTTATGGCATAATCAGGTAAATGCACCCTCAACCTGATTATTTGGACAATGAATCTTGCGAAAGCCGCATTTATTGCGGTCAAAAGACTAACATGTGACTATCTACTAGATGCGTCAATCAATACCATAAAATATCTGAACGGCCCACATTGTGGATGGATCGGCCCACATATATCACCATGTATTCTCTCAAGAAATACAGGAGATTCATTTCAACCTTTGGCTAGTGATGGCCGAGCTATGGGTTTTTCTTGAGAACATGCTTTACATGACAACTCATTTGATTGCAAAATTTTCTCGTTTTTCAACAGATGACCATTAGTATGAGTGAACCAGGATACCCTAGTCTTTCATGTCATATCTTAAATTTACTAGTAAACTTCTGGTTTACTGTAACATATGATTCATTCATGTTTATTTTAATACAATATAATCTGGAGGACATCATTGGTAATTCTTCCAACTGATGTTCTTTCTCCGTTTTAATGCAAATATATTCAATGCCATTTATATTCTTAATCTCAAGATGAATTCATTTCTGTGGATATCTTTAAAGCTCAAGAAATTTCTATGTGACTTGGGGGAGTATAATGCATCATTTATTTCAAACTCTGTACCCCTTGGCAATGAAAATCTTGCTCTTCTGGAGCCAAGTATAATCTTTGCATTTCCTGATATGGTACTCACGCTTCCGGCGGAGTTCTTTATCTTGAGACAAGAGAAATATTTTTTATCCTTAAGGATTATATGTGTCGTAGCACCGTCTGCTAGATATATATGTCCATCCCGAGTCTCAAATTTTGACATCTTCTGGGCCACAATACTTATAAGGTGCAATAATAATCAAAAGCATTAACTTTTATAAACGGTTAATATTTTACATCAAAAACCTTGATTAAAAACAGTATATTTTCCATACTAAAATAAAAACTTGATTAAGTTTTGCTATTCATATCTTCTTAAGGAGACATAACTATCGACTTAAGTTTTTTTTACATCTGTGATTCTTCACGGTCAACAAGGAAATCAGCAACATCGAGATGAGTATCATAACTTAGGCTATGGAAAGAGAGTCCGGCTTCATCAGAAACAAAGTTAGTTTCATTTTCTCTCTCTTTAGCCTTTTGTGATTCTCGGTACAGATCCGCTAGGTGTTTTGGCGTACGACAAGTACATACCCAATGTCCCTTCATGCCGCATCTGTAGCAAACATTTTGCCTTTTGACTTTCCGTTTATCAACATTCTATTGGAAGTCGCTACTGTTACTGTTGGAATCACTTGGACAATATCCTCTTCCTTGGCCTCGACCACGTCCACGTCCACGACTGCGACTACGGAATTGACCGCATATGCATCCACGTTCATTATTATAATTGGATGAGACTACATTTGCTTCAGCGAATGGAGCAGATCTGGTTGGACGACTTTGATGGTTTAGCATCACAAGCTCCTTATTTTGTTCTGCAACGAGGAGGACTTGCATCAACTCCGAATAACGAGTATAACGATTCGCCCATTATTGTTGCTGCAGGACTACATTTCCAAGATGGAATGTAGAGAGAGTTTTCTCAATCATATCATAATCACCCACTCTATCACCACATAACATCATCCTGGATGTGATTCCGAACATCGCAAAATTATATTCACTCACATTTTTCTAATCATGGAACCGGAGATTCAGCCACTCGTGTCTTGGTTTTGGTAAGATCACATATTTTTGGTGATTAAACCATTCTTTAAGTGACTGGCAGAGATCTGCAGGATCTTCTTTCGTGATGTATTCTGATAACAGGATTTTGTCTAATCAAATCCTAACACACTCATGTCATTTCAGTATAAAAGGTGTCAATCCATCTGGGTTCATAAGACACTAAGAATGCAGCAGTTCACTTAAGTCAAGCCAAATTCAAGAAAACAGTTGTGATCAATATAAACAAGACTAAACAGCACATATTCAAAGCAGGAAATTCAAATATATAAAAGTAAGGATCTAAGATGGGGGTTACTGATTAAGAGGGGATTAGAACTAAACTAGTGATGCTTCAAAACCATTCAAACAATGCTATCTTCTAGGCATATGATTAACAACTATAACTAGCTAAATTCCTTGATACTAATCACTTTGCTAAACAAATATTCAAGACAATTTCAATTACTCAAACACATGAATCAGCAAGCAATTTCAATTACTCAAACACTCCAATCCTATAAAGCCAAAGTGCACCTTAGACATCTAATTCCTTAGGCTAAGAGAACAAATCCTCTAAAAAACTCATTGCAGTATTTCATCAAACACTTATCAGGCATAAGAGAAAGCCAAGATACTAAACAATTCTGGCCAAGACTAATCTAGTGTTAAGCACATCTAATAGAGAGAAGACAATCATATTAAGCATAAAACATCACTAATCTAATCCTAAAACCCCTCTAATCTATCCCATCTCAAATCCTAAATTAGACTACTCACTAGCCATAATCAAAACCACATATTTCAAAGAGAAATAATGGTTAAGCATGATTAGAAAGCAGAATAAGCAAGAATAGATTAAAGGAGTGTAGAAATTCACTAAATCAAACTAGTTCTTACAAGGCAAAGCTGAAAACGGAAAGGCTTGTAATGCTAGAACAGTAGGAAAATAATAAGAGCTAAGTTGCCTAACCATTTTCGGACTTTAGTATTTATAGGGAAGCTTAGAAACCCCTAATAAACCAAGAATAAACCAAATTAAAGCTAACTCGGGTGGACCATATCGGCTTCATACATCGATACAGACATCAATATTGGGTCTTCTTGTGCTTGTATCGATATGCTCCTGGTCGATATGTGATATTGCTGCATAATTCATGTGTTTTGCATACATATAAGATAGTTTCTCATGCATTTACCTTGCACTTTAGGCTAGTTTGCATCACTTTAGGTCCTAGAGTACTTTTGCACCAGCATTTGCATGTTTCTTGCATTTTGCATCGCATTCAGGTTGTTTTCGGTTACTTTGGAGCTATTAGAGATTCGTGGACGTGCTAAGGCTCATGAGGAAGTTCGTGGACACTCGGAGAAATCAGGATTGCATGCTTAGGACCTGAGATCGAGTAGCAGATCAAGCAAAACAGGTCGATCTAGACGAGATCGACCAGAAGATAGAGTATGGAGATCGATCTGAAGTACGGACGTAAATGACGCCATGCAGATCGAGGACCGGATCGAGCTTCCAACCCGATCAGCACAAGATCGACTCAGAGATCGACCAAGAGCCATCCGAACCAAGACAAGATCGAGTGCCAGATCGAGCTTCGTGATCGATCCCAGACCATCCTTATCCGTCCAGCTGGTTTTGGACCGTAGAGAAGGGGGGACCATTTGCGGTTTGGCCATTTCTGGCAAAAGGCAACAATCCCTTTCATTATCCCCATCCCGTCGACTACTTTTTCTATCTCTCTCGATTTTACGCGAATCGCCAATGTAGAACCTTGAGTTTTCTTACTTTTATGTTTTGAATATTGAATCTTTCTTTTAATCTACCGTTTTCATGCTTAGTCTATCATCTATTACATTTTGTTCGGTTTACTTTATGAGTAGTGAGTAGTTTCATCGGGTTTTCGGGGTTGAAAGGATTCAAAGGGGTTGAAAAGGTTTAAAGTTTGGTGTTTTTCTTGTTCTTCATCGCCTTCTCTTCTAGGATTTAAGCACTTAAGGCTTAAAGACTCTCACGCCAAGATCTTTATGATCAGAGGGATATCTTACCTTGACGGGATTCAGATGTCCTGGAGAAGTCAAATCCTAGAGGCTAATCCTTTCTTTCCCACACGCCATGGTCGTTTAGGAGATTAGTTAGGCCGTGTGTTTGAAATCTGTGTTTTATGCCCTTCAATCTATTTTTGCACCAAAAGCCATGGGTTTGGAGAAGTGAATGAAGGAGTGATCCATATCACACGCCATGGATGGATCTTGTTTTGTTTTCAAGGCCTAGGGAACCTCTCAAAGAGAGAATATCTAAAGTTTTCAAACTAAGCTTGAACCTTTGAAACCCTTGAACATTGATTCTCAACCCTGGACCCTCTTTTTTAGTATTTTCTCATCTATGTTAATCATTCGCTTGCTTTCTGTTTGCATCTTGGTCATTAGATCCATCTCCGTTGAAGCTGTTTAGTAGATCGATCGTTGTTGCTCGATCTAGTGGTCGATCCACTAGTCGATTTTTATTAATTCATAGCTTTGCATTTTGATCATTTCGCTTGTTCTTCGTGGTAGTTAACCTTCTTCCAGGGATTTTAAAATAGTTTTGCCTTGCATTTGATCGTTGCATCTAGTTTTTAGGGATTTTACCAATCATTGTTCATATCTCGCTTAGCTTTGCTCATCCTTTGCATTCTTAGTGATCTTCCTACCCCTAGGTTTGGATTGATATCTCTCTTGTTCACTATACTACATCTTTGTGTGCATTAGAGCTTTGATAACCTCTCTGTTGCATCTTGACATATTATTGCACTAAGAAACCGCTTATCAATATGGTGATCGATACACAAGGCTTCAAGGGTGTATCGGTTTGACTCTCCAGGTGTAGACATCGATACAATTAATATATCATAGTTTTTATGGTTTTTAACCATGGTGTAAGTCCTTTTCATTGAGTCTTTTTGGTCATTTTAGAGTCCTAGTAGAGTCTTTGCAGGTTATAGCATATCTGGAGCATAATTGGAGATATTGAAGCTTTTTGGAGCATTGCAAGATGAAGCCACGAAGTGTGAAACTCAAGAAGAAAAGTATGGATTTGGGCTGATTTGTGGCTGATTTGTTAAAAAGTTGAAGATTATTTGCAGAATTGGCTCAGAAGTTCTAGTATTTGCAAGAACAACCCATATCGTGTTTTAGCTTGTATATATTAGGTTTTCAGCCATTGTTGGCTTTTATCTTAGATTTTGAGAATTCAGAGAGCTTGGAGAGGATTTTATTGAGAGCTTTTGGGGACACAAATCATGTACTCTTTTTTGGAGAAGATTACGAACCCCCTTTGTTTTTATTTCATTATGTCAATGCAATTTTATTCAATGATGTTTTGTGATTCCATGATTATGTCTGAGTAATTTGCTAGTTAAGTTAGGTCTTTTCAAAGGTTGATGAAGAGTTTGTAGAATTGCTACCTGGTAGGAATATCTTTTGGTTCTTAATCTCTGTTTGCTTGAAAATCAATTTCTTAGACACATCATCTAGAAATCCGAAAATCGTAGGTTGTTTAATAGACGTGAGAGCATTATTGATAACCTGATCTAGCATTAGATGAGCAAAACAACTTAGTGCAAAGAGATTTGGCTAAGGAGTTTTGTGAACAATTGAACCTGATCATTACTGCATGTTTAGATTGTTAGGGTTTGCAAAGAGATTTGAAACTCGCTGATTTAGACATAGTTAACTTCTGAAATGAGAATTGATTAGTTATATATTTGTGATTCATGTTCAAGACGGTTCTTAATCATTCATGATTTCATGCATTCTACATTTTTAGATTCAAACTGCGAATTGTCCTGACTTAGCGCTTTTAATCTTCTGAAACTTAGATCAACAACCAGATTTCGTTTGCTTTCTTTTATTTTGTCATTCGCATTACATACACCATTAAGTGCTTAGCTTAATCTGAACCTACAATCGATAGTGTAGTTTACATACTCGTTTGGGATTCGATACTCCTTATACTATGATTGCTTTGTTGTGCACTTGCAGTAGTTTTATTTGGGTAAAACCTGAGCCCTATCAAGTTTTTGGTGCCATTGCCGGGGAGTAATAGCTGCCTATCGATTTTTAGTATTAGGATTTTGTCTAAGTTTTAATTTGTTTACTAACTTTCTGCTACTTTACTTTGTGCTGGTTTCAGGTGTATGCCTAATCGCAGTACCATAAACAACAAAGAGAAGGAGCTTGTGACTTTGAGCATCGACGAACTCGCTAAGTTGGAGAGGACCATCTGGAAAACTAAGAAACAAACTACAATGGTTGCTCCACTGATCTTGGTTGAAGATGCAGCAGGTCATTTGGTTGACAGAGAGGGAAACGGGAGGAATGAAGAAGGACAAAGACTAGATCAAGATGGGAATGTCATTGTTGAACAGCAGGTTCAACAAGTGGCACACGACGCTGGAGTCCCTGTTGCTGCTAACAATGCTGCTGGGCATTTTGTATAGAGGACTTTAGGAGACTACAACAGACCTGCTCAGTTATATGCCAACAGACCTGCAATCCGCCCTCCTGCTTTCCAGAGGAACGATTTTGAGCTTAAGCCTGCTTATTATCAGCTGGTGGGACAGCATCCATTATATGGCTTACCTCATGAGCACATGGATCATATTGAGAGGTTTGATGACTTAGCTTCAAGTGTCAAAGCTAATGGTGTTAGCTATGACTTCCTGTTCTGCAAGCTTTTCTCTTACTCACTTGGAGGAGATGCTGCATTTTGGCTGAAGCAACTAGAGCCTGCTTTGCTGACTACTTGGGAGGACACCAAGAATGCCTTTCTGAACAATTTCTATGATGATGCTAGATCAGAGGACCTGAGGACGAAAATTGCATCATACTCCCAAGGTCCTACTGAACCTTTTATGGCTTCTTGGCTGAGATTCAAGTCTTATCAAATGGACTGTCCTCATCACGGTTTCAGTCAAGTGCAGCTGCTTGGGATTTTCTTCAGAGGCATTGACTGGAAGTATTCGATGGTGATGGATGCAGCTAGTGCTGGAAACTTCAACACCAACAAACCAGAAGAAGCAATCAGATTGATTGAGAACTTGGCCTGCAGTAACAACACCAAGAATGCAGATTTTCAGAGAATGAAACAAGCTGGTTTGAATGATGGGAATCAGATTTCTGAAGTCAAGGTTAATCTGGACAGTATGCACAACCTCTTGGTGGGAAAGAAGTCAGTTCATTTTGCTGCAGAGGTGGAGACTTTCGAAAATCCAGAAGAGATTGAGCAGGAAGATGTGAATTTCATTAATGCTGGAGGATTTCAGGATCAAAGGTATGGGAATCAGCATTGGAATAGTGGATACAACAACAGTAATCAGAAGAGTACCTTCACAGGAAATCAGAGCTCGCTGGTTACACACCCAAGCCTCAGTTTCAGAAGACAGAGTTCCAGAAACCTTACCAGAACAGCAGCAACTTCAACAGGAACTATGGTTCTTCTTCCTACCAATCTGCACCTCCAGAAGAGAACAAGATGGAAGCTATGAGGAAGGAGCATTGCTTACCAGAGACATCAGTGCAATTCTCTTGGGCACAGTTCTAAAGAAGAAGAGGAAGGCGCATGTTTCAGAACAGGTCAGCGCCATCATTCAAAGCAGAAATCCAAAGAAGCTTTCTAATCCAGGGACCTTTGTTCTCGATTGCTCAATCTCAGCAGGACGTTTTCCTCATTCTCTTTGTTATCTAGGGTCAAGTATCAACTTTTTGTCTTCCTCTGTTGCTGCTAGACTTGGAATGACTGATTTCAAGCCAGCTGGGATCTCTCTCATCCTAGCAGATCGATCTATAAGAAACCCATAAGGTATCTTAGAAGATGTTCTTGTTAACATTGAAGGCTGCATAATTCCTACAAATTTTGTGGTTCTGAAATATGCTGAAGGACCTAAAGATCCTCTTATTCTGGGAAGATCATTCTTGGCTACTGCTGGCGCCATCATTGATGTGAAAAAGGGGAACATAGAGCTTGATTTGGGTGATGTTGTCATGAACTTTGACATGGACAAGTTAAGAGGGAGTTCTATCATTGATGGTCAGACCTTTTCTGTAAGGACTTCCAGAGATGAAGAGCCTGTCATGGAGCATTCAGAAGACACTACTACTGGGTATGTCAATGAATCAGATAATAGAAGGCAAGAGAAGAAGCTGGCTGTTCAAGGAGCAATATCTGAAACTTCTGCCAAAGCTGTTGGGTTTGAGGATTGCAGTGAGGATCATATCTTCATGACTAGGCTTGAAGAAGAGGTTCCCATCAATACCAAGTTGCTGGAGGAGGACGAGTTTGTGATGGAAGCAAGAATTGCAAAGCTGAATTGCAAAAAAGTTGCAGAAACTCGAACTGCAGGGTCAGTGATGACCGTCACCAACTTGGACACAAAGGAGCGACATTATTTTTCAACTACAAGTCCATCTTATGTTGCAAAACAGAAAATTCAACATTCCACAACCCATAAACCTGCAACTAAACAAAGATATGCACTTCCTGGAACCAATTCTAAACGTCCTAATCTCATCAATAAGAATTTAAAAGGTGCAAAAGCTGCTTCACACTTATGCAAGCAACGAGATTCTCGTAGAATGTTTGGTGTTTCTTTTGATGATTCTGCAGGAAAACGAAGTGTACCACCCACAGTCCCGACCCACCCTGCTGATGTTCCTCTCATCCTTGGAAGAGTTCATGCATCTACTGCTTATAAACCACCATGGATTACTTGAAGGGATTTGGATTGGATTTGAGAGATTTGTTAAGCTTGTGATGATTAGACTGAAATTTGATCTTGTGTTGACTCTGTGGTATGTGGATTCGAAAGTGTTAACTAATGTGGTGTTCCTGATGTTTAGCTGATTGTTTCTTGTTTTCAAACCTCGACCCTGTTATCTGTCTGATGTTTGCTTGAGGGCAAGCAAAAGCTAAGTCTGGGGGAGTTGATATATCATGGTTTTTATAGTTTTTAACCATGGTGTAAGTCCGTTTCATTGAGTCTTTTGGTCTTTTTAGAGTCCTAGTAGAGTCTTTGCAGGTTATAGCATGTCTGGAGCATAATTGGAGATATTGAAGCTTTTTGGAGCATTGCAAGCTGAAGCCACGAAGTGTGCAACTCGAGAAGAAAAGTATGGATTTGGGTGAAGCTCGTCACCACCTATGGTGACGCTAGTCACCCGTAGAGGAAGGAGCGTGGCTGATTTGTTAAAAGGTTGAAGATTATTTCCAGAAGTTCCAGTATTTGCAAGAACACCCCAGATCGTGTTTTAGCTTGTATATATTAGGTTTTCAGCTATTGTTGGCTTTTATCTTAGATTTTGAGAATTCAGAGAGCTTAGAGAGGATTTTATTGAGAGCTTTTGGGGAGACAAATTTTGTACTCTTTTTGGAGAAGATTTCGAACCCCCTTTGTTTTTATTTCATTCTTTCAATGCAATTTTATTCAGTGATGTTTTGTGATTCCATGATCATGTCTGAGTAATTTGCTAGTTAAGTTAGGGCTTTTCAAAGGTTGATGAAGAGTTTGTAGAATTGCTACCTGTTAGGAATATCTTTTGGTTCTTCATCTCTGCTTGCTTGAAAATCAATTTCTTAGACACATCATCTAGAAATTCAATAATCATATGTTGTTTAATAGATGTGAGAGCATTATTGATATCCTGATCTAGCATTAGATGGGCAAAATAACTTAGTGCAAAGAGATTTGGCTTAGGAGTTTTGTGAACAATTGAACCTGATCATTACTGCATGTTTAGATTGTTAGGGTTTGCAAAGAGATTTTAAACTCTGTGATTTTGACATAGTTAACTTCTGCAATGAGAATTGATTAGTTATATATTTGCGATTCATGTTCAAGACGGTTCTTAATCATTCCTGATTTCATGCATTCTACATTCTCGGATTCAACCTGCGAATTGTCTCGACTTAGCGCTTTTAATCTTCTGAAACTTAGATCAACAACCAGATTTTGTTTGTTTTCTTTTATTTTGTCATTCGCATTACATACACCATTTACTGCTTAGCTTAATCTGAACCTACAATCGATAGTGTAGTTTGCATACTCCTTTGGGATTCGATACCCCTTATACTACGATTGATTTGCTGTGCACTTGCGGTAGTTATATTTGGGTATAACCTGAGCCCTATCAACAATCACCCTTTTCCTAAGGCATATGGAGCAGCTTCATGTCGATATAGCACTTCGATATTGTCATGTCTCTGGTGTATCTAATTGAGTAATCGATACACTGATCGGTATGAATCCTCCTTAGTGTATGGAGGTCCACCTTGTCGATTTGTTGCCTTTGTACACCATGCTCCTCCTGTATCGACGTGGAGTCATTGATATTCACCTCGGTATGCTCTATATCGATCAGATCACATCGATATCCTGCTCGATATAGGGCCATCCGACCTTGTCCTTCTCCTTGCTCCATTCCCAACTCATATCCATTGCACCACTTGGTATCCAAACTCCCTTTAGTACCTGAATAAAACTCCAAATGTATGCAAAATGCAATGCAACTCCTAAAACTACACTAACTTCTAAATGTATGCAAATGGGACAAGAAGAAGTAAAATATGCATGTTAAGAGACTAAAACTAGCGATGAATGCATGCTAAGATGGTATAAATAATGGAGATATCAACACCCCCACACTTGCCTTTTGCTTGTCCTCAAGTGTGGGGGTGTATCAGGTTGACCCTAGATCACAAAGAGAATGGGGAAATATTCCTGTTGAGATTGAGCAATCAAGCACAAAGTTTCCTGGTCCAGGTAGCTTCTCTGGTATTCTGCTTTGAATGCCACTGACTTTTTCAGAAACAATCACCTTCTTCTTCTTCTTTGGAACTATACCCAAGAGAAATGCACTAATGTCTCTGGTAAGCAATGCTCCTCCCTCAGGACTTACACCATTCACAACCATTCTCTTAACATACCTTCTTTGTGCAGGTGAAAGCTTGACTGCATCTACAAGAAGAATCTCAACCATCAGCTTGTTTATCATTGCATTGCATCTGGTTTTTTCTATCTCATGTTTAGACTTCCTAGGATGCTTGGGTAAAGGTGTCTTCGGTTTATAAACTTGTTCCTCGCCATTATCTGCAGTTACAGGCGAAGCAGCATCGTTCTGGGGTGGGTGACGATCGTCACCAGAGGGGTGATGCTCGTCACTGACTGGTGACGACCCACAATTCATTTGTAAGTTGGGTGACGAGCGACACACCTCCTTGGTGACACTCGTCACTACCTCCGAGACTACAAAATTTTCATCTTCAAACTCTATCAGTTGCACGATCTCCTCTGCACTCAACATCTTTTTTTGCACTGTTTTAAGCTCTTTTTCACTCGTGACTGTGATGGCATCGACCTGATCCTTGGGATTGATATCAGTCCTTCCAGGAAGCAATCCCTCTTGCCTTTGAACAGCTCCTGCAGTTTGAGCAACCTGAACATCCAGCTTTTTCATGTGAGAGTTCAGACTCTCAATTTTTCCATTCGGGTCTTGGTACAGCGAATATAGCTTCTCATTGAAGTCCACTGTCATCTTCTGCCGTCCTTCTAGGAACTGTTCCAGCATAGCTTCCATCTTGTTGTCTTGTAGAGGTGCAGTTTGGTAGGAAGAAGAACCATAGTTCATGTTGAATTTGCTGCTGTTCTGATATGTTGTCTCAAACTCAGTCTTCTGTAACTGTAGCTTTGGAGTATAACTAGAATAGTTCTGGTTTTCTGTGAAGGTATTCTTCTGATTATTGCCATTGTAACCTCTGTTCCATTGCTGATTCCCAAACCTTTGATTCTGAAATCCTCCTCCATTGATGAAATTAACATCATTTTGCTCAAATTCTTCAGGATTTTCAAAAGTCTCCACATCTGCAGCAAACTGGACTGATTTTTTTTTCCCAAAAGAAGGATATGCATACTGTCTAACATAGCCTTAACCTCAGCAATTTGGTTCTCATCATTCAAACAGCTTGTTTAATCCTCTGAAAATCATCATTCTTGGTGCTGTTACAGCATGCCAAGTTTTCAATCAGAGGGATGGCATCTTCAGGAAGGTTTGTGTTGAAGTTTCCACTGCTAACAGCATCCAATGCCATATGGTATTTGCAATCTACTCCTCTGAAGAAGATGCTAAGCAGCTGCACCTGAGTAAAGCAATGATGAGGACAGTCCCTTTGATAGGACTTAAATCTCAACCAGGAAGCCTTAAAAGCTTCAGTAGGTCCTTGGGAGAATGAAGAGATTTTCGTTCTCAACTCTTCTGACCTTGCATCATCATAGAAATTGTTCAGAAAAGTGTTCTTGGTCTCCTCCCAAGTAGTCAGCGATCCAGACTCAAGTTGCTTCAGCCAATAAGCTGCGTCTCCTCCAAGAGAGTAAGGGAACAGCTTGCAGAACAGGAAATCATTGCTGACTCCATTAGCCTTGACGCTTGAAGCTAGGTCCTCAAATCTCTCTATGTGATCCATAGGATGCTCATGTGGTAAACCATTGCTGACCCACTAGCTGATAATAAGCAGGCTTGAGCTCGAAATCGTTCAGCTGGAATGCAGGAGAGCGGATTGCAGCTCTGTTGGCATAAAACTGGTCAGGTCTGTTGTTATCTCCTAGAGTCCTCAGAACAAAATGCCCAGCAGTGTTTCCAGCTGCGATTCCTAGTAAACAAATAAAAACTTAGTCAAAATCCTAATACTAAAAATCTATAGGCAGCTATTACTCCCCGGCAACAGGCCAAAAACTTGATAGGGTCTAGGTTTTACCCAGTTTTAGTATACTGCAAGTGCACGGCAATGTAGTTGTAGCACAAGGGGTTATCGAATCCCACTGGAGTAAGTTAACTACACTATAGAGTTCAGGTTCGGATTAAGCTAAGCAGTAAGTAATGTATGTTATGCGAAATAGAAAAATAAATGAAAGCAGGCAAAATTTGTTGATTGATCTAAGTTTCAGAAAGCTTAAGGCGCTAAGTCAGGACAATTCGCAGGATGAATCCGGGAATGTAGAATGCATGCAATCAGGAATGAATTAAAACCGTCTAGAACATGAAACACAATGATATAACTAATCATTTTTCACTGCAGAAGTTATCTATGCCTAAATCACAGAGTTTCAAATCTCTTTGCAAACTCTAACAATCTAAACATGTAGTAATAATCAGGTTCACTTGTTCACAAAACTCCTAAGTCAAATCTCTTTGCAAGTAGGCGTTTTGCTCATCTAATACTAGTTCAGGTTATTAACAATGTTCTCACATCTATTAAACAACCTAGGGTTTCGAAATCCAGATGACTAGTCTAAGAAAATGATATGAATGCAAGCACATATGAAGAACCAATACCAATGAATTTCCTATCAGTTTAGCAATTCTACAAACTCTTCATCAACCTTTGAGAAACCCTAATTTAACTAACAAACTACTCAGACATGGTGAATTGAGAAAACATCATGAATAGAATTGATTACATGGAAGAAATAAGAGATAAAGATAAAAGAATTCGAAATCTGCTCTGAAGGAGTCTGATTTGTCTCTCCAAAATCTCTGCTACAAGTCTCACTCAAAAGCTCTCTGAATTCTAATAAGTAAGATAAAAGCCAACCATGGCTGAAAAACCTAATATACAGGCTACAACACGAGCTGGAGTCTTCTTGCAAATAGTGGGACTTATGGGTCAAAACTGCAAATTCATCTCCATCTTTTAATAAAACACGCGACTCCTTCTCAGATGCGGGTGACGATCGTCAGCATTACAATGTAACACCTTCTGAGTTGCTAACTTCGGGGTTGATTTTTGCAATGATACAAAAAGCTCCAAAACCTCCAATTGTGCTCCAGTCATGCTATATCGTGCAAAGACTCTACTAAGACTCTAAAAACCAAAAAGACTCAATAAAAAGGACTTATATCATGGTTAAAAACCATAAAAGACCATGATATATCATACAACTTTGCCATTTCGCTTAGACTCCTATAAATACTTAAAATCCCTAATTTCTGGGATCATCCTATTATCCAGCAGTCCTTCCTTTTCTAGTTTCTTAATGTTACTTTGTAGTTTGAATCTTTTCTTGATTATAATAAAAATTTGCATTTTCCTTCTTGTTTAGTCTTTCTAATCATGATTAGCTATCCATTTCTCTTTTATTTGATGGTTTCAATAGTGGTTAGTGAGTAGTACTTTTAGGGATTTGAGATGGGTTAGGTTTAGGGAATTTGATGCTTGACCTATGGTTGCTTAGTGTTGATTCTTCCAATTCTTTTCTTGATTGCTTTGTTTAATGCCTAATTAGCCTTAGCTAAGTTGATTAGGATCATAGGCTCATTTTATGCCCACCAAGTGTTTGATGAAATGTCTGAACTGCTTTGCAAGATAATTGCTTGTCCTAGCTCAAGAGATTGACGGTCTAGGGAGTGATTTGGCAATATAGGATTGATAGATTGTCTTAATGCTTTATGTTTATCATATCACTAATGAGAATTAGTTCTTGACTTGATGATTAGCAAAGAGATTAATGCCAAGAGATTGAATTTGTCTTATAAATGAATTATATGCATAAGGAATAGCATTGTGTGAGTTTGTAAGCATCATAGGTTGAGTTGAGAGTTACCTAACACCAATTACCCTATCTCAAGTCCTGTCTTTCCTCTGTTTTTAGTTCATTTCGAAATTGCTCTGTTTTTGCTTATGGTTTAGTTGTTTTGCTTGCTGTTCACTCTTGGATTGGTGTTTTCTTCAAGTTTGGTTGATCATTTAGGTTGTTAGACATTTAAACTCTCTATCTGCTTGAATTAGGAACTCTATTGCATTCCTACTGCTTCAATCTTCCCCTTTTGGATTGATAAACTCAATACTGCAATGACTAATGTAGGTTGAAGATTGAGATAGGATAAAAACCTACATCACTAGACCTCCGAGCTTCATTCGGTTGGCATAGAGAGTGGTGTACTGATCCAAATGCTGTTTCTTAAACCTTCCAGGATAAGGGAGAGCTGGCTTGTAAGGAGAAAAATCATAGATTCCAGTTTCTTTCTCAGCTTCAACAGTCCCAAGTGGCCTACTCTTCTCCTCTTCCTTAGTGGTTGCTGCTTCAAGAGACTCTTCCTTTGTATCCTATTTATTGGCGTCAGCTGCCAAAAACTCCTCTCCCCCACTATGAAGTTCAATGTCCTCATTGAGCAATAAAAGGAAATTGATACAAGATTTTTTAGGACTTGATTCAATCACCCAAGCTTGTACTAATCAGTTGTAGTATAGCATATGGTTTTATCAATCCAAAAGGGGAGAATGAAGCAGTAAGAATGCAATAGAGCTCTTAATTCAAGCAAAAAAAGATGGTTTAGAAGTCTCACAACCTAAAGGATCAAACAGAAATAAAGAGAGCATCAAACAAAGAGTGATGAGGAAGCAAAGCAACTAAAAGAAAGGCATAAAACAGAGAAAAGATGGGACCTGAGATGAGATAATTAGTATTGACTCAACCTACGATGCTTACAAACTCAAACAATGCTATTCCTTATGCCTAGGATTCATTTATATGACTAATCCAATCTCTTGGCACTAATCTCTTAGCTAATTACCAAGTCAAGAACTAATTCTCATTAGTGAAATGATAAACAGCAAGCATTAAGACAATTCTATCAACCCTATATTGCCAAATCACTCCCTAGACAGTCAATCTCTTGAGCTAGGATAAGCAATTCTCTTGCAAAGCAGTTCATGCATTTCATCAAACACTTGGTGGACATAAAATGAGTCTAAGATCTTAATCAACCTAATTAGGGCTAACCAAGCATTAAAAACTACAACCAAGAAAGAAAATGGAAGAATTAACATTAAGAAATTATAGATTAAGTCTCAAATTCCCTAAACCTAACTCATCTCAAATCCCAAAAAAGACTACTCACTAAGCACCATTAAAGCCATCAATTCAAAGAGAGAGAGATGACTAATCATGATTAGACAGATTAAACAAGAAGATAAATGCAAACTTTGATTAAAATCAAGCAAAACTTCAAGTTAGAAAAATCCAAAACCTAAAACAGAGAAGAAAGAACTGCTGGATAAAAGAGTGTACCCAGAAATTAGGGATTTTTCGTATTTAATGAAGTCCAAGCAAAAATGGCAAAATTGTAAATTAGTGGTCTTCGGACTGGGATCCTGTCGGTCAGAATGTGACCGATAGGGTGATCGATAGGCTAGCTATCCGTCTAGAAGGTGACCGATAGGATGACCGAAATCCATACGGTGTACTTCTATCAGTCACTTCTTTGACCGATAGCTTGATCGATAGCTCCTCTATCGGTCACTCCTTGACTGATAGCCTTCGTGCCTTGACCAATAGGGCTTGCAGAAATCATCTGCCTTTGTTCCTCTTGCTCCATCCAAGCTCAGCAAGCCTCCTTGTTCATTCCTAAAGCCCCTCCTTGCTCCTCATAGCTCCATAAGCACCTAAAAACATCCTTTATGCAAAGAAAATGCAAACTACATCCAAAATGCAACCTAAGTCTAAAAGGAGAAGAAAGTGGGAGTAAAGAGAAAGAAAAACATGCAAAAGAAGACCAAAACATGAACTAAATGCAAGCCTAAATGATGCAAATGTATGAGATATTAACACCCCCACATTTGCCTTTTGCTTGTCCTTAAGCAAATAAGAACAAATGGGAGAGTGTGGTTTGAAAGTGGGAGCTCAAAACTAAAAATGTCAATGGAGGAATTGAATCAATGCTCAAGTTACAGGTTCTAAGATGCATAGAGATTGCTCTACTTTCAAAGCTTTAGCCATATCTATCATAGCAGACAATGAAGCTTAGCCTACACAAGCATTCAATTCAACCAACTCTTTAACAATCATTAATCAGTAACCAATGGATCATGTTTGTGCAAATCAAGAGAAAACATTTGGTCAAGGGACATGGTTATGAGATGAAAATGATTTCATTCAAATAAGGGTTCAAAGATTTAGGGGATCACTCAATGAAATGATTCTATCTTCGGCAAAATGCTAAAGGTAAAAGCACTTGATCTCTTACTTCAAAGCTCTCTTCTACCCTTTTTACCCAAGATGAACCTAATAACTTCTAAAACCCCAAGTGAAACTCCTAAATCTACCCTTTCCCAAAGCACTTGATCTCTTACTTCTTCATATCTGGGGGAAACTCCTTCTTCTTTTTCTTGCGTGGTTGACTTCTTTCTGGAACTTGCTCTTCCTCGTTGTATGATTGGCGTCATTTTCATTACCTTTGGTGGATTGCTTGGTCTGATTTCTCTTTCTGGATGACCTTTTGTAAGCTTTGTTGTTGTTGGCACCTTTCTTCTTTAACACTTAGAGCTTTCTTTCTAATCAACTTAACCACAGAATAAATTGTTCCCCCATACTACCAACCCCATACTTCTTCTTCTTCTCAAGAGATGTAAACATTTAAAGCTCAAACCACTTACACTATCCTTTCCCAAACTCCTAACCAAATACCAAACTCAAAATGCAAGCTGGTGTCTACAAGAGAGCTTCTCCTTGCCAGCCTTATTCCTAACACTTTTTGCCAAGATAAGATCGAAAATGATACAATCCAAGGCCTCACAACTCTCACAATAGTTTTTAGATTTAGAAAGAAGGATTGGTTTAGGGTGTGGTTAACTGTCCCATAATGATGAGGATCAGCTACTTGGATTAACAAGAGTGGTAAAAAGGGAAGAATATAATCCAAGTATGTATATGGGTAGCCATGTAATCACTCTCAATACACAAACAAGATAATTTAAAGTCAGGATTATGGTTCTAATAGATATATTTGGAATAAAATCAAAGCAAGCTTGAGCATAAGACAAGAATATCAATGCAAGAATTCAAGATATAGTGCAGCCTTAACTTCAAACTCACTACAATGCAATCAAACAACATATAACCAACGCATTGAAAACAGTTCAAACATTAACATCTTGACAAGTGTTTATCATATACTCCCTATGAAAATGTATGCAAACCTATATGGAATGCATCTATACTCAATCTTAGTTATGCAAATGAAACTAAATGGTCTTTTGGTTCCAAAAAATTCTGAAATTTTCATGAATTTTCAGTGCATATAGATGAATGGATGAATGCATGAGACTCAAGTATGTAAAAGAGAAGATAATAAATCAAAACACCATGTCAAATTCAATACCCTCCCCCACACTTAAATTACACAGTCCCCTGTGTAATATACGCTTGAAGAATATAATAGAAGGTACTCAGAAGTATTCAGAAGCAAAGGAGCGGGGTTGTGTACCTTAGAGAGAGTTTGGTCAGACTTTGAGGTTGTATTGGTCTCTCCCAGACCGACATGCTGACCGATACGCTGCTAAATCCTATCGGTCACATTCGTGACCGATACAGTGACCGAAATACATCCGGGTGTTTCCTATCGGTCACTATCTGATCGATCGAGTGACCAGAATACAAGCGATGCATTTCCATCGGTCACTGCATGTTCCCTATCGATCAGAACTGATCCATAGGTTCACTGATTCATCTTGGCTCCACCACTATCGATCACCTCATGACCGATAGCATGATCGATAGGGTCTGTATTGGTCTGGTCTTTATCGATACGGTGACCGATAGCAGCCCAGATGCACCAGTTTTTGTTTCCCCAACTTATAACAACTTGCCTTAAACCACACTTGCTCCTGTCATTGAAAGAAAAACACAAAAGAAAACATAAAATGCAATAATATGTACAAGGATAACAGGAGAATACCTCCCAAGTGTGCTTGTTTAATGTCCTTAGCTTGACTTTCCATAGTTGATCACCCTTGTAGAGGTTCCTAAAGGCTGATGTCTACTTCATCTCCAAGAGACTCACTTGCCATGTAAGGCTTCAGCCTGTGCCCATTCACTGTGAAGTCTTCTCCATCCTTGCTAAACAAAGTCACAGCTCCATATGGCAACACTTCTTTTATCTTGAATGGACCTGACCATCTTGACTTCAGATTTCCAGGAAATAACCTCAACCTTGAGTTGAATAACAACTTCTGATCCCCTGCTTTAAAGTCCTAGTGTTTGATCCTCTTGTCATGGAAAGCTTTTGTCCTCTCCTTATAGACCCTAGAACTCTCAAAAGCTTCAAGGCAGTTTTCCTCTAGCTCATGCAAGTTGATGAGTCTCTTTCCTTGAGCTGTCTTGATGTCAAAATTCAGCAACTTTGTTGCCCACAAAGCCTTATATTCCAGCTCAACAGGCAGATGACAGGACTTCCCATAAAGGAGTGAGAAAGGAGTTCTACCAATTGGTGTCTTGAAGGCTGTCCTATAAGCCCACAAAGCATCATCAAACTTATTAGACCAGTCCTTTCTTGTAACACCAACTGTTTTCTCTAAGATGGCTTTGATCTCTTTGTTAGACACCTCCACTTGGCCACTTGTTTGAGGATGGTAAGGAGTGGCAACCTTGCGCTTAACACTATTCTTCTTGAGCAAGCTCTCAAAAACCTTGTTGATGAAATGATTTCCACCATCACTGATCACACACCTTGGAACACCAAACCTTGGGAAGATAATTGCCTTGAAGAGCTTCAGCACAACTCTAGCATCATTTGTTGGACTGGCAATGGCTTCAACCCACTTTGACACATAATCAACAGCCACAAGGATGTAATTGTTCCCATATGAGGAAGGGAAAGGTCCCATAAAGTCAATCCCCCACACATCAAACAGATCCACTTCAAGAATAGAGTTCAGAGGCATCTCATCTCTCTTGGAGATGTTTCCCTTTCTTTGGCATGCATCACATGAAGAGATGTGAGCTTGGGCGTCCTTGAACAGACTAGGCCACCAAAAACCAGCTTGGAGGACCTTGGAGGCTGTCTTGAATGTTGCAAAATGTCCTCCATAGGCTGAGCCATGGCAATGATGCAGAATTTCTGAAACTTCTTCTTCAGCTATACACCTTCTGAACAGTCCATCATTCCCTCTCTTGTACAGATAGGGCTCATCCCAAAGTAATTGGACACATCTCTCAAGAACTTCTTCTTCTGGTGTGAGTTGAGGGTTTGTGGTATCTGCCCAATCACCAAGTAGTTTACAAAATTAGCATACCAAGGCAGTTTGTTCTCCTCTAAGCTTTGCACTTCAGTTGCTTTCACTCCTAAATCATGCAGCTGTTCCTATGGTAGAGTATCATTGATTGGGACAAAATCATCTATCCTCAGTCTTGAGAGGTGATCTGAAACTTCATTCTCAATGCCTCTCTTATCCACAATCTCCATGTCAAACTCTTGCAGGAGGAGGATCCATCTAAGAAGTCTTGGCTTGGTGTCCTTCTTGGCATAGATGTGCCTTAATGCATCATGATCAGTGTAGACTATTACCTTGGATCCAACTAAGTAGCTTCTGAACTTCTCAAATGCAAAGACAACAGCTGGGAGCTCCTTCTCAGTTGTTGCATACTTTGATTGAGCTTCATCCATCGTTTCTTGCATAATAGATAACATGAAGCTTCTTGTCTACTCTTTGACCCAAGACTGCCCTAACAGCATAGTCACTAGCATTACACATGATTTCAAATGACAAATCCCAATTTGGAGCTTGGACAATTGGCGCTGATACCAGGGCTTGCTTGAGGGTGAGGAAGGCTTGCAAGCACTCCTCATCAAACACAAACGCTGTCTCCTTACATAGCAGTCTTGTCAAGGGTCTTGCAATCTTTGAGAAGTCCTTGATGAATCTCCTGTAGAAACCAGCATGTCCGAAGAAGCTTCTGATTCATTTTACTGTGTTTGGGGGCTCTAAGTGCAGTATCACATCAATCTTTGCCTTGTCCACTTCAATCCTCTTCTCTGAAATATTGTGACCCAACACAATGCATTCTTGAACCATGAAATGGCATTTCTCCCAATTCAGAACCAGCTTAGTGTCTTCACACCTTTGTAGAACCTGAGAAAGATTGGACAAGCAGACACCAAAGGAGGATCCATAGACACCAAAGTCATCCATGAATACCTCCACCATCTCTTCAAGCAAGTAAGAAAAAATAGAAGTCATACACCTTGGAAAGGTAGTAGGAGCATTGCATAAACCAAAAGGCATTCTCCTATAAGAAAATGTTCCATAAGGGCAAGTAAAAGTGGTTTTCTCCTGATCATTAGGATTGATAGGGATCTGAAAGAATCCACTATAACCATCTAAAAAGCAATAATACTTATGATTTGCTAATCTTTCTAACATTTGGTCTATGAATGGCAAAGGGAAGTGATCTTTTCTAGAAGCAGAATTAAGTTTTCTGTAATCTATGCACATCCTGTGACCAGTGATTGTTCTAGTTGGTATAAGCTCATCATTTTTGTTTTTTACAACAGTGATCCCTCCTTTCTTGGGCACCATATGGACTGGTGAGACCCATGTGCTGTCTGAGATGGGATAGATCACTCCTGCTTCAAGCAACTTCAAGATTTCCTTTTTTACTACTTCTTTTAGATTAGGATTCAATCTCCTTTGAAGTTCAACAGAAGTTCTTGTCTCATCCTCTAGATGGATCCTATGAGTGCAGAGGTTTGGAGAAATGCCTTGGATGTCATCTAGTGAATATCCAATGGCTCTCCTAAACCTCTTTAACACGTTGACAAGAGCAAGGATCTCATCATCATTGAGGTTATCATTGACAATTACAAGATAAGTAGAGTTAGAGTCTAAGAAAACATACTTTAGCCCTTTAGGAAGAGGTTTGAGCTCCACTTTGGATGCTTTGAGCTCACTCCAGTCCTCTTCTAAGCTGCTCTGCTCCTTGGCGCCAGCTTCATTGCTTGGGGAACCAGCTTCTTGAACTGAGAAGACCTCCCTTCTGGTGTAGTCCAGCTTCTCAAATGGTTCTCTTTTTCCAAGACCTTGTAAGAATCTAACCTCAGCTTATAACCCAAGCTTTCCTTATCCAAGTAACAATCTTCTCCATGCTCTTTTGTCAAAGCCACTTGAAGTTTATCCTCACAACACAGCTTCCTCTTGAAGTTCATCATGCAGCTTCTCTAAAATCTCAATTTGGAACACTTGACCTTCAATAGTAGGTTGCTGCATAATCTGCTTGATGTCAAACTTCAGAGACATATCTTTGCCCAACTGTAACTCAATCTTCCCTTTCTTAACATTAATGACAGCTCCTGTTATGGCTAGGAAGGGTCTCCCAAGAATGAGAGGATCTCTAGGTTCCTCATCCATATCTAAAACCACAAAATCAGTAGGTATCACTCACAATCCTGAGTGGTACATCTTCAAGCAAACCTTTGGGGAGCCTCACTGATCTATCAGTCAACACCAAAGAGATTCTAAGTCCTTAAACTTGGTGAAGCCTAGGCGCTGTGTTACAGAGTAGGGCTTCAAGCTGACACTAGCTCCTAGATCACACAAACATTTTTCAAACAGAAGTGGACCTATATAGCATGGTAAGGTAAAGCTCCTTGGATCTCCTAGTTTGTCGAGAGCCACTTTCTTCTGTTGAATAATGGTGCTACACTCATGTGTGAGGACTACCATCCCTTGTAGGTCCTTGGTTCTTTCAACAACAGCATCCTTCAAGAATTTCAGATAAGGAGGAACCAGAACAAAGGCATCTAATAGTGGCATTGTGAGCTGGATCTTCTTCATCTGTTCATCAAAGAGCCCTTGCATTTAGCAACCAGCTGCTTTTTAAACCTTCTAGGAAAAGGTATGGTGGGCTGATAAGGAGGAGGGATGAATCTTGGTTCCTTGATCAACTCCTTCGAGGCTTCCTTTGATTTTCCCTTAAACACTTCCTTGTCTTTGGTGTTTTTTGGACCCTTTTCAGCTTCAATTACTTCATCCTCTTGAGCTTCTTCATTATCTTTAGCCTCCAGCCCCTTTTCTTGTTCCTCAATGTCCACATTGGGTGTATAAGGTGCCACTCTTGGAGGAAGTTGCTTCCCACTTCTTAAAGTGACAGCTTTGACACATTCTTGTGCTAGTGAAGAAGGAAATGGTTGAGCCATGCTTTCTAGTTTGTTGATCTTCATATTCAATGGACCTAGTTGGGATTGCAAGCTTGAGTCAATGCCTTTGTGTATCTCAACAGTCATACTTCTTTGAATGTCAGTCAATACTCTTTTGAATCTCAACAACCATGATCTTCTGAAATTCTACATTCTGAAGTTGTTGGAGTTGCAGGAACATCTCCTTAAAGTCCAATTCATGTGAAGGTTGGGAGGTGTTGGCGCCAACTGTTTGAGAAGAAGAACTCTGATGTTGTTGAGTATAAGTGTCTCCATAGGATTGGTGTACACAAACATCATGGTCTTGGTTCATTATTGCCGCCTCTTGGAGTTGAACAGCTTTGATTTGATGCTCTTTGTAGTGGTTTGGTGAAGCAACAGTAGGAAGAGGTTTAGTGTTCTCATTGAGCAGAAAGTCAACTTTCTTCTGCAAGGCTTTCATCTTATACAATGCTGTCTCTAGCTTCTCTTCAGTTGCTTAGGAATGTTGTTCTTTGTCATCCACATAGTCCCAATTTCTGAGTGTCATGTTCTCCACTAGAAGCCATCCTTCATCAACATATTTACCAAGAAAGTAGCCATTGCTTGTTGTATCTAGAAGGATCCTTATTGTTGGAAGAACACCTCTGTATAGTGTGGCGAGCAGCATCTCTTTGGTGAAGCCATGGTGAGGACATTGGTGAGTGAAGCTTCTGAACCTTTCCCAAGTGTCTCCAAAGCTTTCATTAGACCATTGTTTGAAGTTTGTGATCTCATTCCTGGAATGTGCAGTTCTTGAGGGGGAGAAGAACTTGGTTAGGAAAGCACCTTTGCATTGTTCCCAAGTGGTGATGCTTCCTTGTGCTAAAGACTTCTCCCATAATTTAGCTCTATCAACAAGAGAAAATGGAAATAGTCTGAGCTTCAAACCATCTTCTGAAACTCCACTAAGCTTTGTCAAAGTACATATCCTCTCAAAGTGATCCAAGTGCTCTAAGGGGTCTTGGTTGGGCAATCCAAATAACTTCCTCTCTTGAACCATATTAATCATGTTGCTTTTGATGTCATAGTGATAAGTCTCCATGGGTGGAAGAATACCTTGTCTTGAAGCATAATCTGAAGGTATATCAGTAGCACAAATAGGTCTCAATGGTCTTTGAAACAAAGCTCCTTCTAAGGTGGACCTTGCTGTCCTTGTAAGCCTTGAATCCATTGAAGACCTTGTGGACCCCGTGGACCCTGTGGACCTTGCAAACCAAAACCACCAGCATACTTATGTTCTTCCATGCTTCAACAGCTGACTTCTGATTCTGCAAACCCAAAATCCTTGATCTTTAACCTCAGTTGTGGTTGTAGACACTTAAGGGCAAGTGTTCTGGTACCTACAAAAGAAATTCTAGACCAAAAGAGAAATCAGTAACCAAAAGCAAAAATAACAGAGCTTGATCTCAAGATCTCTACAAATCCTACTGAACAAAGCATTTCCCTTGGCAACGGTGCCAAATTGATACAAGACTTTTTAGGACTTGATTCAATCACCCAAGCTTGTACTAATCAGTTGTAGTATAGCATAGGGTTTTATCAATCCAAAAGGGGAGAATGAAGCAGTAAGAATAAAATAGAGCTCTTAATTCAAGCAAACAAATATGGTTTTGAAGTCTAACAACCTAAAGGATCAAACAGAAATGAAGAGAACATCAAACAAAGAGTAAAGAGCAGCAAAGCAACTAAAAGAAAGGCAAAAACAGGGAAATTTCGAATTCAAGCTAAGAACAGAGAAAAGATGGGACTTGAGATGAGATAATTGGTATTAGGGAACTCTTGACTCAACCTAAGATGCTTACAAACTCAAACAATGTTATTCCTTATGCATAGGATTCATTTATATGACTAATCCAGTCTCTTGGCATTAATCTCTTTGCTAATTACCAAATCAATAACTAATTCTCATTAGTGAAATGATAAACAGCAAGCATTAAGACAATTCTATCAACCCTATATTGCCAAATCACTCCGTAGACAGTCAATCTCTTGAGTTAGGATAAACAATTCTCTTGCAAAGCAGTTCATGCATTTCATCAACACTTGGTGGGCATAAAATGAGCCTAAGATCTTAATCAACCTAATTAGGGCTAATCAAGCATTAAACACAGTAATCAAGAAAGGAAATGAAAGAATTAATACTAAGACATCATAGATTAAGTCTCAAATTCCCTAAACCTAACCCATCCCAAATCCCTAAAAAGACTACTTACGAAGCACCATTAAAGGCATCAATTCAAAGAGAGAGAGAGATGACTAATCATGATTAGAGAGATTAAACAAGAACGTAAATGCAAACTTTAATTAAAATCAAGAAAAGATTCAAGTTACAAAAATTCAATAGCTAAATAAGAGAAGAAAGAACTGTTGGATAAAAGAGTGTACCCAGAAATTAGAGATTTTTCGTATTTAAATAAGTCCAAGCAAAAATGGTAAAATTGTAAATAAGTGGTCTTCAGACTGGGATCCTATCGGTCAGAATGTGACCGATAGGGTGATCGATAGGCTTGCTATCGGTCTAGAAGGTGACCGATAGGATGACCAAAATCCATACGGTGTACTTCTATCGGTCACTTCTTTGACCGATAGCTTGATCGATTGCTCCTCTATCGGTCACTCCTTGACCGATAGCCTTCGTGCCTTGACCGATAGGGCTTGCAGAAATCGTCTGCCTTGGTTCCTCTTGCTCCATCCAAGCTCAGCAAGCCTCCTGGTTCATTCCCAAAGCCCCTCCTTGCTCCTCATAGCTCCATAAGCACCTAAAAACATCCTTTATGCAAAGAAAATTCAAACTACATCCTAAATGCAATATAAGTCTAAAAGGAGAAGAAAGTGGGACTAAAGAGAAAGAAAAACATGCAAAAGAAGACCAAAACATGAACTAAATGCAAGCCTAAATGATGCAAATGTATGAGATATCAGAAATATTCTATGACAGCTTCCTCTTCAGCTAAGAGAGTCTCTTCTTCAGTAGCTATGGCATTGCAAAACTCCTTAAGATTTGCTTCTGGTTTTCCAAGAAGGTTGCCTAGAGGTTTAGGGCCAGCAATGCCCTTGTTGTTCTCAAGTGTCTTCACTCTTGCAGCCAACCCATCAAATTATTTGAGATCTCCACATGGAATGATTCCATCCTGTTATAAACCTCAACAAGCTTCTTTGTGATCTCCATATTTGTAGCTTGTTGGCCTTGAAGGAGTTGTTGCAGCATCCCTTTCATCTCAGCATCATTGGTCTTAGAATAGCTGGCTTGGCCTTATGAGAAACCAGGAGGAGCAAACTGCTTTTGCTGAAAATTTTCTTGGAAGTTATTCCTTGGAGCATAGCCTTGGTTGAAAGGTACAAAAGGTCTTTGTTGGTTCTCTTGAGGCTGTTGTGGAGGATAAACCTGATCTTAGGGATTAGCAACATTGTTTCTTCTGTAAGAGAGGTTTGGGCAGGTAGTTTCCATAATTGTTGTTGTAGCCTCCCTGATTTCCCACATAGTTCTTCTCTTCCACTTGAAGTTCTTCTTCACTTGACATCTCAATCATTTCACCGACAAAATTCAGCTCCTTATGTTGCACCTGAAGTAATTTTTCAAGCCTTGAGTTTAGCTCCTTCAGCTCTCTTCTTGTGGACTCTAACTCCTTCATTGTATGGCCATCTTCTCCTCTTTGAGTTCTGTCAAAATCTTCATTGTAATTGCCATCACTCTGAGCTAAGTTTCCAACAAGCTCAAGACCTTCATCCACACCCTTAGAGAGAAAGTTCCCATTACTTGCAGTATCAAGTAGCATCCTGATCTTTGGGAGAACGCCTCTTTATAGTGTAGACAGAAATGATTCAGTTGAGAACGCATGATGTGGGCACTGAAGAGTAAAACCTTTGAATCTCTCTAATGCTTGATATATCATGGTTTTTATAGTTTTTAACCATGATATAAGTCCTTTTTATTGAGTCTTTTTGGTCTTTTTAGAGTCCTAGAAGAGTCTTTGCAGGTTATAGCATGTCTGGAGCATAATTAGAGATTTTGGAACCTTTTGGAGCATTCTGAATGGAAGCCACGAAGTACCAAGCTCGAAGCAGAAAAGTATCGCATATGGTGACGCTCGTCACCATTTTTGGTGACGCTCGTCACCCAGAAAGGAAGGAATCGTGGCCTGTTTTAAAAAGATTGGGAGAAATTGCAGTTTTGGCTCAGAAGTTCCAGTTTTTGCAAAAAGGCCCCAGATCGTGTTTTAGCTTGTATATTAGGTTTTTCAGCCATTCTTTTGGCATCTGTCTTGGATCTTATTATTTTTGAGAGCTTTAGAGAGAGATTTGTAGCAGAGCTTTTGAAGAGACAAATCAGACTCCTTCAGAGCAGATTTCGAACTCCTTTATTTTTACTTCTTATTTCTTTTATGCAATCTATTCTTTTCATGATGTTTTCTCAAATCACCATGTCTGAGTAGTTTGTTAGTTAAGTTAGGGCTTTTCAAAGGTTGAAGAAGAGTTTGTAGAATTGCTAAAAACTTTTAGGAAATTCATTGGTTCTTCATCTGTGCTTGCATTCATATCGATTTCTTAGACACATCATCTGGATTTCGAAACCCTAGGTTTTTTGATATATGTGAGAGCATTATTAATCACCTGAACTAGTATTAGATGAGCAAAACGCCCTAGTACAAAGAGATTTGGCTTAGGAGTTTTGTGAACAATTGAACCTGATCTTTACTGCATGTTTAGGTTGTTAGGGTTTGCAAAGAGATTTGAAACTCTGTGATTTAGACATAGATAACTTCTGCAATGAGAATTGATTAGTTATATCTTTGTGATTCATGTTCAAGACGATTTTAATTCGTTCCTGATTGCATGCATTCTACACTCTCGGATTCAACCTGCGAACTGTCCTGACTTAGCGCCTTTAGCCTTCTGAACTTTAAGAACAAGCATAAAAACGCCCTCTTGCATTTATTTTACTGTTTTGCATTACATTCATTATTTATCGCTTAGCTTAATCTGAATCTATAATCGCTAGTGTGGTTTACATACTCCCTTGGGATTCGATAACCCCTTGTACTACAACTGCTTTTGCTGTGCACTTGCAGTAGTTTTATTTGGGTAAAACCTGACCCTATCAAGTTTTTGGCGCAGTTGCCGGGGAGTAATAGCTGCCTATCGATTTTTAGTATTAGGATTTTGTCTAAGTTTTTATTTGTTTACTGACTTTCAGCTACTTTTCTTTGTTCCTGTTTCAGGTGTATGCCTAATCGCAGTACCAGAAGCAACAAAGAGAAGGAGCTTGTGACTTTGAGCATCGACGAGCTTGCTAGGTTGGAGAGAACTAACAGGAAAGCTAAGAAGTAATCTACAATGGTCGCTCCACTTATCTTGGTTGAAGATGCAGAAGGTCACTTGGTTGACAGGGAAGGAAACAGGAGGAACGAAGAGGGGCAGAGAATTGATCAAGAGGGGAATGTCATTGTTGAACAGCAGGTTCAGCAAGTGGCTGAGAACGTGGGGGTCCCTGCTGCTGTCAATAACGCAGCTGGGCGTTTTGTTCAGAGGACTCTAGGTGACTACAACAGACCTGATCAGTTCTATGCCAACAGAGCTGCAATCCGACCTCCTGCCTTCCAGAGAAATGATTTTGAGGTTAAACCTGTCTACTATCAGCTGGTTGGCCAGCATCCATTCCATGGCTTACCTTATGAGCATCCCATGGATCACATAGAGAGGTTTGAGGACCTAGCTTCAAGTGTCAAAGCTATTGGAGTTAGCAATGACTTCCTGTTCTGCAAGCTTTTCCCTTACTCTCTTGGAGGAGAGGCTGCATATTGGCTGAAGCAACTGGAGCCTGGTTCATTAACTACTTGGGAGGACACCAAGAATGCCTTTCTGAATAATTTCTATGATGATGCAAGATCAGAAGACATGAGGACGAAAATTGCATCCTTTACACAAGGTCCTACTGAAGCTTTTAAGGCTTCTTGGATCAGGTTTAAGTCTTATCAAAGGGACTGTCCTCATCATGGTTTCAATCAGGTGTAGCTGCTTGGTATCTTCTTCAGAGGCATTGACTGGAAATATCAGATGGCACTGGATGCTTCAAGTAGTGGAAACTTCAACACCAACAGACCAGAAGAAGCTGTAAGATTGATTGAAAACTTGGCCTGCAGTAAAAATGCAGATTTTCAGAGAAAGCAGCAGGCTGGTTTGAATGATGGAAACCAAATAGCTGAAGTTAAGGCTAAGTTAGACAGCATGCACAGCCTTCTGGTGGGAAAGAAGTCAGTTCAGTTTGCTGCAGAAGTGGAGAGTTTCGAAAATCCTGAAGAATTTGAGCAGAAAGATGTTAATTTCATCAATGGAGGGGGTTTTCAGAGCCAAAAGTTTGGAAATCAGCAATGGAACAGAGGCTAAAACAACAATAATCAGCAGAGTACCTTTACAGGAGGACAGAGCACGCCTGGTTACACTCCTAAGCCCCCATTCCAGAAGACTGAAGTTGAGAAACCTTACCAAAACAGCAGGAATTTTGGTTCTTCTTCCTACCAAACTGCACCTCCAAAAGACAATAAAATGGAAGCTATGCTGGAGCAGGTACTTGAAGGACAGCAGAAGATGACAATGAACTTTAATGGCAAGCTAGATTCCCTGTATCAAGACCTGAATGGAAAAATTGAGAGTCTGAACTCTCACATGAAGAAGCTTGATGTGCAGGTTGCTCAAACTGCAGGAGCTGTTCAAAGGCGAGAGGGATTCCTTCCTGGAAGGACTGATATCAATCCCAAGCATCAGGTTAATGCCATCACAGTCAGGAATGAAAAGGAGCTTAAAACAGTGCAGAAAAAGAGGTTGAGTGCAGAACAGATCGTGCAACTCATGGAGTCTGAAGTTGAAAATTTTTCTGTCTCAGAGGTGAGTGACGAGCGTCACCAAGGAGGAGTGACGCTCGTCACCAACCTACAAGGGTATCGGGGGTTGTCACAAGTGAGTGACGAGCGTCACCCCCCTGGTGACGGTCGTCACCCACCCCAGAACGAAGCTGCTTCGCCTGTAACTGCAAATTATGACCAGGAACGTGTCTATAAAACCAAAAACACCATTCCCCAAGCATCCTAGGAAGTCTAAACAGGAGATAGAAGAAGCCAGATGTAAAGCTATGATAGACAAGCTGATGCTTGAGATCCCACTTGTTGATGCAGTCAAGCTTTCACCAGCTCTAAGAAGGTATGTAAAGAGAATGGTTGTGAATGGTGTAAGTCCTGAGGAAGGAGCATTGCTTACCAGAGACATCAGTGCAATCCTCTTGAGTACAGTTCCAAAGAAGAAGAAGAAGGTGACAGTTTCTGAACAAGTCAATACCATCACTCAAAGCAGAGTTCCAGAGAAGCTATCTGATCCAGGGACCTTTGTGCTTGATTGCTCAATATCTGCAGGACGTTTTCCACACTCTCTATGTGATCTAGGGTCAAGTATTAACTTGATGCCTTTCTCTGTTGCTGCTAGACTTGGAATGACTGATTTCAAGCCAGCTGGGATCTCTCTAATCCTAGCAGATCGATCCATAAGGACCCCAAAAGGCATGTTAGAGAATGTTCATGTTAACATTGAAGGCTGCATAATTCCTACAGATTTTGTGGTTCTAAAATATGCTGAAGAACCTAAAGATCCTCTTATTCTGGGAAGACCATTCTTGGCTACTGCTGGCGCCATCATTGATGTGAGAAAGGGGAACATTGAGCTTGATCTTGGTGATGTTGTCATGAACTTTGACATGGATAAGTTAAGAAAGAGTTCTACCATTGATGGTCAGACCTATTCTGTAAGAACTTCCAGAGATGAAGAGACTGTCATAGAGCATTCATAAGACACTATTGCTGAGTGTGTCAATGAATCAGATATAAGTGGGCAAGTGAGCAAGATGGTTGTTGAAGAGCCAATATCTGAAACTTCTGCAGAAGCTGTTGGGTTTGAGGATTGCAGTGAGGATCATATCTTCATGGCTGGGCTTGAAAAAGAGGTTCTAATGAATGCCAAGTTGCTGGAGGAAGACGTGTATGTGATGGAAACAAGACTTGCAGAGCTGAATTGCTGGAAAACTGCAGCAACTCGAACTGCAGGGTCAGTGACGACCGTCACTGACCAGGTGACGCCCGTCACCAACCTGAACACAAAGCAGCAACATGATTTTACAGCTACAAGTCCATCATATGTTGCCAATCCGAAAATTCACCATTCCACAACCCAGAAACCTGCAACTAAGCAAAGAATGCTTGGTGTTTCTTTTGATGATTCTGCAAGAAAAAGAAGTATCCCACCCACACTCACGACCCACCCTGCTGATGTTCCTCACTTCCTTGGAAGAATCCATGCATCTACTGCCTATAAACCACCATGGATGAGGAGACATTCTTCTCCAAGGCATTCAATGCCACCCTCTGCTCCACCAGCTGTCTGAGCAGCTTTCAAAGTCGAGCTAATGACTTTAAACAAGCGCTTAGTGGGAGGCAACCCACTGGTAAGTTTTCTTTTTCATATATTAGTTTAGTTTTCTATTACATAGCTAAAAAAAAAAACCCAAAAACATGAGAACAAAATCGAAAAAAAAAAGAGTCAGTTTGTTTAGTTTGCTTGAATGATGTCTTGTGAACTTGTTGGACCATGGATTATGCTTTGTTTGGATGTTTTGATGTGTGTTTTTAGTGCTCTTACAGTTTGACTTCGGAGTACACATGATGGCATAGCATTTAAACATCCAACATGTCGATTCTGGGTATCAGAGGTGGTGACGCTCGTCACCAATCTGGTGACGCTCGTCACTAGCTCCTTCGCGAGGTACCACTTTTCCAACTCGGTTGTACAACTTCTCATGCTTCTTTTTGACCAACTCTTGGCTTAATAACACTGGGGACAGTGTTGTTTTAGTCTGGGGGAGGTGGTTAAGTCTGACGTTGTGTGCTTTGTGTCATGTTTATAGAGTCTTAAAGTTGAGTCAAAAACCTGTTTTTCTAGAGTCAAAAATTTGAAATTGTCAGTTTTTCTTGGAACTAACCATAGGACGTTTTTGCTGATAAGAACCATTGCCACAATAGTTGATTACAAGTCTCACTAAGTTGAAAGTCATAGGTAGATCAGTCTAGCAATGAAGGTTTAGGTTCTTAGAGAGTCTGGAAAATTTGCTGTTAGCTCCACCTTAATGAACTTTAAACCTCTTGTCTTGGTGATTGATTCTTATTGATCTTGATTCTCTCTTTCAGCACTGACAATAAGGTTAAAATATTGTCTCTCTTTGATCTTCCCTGATGTAGTTTTTAAAAGAAATTAAGTCCAAAGAATGGTGCATTCATGACCCTGTCTCCTCACAAGGAACAACAGTAGTGAACACACTCAAGAACCTGTCTCTTCACAAGAAACACAAGTATTGAGTAGCCCCATATCTTAGACTGTAAAAGTTGAGAAAAAAAGAAGTGAAAAATCAAAAATATCCTAAGGAAAATATCAAGGGAAGAGAAAATAGGAGAGCTGTGTTGAGATTGATTTGTTCAGTTGTTAGGAAGAGAAAAGAATCTGTAAAGTGATTGAGATGATAGAGCCTTGATGAGATTTCACACTTAGATAAAAAATAAGGAGTTAACAGTAGAAATTTCGGATTTCTTGAAGGGGTTTGGACTGGACTTGAGAGATTTGCTAAGCTTGTGATGATTAGACTGAAATTTGATCTTGTGTTGACTATGTGGTATGTGGATTCGAAAGCTCTAACTAGTATGGTGTTCCTGATGACTGACTGACTGTTTCTTGTTTTCAAACCTCGACCTTATTCTTTGTCTAATGTTTGCTTGAGGCTAAGCAAAAGCTAAGTCTGGGGGAGTTGATATATCATGGTTTTTAACCATGATATAAGTCCTTTTTATTGAGTCTTTTTGGTCTTTTTAGAGTCCTAGAAGAGTCTTTGCAGGTTATAGCATGTCTGGAGCATAATTGGAGATTTTGGAACCTTTTGGAGCATTCTGAATGGAAGCCACAAAGTACCAAGCTCGAAGCAGAAAAGTATCGCATATGGTGACGCTCGTCACCACTTTTTGTGACGCTCGTCACCCAGAAAGGAAGGGGTCGTGGCCTGTTTTAAAAAGATTGGGAAGAAATTGCAGTTTTGGCCCAGAAGTTCCAGTTTTTATGAAAAGGCCCCAGATCGTGTTTTAGCTTGTACATTAGGTTTTTCAGCCATTCTTTTGGCATCTATCTTGGATCTTATGATTTTTGAGAGCTTTAGAGAGAGATTTGTAGCAGAGCTTTTGGAGAGACAAATCAGACTCCTTCAGAGCAGATTTCGAACTCCTTTATTTCTACTTCTTATTTCTTTTATGCAATCTATTCTTTTCATGATGTTTTCTCAAATCACCATGTCTGAGTAGTTTGTTAGTTAAGTTAGGGCTTTTCAAAGATTGAAGAAGAGTTTGTAGAATTGCTAAAAACTTTTAGGAAATTCATTGGTTCTTCATCTGTGCTTGCATTCATATCGATTTCTTAGACACATCATCTGGATTTCGAAACCCTAGGTTTTTTGATATATGTGAGAGCATTATTAATCACCTGAACTAGTATTAGATGAGCAAAATGCCCTAGTACAAAGAGATTTGGCTTAGGAGTTTTGTGAATAATTGAACCTGATCTTTACTGCATGTTTAGGTTGTTAGGGTTTGCAAAGAGATTTGAAACTCTGTGATTTAGACATAGATAACTTCTGCAATGAGAATTGATTAGTTATATCTTTGTGATTCATGTTCAAGACGGTTTTAATTCGTTCCTGATTGCATGCATTCTACACTCTTGGATTCAACCTGCGAACTGTCCTGACTTAGCCCTTTTAGCCTTCTGAACTTTAAGAACAAGCATAAAAACGCCCTCTTGCATTTATTTTACTGTTTTGCATTACATTCATTATTTATCGCTTAGCTTAATCTGAATCTATAATCGCTAGTGTGGTTTACATACTCCCTTGGGATTCGATAACCCCTTGTACTACAACTGCTTTTGCTGTGCACTTGCAGTAGTTTTATTTGGGTAAAACCTGACCCTATCAATGCTTCTCCAAAGGACTCATTTCTTCTTTGGGAGAACCCATAAATTTCATTCCTGATTCTTGTAGTTCTAGATGTGCTGAAGAACTTGGCCAGGAATGCCTTTTTATACTGATCCCAGCTTGTGATACTCCCATGGGGTAAGTTCTTCTCCCACTAGTGTGCCTTATCTCCTAGAGAGAATGGGAAGAGCCTGAGTTTGAAGCTATCTTTGCTGACACCATTGATCTTGGTGAGAGAGCAGAGTCTGTCATATTTATCTAGATGGTCCAAGGGATCCTCCAAAAGAAAGCCATGGAACTTATTGTTCTGAACCATAGAGATCAAACCAGAATTGATTTCGAAGTTGTTGTTCTGCACTGGTGGAGGGATGATACTTATCTTGTTGTTATAGGCATTAGGATCATCACCAGCACCAATAGGTCTCATAAGGCGTGCAGCATGTGCTGGTCCTCTCTGACCTTGCTCACCTTGTACTCCTTGCTGTCCCTGAACACCAGCAACTCCCTGAACACCTTGTGCTCCTGGTAGACCCTGAAATCGCTGATCATCAATGCCATGCTCCAGTTGAGCTGATGAAACCTTTGCAGTCTCTATCTTTCCCTTGTTGCTCTTAATACTCTCTCCACTTGCAGAATGTTGTGTTGATAATCCAGCAGGTTTTGATTGCCTCTAGACCTCAGGTTCATACACCTATAAGAGGTAGAGCAAACTTGCAAATCAGTATTAAACAGAAAATAGCAGCTTAATCTCAAGCAATCCACAAATCCTAATGCTTAAACTTAACCCATACGGCAACGGTGCCAATTTAATAACAGGATTTTGTCTAATCAAATCCTAACACACTCATGTCATTGCAGTATGAAAGGAGTCAATCCATATGGGTTCATAAGACACTAAGAATGCAGAAGTTCACTTACGTCAAGCCAAATTCAAGAAAACAGTTGTGATCAAACTAAACAAGATTAAGCAGCACATATTCAAAGCAGGAAATTCTAATAGATTAAAGCAAGGATCTAAGATAGGGGTTATTGACTAAGAGGAGATTAAAACTAAACTAGTGATGCTTCAAAACCATTCAAACAATGCTATCTTCTAGGCATATGATTATGATACAAGATCTTTTTGGGGACTTGATTCAATCACCCAAGCTTGTACTAGTCAGTTGTAGTATAGCATAGGGTTTTTATCAATCCAAATGGGTTATAGTTGAAAACAGAAGAGTTGAGAGTACAAATCTCTAAGCCAAGCAGGAAGAAAAGTGTTTTTGTTGCCTAAGCAACCAACCTAATATCCTAATATGATCAAGCAGCAAAGAGAACAAAGATTAAAGCAAACTAAGCAAAACTAAGCAAGCAAAACAGAGCAAAACAGGGGAAATCCGAAATTCAAATAAGAGAAAAGCAAGTTCCTAGATGTGGTTATTGACTTTGGGGAATTTATAGACTAACTAAGGCTGTTTCAAACTACATTGATCAAGCAAACAAGCAAGCAATGGTGATTCCTAGACATAGAGTTCACAATTAAGAAAGCTAAATCCAATCTCTTGTAAAATAGCCTTTTGCTAAACATCTTAACAAGAACTAACTCTCATTAGTGCTAAAACATTAAGCAAGCATTAATAAACAGCTCTATTTCAGTCAAGATGCTCCTTAATCAGTCAATCTCTTGAGCCAAGGCCAGCAAATCCTCTATTAAACAAGATTAGCATTTCATCAAACACTTGGTGGGCATAAGAGAAAGCTAACAACCTAGATAAGTGTGATCAAGACAAATCTAGCATTAATAACAGATTAATAGAGAGGAACCCATAAAATGAAGCACTAAACAAGCTTTAATCAAGTCCTAAATCCCCCTAATCTACCACATCTAGAAACTCTAAGAACTACTCACTAATACTCATGTTTAACACCAAATCACAAAGGAAAAGGATGTTAATCATGATTAGAAGAGAGAATAATGAAATATTAAAGGCAAATACTCAAATATATTAAATAAAGCAAAGGATTTGTCTTACAAACTTAAAGAAAATGCTTAAGAACAGTAATTTTGACAAGACTTGTCGAAAATCTAGAAAAAGAGGCTATTTATAGCCTAGAGAAAGAAGCCCTAGAGTAACGGCAAAAGTGTAAATAAAACAGGTTCGGACTGGGTTTACATCGGTCATGAGTGATCGATGCTAGTGATCGATGTAAGTCCCATCGACCTGGGCAGTGATCGAAGTGGTGACCGAAAATCATCCGGGGCATTTGTGTCGATCACTTCTGATCGATGCTGTTGATCGATGTGCTCGTATCGGTCACCTGATGATCGATGCTTCTGACCAAAAATCTGGTATCGGTCATCCCCTTGATCGATGTTCTCCGTGCTCTGACCGAAAACCTTTGCAGAGATTGTCTGCTTTGATCCCTTTTGCTCCCTTTGATCAGACTAGAATCCTGAATCATCCCCAAAGCTCCTCCAAGCTCCTTTTAGCTCCAAAAGCACCTAAAAACATCTGAAGTGCAAGGAAAATGCAAACTATACCCTAAATGCAACCTAAGTCTAAAAGGAGAAGAAATAGGACAAAAACTAAGGGAAAACATGCAAAAGAGAACCAAAACATGTACTAAATGCAGTCCTAAATGGTGTAAATACAAGAGATATCAACACCCCCACACTTGCCTTTTGCTTGTCCTCAAGCAAACAAGAACAATTGAGAGACTGAGGTTTGAAGGTGGGCATTCAGATTCCAAAAGTGCAAAGGTAAAGAGATGGTGTCAATGCTTAATTGCCTAGTTGTAGGATGCAAACATAATCAGCTATACTTTAAAGAACCTAGCCATGCTCATCATGTTTCAAAATGATCTCAAATCTCAACTTAGGCAAATGCTCAAATCAACCAACTCTTTTTATATTTAATTAAGATCAGAACCATGAATCATGCTTATGCAAATCAAGTGAAGACATTTGGTTGAAAAGGGTAAGGTTATGAGATAAGAATGATCTCATTTTAGCAAAGGGTTAATAAACATAAGGGATCACTCAATGAAAAGGATTTCATCTTAGGCAAAATGCTAAAGGTAAAAGCACACTTATGCATGCAAATCAAAGCTCCCTTCTACCAAAAGATGAATTCTAAGCACTTCTAAACCCAAAAGTGAACCCCTAAGTCTACCCTTTCCTAAACTCTACCCTTTACCCTTCTTCATGGCTGGGGAAACTTCTTCTTTTTGCTTGTGTGGTTGCTTCTTTTTGGTTGGGACTTGCTCTTCTTTGTTGCATTGACACCTTCATCACCTTTGGTGGATTGCTGCTGGTCTGATTTTTCTTCTTTAGACCTTCCTGAGCTTTGTTGTTGGCGTCTTTCTTCTTTGTAATTAGAGTTTTTTCTTCCCCTTACATAACCACAATTCTAGACTGTTTCCCCTTTTCTACCATTTCAGATCTTTTCCCTTTCTTTCAAAACATATATACATGAAGTTCAAACCACTTACACTACCCTTTTAAACCCAAAACTCATATCCTAGAATCAAGCTCAAGATGCAAGCTGATATCTACAAGAGAGCTAATCATTGCCAGCCTTATTCCTAACACTTTTTGCCAAGACAAAATCGAAAATGCTATGCAAAGGCCTCACAGCTCTCACAATAGTGTTTAGGCTCAGAAGGAGGTTTTGGTTAAGGGTGTGGATGTAGTTGTCCCATAAGTATGGGGATCAGCTATTTGGATCAACAAGAGTGGTAAAAAGGAAAAAGATGATCCAAATATGTATATGGTAGCCATGAATTCACTTTTCAATGCATAAGACATGATAATTAAAAGTCCAAATTAAAGTTCAAGTTGATAGAGTTGATTTTCAGAGAACAAGTGCTTTCAGAATGACATGAGAAGACCAAATCTAGCAATCTAAGCATGGTTCAGCCTTCACTTCTAGCAATCATATGATGCATCAAACAACTAGCCACTTAAACACTGAAATCATCTCTAAACACTAAGCACTTTACAAGAAAAATTCATCATAATGCCCTATGCAAATGCAATGCAACCTATATGTCAACACTAGACTCAATCCTAGAAGAATGAAATGCAACTACATGCTTTCTTTTTGGTTTGCAAAAAATGCAAAAAAATTTCAAATTTGTTTTCGATTTTTTGTGTTTTTCTATGCCTTACATGAATGCATGATATGCATGAGACTCAAAGTGAAAGAGAAAGAAAAACTAAGAAAACAAAACACAAAGTCAAACCCCAAATCTCTCCCCCACACTAAAATTACACAGTCTCTTGTGTAATGAAAGCAATGAGAGAGAGAAGCACAAAATATAATACAAAACTGAAAAAGATGCAATGGTATAAACAGTGGAGAGGATGTGGTACTTGGTTCAGTGGTAGGAGTGGTGGGATGATACAGAGGTCTGAGGAGACTTGCTAGCTCTCCTCTTGTTTCTCTTCTCATAAACCTTGGTAGAATGCTCTGCTTCTTGAGTTGGTTGAACACAGCTTAACCATAGCTGCTCTGCTTGAGAAGAGTTCCCTTGTTGACCCCATTGCCATGTCTCCTGAACTTCAGAGGGAGTGGGAGTTGGTTCCCAAGCTGATGGTACATGGGTACTTGGCTCATATGATGAAGCTCTTGGTTGTGCCCATGTCCCCTATTTATCACTTGGCTGTGCATGGAAAGAGTGTCTTCCATGGGGGTTCCAAACAGCTTCCTCCTCTTCAGTTGGCTCAGCTTGTTGTAGATGCTCTTCTTGATCAGGAGTGTGCTCATGTGGGAAGTTCTTGCTGATGTAGTCTTGTCTTTCTTGAACTTCCTCTTAACCATTTTCACCAATCCCTTAATGGCTTTGTCTTGCCATTTACACCATTTCTGGAGGGCATTGATGTGCTCATGAGCAACCTTCAAAGAGCCTCCTTGGCTGGGTGCTTCATAGGGTTTGAAGTGGAACTGCCTTGAACTGTAGCTCAACACTTCTTCTTCTTCAAGCTCATCTTCTTCATAGGTTCTTCCTTGGCCTTCAGCGCCAACAACAGCATCTCCTTGGTGATCTTCTTCATCTTCTTCTTCAATCTCTTCAGTTTCTGCTTCCTCACTGTCTTGTTCTCTCTCTCTCTAGGGATAGGGCCGCCTTTGTAGAGCTCCTCCTTACTCAGATTGAAGTTGATGTTGGTCCTTGTGGTGAAGGAGGTGAGCCTTGGGTTAGGGAGAAGGACTCTTACTGGCTCTTGGTGATCATTGAGGAATAGGTAGACATGCCTGTCTTGAACACTCTTTTTAAGGAAATGGCTTCTTTTCAGATAGTCCATGTCTATCCAGGAAGGGCTTAACGCATCTTCAGCATGCTCCTCAAGATTCACATCACAGGCCATGAGTATGGCTGTCACAACTCCTCCAATGTGAAGATGTGGATTCCTCTCCCTTTTTCCTTTGTCGATAACCCAACTCTGATAGGTTAGCAGCTGCTCCAACAACAGTCTAACAAAGCAAGGGAATTTGCTTGGTGGACCAATAGGTGTTGCATTTTCGTCGGTGTCCACACTGGTATACAACCCATTGTAGAGGAAGTCTCTTTCCTTGCCAGTTAGGTGTGAGGTTTCCTTCCTTGCAAAGAAAGTGTTTGCAAGCGCCTTGTGTGCATATCTAAATGCAGGATGCTTCAAGTGTTGGTTCCTTGTGATTCCAGATCTGAATTCCCCAACTCCAATCATTTCCCAAAGCTTTGTGTACTGTGATTCATGGATTGAGAACTTCTTTCCTCTTTGAAAATAAGTGCTTAGCCCCAGCGCCTTAGAGAGTTCTTGGAAGGTGATTGTAAACCGCTGTTTCCCAAGCTTGAAGGAGATCCATCCATCATGGTCAGAGAGCTCACTCATCTCATAGTTGACCACCTTGAGAGTGGAGAGGAACTGATGAGTGAAGCGCTCATAAGAGGGAAGAGGCTGTAACAGCTGTGTAAGCCCCATGTGCTCAAAAAGGCAAATGCAGTCTTCATAGATCCCTAGCTCCTTCATTGTGGTGGGGCATGGGTATCTTGTTGGCTTGAAGGTGCATTGACTGAATGCCTCCATGTGTTCCCTAGTACTGTATTTCCTGGATGGTGTGTCCTCCTCAGCAGCTTTTCCCTTGCCTCTCTGCTTGGCGCCTTTATCTCCAAATGGCCTCTTTCCAGCGGCCTTGGATGAAGTCTCAGCAGCAGCGCCTTTTCCCTTATCTTTCTTAGCTCTTGGTGAAGTGGTTGCTCCTTCCTGTGGTGCCTTTCCTTTTTTTTCAGCAGCTATGTTTGTTCTCCCCATTGTACCTTCAAAAGCAAAGCTTGAAAACAGGGTAAGTGAAAGAACAAAAGCTGAAGAACCATATAACTGAAAGCTTTAAAAAGAAAACTCTCTTGGCTAAAGAAAAGCTTAACAAGTCGTAGCAACAAGATTAAACTTCTATAAAGCTAGAGGAAATCAGAAGCTAACAGTTTAGATAAGCTAGAATGCACAAAGAATAGGCAGTTATGCATGTGAATCTAGCAAAATGGTTCCTAGGCAAAAGAGATGATGATCATGCAAAGGGGTGATAATTAAGCAAGTAATGAGATAGATGAACAGTAAACAAAGCTTAAACATCTAACTTGCTTATCATAAACAAACCCACATGCAAAACCAAAACACAACACTTAAAACTAATCAAAACTTGCTCTTAAAGATATATACTAAACGATTTTGAACACATGCATAGATTAAGAGCAAATAAAGAATAGTTTAGGAAGTAAACCTTTGTGGAGCTTCTAAGCACTTAGAGAAAGCAAATAAAAGAGAGAGAACTAAGAATTTCGAGCTTTAGGTGAGAGAAGTAGTGAATTGAAGTGTGAAGAGAAGTGAAGGAGATTGTTGGTTTAAATAGAGAGAAAAATGGGGAACCAAAGGAATCAATGGTTGGTGAGAGAACCAAATGAATCAAAAGAGTGGGGGACAAAAACAAAAGTGCTCAGAAGCTATGAAAGAGGTCAGGAAGAATCCAATGTGTAAATTTAAACCCCATTGGCTCCAAACCAAAGGAGGGAATTTTTTTTGAAAAGATGAAGTACTTACCTCGGGTGGAACATCGATCACAAATGACTGTTGTAACTGACCGAAATGTTAGTATCGGTCATAAGTGATCGATGCTAGTGACTGATGTTCTTCCTGGGGATCATATCGGTCATCACATGATCGATGCTGTTGACCGAAATTCATCCGCTGGGTTTATATCGATCAGTGTATGATCGATGTTGATGATCGATATGTTTCTGAGAATCACATCGATCACCAACTGATTGATATTTGACTAAAATTAGTCCGTCGGGTTTATATCGATCAAGCTTTATCGATGTGAATGACCGAAATGTATCTCCCTTTCAAACTTCTTTCCATATCGATCACAAGTGATCGATATGTCGACTAGTGTAAACTGGCTCCACTGACATCGATCAAACATGATCGATATTTATGACCGAAATGTGTGTATCGGTCTTGTCATGTCGATACACTTGATCGATGTCAGCCAGAAAATACATGTTCTTTGTCCCTTTCAGACTTTCTCAGCCCCCAATTCGAAATCCTGCTTCTATACACTATAACAAAGCATAAAGAGAAACTAGAAAGCATAATATATACAAAAGGATACCATGGGACTAACTCCCAAGTGTGCTTGTTTAAAGTCACTAAGCTTACCTCTTTTAGTTGAGGTGAGGAGAAGGAGTCAGGGAACTCCTTGGTGGTGGCTTGCTCCTTTTGACTCTGGCAGAGGTTCCATTCATCCTGACCTTGGCAAAAGGCATAGTCTTCTCCTCTTGCTGAAGCTTGAAGCTAAACTCTCCCCTCTTAGAGACACTTGGTTGCAAAACCACCTCTCCTTTGTTAGTAACCAGCTTAATATTATTCAGATTCTTGTAACTACCCACTTTTAGGACCTCCTTTTCAGTGGTGTCTTCAAACAACTTTGGTAAACAGCAGCCATCAAAACTCTCCCCTTGGTAGCCTTCAAACTCTGGCCAATGTTTTCCAAGCTGCTTCAGCTTCTTGATGTTCATTGAGAAGGCTTGCTTATTCTCCAGCTTATTCCCCTTGGAATCAAACCTTAGAACCTTCTTCCTGGTCAGTCTCAGCTCAATTGTGCATTCATTGGCATCAAACACTGCTCCAGCTGAGGCTAAGAAAGGTCTTCCTAGGATGATAGCATTCTTTATATGGCCTTCCACATCAAGCACCAAGAAATCTGTGGGGATTGTTACTCCTTCAATCATCATTGGTACATCCTTGAGGCTCCAAAGTGGTGTCTTCACTGTCCCATCAGCTATAGTAAGGGACAAATTACTCTCTTGAAGTTGAGTGTAGCCAATAGCTTTAGCAGTAGAGGATGAGATAAGATTGATACTTGCTCCAAGATCACAAAGACAGCTTTTGAAAGTCTGCCCCTTAAGCTCACATGGGAGAGTAAAACATCCTGGATCTCCAAGCTTCTTGATAGTGAGCTCCTTAACCTCAGGTGTTCCAGCCTTTACCCTTAGCTTCTCAAGCTCTTCTTGGCCATTCAAACCCCTCAATTCCATTTGAGCAGCATAGAGGGTTTCATATTTCTGCACTAGTTGTTCTTTGAATCTTCCTGGAAAAGGGATGGTTGGTTGGTAGACATGAAGGACAGAAGCTTGAGCCTTTTCTTTATCATCAGCAGCTTCCATCAAGTAGTCCTTTGTGTTGTCAACAACTTCATGTGGCGCCCACCACTTTTCTTCATCTGAATTTTCCCCATCTTTAAAGGGTTCTTCTTCTACAGCTCCTTGGTCATTTTCAACTTCTAAGAACTCTTCCCCCCACTTTGAGGTTCAGTGTCCTCAGTGAACAAGTAGAGGAACTCTTCAATGACAGCCTCCTCTTCAGCTGAGAAGTTCTCTTCTTCTATGACTATGGCATTGCAGAACTCCTTTGGGTTAGCTTCTGGTTTTTCAGGAAATTGTCCTTGAGGCTTGGGACCAGCAATTCCTTTGTTGTTCTCCAGTGTTTTGACTCTTGCAACCAACCCTTCAAACTTGTTGGTGAGCTCTACATGTACTGAATCAATTTTTTTGTGGACCTCTGCAAACTTCTTGTTCATTTCCAAGGTTGTTGTAACTTGAGTGTTGATCATCTGTTGCATGAGAGTCTTGATTTCAGTGTCTTGAGAGCTGGAGGAAGCTTGTCCTTGAGCCTGAGCATTGAATCCTGGAGGGTTGTAGGTCGCTCTAGGTTGGTAGTTGTTGTTCCTTTGCTGAAAGCCTTGATTGTTGTAGGGAACAAAAGGTCTTGGGGCAGCTTGCTGTTGCTGTTGAGGGTAAACCTGATCTTGTGGGTTGGCAACATTGTTGCTCCTGTAAGACAAGTTGGGATTGGGTCTGTAGTTCCCATAGTTGTTGTAACCACCCTGGTTCCCCAAGTAGTTCATCTCCTCAACTTGGCATTGTTCCTGATCATCAAGCTGAACCATGTCTCCCACAAAGTGAACCTCTTTCTTTTCCCTTAGCAACAAATCCAGCTTCTCATTTAGAGACTTGATTTCTTTCCTGCTAGACTCTAACTCATCCTTTGCACTTCTTGGAGCTCTGTCAAATTCCTCATTGTAGTTTCCATGAGACTGAGCCAAATTCTCTACCAGCTCCAAGCCTTCATCCACATCTTTTGACAGGAAGTTCCCATTTGATGCAGTGTCTAAAAGCATTCTTATCTTAGGCAAGGCTCCTCTATAGATAGTGGAGAGCAAAGAGGCTTGTGAGAAGCCATGATGAGGGCATTGCAGTGTGTAGCCCTTGAATCTTTCCCAAGCTTCACCAAAGCTTTCATTGTTCTTCTGTGCAAACCCTGAAATCTCATTCCTTATTCTTGCAGTTCTTGAAGTGGAGAAGAACTTTGCTAGAAAAGTTTTCTTGCACTCATCCCAGCTGGTGATACTCCCTTGGCGCAGGTTTTTCTTCCATTGGTGTGCTTTATCTCCAAGAGAAAAAGGGAATAACCTGAGTTTGAAGCCATCTTCACTCACTCCATTGATCTTTGTGAGGGAGCATAGCCTATCAAAATTATCCAGATGATCTAGAGGATCTTCAAGTGGCAGCCCATGAAACTTACTGCTCTGAACCATTGAAATCAATCCAGACTTGATTTCAAAGTTGTTGTTTTGGACAGCTGGTGGAATGATACCTGTCCTGTTGTTGTAGGCATTTGGTGCATCACCAGCGCCAATAAGTGTAGCTGCTCTTGGAGCTTGTGCAGCGCCTCTTGGTCCTTGCTCACCATGTAAGCCTTGAACACCTTGATGTCCTTGTATACCCTGAGCTCCAACAGCTCCTGGAGAACCCTGAAATCTGATGTCATCCATGACTTGTTCCTGATTGTTCATTCCAAGTCTTTGCAGGTGTTGCTGCCTTTCTTGCTGTCTCCTTACTCTCTGTCCTCTATCCAGCAGATTGATGTTGTCTATGAACTCCACAAGATTGCTTGAACCTCTGGATCTCAAGTTCATATACCTGAAAGACAGAAATGAGAGTCAAAAGAGATTAGTAACCAAAAAAAACTAAAAACTTGATCTTAAAGATTCTACAAACTCTAATGATTCAAACACAAAACCCAAATGGCAACGGCGCCAAATTGATACAAGATCTTTTTGGGGTCTTGATTCAATCACTCAAGCTTGTACTAGTCAGTTGTAGTATAGCATAGGGTTTTTATCAATCCAAATGAGTTATAGTTGAAAACAGAAGAGTTGAGAGTAAAAATCTCTAAGTCAAGCAGGCAGAAAAGTGTTTTTGTTGCCTAAACAACCAACCTAATATCCTAATATGATCAAGCAGCAAAGAGAGCAAAGATTAAAGCAAACTAAGCAAAACTAAGCAAGCAGAACAAAGCAAAACAGGGGAAATCCGAAATTCAAATAAGAGAAAAGCAAGTTCCTAGATGTGGTTATTGACTTTGGGGAATTTATAGACTAACTAAGGCTGTTTCAAACTACATTGATCAAGCAAACAAGCAAGCAATGGTGATTCCTAGACATAGAGTTCACAATCAAGCAAGCTAGATCCAATCTCTTGTAAAATAGCCCTTTGCTAAACAGCTTAACAGGAACTAACTCTCATTAGTGCTAAAACATTAAGCAAGCATTAATAAACAACTCTATTTCAGTCAAGATGCTCCTCAATCAGTCAATCTCTTGAGCCAAGGCCAGCAAATCCTCTATTAAACAAGATCAGCATTTCATCAAACACTTGGTGGGCATAAGAGAAAGCTAACAACCTAGATAAGTGTGATCAAGACAAATCTAGCATTATTAACTGATTAATAGAGAGGAACCCATAAAATGAAGCACTAAACAAACCTTAATCAAGTCCTAAATCCCTCTATTCTACCACATCTAGAAACTCTAAGAACTACTCACTAATACTCAAGTTTAACACCAAATCACAAAGGAAAAGGATGTTAATCATGATTAGAAGAGAGAATAATGAAAGATTAAAGGCAAATACTCAAATATATTAAATAAAGCAAAGGATTTGTCTTACAAACTTAAAGAAAATGCTTAAGAACAGTAATTTTGACAAGACTTGTCGAAAATCTAGAAAAGAGGCTATTTATAGCGTAGAGAAGGAAGCCCTAGAGTAATGGCAAAAGTGTAAATAAAACAGGTTCGGACTGGGTTTACATCGGTCATGAGTGATCGATGCTAGTGATCGATGTAAGTCCCATCGGCCTGGGCAGTGATCGAAGTGGTGACCGAAAATCATCCGGGGCATTTGTGTCGATCACTTCTGATCGATGCTGTTGATCGATGTGCTCGTATCGGTCACCTGATGATCGATGCTTCTGACCGAAAATCTGTTATTGGTCACCCCCTTGATCGATGTTCTCCGTGCTCTGACCAAAAACCTTTGCAGAGATTGTCTGCTTTGATCCCTTTTGCTCCCTTTAATCCAGCTAGCATCCTGAATCATCCCCAAAGCTACTTTTAGCTCCAAAAGCACCTAAAAACATCCAAAATGCAAGGAAAATACAAACTATATCCTAAATGCAACGTAAGTCTAAAAAAAGAAGAAAATGGGACAAAAACTAAGGGAATACATGCAAAAGAGAACCAAAACATGTACTAAATGCAGTCTTAAATGGTGTAAATACAAGAGATATCAAATTAACAACTATAACTAGCTCAATTCTGTGATACTAATCAATTTGCTAAACACATATTCAATACAATTTCCATTACTCAAACACATGAATCAGCAAGCATTTATACAGAACTACAATCCTATAAAGCCAAAGTGCACCTTAGACATCTAATTCCTTAGGCTAAGAGAACAAATACTCTAAAAGACTCATTGCAGAATTTCATCAAACACTTATCAGGCATAAGAGAATGCCAAGATACTAAACAAGTCTGGCCAAGACTAATCTAGTGTTAAGCACATCTAATAGAGAGAAGACAATCATATTAAGCATAAGACATCATTGATCTAATCCTGAAACCCCTCTAATCTATCCCATCTCAAACTCTAAATAATACTACTTGATAGTATGCTATATTAGAGCATTTTATGCTGCATTTCATGCATCTCTTCCTTTGTTTTTGCGTATAGTTTTGCATATTAGACTCATTTACACTTATAATCAACATTGCATGCGTTTAGCTTAGGAATGCATACATTTGCATACATGTGCATGTGTTGTGGTGATTTTCATATGTTTTTTGGAGGTTCTTGGAGTTGGGAAGGAGATGAAAGCAGCTCATGTTCAAAAACAATGTCAAAAAAGGAGCTTTTGCAAAGTCTGATCCCATATCGAGCAATGATATCGAGCAAAACCCAGGTGGAGTGTGCTCGATGTAAGCTGCAGTACGTGAGGAAGAGGATAGGTTCGAGGAGTCCAAGCCTTATGTCTGCATCGAGGTCCAGCATCGAGCAAGGAAGCCCATACGCGCTGCACGTGCCATATCAGGGTTGTACATCGAGTAGAACACCGTCTGTACAAACCCGATGCAACATGTCCGCGCGTTGAGAATCTAATTTTCGTTGACCTTATCTTGTTTTTAGGTTTTTTATCTTTCTTTTGGTTTCCTACTATAAAAGGGAAGCCACAAAACATTCTCTTTATTGTATCTTAGTCTTTCTATAAAAAAACTATCTCTTTTCATCTTGCTCTTGCACCTTAAAGGGCGATTTGCTCTAGATCCTTTTCTTTTAATAAAGTTTGCACTTTTATGGTTTAATCTTGTCTCTTGATCTTTGTTTTTGCATCCTGGTTGTTTAGTTTTCTTATCTTTGCATTTTAATCTCATTTAATCATGTTTAACTCTAAATAAATGGGATTAAACATGATTAGTGAGTAATTTACCTTAGATTTAGGGTTCTAAGTAGGGAAAATGGTGATTAAGGGGTGATTAAGCTTGATTAATTGCTCTTTATGGTCTTCTTCTTTTGCAAAGTGATTACTGTTCATATAGCTTGCTTCTTTTGGTTGAATATGGTATTGATGATGCATATGGTTCACTTGATGGCTTGATATCTCATTTATATGCATGGTTCGCTTATTTGGCTTGATAGTTTAGTTTGGTCTATGTTTCCTTTGTTCAGTGACACCAAAGTGATAGTCCACCTTGCTAGATGATTCGCTTAGGGCTAGATAGTGTTGGTTGTGAGATTCTTGCTTAATGGTTAGATAGTATGCATTGAAAGATCTTGCCTTTGTTTGATTCCTTTTCATTGCTTAGCATTGTTTTCGCAACTGTGTGCTTTAGTTCATATTCTTGATTGGTGTTTAGCTAACTAGGTCCCTATATGGTTCACAAGATTGATAGGTTGATCTGAATTATTTTTTGAGTGAGAGAATGTTTGCTTGTTTAGTACTTCTCTTAGGCTATAATGGTTTTGATCTTTATGCTCATGGCGGAAGAATTCACCATCACTTATTGAATATGAATTGCTTAATGAATATGAAAAGCAAGACTCTTCAATCTTATTGAATATGAATTGCTTAGTGACGCCAAGCTGATTCGTTTTAGATATCTTGTCTAGGAGTACAACATTAAGAATTGCTTGCTTATAAATGCTTGATGTTTGCTTTTGCTAGAAATCCCCTTTGTCACTCTTGAAAACCACTAATCCCACAATTGCTTAGAATTTTGAGTCTTACTTTTTATTAATTGCCTTAAGATTATCTTGCATAGTATAGCTTAAGTTATCTTTCTCATTTAGTTCTTGTTTAGTTATTGCTTTGAATTCATTGCTTAGCCTTTGTTTACTTGCATTTGATTCCTGCTTTCTTTTTATTGCATTGTTAGGTTGCTAGAATCACTATTTCATAAATATAACCCCCAATCCCACTTAGCTTACATCATTATTTGTATCTTAATATCTACAAGTGTGTTTGACACCTAAGACCCTATACTACAACAGATTTGGGGATTAGGATTACTTTGAAGTATAACAATGGCCTCAAAAACCCTTGCTTCAAATTGGCGCTGTTGTCATTTGTGGATTCTTTGAGTTTAACATTGCTGTTAGACTAAGTTCTTTTCGTTAAGGTTACTAATTTGCTATGTTTTCTTTGCTCTGCTTTTTCAGGTACTTGTATGAATTTGAGGTCCAAAGGCTCATCAAATATGACTCCTTCTATTGACGACATCCATAGGAGTAAAGCAGTAAGACAGAGAGTTCAAGAGTTAGAAGAACAGATGATGGCAGAGCAAGAGGCTCAATTACAACATGTTGATGTTATAGGACAGACACCTTTACAACAAGCTGCAGCACATATGGATGAAGCACAAGATGCTTTCAACCAAGCGGCTGAAGTTCAAGGGTTGAGAGTACCAGTTCATGCACCTAGAGCTGCAAGACCTATAAGAGCTGGTGATGCGCCTGACACTCACCACAACAGGAATAGAATTCATGCTCCAGCTGTGCACCAAAACCACTTTGAGATAAAGCTTGGGTTAATCAACATGGTGCAAGGGAACAGATTTCATGGTCTGCCCAATGAAGATCCTTTGGATCATTTGGATCAATTAAACAAGGTGTGAAGTATGACTAAGATCCAAGGTGTTTCTGAAGATGCTTTGAATCTGCGCTTGTTCCCCTTCAGTTTAGGTGACAAAGCACATCAGTGGGAGAAGACACTTCCACAAGGCTCAATATCTACATGAAATGATTGCAAAACAGCATTCCTCAACAAATTCTTCAGCTCACCAAGAACAGCAAAGCTCAGGAATACAATTAGCAGCTTTACTCAACATGGGAATGAGATATTTTCTGAAGCATGGGAGCGCTTTAAGTTATACACTTTTCAGTACCCTCATCATGGATTCACCAAAGAGAGTTTTCTGTCTACTTTGTATAGAGGAGTGACGCCAAAGTATAGGATGCTCTTAGATACAGCATCAAATGGAAATTTCATGGGGAATATTGTTGTTGATGGACTAGCTCTTGTAGAGAATTTGGCACTTTCTGATGGAAACTATGGTGAGGAGTATGACAGAACATCTAGAGCTGTTGTATGCGCTGAAGGTGAGAGCACAACAAAGAAGAAGATTAAAGCTTTGAATGATAAGTTAGACAAGCTGCTGAGTGTGTCTTTCAAGAATGTGAGCTATGTTGGTGATAGTGTTGCTACACAAGAAGAAGATGGGACAGTTGTAGAAGAAGAAGCCTTCTACATGAACCAACAAGGAAGTGGTTTCAACAACTACAGGAATCATCCTAACTTCTCTGAAGCACCAACGTGGCTAATCCTCGTGATCAAATCTATTCCTCACAAGCTGCTCAACATAACCAAGGAGCCAAATCAACATAACCAAGGAGCCAAACCATTTGTTCCTTTCAACCAGCAGAACAATTTTGCTCCAAGACCACCATTTCAAGGTGGTTTTCAACAAGCAAACTTTCAGCCAAGACCAGCTTTTGTCCCACCAGGTTTTGGCAATACACAAAACTCTTCTAGCACTCAAGATGTTGATCTTAAGCAGATGATGCAACAGCTGTTGACTGGTCAAGCCAACACCACTATAGAGCTGCACAAGAAGTTTGCTGAAGTACACAACAAGATAGACGCCACTACTTGTGACTTGAATGGCATGTTAGATGCTCTAAGTCAAAGAGTCAAGTCTCTAGAAAGCAAAGGATCTTCATCTTCAAAACCACAGAATCAATTACCAGGGAAGAGAGAAGCTAATCCCAAAGAATTCTGTCATTTGCTTGCTGAAGAGGATGTAGAATTTGATGATGAAGATGCTTCTTTAGAATACCTTGGTATAATGCTTCAAGAGATGTTGTTAGATGTGGACATGTTAAAGTCTGAGTGTGGGGGGATGTCTTGAATGTCTCCATTGATGATCAAGAAGCTTTTGATACTGTAGAACAGTTTCCCCAAGGGTTAGATGAAAGCTTGAACAGAGAAGAAGAGCTTTCTTTGGAGCAAGAGAGAGCTGCAAGAGAAGCTGCGGAGAAGAAAGAGGCTGACAAAGCCTTGGTTGCTCCAGAAGAAGAAGTCAAACCAGAGCTCAGTGAAGCTGATAAGGAGCTTGTAGAGACATACCACGCCTTGATGGTCTTAGCTAGAGAAAGTCCTGAAGACTTCAAAGAGCTGTATGAGCGCCAAGTGGGTAGCTCTTTAAGCAACAATGAGAAGGGTAAAACTCCTGAACTTCAAGATTATAAACCACCAATCCCTTACCTCAAAATGCACTTTACAAAGGCTCATATGGCAGTCTATTCAAAGTTTAGGAAAGACATACAAGATGCTGGAATAAATCTTCTCCATGGCATGACTTTGCTTGAAGTGAAGGATCAAATAAGGTTCATTAAAGAAGTTTTTGACAAGCTGGAAGTAGTGGAGCCAATCCTAGAGAATGTGGGGGCTAATCTAAAGAGAAACAAGGAGCTGAAAGCACTGACCAAGCTTCCTAATCCAGGAAAGTTTCTGATCACTTGTGAGCTTGAAATGTTAGACAACGTGGGAGCCTTGTGTGATTGAGGATCAACTGTGAATGTTATGTCTCTCCACTCAAGCCAAACCTTAGGGATCAAGGAGCTGAAGCCTTGCAAAGCCTCTATTACCTTTGTGGATGATACCTTAACAAGACCTTTAGGAATGTTGAATGATTTTCCTTTAAAGATTGGCAATTGCTTCATGCCAACAGATTTTGTGGTTATGGAGAAGACATATTCAAGAGAAGTACCACTTCTTCTAGGAACACCATTCTTGGCGACAGCAGAAGCTCAAGTAGACTTCGAGAGAGGCTCTGTGATTTTGAAGAATGTTGATGAGTACAATGTCTACAAGATTGTTTCACCCTCCATTGCTTTTTGTGGAACCATTGTGGAGGAAGAGAGTGAGCAACAGTAACTTCCAGAGCGTGTGGAGCAAGCTATGAGCTTCACACTGAACATGATGATGACAGACATTCTTCTTGATGAGCCATAGCAGAAGCTTGACACTGAGTTGAAGCTTGAGTATGGTTTGAAAGGGAATGAGGATTTGATCACCAAAGAAGTGAAGCCTCTCATCACACCAAGTGTGAAGAAGAGGAGAAACAGGAAAACAGCTCGTGACAAGAAGAAGCTGCTGTCAATTGATACTTGGATTTACAAGAAGAAGGAAGAAGGACCTTCTACTCCATCAACCTCTTCTCACTAGTTCTCAAACCATCAAAGTCAAGCTTAGTAACTTAAAACAAGTACACTTGGGAGGTAATCCCATGACTATCTTTGTAAATATATGCTTTTTTATTACTAATGTCATTATTTAGTGTTTCAGAGGTCAAAGAACAGGTCAAAGGCTGTGTAGGATGGTTTAAAGGCCAAGGGAAGAAAACTCTGTTTTCATATCGAGGTACCATATCGACCAGAACATCTGTCATAGCTGCCCAATACTGTTTATCTCGGGGAAGGAGCAGTCCATACACCGAGCAGATTGCACGATGGAAAATGCATCAAGGTGTCACATCGAGCAAAACCTCCAAAGCCTTGCTCAATGTGATGCTCCTAGAGCTGCAGTCCGTACACCAAAGGAAAATGGACCGTACATCGACCAAGTTTCACGGTGGTGATCACATTGGGGTGCAGCATCGAGCAGAGCCTCACGAACTCTTGCTCGATGCAACCCCTACACCGTACATCATGGAGCCCCAAACTGTACATCGACGAAGAAGCTCGATGGAGTTACAGCAAGGAGTAACATCGAGCAAAACATATAAAGTTTTGCTCTATATGGGCGCCATCAGCTAACTCGAGCATGAGATAATGTCTGGTACGACAACCATCGACAAGCACTATAGACGGGTACAAAAAAATCCACATCGGGGTGTAGCATCGAGCAAAACACCAATATGTTTGCTCGATGCAGAATGGCCAAGCCGTATCAGACGTCCGAATGATGCCATGCACTGTCCACGGGGAGGATCATGCAAGCCGAAGTGTCTCCCTACACCGAGCAACAACATCAAGCAGAATATCTGCTGAGACTGCTCGATGCAAGCTGTTCCGGAGGAGAAGCTGACCAGAACACCGAACCCCTGAGGCATAAGAGCAGAATCGCCGAGCCACAGGACCCGACGTCCCCGATATAGTTCACATCGAGGTGTCACATCAGGTGTTTTGCTCGATATGACCCGTGTAAAAAATTTTACATGGGTAAATCAAGTAAAACCCTTTTGTGGACCTTGGTGACTGGTAAAAAAATCTTTTCTTTCCCCCTCACATGCATAATTGAATTTTAAACTAGATTTTCTTGCAATATTGATTTATTTTAACTGGATTTTCCCATCTTATCTCCTGTATTTTAAATAGCTTATCTTCATCTCTCTCCACACATCCATATCGAGCTAAACACCATTGCAAAACACATCTTTTTTCTCTCTTGCATTCTCTGTTCTAGAACTTCATTTCTTTATTCAATGATTAAGTTAAACTTTGCTACAACCTTCATTTCTAGAGTTTAATATTTGCAAATGGAAACAGGATGCATTAGAATGATTGCTGAAATTGTTTTGCATAGTTTTGATTATGGTTTTGAATTGCATGTAACCATTGTTGCTCTTCTCTTTGATAATTTATGGTTAAAATGTGTGGGAAATGCTCATATTGTTCTCATTTTGGCATATTGTTTAGATTTTGGCCAAATCTAGGCATGCTATTGTTTTTCCAGCATATTCAACATTTAAATGCTTCATATTAGCGTAATAGTGATGAATCTGGTGCATTTTCATAATTTGGTGGAGAGATGATGATATTTTTGCTGCATATGTTTGAAATTGACTAAACCGTGTTCAGAGCCAACAAAGCATGATACACCATGGGATTCACTCAGCTTGAAGAAATATTTGGAGTTGATCAAGACTCAAGAGCACAAAACATGAGCTTCAAGCACAATGAGCTAAAGCATGTGTGGGAGTAGATAGCGAATGACGCCTATAGAGCTGGTCATCTGGAGAGTGCTATTATCCACCATCCAGATATTAGATATGATCATAGGGTCCTCACAAGCACACGCTTCTACAGAAAAGAGCATAATATGGTCAAGGAAGAATAGATGGGGCTGCTTGTGAATGGCTTGAAGAACATCATGATGGAGACAAGGCATGGGAAGATTCATGGAGAGCGCTTAGGAGTTGGTCGTGTGACAGTCCTAATGAAGCAGTTCCTATTTTTCTAACAATGGGCTTTCAATACAAGAGAGAAAAAGCCTAAGTTAGCCATTGGAGGCGTGATCACTCCCATCTTGCTTGGTGCGAGAGTTGAGCTTGGCACACCATATGTTACCATGATATTCATTGATGTCCCCTATCTCAGCAAGATTGGATACCTCTCAGGAGCTGTGGAAACCGGATTTGGCTATCAGTTTGAGCTGGAGAATAGAAAGAGGAAGATCATCTTGCCAAAGCAGCGCCTCACTAACTTCTCTTCCTATGAAAACATTCGCTTCATGCCAAGAGAAGATGAGCTTTATGACCCAAAGACTGACCCTCCATTGATGAGGCCAAGCAAGGTTAAGAACATGAGCACCATCAGAGATTCAGATGTGGAAGAAGATATTGAAGAGCGGCATCAAGAACAAGAGATTCATCATCAAGGGAAAGAGGCGGATGAACATCAAGACTATGATAGCCGCCCTTACGCATTTGATCCTTATGATGTGATATGCACATTTGAAGCTTCAAAGACTGCTCATGAGCATATTAAGCTTCTTCAGAGGTGGAAGGATAAGGGCATTAGAAGCTTGGTGAAGACAGTTAAGGCTAGCAAGAAATCGGTTGACTCCTTGAAGAAGAAAGTGAGGAAGCTCAAGAAGAAGTTAGGAGGATCTTCATCAGCCAAGAGGTCTGATCAAGCGGTTCAAGCAAAACCACAAGGAGGAGGATCTAATGCTGAGGATATGTCTGAGGACACACCAGAAGCCACAGTCCAGGAGAGACACTCCTTCCACATCAGTGAGCGGTCAAGGGAACATGTAGCTGAACCGGTCAGACACTCATCCTATGTAGCTGCTCCAAGGAGCAAATCAAAGAAGAGAAGGGCTAGACAACAAACTCCATCAGAGGAAGAAGCTTCCCCCTCCTATGCCATTGACTCCTCCACCTGAAGTAAGGTACACCACACTAACCATTGTACATACCACATTTTTTTTAAAGATTTTATGTGATTGTTTGCTTGATGTTTGTGAGCACTCTCCTTAGCAATTTTTTACACAGGCACTATGTAATTTAAGTATGGGGGGAGGGTTTATGATGGAGTGATGCTTGCACTTGCATTTGCATAATAGACTAGAAACCATGCATTATGTTTACATAGCATCTAAGACATAGAAAAAAATCAAAACAAAATTGAAACATTTTCGAAAAAAAAAATGCTTCACAAAAAGAGTTTGATTTTTATGCATTCATATAGAATCTAGACTTCATGCATTCATATAGGACTATCTTGCTTGTTTAAATTGGGAACTATGATAGTACATCTTTATTAATGCTAGTAGTTTATGAAATTGAAGCCCTTATTTTTAGTCCTTTGGTGCATTTGATGTTGAACTAGAAATAAAACTTAACCACTTTTGGAATTTGCATTTGTGGGAGCTTCGTTTGAGACTGAAGCATGCTTTGAAATGATTTCAACCTTTATTTAAGTGGAACCTAATTTGTATTTGCAATTATCATGTCTAATGCATTTGTGATTAATGTCATGGATAATTAAAAATATTTGGATCTTCTTATTCTCTTTTGCCACTCTCTAAAAGATCCATTTAGACCTCCTCACGCTTAACTAAAACTCCTTTCAAGTTAAGACATTAATAGTGTGATTTATGAGGCCTCTTTCCGTCATGGTTGTTGCTTAGCAAAACGTGTTGGGTTGGAACTACTAGGGAAGTATTTCCATTGTAGAACTAGCTCACTCTTGAGTTAGATAGGATAGGATGTTTGGGGAATTTTTTGGGATTTATTTTGGGTTAGTATTTAAGAGAAGCAAGGAAGAAAAGAAGTCAAGGCAAAAAGAAAAGGAGTGTGACACAAGCAATGGTGGAAATGGCGGTTCTAAGTTCAAAAGAAAAGAGGGCTCATGTTCAAAGAAGCAAAGAAGATGCAAGTGCAAAGCAAGTAAATCAGAAAGCCAAAGGCGAAATAAGCACCAGCATCACCAAATAAAGGAGCCAAACTCAAAGGAGGCAAACAACCACCACTTGAAGTTCAAAAAAAGAATTATCCTCCTAAGTGCTTGAAAGAGAAGAGTTTTTGGGTTTCTAAAAGGGCTTAAAGTTTCTTAAAAAGGGTAGCTTAGGCGGGTTTACATTGATTATCTAAAGTTAGGAACATATCTTATAGGTCTTGGGTAGATGGGAGTCTTCATTTGTATGTGTAAGTTGTTCTTTGACCCTTAGCATTTTGCCAAAGCACAACCATGCTTTTCCTTGAGATAACCCTTTAAACACCGAAACCAGTCTGAAAACTGAAATCATTTTTATTCCACTAAGCCTTGTTCCCTAGCCAAATGACAAATTTGCATTTGCACAAGCATGATTCACGGTTTGAGCTTAATTGAATGTTAAAAAGGTTGTTTGATTTGATAAGCATGTGTAGGTTGATAGCATTGTGATCATTCTTGTTTTGTGATGAAAGTGGGTAAGTGTTTAAAGTATTCTTCCATCAAGTGCACTATAGAATTAAGAACATGGACTTCATTTTCATTTATTGTTAGCATTTTTAGAGATATGAGTTCCCAATTTAAAACTTCATCACCATGTTAAGTGTTTGTTTTCTTGAGGGCAAGCAAAATCTAAGTGTTGGGGTGTTGATAGCTTGCTATATTAGAATATTTTAGGCTTCACTTCATGCATCTCTTCCTTTGTTTTTGCATTGTAGTTTAGCATTTTAGACTTATTTGCACTTATAATCAACATTGCATGCATTTAGCTTATGAATGCATATATTTGCATACATGTGCATGTTTGTGGTGATTTTTAGGTGTTTTTGGAGGTTCTTGGAGTTGGAAAGAAGATGAAAGCAGCTTATATTCGAAGAGGATGTCAAAAATGAGCTTTTGCAAAGTCTGATCGCATATCGAGTAAGAATATCGAGCAAAACCCCTGTGGAGTGTGCTCGATGTATGCTGCAGTACGTGAGGAAGAGGATCGGTTCGAGGAGTCTAAGCTTTGGGTCTGCATCGAGGTCCAGCATCGAGCAAGGAAGCCGATACGTGCTGCACGAGCCATATCGGGGTTGTACATCGAGTAGAACACCGTCCGTACAACCTCGATACAACATTTCCGCGTGTTGACCATCTAATTTTCGTTAACCTTATCTTGTTTTTAGGTTTTTTATCCTTCTTTTGGTTCCCTACTATAAAAGGGAAGCCACAAAACATTGTCTTTATCCTATTTTAGTCTTTCTATCAAAAAACTATCTCTTTTGATCTTGTTCTTGCACCTTAAAGGGCAATTTGCTATAGATCATTTTCTTAAAATAAAGTTTGCACTTTTATGGTTTAATCTTGTCTCTTGATCTTTGCTTTAGCATCCTAGTAGTTTAGTTTTCTTATCTTTGCATTTAATCTCATCTAATCATGTTTAACTCTAAATAAATGGGATTAAATATGATTAGTGAGTAGTTTACCTTAGATTTAGGGTTCTAAATAGGGAAAGTAGTGATTAAGATATGATTAAAGAGTGATTAGACTTGATTAATTGTTCTCTGTTGTCTCATTCTCTTGCAAAGTGATTATTGTTCATAAAGCTTGCTCCTTTTGGTTGAATATGGTATTGATGATGCATATGGTTCGCTTGATGGCTTGATATCTCAATTATATGCATGGTTCGCTTATTTGGCTTGATAGTTTAGCTAGCTCTATGTTTCCTTTGTTCAGTGACACCAAAGTGATAGTTCACTTTGCTAGATGATTCGCTTAGGGCTAGATAGTGTTGGTTTTGAGATTCTTGCTTAATGGTTAAATAGTATGCATTGAAAGATCTTGCCTTTGTTTGATCCTTTTCATTGCTTAGCATTGTTAGGATTTCACAACTGTGTGCTTAAGTCCATATTCTTGATTGGTGTTTAGCTAACTAGGTCCCTATATGGTTCACAAGATTGATAGGTTTGTCTAACTTCTTGCATGAGTAAGAGAATGTTTGCTTGTTTAGTACTTCTCTTAGGCTAGAATGGTTCTGATCTTTATGCTCTTGGTTGAAGAATACATCTTCACAAGTGGGTTTGAAAATTTAATCTTATTGAACAAGAATTGCTGATTGACGCCAAGCTGATTCCTTTTAGATACCTTGTCTAGGAGTACAACATTGAGAATTTCTTGCTTATGAATGCTTGATGTTTACCTTTGCTATAAATCTCCTTTGTCACTCTTGAAAACCACTAATCCCACAATCTCTTAGAACCTTGAGTCTTGCTTTTTATTAATTACCTTAAGATAATCTTGCTTAGTATAGCTTAAGTTATCGTTCTCATTTAGTTCTTGTTTAGTTATTGCTTTGAGTACATTGCTTAGCCTTTGTTTACTTGCATTTGATTCCTGCAAACTATTTATTGCATAGTTAGGTTGCTAGAAATACTAATTCATAAACATAATCCCCGATTCCACTTAGCTTACATCATCATTTGTATCTCTATATCCACAAGTGTGTTTGACACCAAAGACCCTATACTACAACAGATTTGGGGATTATTATTACTTTGAAGTATAACAAGGGCCTCAAAAAACCCTTGCTTCACTACTCACTTGCCATAATCAAAACCACAGATTCCAAAAAGAAATAATGGTTAAGCATGATTAGAAAGCATAATAAGCAAGAATAGATTAAAGGCAAGTGCAGAAATTCACTAAATTAAACTAGTTCATACAAAGCAAAGCTGAAAAAGGAAAGGTTTTCAATGCTAGAACTGTAGGAAAATAATTAGATCTAAGTTGCTTAACCATTTTAGGACTTAAGTATTTATAGGGAAGCTTAGAAACCCCTAATAAACCAAGAATAAACCGAATTAAAGCTAACTCGGGTGGACCATATCGGCTTCATACATCGATACAGACATCGATTTTGGGTCTTCTTGTGCTTGTATCGATATGCTCCTGGTCGATATGGTGATCGATACACGAGGCTTCAAGGGTGTATCGGTTTGACTCTCCAGGTGTAAACATCGATACAATTGCCCTTTTCCTAAGGCATATGGAGCAGCTTCATGTCGAAATAGCACTTCGATATTGTCCTGTCTCTGGTGTATCGACTTGGGTGATCGATACATTGATCGGTATGAATCCTCCTTAGTGTATCGAGGTCATCCTTGTCGATATGTTGCTTTTGTACATCATGCTCCTTCTGTATCGACGTTGAGTCATCGATATTCACCTCGGTGTGCTCCATATCGATCAGATCGCATCGATATCCTGCTAGATATTGGCCCATCCAACCTTGTCCTTCTCCTTGCTCCATTCCCAGCTCACATCCATTGCACCACTTGGTCTCCAAACTCATTCTAGAACCTGAATAAAACTCCAAATGTATGCAAAATGCAATGCAACTCATAAAACTACACTAACTTCTAAGTGTGTGCAAATGGGACAAGAAAAAGAAAAATATGCATGTTAAGAGACTAAAACTAGTGATGAATGCATGCTAAGATGGTATAAATAATGGAAATATCATATTCATCCTTTAAACGATCATGGATGTGGTGGTATAGGAATATCATAGCCTTTGCCTTATTCTCATCTGAAGTCGTTGTTGACTTATCGATGGTGTTCAAGAGACGACTTCCTTTTAGATGCAATTTTTCACCTACCACCCAAGTCATATAATTCTTTCCACATAATTCAAGGGCGGCGATCTCGAGCTTTGTCAAGTTTGACATGATTTCTGAATAACAAAATCTTAACTTATTTAATTTAATAAAAAACATTTTTTTGCAAAACTTTGAATCTTTGAATCATAATAAAAGCAGAATTTAAAAGAGTAATTTAAAGTAATAATTTAAAAGTAATAAATTAAAATAATATGAGGAGTCACAATAATTTAAAAGTAATAAAGATGGGATTTTCAAACACCCACTTCATGAAATATTAGGAGGAGACTTAACCATCCATTCTGTACTTAATAGTGATATAAGAGGAGACTTATCCTTTCACTCCATAATTTAAATAAGGAGCAGATATAATCAACCACTCCATAAATAAATAATATATGAATTTATATGATTCACAAACATAATTTAAATCATACCTCTAAAAGTTTTGAGTAGAGCTATTCGTGTTCATAATGTGTTAAATATATTAAAGGGAGTCAAACACTATCATTATAATAAGAAAAAATGGAAACATTTTTATTCACATTCTTTATTGTGTGGTTACAAGTTGTATTATTTACATGGTCATCTATAATCACTTATTTGTAGTGGAGAAATTACACAAACAGCTTTCACAAATATAGGGAGCTAATAACATGTATTTTGATGATGAAAATAATGATCAAGTTTAATGTCTATTTATTACATAAATTAGACAAGTGTCCATAAAATAGTACCATGATGAATTATCACCACTTTTATAATAGAATATAATTTTTATTGAGATATTTAAATTTATAAGTGGAAGTCGAATATATTCTTTTTTGTTATCAATTTCGAAGATATCTCATTGAAGAACATTCAACGATATTTCACAAATGATAAAAGTAAAATATTGATAATCTCGATCAAAATTACTCTATTAGAAAATATCAATGAATGGTTCTTATATATTATTATTTTACTGAAAAAAAATGTTCAATAAATTACGGACTATATTAGCGTGTGGTAGAGGGAGGAATATCTTCTACATCTACTATGTTCTCAATACTTTTACTTCCATCATTTGTGAAGGACGTGTTCTCCGTCTTGCCCTTGTTTACGGGTTCACATTTTATAATATATTTTTAATATAAAATTAATATAATATTTTATGTTAAATATAATAATGATTTTTTATTATAATTATCAACTCTTGTAATACATAAATATTGTTTAAATTTATCTACATTTTCTTTCATTTATACTTTTAAATGTTGTTTTTATATTTATTTTTAAATTTTTCATACTAAATAATTTTTTAAATTTTTTTTCTTAAACTTATATAAAAAATAAAAAACTTTTTTCATCTATTAAAACACTCCTAATTTGCTTTAACCTGGGTTAAATTTTTCTGATCACTCTATATTATTATGTGTGTATCATTTAACAAATTTCAGTTTTAATTCTATATTTATTAGTAATAAGCCTTGAAAAAAATTGATGAAAAACTATTATATATTAAATAGAAGGTGATAATATTTTATTACACTCGTCTACTATATATGGACTTACAAATATTTTGAAAAATTATGTTTATCGAAATTTCAACGTTTACACGCAAGTATTTTTCTTAATAGATATTTGATGAGTTTAAATGTTTTATTTTGTGTATTTATCTAATTTTCAAAGTGAAATTAGTAAACTAAATCTATTAGTAAAATAAATCAATAAATAATGAAACCACATATAGAATTTAAATGTGTTGAGTTTTAACATTAAACAAAACTCTATTTAAGATTAAATTTAAAAGGAAAAAAAGATATGGAAGATAATTTGATTTTTATTGAAAATGTATAAATGAAGCTTAAAAATAATTTAATGTATCTTTACAACAAAAACCAAATAATTTATTGTACTTTTTGTTATAAAGGCTACAAAAGAGATATTTGTTGCTAAAAACTCTGTTATGTTCATGAGCAACCCCATAAAAGTCTATCACGTATATATGACCAATTCCTTAATTAAGTACATGTTCAACATATAAGGAAGTCGGCGTTTGTATTTTCGATTGGGAAGATAGCTATGCGAAGTGGGCTTTTTCTTAAGCAGGATAAGAAGTCGTTCTTGCTTATTCTTTGATATTTGTCTTCGTCTAACGAAATGTACATCCCTTGAATCTGTAACATGAGATATACCCAACCTGTTAGGCTATAGATCTTTCCAAGTAAAAGAGATTTGGATTTGAATTTCAATAGATGGGTGAATTAATGTACACTTTACCTCGTCCTTGTTCAAGTTTGGGATTCTATGTTTCAGCGCTTCTCCAAGCTGAGCCAAAGATAAATAATAGAGTAAGTCATAAGAGCCCATAAGCAAATATGATAAAAGAGGTGAATAATTAAATATACTTGAATGGAGAAATAGCCATCTCCATCTGCGTTACAATGTGAGAATGATCGCTCGCATATTTGCTGAAAAAAGTGGTTATGCCGATACATGAGCCGAGGCATCAATAGAAGAAAAAGATACATTAGGGATCACAAGCTACGAATTCTTATAACCGGTGTGTTTTTCCATGAAGACGACTGAATCATATACCACATGTTACGTTGTAGAGGGATCCCTTGAAATTGCCTGTCTGAAAGTGATTGATCCAGAATTCTCCACGTCAATGAACCCGAATATCTACAGTAGTGTGCATGTATATATAACTTTCCCGAGGCATAAACGACGATAAAAGATGGTAAGAGCATAATCATAACTGACCCCTTTAGAGAGAGAGTGCAAAGCTCTAATCTAAGAACCCAAAGAAAGTCATGTAGTGATGTAGGGTTTTGACCTCTAATCAATTCCCACATACACTCATGTCATTGTAATATGCGAGGTATCAATCCAAATGGGCAAGTAAGACACTAAGAATGCAACAGTTCACTCAAGTTAAGCCAAATCAAGATAACAAGTGTGATCAAACTCTAGTGATTAAACTAATCAATACTAAGGAATGCAATTTCGAAATATGAGATTCAAACAGATAAAAGCAAGGACCTAAGATGGGGGTTATTGACTAAGAGGAGATTATAATCAAACTAGTGATGCTTCAAAAACCATTCAAACTCGGGTGGACCATATCGGCTTCATACATCGATACAGACATCAATTTTAGGTCTTCTTGTGCTTGTATCGATATGCTCCTGGTCGATATGGTGATCGATACACGAGGCTTCAAGGGTGTATCGGTTTGACTCTCCAGGTGTAGACATCGATACAATCGCCCTTTTTCTAAGGCATAAGGAGCAGCTTCATATCGATATAGCACTTCGATATTGTCCTGTCTCTGGTGTATCTACTTGGGTGATCGATACATTGATCGGTATGAATCCTCCTTAGTGAATCGAGGTCATCCTTGTCGATATGTTGCTTTTGTACATCATGCTCCTTCTGTATCGACGTGGAGTCATCGATATTCACCTCGGTGTGCTCCATATCTATCAGATCGCATCAATATCCTGCTAGATATTGGCCCATCCAACCTTGTCCTTCTCCTTGCTCCATTCCAAGCTCACATCCATTGCACAACTTGGTCTCCAAACTCATTCTAGTACCTGAATAAAACTCCAAATATATGCAAAATGCAATGCAACTCATAAAACTACACTAACTTCTAAGTGTATGCAAATGGGACAAGAAAAAGCAAAATATGCATGTTAAAAGACTAAAACTAGTGATGAATGCATGCTAAGATGGTATAAATAATGGAGATATCATATTCATCCTTTAAACGATCATGGATGTGGTGGTATAGGAATATCATGGCCTTTGCCTTATTCTCATCTGAAGTCGTTGTTGACTTATCGATGGTGTTCAAGAGACGATTTCTTTTTAGATGCAATTTTTCACCTACCACCCAATTCATATAATTCTTTCCACATAATTCAAGGGCGGCGATCTCGAGCTTTGTCAAGTTTGACATGATTTCTAAATAACAAAATCTTAACTTATTTAATTTAATAAAAAAACATTTTTTTGCAAAACTTTGAATCTTTGGATCATAATAAAAGCAGAATTTAAAAAACTAATTTAAAGTAATAATTTAAAAGTAATAAATTAAAACAATATGAGGAGTCACAATAATTTAAAAGTAATAAAAATGGGGTTTTTAAACTCCCACTTCATGAAAAATTAGGAGGAGACTTAACCATCCACTCTGTACTTAATAATGATATAAGAGGAGACTTATCCTTCCACTCTATAATTTAAATAAAGAGGAGATATAATCAACCACTCCATAAATAAATAATATATGAATTTATATGAATTCACAAACATAATTTAAATCATACCTCTAAAAGTTTTGAGTAGAGCTATTCGTGTTCATAACGTGTTAAATATTAAAGGGAGTCAAACACTTTCATTATAATGAGAAAAAATGGAAACATTTTTATTCACATTTTTTATTGTGTGTTTACAACTTGTGTTATTTACTTGGTCATCTATAATCACTTATTTGTAGTGGAGAAATTACACAAACAGCTTTCACAAATATAGGGAGCTAATGACATGTATTTTGATGATGATAATAATGATCAAGTTTAATGTCTATTTATTACATAAATTAGACAAGTGTCCATAAAGTAGTACCATGATAAATTATCACCACTTTTATAATAGAATATAATTTTTATTGAGATATTTAAATTTATAAGTGGAAGTCGAATATATCCTTTTTTGTTATCAATTTTGAAGATATCTCATTGAAGAACATTCAATGATATTTCACAAATGATAAAAGTAAAATATTGATACTCTCGATCAAAGTTACTCTATTAGAAAATATCAATGAATGGTTCTTAAATATTATTATTTTACTGAAAAAAAAATGTTCAATAAATTACGGGGTACATTAGCGTGTGGTAGAGGGAGAAATATCTTCTACATCTACTATGTGCTCAATACTTTTACTTCCATCATTTGTGAAGGATGTGTTCTCCGTCTTGCCCTTGCTTACGGGTTCACATTTTATAATATATTTTTTAATATAAAGTTAATATAATATTTTATTTTAAATATAATAATGATTTTTTAATATAATTATCAACTCTAGTAATACATAAATATTGTTTAAATTTATCTACATTTTCTTTCATTTATACTTTTAAATGTTGTTTTTATATTTATTTTTTAAATTTCTTATACTAAATAATTTTTTAAATTGTTTTTCTTAAACTTAGCAAAAAAAAGAAGAAAACTTTTTTCATCTATTTAAACACTCCTAATTTGTTTTAACCTGGGTTAAATTTTTCTGATCACTCTATATTATTATGTGTGTATTATTTAACAAATTTTAGTTTTAATTCTATATTTATTAGTAATAAGACTTGAAAAAAATTGATGAAAAACTATTATATATTAAATGGAAGGTGATAATATTTTATTACACTCAGTCTACTATATATGGACTTACAAATATTTTGAAAAAATTGTGTTTATCGAAATTTCAACGTTTACACGCAAGTATTTTTCTTAATAGATATTTGATGAGTTTAAATGTTTTATTTTGTGTATTTATCTAATTTTCAAAGTGAAATTAGTAAACTAAATCTATTAGTAAAATAAATCAATAAGTAATGAAACCACATATAGAATTTTAATGTGTTGAGTTTTAACATTAAACAAAACTCTATTTAAGATTAAATTTAAAAGGAAAAAAATATATGGAAGATATTTAGATTTTTATTGAAAATGTATAAATGAAGCTTACAAATAATTTAATGTATCTTTACAACAAAAACCAAATAATTTATTGTACTTTTTGTTATAAAGGCTACAAAAGAGATATTTGTTGCTAAAAACTCTGTTATGTTCATGAGCAACCCCATAAAAGTCTATCACGTATATATAACCAATTCCTTAATTAAGTACATGTTCAACATATAAGGAAGTCGGTGTTTGTACTTTCGATTGGGAAGATAGCTATGCGAAGAGGGCTTTTTCTTAAGCAGGACAAGAAGTCGTTCTTGCTTATTCTTTGATCTTTGTCTTCGTCTAACGAAATGTACATCCCTTGAATCTGTAACATGAGATATACCCAACCTGTTAGGCTATAGATCTTTCCAAGTAAAAGAGATTTGGATTTGAATTTCAATAGATGGGTGAATCAATGTACACTTTACCCCGTCCTTGTTCAAGTTTGGGGTTCTATGTTTCAGTGCATCTCCTAGCTGAGCCAAAGATAAATAATAGAGTAAGTCATAAGAACCCATAAGCAAATATGATAAAAGAGGTGAAGAATTAAATCTACTTGAATGGAGATATAGCCATCTCCATCTGCGTCACAATGTGAGAATGATCGCTCGCATATTTGCTGAAAAAGTGTTTATGTCGATACATGAGCCGAGGCAAACAAGAACTGCAGACCAATCAATGGAAGAAAAAGATACATTAGGGATCACATGCTACGAATTTTTATAAACGGTGTGTTTGTCCATGAAGACGACTGAATCATATACCACATGTTACGTTGTAGAGGGATCCCTTGAAATTACCTGTCTGAAAGTGATTGATCCGGCCTTCTCCACGTCAATGAACCCGAATGTCTACAGTAGTGTGCATGTATATGTAACTTTGCCGAGGCATAAACGACGATAAAAGATGGTAAGAGCATAATCATAACTGACCCCTTCAGAGAGAGAGTGCAAAGCTTTAATCTAAGAACCCAAAGAAGGTCATGTAGTGATGTAGGGTTTTGACCTCTAATCAATTCCCACATACACTCATGTCATTGTAATATGCGAGGTATCAATCCAAATGGGCAAGTAAGACACTAAGAATGCAACAGTTCACTCAAGTTAAGCCAAATCAAGATAACAAGTGTGATCAAACTCTAGTGATTAAACTAATCAATACTAAGGAATGCAATTTCGAAATATGAGATTCAAACAGATAAAAGCAAGGACCTAAGATGGGGGTTATTGACTAAGAGGGGATTATAATCAAACTAGTGATGCTTCAAAAACCATTCAAACAATCCTATCTTCTAAGCATATGATTAACAGCTATAACTAGCCCAATTTCTTGGGTACTAATCACTTTGCTAAGCACATATTCGAGAAAATTTTTATTAAAGAACAGATGATTAACAAGCATTCAAACAGAAATCCAATCCTACAAAGCCAAAATGTTCCTTAGACATCTAATCTCTTAGGCTAAGATAAACAAATCATCTAAAAGACTAAGCAGCATTTCATCAAACACTTACTAGGCATAAGAGAAAGCAAGGATACTAAACAAGCTTGGCCAAAACAAATCTAGTGTTAAGCACATCTAATAGAGAGAAGACAATCATATTAAGTTCAAGTCATCACTAATCTAATCCTAAAACCCTTCTAATATATCCCATCTTAAACCCAAAGAGGACTACTTACTAATCATGATCAAAACCACAGATTTCAAAGAGAAATAATGGCTAAGAATGATGAGAAAGCAGAATAGACAAGAAATATATAAAGAGAAACACACAAATTCACTAAATCAAGCAAGTCTTACAAAGATAACCCAAAAGAGAAAGGTTTTTAAGCTTAGAACAAAAAAAATTAGAATGGAACTTGTTGCCTAAACATTTTAGGCTTAAGTATTTATAGGGAGGCTTAGAAACCCCTAGTAAACCAAGAGAAACCCGATTTTTAGCTGACTCGGCTGGACCATATCGACTTCTTCAGTCGATACACACATCGATATTGGCTCTCCTTGAGGGTGTATCAGTGTGGTCTTGGTGGATACGGTGATCGATACATCAGGCTTCAGGGGTGTTTTGGCTTGACCCTCCTCGGTATAGACTTCGATACAATAGCCTTTTAGTTAAGGCATATAGAGCACACCTAAGTCGATATGCTCTTCGATACTTTCATGTCTCTGGTGTATCGGCTTTGATGCCCGATACACTGCCTGGTACAAACTCATCTTGGTGTATCGAGGTCTCTCCTGGTCGATATACTCCTATGTACGCCTTGCTTCTTTTGTATCAACATGAAGCCCTCGATATCCAATCCGATACACATCATATCGGCCAAGCTACATCGATATCCTGTTCGATATTGGTCCATTCGCCTTTGTTCTTCTCCTTGCTCCACTCCTAGCTCACATCCATTGCATCACTTGGTCTCCAAACATCTTCTTGTACCTAAATAAAACTCCAAATGTAAACAAAATGCTATGCAGCACCTAGAACTACACTAACTACTAAATGTATGCAAATGGGATAAAAACAAGTAAAATATGCATGTGAAAAGACCAAAAATAGTGATGAATGCATGCTAAAATTATATAAATAGTGGAGATATCAACACCCCCACACTTGCCTTTTGCTTGTCCTCAAGCAAACAAACTAAGATAAGAAGGGAGTGAGGTTTGAAGGTGGGCACTTAAATCCAAAAGTACTAATGTAAAGAAGTGAAATTATTGTCCAAGTGCCTAATTGTAAGATGCATATCATAATCAGTCATACATTAAAGAACCTAGTCATGCTTATCCAGTTTCAAAATGATCTCTAGCTCAGCTTAGTCAAATGCTCACATCAATCAACATTCAGTTAAACTTTGTAACCAATGAATCATGTTTAAACAAATGAAGTGGAATCATTTGGCTAAGGGATAATGTCATGAGATGAAAATGATCTCATCAAAATGTGGGTTCAAATGCAAGGGTTTCTCTCAAAAAGGAATGAGCGTAGGCATAATGTTAAAGGGAAGCACAACTTATGCATACAAGGACAGATCACTATCTACCCAATACCTAAATTGGTCTAAACCACAAACTTCTAACCCAAACCAAACCCAATCCTAGCTACCCTTTTCTCAACACTCTTCCTTCACTCTCCACACTTGATCATATTTTTAAAAAAGCTTCTTCTTTGATATATCATAGTTTTTATGGTTTATAACCATGGTATAAGTCCTTTTTATTGAGTCTTTTTGGTCTTTTTAGAGTCCTAGTAGAGTCTTTGCAGGTTATAGCATGTCTGGAGCACAATTGGAGATTATGGAGCTTTTTGGAGCAGTGCATGATACAGCCACGAAGTGTGCAACTCGGAAGGCGAATACAGAGTTGGGTAACGCTCGTTACCACTCAAGGGTAACGCTCGTCACCCGTAGATGGGAAGGATCATGGCTTGTTTTTAAAAGATGGAGGATTATCTGCAGGTTTTTCCCAGAAGTTCCAGTATTTGCAAAAAGGCCCCAGCTCGTGTTTTAGCTTGTGTATATTAGGTTTTCAGCCACTGTTGGCTTGGATCTTAGATTTTAGAATTCAGAGAGCTTTAGAGAGAGATTTATTCAGAGCTTTTTGGGGAGATAGATCCTGTACTCTTTTGAGAAGATTTCGAACCCCTTTACCTTTTACTCTTTCTCTTTAATGCAATTTTATTCAGCTATGCTTTGTGATTCCATGATCATGTCTGAGTAATCTGCTAGTTAAGCTAGGACTTTTCAAGGGTTGATGATGAGTTTGTAGAAATCGCTAACTGTTAGGAATACCTTTTGGTTCTTCTTCTCTGCTTGCTTTAAAACCGATTTTCTTAGACACATCATCTGGAAATTCGAAATCTAGGTTGTTTAATAGATGTGAGAGCATTATTTATAACCTGATCTAGCATTAGATGAGCAAAACGACTTAGTGCAAAGAGATTTGGCTTATGAGTATTGTGAACAATCGAACTTGATCATTACTGCATGTTTAGGTTGTTAGAGTTTGCAAAGAGATTTGAAACTCTGTGATTTAGACATAGTTAACTTCTGCAATGAGAATTGACTAGTTATATATTTCCGATTCATGTTCAAGACGGTTCTTATTCATTCCTGATTTCATGCATTATACATTTTCGGATTCAACATGTGAATTGTCCTGACTTAGCGCTTTTAGTCTTCAGAGACTTAGATCAATCAAATTTCGCTTGCTTTTATTATTTTAGCTATTTCGTATTACATTTATTATATACTGCTTAGCCTAGTCCGAATCTATAACTGTTAGTGTAGTTTACTTACTCCATTGGGATTCGATGACCCTATATACTACAACTGCTTTGCTGTGCACTTGCAGTTGTAAAATATTTGGGTAAAACCTGAGCCCTATCAAGTTTTTGGCACCGTTGCCGGTGAGTAATAGCTGCCTATTGATTTTTAGTATTGGGATTTTGTCTAAGTTTTAATTTGTTTACTAACTTTCTGCTACTTTTCTTTGTGCTGGTTTCAGGTGTATGCTTAATCACAGTACCAAAAGCAACAAAGAGAAGGACCTTGTGACTTTGAGCATCGACGAACTCGCTAAGTTGGAGAGGACCATCAGGAAAAATAAGAAACAGTCTAGAATGGTTACTCCACTGATCTTGGTTGAAGATGCAGAAGGTCAGTTGGTTGACAGAGAGGGAAACAGGAGGAATGAAGAAGGGCAGAGACTGGATCAAGATGGGAATGTCATAGTAAAACAGGCAGTTCAATCAGTGGCACAAGATGTTGGAGCTCCTGCTGCTGGTAACAACGCTGCTGGACGTTTTGTTCAGAGGACTCTAGGGGTTACAACAGACCTGATCAGTTCTATGCCAACAGAGCTGCAATCCGCCCTCCTGCTTTCCAAAGGAATGATTTTGAGCTCAAGCCTGCTTATTATCAACTGGTGGGACAGAATCTTTCCATGGCTTACCTCATGAGCATCCTATGGAACATATTGAGAGGTTTGAGGATTTGGCTTCAAGTGTCAAAGCTATTGGAGTTTGCTATGACTTTCTGTTTTGCAAGCTTTTCCCTTACTCACTTGGAGAAGATGCTGCTTATTGACTGAAGCAACTGGAGCCTGGTTCGCTGACCACTTGGGAGAGCACCAAGAATGCTTTTCTGAAAAATTTCTATGATGATGCTAGAGCAGAGGACCTGAGGACAAAAATTGCATCATTCTCCCATTGTCTAACTGAAGCTTTTAAAGCTTCTTGGCTGAGATTCAAGTCTTATCAAAAGGACTGTCCTCGTCATGGTTTCAGTCAGGTGCAGCTGCTTGAAATTTTCTTTAGAGGCATTGACTGGAAGTATCAAGTGGCGCTGGATGCTGCTAGCAATTGGAACTTCAACACCAACCTTCCAGAAGCTGCAATAACTCTGATTGAAAACTTAGCCTGCAGCAACAGCACTAAGAATCCAGATTTTCAGAGGACGAAACAAGTTGGTTTGAATGATGGGAATCAGATTGCCGAAGTCAATGCTAAGCTGGACAGTATGCACAACCTCTTGGTGGGAAAGAAGTCAGTCCACTTTCCTGCAGAGGTAGAGTCTTTCGAAAATCCAGAGGAGATTGAGCAGGAAGATGTGAATTTCATAAATGCTAGAGGATTTCAGGGTCAAAGATATGGGAATCAGCAATGGAACAGAGGCTACAACAACAATAATCAGAAGAGTACCTTCACAGGGAATCAGAGCTCGCCTGGTTACACACCCAAGCCTCAGTTCTAGAAGACAGAGTTCCAGAAACCTTACCAAAATAGCAGCAACTTGATAGGGTCAGGTTTTACCCAAATAAAACTACTGCAAGTGCACAGCAAAAGCAGTTGTAGTACAAGGGGTTATCGAATCCCAAGGGAGTATGTAAACCACACTAGCGATTATAGATTCAGATTAAGCTAAGCGATAAATAATGAATGTAATGCAAAACAGTAAAATAAATGCAAGAGGGCGTTTTTATGCTTGTTCTTAAAGTTCGAAGGCTAAAGGCGCTAAGTCAAGACAGTTCGCAGGTTGAATCCGAGAGTGTAGAATGCATGCAATCAGGAATGAATTAAAACCGTCTTGAACATGAATCGCAAAGATATAACTAATCAATTCTCATTGCAGAAGTTATCTATGTCTAAATCACAGAGTTTCAAATCTCTTTGCAAACCCTAACAACCTAAACATGCAGTAATGATCAGGTTCAATTGTTCACAAAACTCCTAAGCCAAATCTCTTTGTACTAGGGCGTTTTGCTCATCTAATACTAGTTCAGGTGATTAATAATGCTCTCACATCTATAAAAAAACCTAGGGTTTCGAAATCCAGATGATGTGTCTAAGAAATCGATATGAATGCAAGCACAGATGAAGAACCAATGAATTTCCTATAAGTTTTTAGCAATTCTACAAACTCTTCTTCAACCTTTGAAAAGCCCTAACTTAACTAACAAACTACTCAGACGTGGTGATTTGAGAAAACATCATGAAAAGAATAGATTGCATAAAAGAAATAAGAAGTAGAAATAAAGGAGTTCAAAATCTGCTCTGAAGGAGTCTGATTTGTCTCTCCAAAAGCTCTTCTACAAATCTCTCTCTAAAGCTCTCAAAAATAATAAGATACAAGATATATGCCAAAAGAATAGCTGAAAAACCTAATATACAAGCTAAAACACGATCTTGGGCTTTTTTGCAAAAACTAGAACTTCTGGGCCAAAACTGCAATTTCTTCTCAATCTTTTAAAAACAGGCCACGACCTCCTTCCTTTCTGGGTGACGAGCGTCACCAGCTTGGTGACGAGCGTCACCATATGGCATACTTTCTTCTAGCTAGGTACTTTGTGGCTTCCACTCATAATGCTCCAAAAGGTTCCAAAATCTCCAATTAAGCTCCAGACATGCTATAACCTGCAAAGACTCTTCTAGGACTCTAAAAAGACCAAAAAGACTCAATAAAAAGGACTTATATCATGGTTAAAAACCATAAAAACCATGATATATCAACTCCTCCAGACTTAGCTTTTGCTTGCCCTCAAGCAAACATTAGACAAAGAGTAAGGTCGAGGTTTGAAAACAAGAAACAGTCAGTCAGTCATCAGAAACACCACACTAGTTAGAGCTTTCGAATCCACATACCACAGAGTCAACACAAGATCAAATTTCAGCCTAATCATCACAAGCGTACCAAATCTCTCAAGTCCAGTCCAAATCCCTTCAAGAAACCCGAAATTTCTACTGCTAACTCCTTATTTTTATCTAAGTGTGATATCTCATCAAGGCTCTATCATCTCAATCACTTTACAGATTCTTTTCCCTTCCTAACAACTGAACAAATCAATCTCAACACAGCTCTCCTATTTTCTCTTCCCTTAATCTTTTTCCTTAGGATATTTTCGATTTTTTACTTCTTTTTTCTCAACTTTTACAGTCTAAGATATGGTGCTACTCAATACTTGTGTTCCTTGTGAGGAGACAGGTTCTTGAGTGTGTTCACTACTGTTGTTCCTTGTGAGGAGACAGGGTCATGAATGCACCATTCTTTGGACTTAATCTTTTAAAAACTACATCAGGGAAGATCAAAGAGAGATTGTATTTTAACCTTATTGTCAGTGCTTAAAGAGAGAATCAAGATCAATAAGAATCAATCACCAAGACAAGAAATTTAAAGTTCATTAAGGTGGAGCTAACAGCAAATTTTCCAGATTCTCTAAGAACCTAAACCTTCATTGCTAGACTGATCTACCTATGACTTTCAACTTAGTAAGACTTGTAATCAACTACTGTAGCAATGGTTCTTATCAGCAAAAACGTCCTATGGTTAGTTCCAAGAAAAACTAACAGTTTCAAAAATTTTGACTCTAGAAAAATAGGTTTTTGACTCAACTTTAAGACTCTATAAACATGACACAAAGCACACAACGTCAGTAACCACCTCCCCCAGACTTAAACAACACTGTCTCCAGTGTTATTAAGCCAAGAGTTGGTCAAAATGAAGCATGAGAACGTGTAAAACCAAGGTGGAAAAGTGGTACCTCGCGAAGGAGCTAGTGACGAGCGTCACCAGATTGGTGACGAGCGTCACCATCTCTGATACTTCAGAAATCGACATGTTGGATGTTTAAATGCTATGCCATGACGTGTACTCTGAAGTCAAACTGTAAGAGCACTAAAAACACACATCAAAACATCCAAACAAAACATAATCCATGGTCTAACAAGTTCACAAGACATCATCCAAGCAAACTGACAAACTGACTCTCCTTTTTTTTTTCTTTTTTTTTTTTCATGTTTTTGGGTTTTTTTTTAGCTATGTAATAGAAAACTAAACTAATATATGAAAAAGAAAACTTACTAGTGGGTTGCCTCCCACTAAGCGCTTTTTTAAAGTCATTAGCTCGACTTTGAATGCTGCTCAGACAGCTGGTGGAACAGAAGGTGGCATTGAATGCCTTAGAGAAGAATGTCTCCTCATCCATGGTGGTTTGTAAGCAGTAGATGTATGAACACTTCCAAGGAAGTGAGGAACATCAGCAGGGTTGGTCGTGAGTGTGGGTGGGATATTTCGTTTTCCTGCAGAATCATCAAAAGAAACACCAAGCTTTCTACGAGAATCTCGTTGCTTGCATAAGTGTGAAGCAGCTTTTTCACCTTTTAAATTCTTATTGATGAGATTAGGAGGTTTGGAACTGGTTCCAGGAAGTGCATACCTTTGCTTAGTTGCAGGTTTCTGGGTTGTGGAATGGTGAATTTTCGAATTGGCAACATATGAT